>CM053753.1:62255769-62303916 GCA_028658305.1 Pachyuromys duprasi
TCCTCCCCTGTTGGTGGACTTGGAGGGGGTGGGGAGGAGGGAGATGAGGGAGGGAGTGGGAGGGAATGAGGGAAGGGGCTATGCCTGGGATGCAAAGTACCTAACCTGTGATTGATATAAAAATAAATAGAAAATAAATAAATATGCAAAAAAGAAACATACACTGGATTCAGTGATCAAAATTTTTTGACCACAAAAGACTTAAGCACATAACAATATGCTCAACTTTAGTAGCTATGGGTAAACAGAATGTTAAAGTAAAGGCTTGGGATACTACTGCACAAGTTTTAGAATGATTGAAATTAAGAAGATTGACCATACCAAATATTTGTGATAATGTGGAAAATATATCAAAAAGTAAATGGCATATCATCTGATTATCTTTAATTGTTTAAAACTCAATACATTCATCATGTGATCTAGCACTTTACTTGTATCCTACGCAAAAGCAATGAAAGTAAATGATTGTATTAGAGTTCTACATAGGTGCTCTTAACAACTTTGCCTATATTAGCTAAAATTTTAAACAGCCAGTATGACCATTCAGAGACAGGGATAAACAAATTATAATATAGCAGATTACCAGAAAATAACAAATTGAAGTGGATTATTAGTACATGGGTATGTCTCAAAATAATACGTGGAGTATAGGAAAATGAAAATAAGTTCACACTGATCTTTACATATATATGTAGCTAGCTAGCTAGCTAGATAGATAGATGTGGTTTTAGGAAATGGAGGCTAATGTGTAGTGAGTGATGGCAAATCCAGAGTACTTAAGCACACTTCTGCTATTTCATTGCAGTAGTGGCTTCATGATCTAATTGGTTTGTCAAAGCATTTAAAGTTATATAGTTTAAATTTGTTTGATTTAACTTTTATTAAGTGTACCTCAACAAAACTGTTTCTTAAAGAGAAGAAAAGGGGTAAGACAAGATGTAAATTTTATGAGGAGTGGGTAAATAGCAAAATCAAATAGGGCTTTTAGGTTAGTTAGTTTGGAAATGGTCATAAGGATACTTTTTATTGCCGAAATAATTTCACCTCCATACAGTTTCCCTGTAGGACTTACCTCTTTGTGAAAATTAGGTTAAATACCTCAATACTCTCACACCCCAAATTATGTAGGGAACCCTACCTATACTATATTTCTTCCTACAATCATATTTAAGAACCAGAGAGAATGAATAAAGTGGGGGTATTGAATTGCAGTATAAAACTATTTGCTATCAAGTTTAAGATGTCTATGAAGATAACCTTAACCTCTGCAGCATTAGAAGCTGATGCTCTCAGAACTCTCTTGTAGGCACCCTGACAACTCTGGATCCCTGAAACACGTTATTTTCTCCCATACCTGCACAGTTACAATCTTTTTACAGCTTGGGCTATCTCTAAGCACCGCCTTCTAGAGCTCTTTCTTTGGATGACACATAGACCCTCCAAACTAACCTATGTACCAGATTAAACTCTTTCTCTCAAATATGCTCTTCTGGGATTGTCATTAAGTGTACACATGGTGTTTGTAAAAATCCTCTTGGGCCCTACATCCAACTGGGCCATAGACTTTGATCTTCCATGTAAGTATGTCTTAAATACTTTTTTTCTCTTTCCATTCCAAAGCTTTGTTTATAGTTCAGAGAGCCATCTAGTTTTACCTGAATTTTTGCGGTAGTCACTTTATATTCTTAGCATTAATCTTGCAGCATATCCACTGTCTCTTCTAGAATGAATCATTTCTTTCCCTCATAGCACCTTAAAAATCTTTAGATATTTTTAAACATTCTTCCTTATCCTTTCTTCCCTTTTGTGTTCACCTCCTTGAAGTAAAGCAATTTATTAAGTCAACGTTACAACTAATTTTCTCTGGGATGCCTTCCCTGATTTTCTAACTGATTAATTTTTTCTTTACATTAATTTTTCTTTACTTCTGTAAATGGAAGTTCAGTTTATTTGGTTGTTTATGGGACAAGCTCTTAAAAATCTCAGGTTGGCCTCAGACTTGATGTGTAGCTGAGGATAACCTTAAAATTCTGATTGCCTTGCATCTATCTCCCTAGTGCTAGAGTTGTGAGCCTCTGCCACTGTGCCCGTTTGTGTGATGCTGGTTGTCATGCTTAGGGCTTTGTGCTTGGTAGGTAAGCAGTTTACCACCTGAGCCATAACTCCAGCCTGATGTGCTTTATTTTCACTGCTATTTTACTTAAATCTATTTTTAAAAACAAATAGCATATTGAAAACAAATGGTATACTAGTATCTCTAGTACCACACATGATACCTTCACATGGAAATTGATGAAGCACTTAATGGTTTGTTGAATGAGTAAATAAAGAAATAGTCTATATGAATTCATGATATAAAAGCTAATTTTTTACATTTGTCATTTGGAAGCTGATAAGATGGATTTTGAAAGTTAAATTTCCATTGGTGTATAAAATGTGCCTACTAGTAGGGAATGTGATATTTAGGTGTTTCCCATTATGTATTGTTTAAATATGTTTAAATATATCTATACTCATAAACATATTATTTATTTTTAGCTAAAACTTTTAAGATACTTTCTTCAAACTTTTGGATTGTAAAGATAAACATTTTGGTTATTTGTAGCCACTATGCTGTTCGGTAGCAAACCTCTTCTAATTCCTGCCTAATGGTTACTTCGTGTTTGTGCCGCAACCCCTCCCTTCTCGTTTTTCCTCACTAGCCTCTGGGAACTACCGCTCTACTCTCGAGTTCTGTGGGACCAACTTTCTTCATAGTTTAGATAGAGTTAGCTTTCCGGTTTAATTTCCCTTACTTAATGATCTCCAGATATGCAATGACATCCGCTTTATTTATTTATTTTTACAGTTGACTAGATTTTCTGTATTTAGTGTTGAATGGAATTGCATTATTCATATTTATTATAGTTTATTTATCCATTCACTAAGTTAATAGACTCCCAGTTTGTTTCGATTTCTTAGATGCTGTGAATAGTGCTATATTGAACACGAGATCGTAGATGTGTCTTTATCATATTAATTACAATTCGTGTTACCAGAAATGTAAAACTACCATACTGTTTTTCATAGTAAGAGCACCAATTGGCAATCTCATGAACAATGTGCAAAGGTCTTCTTTTCAAGATATTCTCACCAGTCCTTGTTATTTTCAGTCTTTTTTGAGAGTAGCTGTTTTTGCTGGAGTGATATGCCATCTCCTTGTAATTTTTAAACTTTATATATATATATATATTATTGTATGTGGCCACGAATGCGCGCACGCGCGTGTGTGTGTGTGTGTGTGTGTGTGTGTGTGTGTGTGTGTGTGATGTCAACGTGTGACTATGGGCACAGATGTGTCATAGCATGCATGTTCAGGTCAGAGGACAATTTTTAGGATTTGGTTCTTTCTACAGTGGAACCCAGGCTCTCAGGTATACAGCATTCACTTTTACCCATTGAGCTGTTATGCTGACCCTCCTTGTGGTTTTATTTTCATTTCCTGATAGTGTCTTAGAACATTTTTTCATGTCCCTATTAACAAAGTTTTTTATCTCCGTTTGAGAAATGTGAATTCAGATCTATTGTCATTTAAATTTTTTGGTGTAATTGTCTAGTGTTTCTTATGGGTTATGGATGTTAATTCTTTTAGTAGATGTATGTGTAGCAAATTATTTTCTCCAATTTTCTGGGTTGTTTCTTTTGCTGTGAGGAAGCTTTCAGCTTGATGTTATATTTATTTGTATTTGCTACTGTTTCTAGTGCTTTTTGTGTCTTATCCAGAAAATCCTTACTGATTCCGATTCCCAGAAACATTTCTTCATGTTTTCTTGTAAGTAGTTTCTTCTAGCAGTTAGCCTCAGATTACAGTCTTCCACTCAGTTCAGTTAACTTTTTATAACTAGCAAAAAACTGGACTGTAGTTTTATTGGTCTGAGTGTATAAACGATTTTCTCAACACAATTTCTCCAGTGAGAATATCTTTATCAAACATCAACTTATTTAGATGTGTATGGGTTTTCTTCGAGGCTTCCCATTCGGTGACATGTATTTATCCTAGTGCAGGCTCATGAAGTTCTGGCTAGTGCAGCTTCATATTTTAAATCAGATGATATACTTTGTTCTTCTGGTAAAAATGGCATTAGGTATTGCAGTTGCATTGTGTGTGTGTGTGTATTTTCATGTACATTTAAAGGAATTTTGTAATTTTGTAAAGAGTAGCATGAATATTTTGATAGGAATTCCACTAAATCTCTTGATCATTTTTGGTAATATGAACATTATAAAGATATTAGTTCTACCAAATCCATGAACATAATATATTTTCCCATATTTATGTGTCTCCTTTAATATCTTTTGTCAATGTTCTATATTTTTGTTATAGGTATATTTAGTTTCTTAGGTCAAATTTATTCTTAGTTATATTTGTTATATATAGTTATATAGTTGCTATAAATTAGATTGCTTTTATGATTTCTGTTTCAATGATTTGGTATTCATGTAAATCAATGAGTTTGATTCTTACTTATTGATTTTTCCTCCTGAAATTTGCTATCATTATGTATTATTTCCAACAGTTGGGAGGTTTTTGGTGGAGTCTTCCTATGCTTAAAATCACGTCATTTTCAAAAAATGACAACTTTAATTTTCATGATACTTTAGTTCCAAACCAAATGAAAAACATTAGTTCTTAGAACTTTATTAAATTTGTTATATGTATTTTGAATAGCTCTCATTAGATTTTCAACTTTCTATAATTAAGGTGTTAATCTAGAATCTGAAATACCCGAATTACTTAATTCTTATGTTACTCCTCGGGGAAATTACTGCTATCTTGTTCCTTTCTTGTCTGTTTTTATTACAGATACCTGAAAGTACCCATGTTTGATTTGGAACTCTATGAAGATTTTTGTACTGTTTTCAATTTTATGATGCTTGTCCCTAAAATATGGCTATTTTATACACAGGGCAACTGCAAACATTTTCTACTAATGGTCTGATCCATTATTCGTGTATCATAAACTAAGGAATTAGAAATGAGACAGGAAAAGATCACACTGAATATAGTACAACTAACATCTAAGGAATTGATTTTAAAATGTTATAAATACTCAGTTTGAACAAAAGGTTTACAGTTGGTGAACAAACAGTTTCTAACATTTGGAGTTATACAACCAATTCCCAAACAAATCATTTTCTTAGGCACTAATAAATAGCATACAAAAATGTTACTTGACTCTCAAGGAAAATAATAGCTTTTTAAAGATATTGTGTAACTCTTTTGAGTTTGTTGTCAATTAACTAATCGAGCACTGGAGATAAAACTGAATATTTTAACATTTTAAATTTTATTATTTTTTTGTGTTTCTGTGTGTGTATGTGTGTGTGTGTGTGTGTTTGTATGAGTGCAGGTGCTTTTGGAGTCAAGAAGTTCCCCTGGAACTGCAGATACAGGTTTTTGTCAGGCTCCTGATGGGTGCTTGAGACTGAGCGTGGATCTTTTGAAGAGCAGTGTTTGCTGTGAACCACTAAACCATCTCTCTAATCACAGAAGCTGAATATGATTAGCATGCCATGAGTACTGCATAGGTAGACATGGCCCACAATAATTCTGCAAGTAAGTTTACCATCATCTTACTAACTAGGAATGTGAATATGAGAGATAAAGAATAACTTGTTCAAAGGCACACACAGCTAGTAGTACATACAAATCTCAGATCCAAACTTTAATCTTTGGAACTCAAAATTTTCTTTTTTTTTCTTTTCCAGATCATAATTACATCATTTCTTCCTCCCTTTCTCTCTCCAAATGATCCCATATACCTTTATTGCTCACTTTCAAATTCATGCCCTATCTTTTTCTCTCTGAGAAATATATTTACTTGTTTGGGTATATTACTTTTCTATGGTTGCCTTAATAAATGACCATAACTTTAATGGCTTAAACTGTTAGAAGCTATTCTTTCAAAGCAGGAGATGAGAATCTGAAATTAACATGTTGGTGGGGTTACACTTCTCATAATGGTGTGAGGCTCTTAACTAGCTCTCTCATGCTCTGGTGGTTCCAAATATTTCTGGGGTTAAAGCTATATATTATAATTTTAAGCAATGCCTCTATCTTCAGATGGCCTTCTGCCATTTATTTGCTTTCCTCTTCTATCACATATAAGAACATGTCATTAGAATTAATGTACATCTTAGTAGTGTAGGATAATCTTATTTAGAGATGTTTAACACAGTCACCTCTGAAAAGGCCCTTGAAACTTAATTGAGTTTTAAAAAAATTTTTAGATTGTGTAAATGAGTGTTTTACATTCCTTTTATGTATGTAATACACACACACACACACACACACACACCTATACATAAATACCTGGTATCTGGATAGGTCAAAAGGGCTTCACTTTTCCTGGAACTAGAGTTACAGGTGTCTGTGAGACATCATGTGGGACCTGGGAGACACTTGGCCATCTCTTCGAGCCAAAGGTTCACATCTACTGAACTATCTCTCCAGCCCCAAATGTGATCACAGCCACAGATTCTTATTAGGTTATGATTCGAGTATTTCTCTCTTAGCAATACTATTCTATCCACTGCACTACTTTGTAGTGATTCGTAAAACTACTTTGAGAGATTCCTATACTGTAGGCATACCTCTAGAATATTGAATAGATAAAGCACAGGAAAGTAAACTTTTGGCAGAAGTGACAGAAATTAGGAAGTAGGTACATAAGTGCGTAGACAGAGACAGACAGGTCCAGATGATAGATTCATGCTATTGCCATTATGACCACCAATAGAATATTGGTGTTCCCCTGTCATCATTAGAACAGGAATAGTAACATCTTGTTAGGAATGCTAGTCATACTTTTAGAATGGCTTCAATAAATTTGAGACTCACTTGCCTATTTAGTTATAAACAAAGATATCAATAAGTTTGTTTAACGATACCCGTTTTCTACTTGATGCAATCCCCAAGTCTGCCATAGTCTATTTTTGTATATCTCCTATTAATTTCGCAGCTGACTAATCTTTATTACCTTTCAAGCATGCATCCTTTCCTTTCCCTATTTGTAGTTTTGCACATGATGTTAAAATTTTAGGATTTTATGAATAGTTCTTTGATCACATTACCCTAAGATTAGGATCCATGCCTGACCTTTCTTTAAGCTTTCAGAGTCTATCTGCAATGGTACTGTGGTTATCCCAATTACAAAGTTATACAATCCCTTTTTATTTAGGACTTTATGAATTGCAGAGACTAGAAATGCATCTTTGTGCTCTTTCAGAGTTGTCAAAATTTATTGATAAAATCTTATGAAAGAAGGGGAAAATAAAAAGACCTGTAGGGAACAGGAACTCCACAAGGAGAGCAATAGAACCCAAATATCTGGGCACAAGGGTCTTTTCTGAAACTGATACTCCAACCAAGGACCATTCATGGAGATAATCTAGAACCCCTGGGCAGATGTAGCCCATGGCAGCTCAGTGTCCAAGTGGGTATCCTAGTAAGGCTGGCTCTTTGATCATCTCTCCCTGATGGGGAGCAGCCTTACCAGGCTACAGACGAAGACAATGCAACCACTCCTGATGAGACCTGATAGGCTAGGGTCAGATGGAAGGGGAGGAGAACGTCCCCTATCAGTGAACATGGAGAGGGGCATGGGAGGAGAAGAGAGAGGGTGGGCTTGATTGGGAGGGGACGAGGGAAGGAGCCACAGCTGGGATACAAAATGAATAAATTGTAATTTAAAAACATGAGAAAAGAATGGAATCACAAAATAATTAATAATTACACACAAACCTTTATAGTTTGTTTTTAGTACAGTTAAGGAATCCCAAAGTTTTATTAATCTTTTTTGGTTAAAGGTTTATATTAAGTTAGTATGATCAGAAAATAGGGTAATTTATGCATTCCATTTGAAATGAATCTGGCGTATTAAATAGCGTCAGCCTAAAGGTGTGATTTGTCTTACTTTCTTGGGAAAAAATTCCTCATTTACATTAATTTGTCCTCAAGAAGAGGAAGAGTTTGGAAGAGTTTCTCCAGTGACGCTCTCTTAGAGAAACTAAATTTTCTTTGTAAGTGGTTATCAATGGAGATAGCTTCTGGGTTAGGGATGGGAGCCTGTGTCCATTTCTCCTTTCAACTTTAGGGCTTCATCTGATGTAGACCTGTGCAAGCCCTGTGCTTGCTGCCTCAGTCTGTGTGAGTTCATATGTCTTTGCTCCTGCTGTGTTTAGGGGGCCTGTATTCTTCATGTCCTCCAAAACCCCTGGCTCTTTTACTTTTTCTTCTTCCTCTTCCACAGGATTCCCGGAGCTCTGTTGAAAGGCAGTTGATGGAGACACCTTTTTTAGGTTTGATGTTCTGATGTCTCTCATTCTCTCATATTGTCTGGCAGTGAGAGCTACTCTTTTTTTCTATTGTTTTTAGTATTATTATAATTATTATCATTTGTTACAATTTATTCAATTTGTATCCAGGCTGTCACCCCTTCACTTGTGGCCTCACAATCCCATCCTCCCTCCTTCTTCTCCCCCTTTGCCCCTCCCCTAGTCTATGGATAGGGGAGGTCCTCCTTCCCTTCCCTCTGTCCCTAACCTATCAGGTCTCATCAGGACTGGCTGCATTGTCTTCCTCTGTGGCCTGGCAAGGCTGCTTCCCCCTCTGGGGGAGGTGATCAGAGAGCCTGTCAAGTGAGTTCATGCCAGAGACAACCCCTGCTTCCTTTTCTAAGGAACCTACTTGGAGACTGAGTCTATGAGCTATATGTTAGCTAGGATTTTAGGTCCTCTCCATGCATGGTCCTTGGTTGGGGTATCATTCTCTTCAGGGACCACAGGGCTCAGCCTTATTTTTTATTTTTTATTTTTTTGGCTTTGTTGGTCTCCTTTTGGAGCTCCTGTCCCTTCCAGGTCTTTCTATCTTTCCTTTCTTTTTAAAAATCCCATGCATTCTGCCCAAAGCTTGGCTATAAGTCTCAGCCTGTTTTGATACCTTGATCAGTAGAGTCTTTCAAAGGCCTGGGAACCACTCTTAAGGGTAGAATATATTCCAGCAGCAGATTGCCCACAGAAAACAAACTCAGTGGATCCTTGGAGGTTTCTTATTATAATGTTTTGTCAGGGCTTTTTAATTTTTATATTATATCCCTTTTATTTTTTACTCTACAGGGATTTGAACATATACATTATGGCTTCTGGTTTTGCGTTTTTATAGAATTTCTAAATGTGAGAATGAGTATGTCTCTGTGTCTCTGTTTCCTGTGTCTTTTCCTGGGTGTGTTTCTTTTTGTTTGTTTTGTTCTTTTATTGTTTACTTTTATTTTATTTTTACTATATTTTAATATTTTTCTTTAGAAGCCTATTTGTTTTTAAGTGGGAGAGAGAGAAAGGAGATGATTCCAGATAGGAATGGAAGAGAGGAACAAGGGAGAGTAGAGGAAAGGGAAAATGCAAATGTATTATGTCGTATGAAAAAGTCCATGTCTGATAGTTATTCCTAAGATGATCTTACTTTCTCCATTTTACTAGTGACAAAACCAACGCTTCACTGTTACTCTCTTTACCTTTGGTGAGAAAATTTGCTTACTTTTTTGTTACTGTTGTTTGTATGTCTCTATTTTAGTTAAATTTTATTAATCAGATATTTTTTCTAGGCCTTTGGGGAAAATCAGTAAGTTTTGAAGGGTTACTATCTAATACTAACCAGTAAAAAATTCTTTTTAATTAGCATGTTTACTAAATGGTAGAAAAATTCTATGTCTAGATTAACAGTTGCCATAAATAGGCATCTTCTAAGCTGGTATGTAATGGTCTCTGTGTCTATACCTTCATATATAATTATCTTTCTTTTATTATTGACTAGAGCTACCTAGTGTCTCACTTCTGACAGGAATAAGAATAAAAGCAATGGAATGTCACTAAAAATATATATATTTTTAAATGGCTCTAGTTTTAATCATGGTACCTCTCTTCCCTCTCCTGGATAAAGTTCCATGGAGAAAGACACATAAACATCTTCTTGAGGTCATCCTATGAAGAAGAGATTAAAAGTGCCAAAAGGTAGTGAGTAAATTTGGAAATAGTTTCCCCACTCAAATAGAGACATCAGGTGATATCTCATATTTGGCTGGTAGTTTGATCACAACCTCAGGAGAAACATTGAATCAGGGTAGCCGGTAGTCATATAGCCATATTCCTATTCAGAGAAACTCTGGACTAATACTTGTCCATTTTTAATCTACTATACCTTGGGATAAATTACTACACAGTAATAGAAAACTGATATAGCAATTCATCCAAGAGATACACACATCCTCTTGTAACTTACATTTAAATGGAGACAAGATATATGGACATAAATGAACAAGATATAAGGTTGTACTAGTACTTACTTCATAGAGGAAAATGAGACAAGGTAGGATAAATTGAATGTGCTTTGTATATCATGATCAGAGAATAAATATAGTCTATGTAGAAGTCTTATTTGATCTTAGAAATAGCAAGCAATTAGCTATGTGAAGATCTAGGAAATGGACAGCCCAAGCAGGAGCAATTTTTAGAGTCTACATAAAGCATTGATTTGTTTTAGGGACAAAACAAAAGGAGCAAACTGGCCAAAGAAATTGTGGCAAGAGGTCAGATAATAGAGATGGACTCAAATGATGAAGACACTAATTTTAATGATGTTGAATTTGAATTTCATTCTCACCAAAACATAAACTTACTGTATTATTTCCTACAAGGGAACAATATACTGCATTTTAAGATTATTTTATGATAACTCTAGCTTTTGCTGTGATATAGATTACACAGTGCAAAAGTGGAAACAAGAAAGTGGCTAAAAGGTAATTGTGCTTTGAATTGGTGATGGCAAAGGTGAGAAGAGATGACTGGTTTGAGAATGTGGTTTGTGGTAGGGTTAATAGGGCTTTTTGAGAATAGTGCTGATGTTGAGGGTAACACAAAAGAACCCTTGGACCACAGTATGATTGATTGGGAGGGTGATGGTGCTTTTCATAAGAGGGATAGGTAGTGAAGCTTGATTCGGATAGTTAATGGTGAGATTGGTGCTGTAGAATCCAAGTTTTGTTAGGTGTCTTTTATTCTACAGTATGCAGAACTTACCAGAAATGTGCTCATTAACCTCTATTCTGTGTTTTAAGCTAGTTTCTTTCCTTGACAAACCACCTGTAATATCCCATAATATGCTGTATGTGTGTGTGTGCTAAAATTTTTTCTGAGGCTATTTGAATGCTGAAATAATATACACTGACTCAATAGACTTAAGTTAATCAGGGATAATTTCTCTTATATAATGCTGTAAAATACTTTGAGAGGAAAAAATCAAGGTAATTTTTTTCATTATGCTTTATTAAAGTATAAATATCAAATACAGGATAACCCTTGGTCTCCTCTTGATTCAGTATTTGTTACATCTTCTTGTCATGCTTTTCCTTATTCGTTAGTAGTTCATTCATTCATGCCACCTTACCCACCTTAGCAGTTTGTGTCAGCTCTGAAACAAGTCCCATAAGCATAATGGGAATTTGGGTGGATTGTTACTGTACGTTCATAAACTCTATAGTAAGAATATCTTTGTAATAATGGTTACATAGGTGTATTTATTCCTTTTGTAAGATGGAAGGATCAGAGGATCCAGAGGAAATACAATTAATATCAATAGTGACAGAAAACAGCTGTTCAACTCAATGTCTGAAAAATGTAAACACCACTGGGTATCTGTGGACTACCAAATATGAGTGATTCGGTGGCCCACTGGAATATTTAGATACCAGGATATGAGAAAGCACATAGCTGAAATTGGATCTGCTAAATTCTGATCCAATGCACTGCAACCACTGTGCATTGTGAGATACTTGTATGAACTCGTGTATTATAAAATTAAATTGTATTGTGTAGTTCATTGTATTGTTCCGTCAGATTTTGATATCCTCATTTTAAATAATTCATGGGGAGAAATGATCACTTCATAATGCCACAAACTCACAGCAGGCAAAACTAATTTTACACAATATGAAAACAGATTTTATTTATTTAAAAGGAATATTAAAAAAACACAACAACAACTTTTTTTGACACCAGCTGCTGGGAAATAAATAGAATACTTTATGACAAATATCTAAATCTATAAAGGCTGTTCCTGGGAAAACAAGTTGTAGATTTTAAAGATACATTTATATGCTCTGGTCAGTCCTGGAAGCCATATTTTGACTGAGGCAAAGCTTCCTGTTTTGTTTAATTTTTGTGGGATGTAGACCTGGGAGAAAAATCAACCTTACAAAGTCTTTCCCTATTTAACTGGCACAAACACATTGCAGTAAAGGAACAAGCTTTAGCTTTCACACCAGTTGCCCTTGACAGTACAAAGAATACTTAGAAGGAAATAGCAAAGTATCCTTAAACATAAGTGCTCACAATGTTACTTATAACATTGTCCTAATCGGACTCTGACTGGAACTGAGTGTTTGAAGTGACCTCAGCAACATTCCTTCCACTGTGGCTTTAGAGAAGAATGGGAAAACAAGGTTAGATTAGAAGGGAGCCATTTTCTCTGGGAGAGCTTACTAGATGGACATTTTAGAAAAACATCACACACAATAGTAAATGATAACAGCTTGTTGTTCGATGAGACAGTGAGTCCAGATCTGATTCATTGAAAATCTGTGTGCAGACAAAGAATGGGACTCAAGCCATGGTCAGATTTGAGCTTAGGGTAGCTTGTATGAGGATCCAGACCACCAGGTAATTTGTAGCATTCCCAGAAGCATCAGCAAGAGGACAAATATGGAGAAGGAAAGGCACTGGAGTGAGAGAACAATGAGATAGACACAAGAGGGAAAAGAGGGAACAAAGTCTAAAACAATCACATAGTTCACTACTTGCAATGAGAACACACTCTGCTATCGATATATGTGTTGTTTATTACGTTTTACACCAAAAGAAAGGCTTTAACTTAAAAATTCCTGCTGATGTTGGGGGACGTTAATCTGAGGCTGAAAGACTGACTCAGCCCAGAAATTTATTATTATTTCTGATGGCAGCTGAATTCCTGGCATCTTTGTGCTCTTTACAATAGGGCAGCCTTATATAATGTCCATGGTAAAAGGGCTTGCCTCTGGTTTTGTTCAACGTTTCCTTCTTAACAGGTTATGAGTTAAGAATGAGAATTTCTTACAAACTTTGAAAGCTTACAAATTCTGAAGGACTGAAACATGGAGCTATTATGGTTAACTTTTGTTATTGTTGTTAACTTTTCAATACAATGGATGAAGCAGGCTCAGTGGGTAAGAGCATTTGCTCTACAAGCATGAGGACCTGAGTTCTAATACCCAACACCCACATATAAATCAGGACATGTCTGCACATGCCTGTACCCAAGAATTGTGTTATGGAGTCAGGCAGGTATCAGCAGCTCACTGGCTAACCAGTCTAGACAAAACAGCATGTTTACAGTTCAGTAAGAAACCCTGTTACAACCTCCTGTGCCACCGTACTCATGTGTATACACCACACATATAATTCCCATACAAATACACAGCCTACCCCCCATACATACAGAATGTAATGTAATATCTTGGAATTTAAAATAGTCAGTAGATATTACCAGATGTTAGTGGGTGATTTATTCAGTGACTTTCTTTGTTTTGTTTTGTTTTTGTGATGACATACAGGAAAAGGCCTTCCTCAACCTCTATGCATTAGTACATGCTCATATATTCTTTAGCAAGGTTGCTCTGAAAATAATTGAAAGAACATTGGAAGCCCAATAATGAAGGTCTAAGTTTAACTACTACTGACTAGAATTGGTGACCTTGTGCAATTCATTTCAAATTTTAGGATATTTCTATTTTAAATCTGTAAGATTGGGTTAGCAGTACCCATCTGTGGGATTCTGTTGATATTCAGTAAACTATAGAAAAATTGGGAAATGTTAGAATGTGATTAAAATGGTGATTTTTATCCTCTAATGAATGTTTGATAAATTCTGTTTCTCAAAGGCAACAGCCTTGCATTTTTGAGGGATGACTATGCATATATAATGTAATATGTCTAAAGTGACTCCATTTCTACTGTGCATTGGCTGCAACACACCTAGAATTATAATGAAAACATTAGCAAAACAAAGTTGCCACAGCAATGGTAGTATCAGGACCTACGTTATATTGTACTGATTTTAGCAAACCAATATATGGTATATATTTTTATGTTCCTGTTTCTCCTGGAAACAAAACATATAGCATTTTGGGACCACACTAGAAATGAAGGTAGAACACCAGAAGTCCCCAAGTTTCTCATTGATTTTTTTCTGAGTTTTCTATGATTCCTGCCTTACAACATAAAGTTCACATATATATGATAAAATACTTTTATTAAAAAAGATGATTTTCTTATATAATATATCCTGATCATAGTTTCTCCTCCTTCTACTCTTCCCAGCTCCTCCCTGCCTTCCCTCTCCTGCATATTCACTCCTTTTCTGTCTCTCATTAGAAAAGAAAAAAGAAAAACACACTTCTAAGGAATAACAACCAAACACCAAATATGGCAAAATAAAATATAATAAGATAAAGCAAAAACTATTATATTGAAGTTGACCAGGGCAACCCAACAGGAGGAAAAGAGCCACAAGTGCAGGCATAAGAGTCAGAAACCCACTTGTTCTCACTACCAGGAGACCTATAAAAATAGGACTCCAACCCCAGGTCCCCCCTCCTTTACCTAACCTCTCTGGGTCTATAGATTGTAGCCTGCTTAACAGTTACTTAGTGGATAATATCCATTTATAAGTGAATACATGACATATTCCTCTTTCTGGGTCTGGGTTACCTCACTCAGGATGAGTTTCTGTAGTTTCGTCCATTGCCTGAAATTTTGATATTATTTTTAACAGCTGAATAATATTCCATTGTGAAAATATACCATATTTTCTTTATCCATTCTTCTGTTGAGGGACATCTAGGTTTTTATTTTCTTTCATTTTCTGAGTATTATGAATAAAGCTGCAATGAACATGGTTGAGCAACTCTCCTTGTGGTAGGATGATACTTCCTTTGAGTATATGCCCAGAGCTGTGTAGCTGGCTCTTCATGTAATCTATTTTCAATTTTCTGAGGAACTGTCATATTAACTTTCATAGTGGTTATATAAGTTTGTACTCCTACCAGCAATGGAGGAGTATTCCCCTTGTTTCACATCTTTACAAGCATAATCTGTCACTTGTGTTATTGATCTTAGCCATTCTGACAGGTGTCAGACCTTAAATAGTTTGTTATTTACTTGATGACAAAGGATGTGGACTTCTTTCTTTCTCGGCCATTTTATATTCCTCTATTGAGAATTATCTGTTTAGATCAGTACCACATTTTTAATTGGATTATTCATTTTTATATCAAGTTTCTTGAGTTCTTTATTTAATTTGTATATTAGCCCTCTATTGGATGTGGAATTGATAAAATCTGTTTCTTTTCTTCTTGTTTTGTTCAGTTGATAATGTCCTTTGCCTTAGAAGGGCTTTCAGTTTCATGAGGTCCCACTTACTGATGTTGATTTTAATGCCTGCACTCTCAGTGTTTCGTTCATAAAGTTGTCTCCTGTGCCAGTGTTTACAAGGCTGTTTCCCACTTTTTCCTCTATGAGGTTCCATGTATCTGGTTTTATCTAGATTTTTATGATCCACACAGATTTGTGCATGATGATAAATATGGATCAGGTTGTGTTCATCTACATGCAAAGATCCATGCTGAAGTTGCAGTCTTTTTTCCATTGTGTATTTCTGGCTTCTTATCAGGTGTGTTTAAGTGTGTAGATTTACGGGTCTTCAAATCGATTCCGTTTATTACTGTGTCTCTATGCCAATACCGTTTGTTTTTGTTACTATAGCTCTGTGGTACAACTTGAAATCAGTGATAGTGGTACCAAAGTTCTTTTATTGTTCAGGATTGTTTCAACTATACTGTGGGTTGCTTTTTTCTTCTTCTTCTTTTTTTTTTTTTTTTGATTGTTGTTGTTTTGGGTTTTTGTTGTTGTTGTTGTTTTTCCATGTGAAGGTTAGAATTGTTCTTGGAAGGACTGTAGAATTGTGTTGGAATACTGATGGGGATAGCAATGAATCTACAGATTGCTTTTGGTGGGATGCCCATTTTTACTAATCCATGAGCATGGGAGATTTTTCCATCCTCTGAGATTTTTCTTCAATGACTTGAAGTTTTTTTCATATAATTTTTTTCTTGGTAATTATAGTTTCTCTATTTCATATTATTTGAAGTATTGTGAAAGGTTTTGTTTCCCTGATTTCCTTCTCAGCCCGCTTTTTATTTGTAAGAGAAGGCTACTGAATTTTTTTCGTTACTCTTGTATCCAGCCACTTTTCTGAAGTGTTTATTTACAAGCTTTAGAAGTTTCCTGGTAGAACTTATGTATGCTGTCATGTCATCTGCAAATAATGATACTTTGACTTCTTCATTTCCAACCTGTATCCACTTGATCTCTTTCAGTTGTCTCTTCACTCTAGTAAAATTTCAAGTACTGTGTATAGAGTGAATTATCAATCTTGTCCTTTTCCTGATTTCAGGAGAGCTGCTTTGAGTTTATCTCCACTTAATTTGATTTTGTTTATAAACTTGTTGTACATTGCCTTTATTAGGTTTAGGTTTGTCCATTATGTATCCCTAATCTCTCCAGGACTTTTATCATCAAGAGGCTTGGGATTTTGTCAAAGGCTTTTTCTGCCTCTAATGAGATGATTATGTCGTACTTTTCTTTCAGGTTTTTATATGGGGAATTACATTTACTGATTTTCATACACTGAACAATCTAATCCCTGCATCTCTGGTATGAAGCACACTTGATATTGTTGGATAATCTGGGCCTGACTTTTGTGATAGGGAGACTTTTAATGATTTTTACTTCACTGGGATTATAGGTATATTTAAATTCTTCATCCGATCTTGATATAACCTTGTACCTAACAAGAAAATTATCAGTTTTTGTAGATTATTCATTGTGGTGGAATATAGGTTTCTAAAATAAGTCTTTATGATTCTCTGGATTTCCTCAGTGTCTGTTGTTATGCCCCCTTTTTTGTTTTCGATTTTGTTAAATTTTTAAATTTAATTTATTTATATTTTTATTGCAATTTATTCACTTTGTATCCCAGCTGTAACCTCTTTCTCATCCCCTCCCTTTTCTCCTCTCATGCCCCACCCCAAGTTCACTGATAGGGAGGTCCTCCTCCCCTTCCCTCTGACCCTAGCCTATCAGATCTCATCAGGACTGGCTGCATTGTCTTCCTCTGTGGCCTGGTAAGGCTGCTCCCCCTCACGGGGAGGTATTCAAAAAGGAGGCCAATCACTTCGTGTCAGAGACAGTCCCTGTTCCCATTATTATGGAACCCACTTGGAAACTGAACTGTCAAGGGCCACACCTGTTCTGGGGTCCTAGACTACCTCCATGCATGGTACCTGGTTGGACCATCAGTCTCAGGAAAGACCCCTGTGCTCAGACCACTTGGTTCTGTTGCTCTCCTTGTGGAGTTCCTATCCTCTCCAGATCCCACTATTTCCCACTCCCCTCATAAGATTCCCTGCATATACATATATGTGTCAATTTATGTCAACTAGCTTAATATAATAATTGTATAATATATACATTGCAAGTTTTTATTTATCAATTAAAATGATAGAGATGGAAATAAAATCAAAAACACTTGAATATATTGCTGATGTTATTACCTTAAAGTATAAATTGTTATTTTTAAACAACTTTCAGAAATTGTACTTTTTTAAATAAATGGTATTTTATAAATTAAAAAAAACCAAGGAAATCAAGAAATTTTCAGGCAAATGGTGGGAATTAGAAAAGATCATCCTGAGTGAGGTATCCCAGTAGCAGAAAGGTACACATGGTATATACTCACTTATAAGTGGATATTAGACATAAACATACTAAAATCTGTACACCTAAAGAAGCTAAGGAAGGAGGACCCTCGATTCTGATAAACATTCTTTCTGTGTGTTTTAGTTAGTTTAGATAATGATTTGTGTATCTTTTTGATTTTCCTCAAAGAACCAACTTTCATTGATTCTTTGTATTATTCTTTTGTTACTATTTTATTGACTTCAGTCCTCAGTTTGATTATTTCTTGCCATCCATTCCTCTTTAATGTGCCTACTTCTTTTTGCTCTAAAGCGTTCGTGTGTACTGTCAAATTGCTAGTATGAGATTTCTCTGATTTATTTTGTCTACTTCCTTTTAAATTTTTCTTTATTAGTAGTATTTACTTTGTATCGCAGTTGTAGCCCCTCCCTTATGTCCTTCAGGTGCCACCCTCCTCCCTTGTAACTCCCCTAGGTTCTTCCCCTAGTTCACTGATAGAGGTTACAGATCAGGAAGGAGTTCCCTCCTGTGGTGTAGGCTTCATAGGGTGGATGGTTACTCCTACAGGAATCGTGGCACTATTGTCCCAGCAGCCAGCAGTTTGCCTGACAAATCAGTATTGCAGAATATAGTGTAGAGGGTTAAGTAAGACCTATTTTTCTGTTACCAGAATGCATAGTGTTTTCTAGCACTATGATTGCTAGAGGAGAAAGTTACACAGTTACAGACTGATTTCTATATGCAGACAGAGGTTATGTATGGTACCTTGAAAAATAACGTTTTATCATCTAGTTATAAAGGACAACCAAGATTAATGGCAATATCCTGCATTGATTTGGGAGGAAGTTCTGGGGAAAACGCCTTGATAAAAAATCTGTAGTCAGTTTAGCATGGTGAAATAGATTAGGCCAGATGCGAGAGAGGGGACAATTCTGTGTATCAGGTGGAATAGGACATGAGGTTACTGTCACAGAAGTAACAGTAAATTTCCATCTGTGCAATCACAATGGCTTTTGTCTTTTAGGAAGCCCTTCTAGAGACTTTCAGAGGCTAATTCTCTTTAATGGAAGTAATGCAGTTAAACTGTGTGAAACCTCAACAGATTTGATGATAAAGTTTAGATAAAAAGTTAGTAATTAATGGCAATCTTCACATATAATTAGCAATGAACTTTGAATAGAGCCTGCCTAGGGGGAGTAGGATCATAGGATTCTAGAATTCTAGAATCATTTCATTCTGGCAGGAAAGGCATATGTCCCTTCCTTTGTTGAATATATAAGAGTAGGTAAAGTAAGTAACCAGGGATCTTTCTGCTAGGGTTTGTAGAAAACCTGGGACTAGAAACAAGTGCCTGGTCTCAGTGTAACATGCCTTTTACTATGGAGTTTGACTTCTTCATTTCTAACATTAGAGTCGCTTTCATACAATGAATTCGGTCATTATTTCTTTTCTTTTTTAATTAACTTATGTGTTTACTTTACATCCCGATCATAGCCCTCCTCCCTCCTCTCATCTTATCCTCCCTCCCTCTTCCCCTATCTTTCCTCCCTCCTACCCACACTAGTTCATTAAGTCACACCAGGACTGAGAACATTCTCTTCTTCTGTGATCTGGTGAAGTAGCCCTGCCAGGGCTACTGATCAAAAATCAGGCAACAGAGTCCATATCCCTTTACTTTGGGACCCACATGAAGCTGAAGCTGTCAATTTGCTACATATGTGTAGGCAGCCTAGGTCCATTCTGTGCATGGTCCTTGGTTAGTGCTTCAGTCACCACAAGCCTCTTTGGGCCCTGATTAGATGGCTCTGTTGGTCTTCTTGTGGAGCTACGGGCATATCCAGGTCCTTTTATCCATGCCACACTTTTCCACAGGACTCCCTATGCCTTGCCCAATGTTTGACTGAGTCTCCATGTGTTTGGATCTGCTGCTGGGACCCAAGGGAAGATGAGTAAATCTCACTCAGGAGGGGCATTAGAATAGATAGTGGAAGTTTTTGAAGAGAGGGAGCAAGGTAGGAGAAGGAAAGCAGAGAGAAATGAGGGTGGAGATTAGACCTGGGAAGAGAGGGATGCAGGAGGACAGAGGGCATGCAAAGAGAAGAGAAACTATTGGTGGAGGCATCTCTGTGTCAAGCTGGAGACCTAGGACAGGGTAGGCTTCTGGAAGGGGGTGACTCTAGAGGAGATTCCTAATAGCAGGGGTCATGGAGACTGAAGAGAATGCCTTCTCAGTAGACAGGACCCCTAGTGGAGGAAGGAGAACACTAAACCCACACAAAAACTTTGACCCAAATATACCCTGTCTACAAGATATTCAGGGATTAAGATAGAGAAGAGATTGAGGGAATGTCCAAACAATGCCTGGCCCAACCTGAGACCCACCCCATGGGAGAGAGCCAACCCCTAACACTATTAATAATACTCTTGTATGCTTGCAGACAGGAGAGTAAAATACCTGCCTCTGAGAATCTCCACCCGTCAGCAGATCGAAACAGATGGCGATACTTACATCCAAACATTGGGTGAAGCTTAGGGAGTTTATGGAAAAGTGGGAGGAAGGATAGAAGGACCTGGAGGGAAAGGAGCTCCACAAGAAGACCAAGAGAACCAACTAACCAGGGCCCAGAAGGGCTTGTGGAGACTAAAGCAGCCAACCAGGGATCATGCATGGGCTGGATTTAGGCTCCTTAGCCAATGGGCAGCTTGGGCTTCATGTAGTGTTTCCTAGTAAGGGGAGTGAGGGCTGTCTCTGACATGAACCTTGTTGCCAGATATTTTGATCACTTCCTCATGCCATGGCTGCCAACCACTTTCTCTATTAAAGATACTCTGTTATACTTGCAGATGGGAATCTTAGCATGGCTATCCTCTGAGAGGCTATACCCAGCAGTGGTCATTATTTTGTAACTTAAGTGTTCAGCCACTTTGGTAACATCAATGACAAACATTCATGTAGCACTTTCCCTAGTTACTCACTATAGTTTCTCTTTTAGATATTAAAACTTTTATGAACTGCATACTATGTTTATATCAGAGTTAGTGGACAGAACTAAATCACAGAGAGAATGAATAAATTTAGGAAATAAACATAACTAGTAAGTGGTAAAACTTGGTTTTAAACCCAGGCCGGAAGGTTCTAGAGGTCCTACCTAGCCTATGCAGCTATATAAGAACTTTGTTATATAACCACTGGGAATAATATGGATAAATTCTCTGTGCTCTAGGTGAAAAACAGCAAAATGTACATGAACTGCAGGAAAACCCCATCATAAAAAGAACAAAGTTAGGTTAATTGGATGTCTCCATAGAAGGGAGGTAACTATGAAAGATATAATAACTATGGTGAAATGAAGCATTGCTTGCTCTGGCTGCCTGTGAGCAATGTCAGATCTGAAGGCTGGGATTAAAAGGACCCAGTGGTAACTAAGTACGCACCAGGGAATCGGAGTAAACCGCCTTGTTCGGTTGTTCCCATCCTTGTCAGGCTGCTTGAGTGACACTAATGCTAGAAACAGGATTGGTACTCTGAGGTAGCACCTTGGAACACAACTATACTCAGGCAGGAAGTAAAGAGAGTCACTAAATTTATATTATAAAGCATTTAAGAGCCAGAGCTTCAGATGTTTCTGACTTTGAATCTTCACACCATCCTATATTAGTATCATGAGTGTAAAGTTACCTGATCATTCTCTGAATTCCAATTTTCTCATCTGTAATTAGGATAATTGTACTAATTTTCTAGATTCATGGTGAGGAGGAGTAAATAATAATCAGTCTGTAAAATGCCTAGCACTCTGCCAGGCACATAGTACTATTAAACTTTTTTGGAACTAAAAAAATCATTAATTTTCAAATATGAACTATAATGCTAATTACTGTCATATAGAAAATAAAGCACGGCCTTGCAGGTAGTGAGTAGGACTCCATACCTATCAGCCTTTCATAGCTTGTGGATAAGGGACCTTGAACTCTGAATCGTGAATAGTGCTTATGAAGAAAGCTTTGTAAATCAACTTATTTAAAATGCAGTAGAGCAGCTTATGATTTAAAAGCATCCTGTGGTGAAGCCTTTTATAATGTGAATAATCATGCCCTAATTTATCTGTTCTGTAAGTTCAGGTTTTGGCTTAGTGTGTCTTCTTAAACCAAAGAGTACACCTGCACTCTTGTTCCTACGAGGTAAGCAGTATTTTCATGCTGTGAAGACTTTCAGAGAAATACAGGGTGCCTCTTGGATTCAAGATGGCATAGGGCAGTAACTGCAGAAACACACAAGGCCCCTGTTGTCAGGAAGAACATTAATTGTACTTTGTGATGGGTACATATGTCCTGAGCATGTATCCTCATGATTCATGATTCATGATTCAGTAGGCCTAGACTATCATGAGGATCATTGAAGCCTAGGGGTATGCCCAAATTGAAGAGCCAGTTACTGAAAAACAATTTACATTAGGCCTCCTTTCTCAGTGGAACTCAACATAAAATTATAATATGTCACACAAATCCCTTTGAAAAGCCAAGCAGTTATGGAAATCTGTGCAAAAGAAAGAGCAGTGGACTAGGAGTTGGGAACTCAACCAAATAAGACCTGCTCTGTGCCTTCTGCACAGGGTACAGATAGGCTGTCACTCTGTCTCCTAACGTGATTAGTTTGCAGTTAGGAAACAAACATGCAGAGAGACAGCCTATAGGTACCCTGTGCGGTTGGTATAGAGCAGGGCTTAGAAAGTAATCACGTTGGATTTACATCTCATATGTAACTTTTAGCTACAAATTTTTACTAGTTGATTCATAAAATGAGGTGAACATTTTGTTTCCTTCAGTCCAATAAAAAGATTAGAAGAAAACGTCACAGGGTGAACACTTAAGAAGTTACGAGGTCTTCTTACCCCAATCAACAATGCTTGTCACTCTGCCTCATCTTGAGCCCTTGTTTGCAGATGTGCAGATTTATAAAACATTTTCTTTAACTATGATATAGAGATGAATATCAAAGTTGGCAAACTCAAACCAAATGAGTCTTTTCTATCGTTAGCCAGCAAACATTGACCTGTGTTTGGAGGAACTTGGATGTATTTGAGATGAAATGACCTCTCCCACAAATTAATTATATCTAGGACTAAAATAATTACATCCTTTCATTGATTCTTTTTATTTCCACAGCATCCATGGGAATTTTGCCAATTCTTCTAAGAGCGATTTAATCTCATTCATACCTAACTTGGATGAAATACGCTTTAAATATATGCCTGTAGCTCTGTCCTCTTTGTGATCAATGGGACAATACCATATATCAAATTCATGAACAGAAACTATATGGTGCTTCTCAAAGCAGGGTCCTTAAAAAGTCAAATAACCACTTTCTAAGACCTTGGAGACCACGTCAAACTTCTGAGCTCTTCATAATTGTTCCAGTCTACTCAGGATGTTGGGTGGAACTGCAATTTATAAATTAGAGATGTATCTGACGTCAAATTGAGAATTTAAAACATTTTATAGAGGTTCATGCATTATAAAGGACTACTATACAAGCTTAGAATTTTTTTGTCAAAAAATTCAAGCAAATTTTAAAGAAAAACTTATGAACCTAATTCAGCCAGAGGGGAATGAAACTGTAAGTTTAGCAAAATTGGAAATTCTGGCAAATCTTAGTATTCCAAATCATCTTTAGAAGAAAATATTTTCTCAGGTGTGTCATTTCTCATTTTAGTGTATAAAGACAATGCCTTTTTACTCTTTCTAATATAATAAATATTTTAAAATATACCACATAGTAAAAAGCCATTTCTTTTTTTCTCAATATATATTAGTAAATGATGTAGTCTACTGAAAGCTATCATTGGAAATATACTAGTAATTATTATAATATAAATAAAAATTAAAATGCAAAACCACATCTATAAATAAATTCTATCATAAGCAATAGATTTTAGAATGTATTATGGTATAATGTAAAAGCATGATATGATATTTTATATGTTAAAATGAGTCAAGAAACATTGATTATGTACTCAGTCTTATTGGAGTTGGCAACCTGGTGACCCCTAAGTTCTCATGGCTCTTACATTTTTGAAATATTATGTGCACAACTCACAGATGATTAAAAAAGAAAAATTTTTAAATATTTACATGTGTATTGAATTAGAAATATGGATTCCATGATGGAATCCAAGTATGCTAAGGCAGAATGTGTTTTCTAAAAAATGCTTGGTTTTATTTCTGGAGATTGGAGAACTCCTAAAAGCCCAAGAGCACCCTCTAGTGAAACTTCTGTAACAGGCCAAAGGGGGCTTACTCTTGACCTTCACTATCCCTTTCAAATGACCTTTGATTTTCCAATGTGTAGACAGTGGATTCCTATTTTGTGGCCTTAATTATTTCCATAGAGAAAGTGGTATTGTTGGTTTTCATGTTTTGTTTTGTTTTTTACTCATTAAATACCAGTCTATGACCATCTAACTCTATTGTCTATTAAAATAGTTTTCGGAACTAATTAAGGAAATATAAGCAGTAGAAGTCTGTATCTCATTGTATTCTTGGATGCTTTATAGTACAGCCAGTAACACTTTTATATGTCCAATATCAGGAATATGGTCAAGGAAATTAAGGTAATTTCTGGGGGCTGACAGGGATGTGAAGGGGTAGATAGAGGAACTAGGTTGGCCAGTGTACACTGTATGGATATACTCAATAATTAAATTGAATTTTAAAATATGTTTATATATTGAATTGTACAAATGATTGATGCACATTGATGAATAATTAAATACTTCAAAAATGTAGGAAAAATATTAAATATATTTATATATGTAATTTTGTATTTTAGAAAAAGGAATATAAAGAGACTGTCTTAACTGTAAGCTAGTTTAAGCTGTGAGTATTCCATTCACTTAGATTAGTAACTATTACATAACAATTGAAACAAGGTTAATTATTACTTGATTTTATAAACAAGTTGACATAAAGTGCTGCAGTTGGAAGGGAGATCTAAATCTCTGCACTTCAGATAAACAGAGGGAAAGCCCTGGTGTACCTAAACATTAAGCAACTTGGCAAGATGATACAATTGGATAAGGGCAGCATTAGGGCACAACAGAGACTCCTTGTGCTCATTCTAGTGTTCCATGTGCTACAATAGCCCCATTATTAAAAAGTCTATAATGTGATTGCATAAGTTCATTCTCACTGATTTTGGACAATTCTTCATGTTCAGAGTAAAAGTGTGCATCTTACGAATCCCTCTCTTATACTGTCTGCCCTCTTGTATAATGGAGTAAGTTCCTTTCTGGGTTACTTCCAGGGAGAAGATGAATCCATGGTTGTTTAATGAGTTCTGTTTATTTTTAAAACACTGAGCCACACACTTAACTTTGTGACTGATCCTTCAGTCAGATTAATATTCTGGCATTACTAGTAACCATTCCTGTGAGTCTGGGCTTCAGATTCATATGTGCTCTAAAGGTTGTACCTCTTAATATTCACAGAAGTATTATATAATCAAATAAAAATAATGTGGAAAATTGTTGTCATTCATCAAATTCAGGTTTGTATTGAATGTTGGAAACTAATTTTGAAAGAAAATAAGGTATTAGAATTATCCAACAGAAGTCAGAGCAATAACTCTATTAAAAAGAAAATCTTTTAGGTGAATTATCTCGTTTCTTGAAAATAACCAAATTAGTTCATATGCATTCTTTTTCTAGAAAATAACCAAGCTCTTTATATTAATCTCTACTTGAGAATTACTGTATAAGAAATGGTATTTTGGCAAGTCATATTACATGTAAGTTCAGCAGCAGTATAAGATTCATTCGATTTCAGTTCATTGCCCCATTTTTAAGCTTGGCTTTAAACTTTAGTCTTAGTACTTCTGCCTTTCTTCACTGCTAATATTTGGGAGACAAGATGGCTGTTTATGGCAAATCAAGGCATGATGCCTTCATTTAAGTTGTAATTAAAAAGTGAATTTTATTTCCATTTCTTTGCCTGCTATACTATTCTCTATTAGTTTGTTTGTTTTAAGAATCGTAAAGCTGGCAAATATTAGACCTAGAAGTAACCATGGCTATCGAAGAGGCCAAGCTCCTTACTTTTTAGAAGAATAAAGCAACACTGCAAGAAAAGGAGACTAGAAGTGTCTAATTTTACAACTTGGCTTTCAGAAATAGACATTTCTTCCTTTTCCTAAAAATAGTTCACTCTGGAGAAACAACCATTCAGTTCTACAGGTACTCTGACCCAAAAGATTGACCAACAGTGTGTTATGTCTGCATAGAACATGCTGCATTGAACCTGACTACTTAGCACAGTACAGCCTGTCTGCTGGCCAGTTTTCTAATTCCTGTCAGTTTGCAGTGGTGTTAAAGACCACATTGAAACCCCGTAAGTGACTACTGTTACGTCTATTTCATCTTTAACTACAAGTCTAAACAGTCTCAGTAATGAAGCTGCATGGTCTCTGCATGGTCTACTAAATATTTTTAGGAAGTGGAAACCCCTTCTGGAGTTCTGAGAGAAACATCACTTTGAAAATGCCTTTAAAAGTACTCCAGCATAAACATTACAGTGGAACATTTCATTAGCTTTTTGAGAACAATAACGAAATGTGGAGCATAATAGGCTAATATGTTTAAGTGGCCTTGGTAGAACCCTACTTAACTCAGTGGGATTTTCTGCAGCGTGCAGAGGTGGAAAACCATTCCCTACATATGCATTGTGTAGGACTGCCTCCTTCCTCATTGCATGCAGTGTATATCAAAGAGAAGTTTCCACCTGTAATTCTAAAATGAAGAAAATCTCAAAATACAAGTCTTAGAAGCATCAATATTTAGATGGGATGATCAGCAACCAACAGTGCTAGTTTTTGGCATTCTGGGTTACTGCAAGATAAAGGAAGGAAAAAAATGAGTATTAGCATTTCCCAGCCTCTTACAGCTTACATTGCCATCAGGGAATTCAGATTCTAAAATACCTAAGAAAATGACAGGAAGTAAGCCAAATCCTATTGGTTACAAATTATAAAGTCTAATTCAACTAATGAAAAATTATTTTGCTACTTAAGATACAAATCTGTCCTGCCAAATATTTGAATGAAGTAAAATGATAATTTAATAAAAACCAAAGTGGTAATTTTTCAGTGGTTTTATGAGGATTCAAGTAGCTACACCAAGTACACTGCTGGACTTGCAGCATGATCTTCTGCCAATGCTTTCAGCTCTTGGGGCTTCTATTTTCTCTGCTATAAATTGGGACTCATTAGTCCTAGGGACACTGTGATCCTTGTAATTTGCTTAAGCTTTTAGTGAAAAATGTAAATTAAGTGTACAATTATAATGTTTTAAGCAAGTTCAAACAGACCTACATGATAACAAATTAAAAGTATTAAGCATTTTCTTTTATGCAAATAAATTGTCATCAAAATTCATTGAAAAGTCTGAATTCATGTTCATGTGATATTGAATTAATGATACAAAGAAAAAGCCTTTTGAGTGACAGGCAGCTCGAGTGGCTGAAGTAGCATATTTAAGCCATTATGTTTGTTTGTTTCACTTACTGTCAAACCCTATCTTCAAAATACTATCAACTAGTTATATTGATAGATGAAATCTGTCTTTCAATTCCAGGATGTGTTTTCTATCAAATTTTCTCTTCATTGGTTTTTGGAGTCTATATGCAAAATAACATGTAAACACAAATGTAAAACCAGCTGTAATTGTTGCCTAGCAGTTGGGGACATCATACATTCCTTAAGATGTATACTTGCATTGTAAATATCACCAGGGCCCCTCAGTAGGAGTGTGAACACTGTAAAGAAAACTTAATGAAAATGGCGTGTATGCTTCCTGCTTACTCAGAGGGTCGTTTCCTAGCTACCCTAGTTGCTCCGGTGGAATCTCACAAAAGTGCTCCTGTCTCTCCAAGTTAGCCCAAGCAAGAATCAAGTGGCTTTATTTTAAAACTTACCCTTAAATATGTTCTCTAGTTTTGAAATTCTGATTTTGTGCTTTGCTTGTGTAATTCAAAAACAGCTTTAGTTTAAAAACAAAAATTGGCAAAAATACTAGTGCATTATGTGTTTTAATCACGTATGGTGTTTTGAAAAAGACTCAAAATTGACAAAATTGTCTCATTGTAATTACAGCTCAAATGCATGGAATTTCTTTCTCATAAATTGTATAAAATAAAAAACAACAAACTTCTTAAATGAGTAGTATATGAATATTAAATTGTATAATTGTGTTATAATGTAAAGTGCAACAGCTGTAGAGGTAACAAATTTTTGTGTTATGTTCTTACATTCTTTATTTAAGGGAGCTTTGTTCTTTTAAATTTATATTCAAGACTACAATGTAATTTAGCACCAGTTTTTAAAATATGAGTTTTCAAAAAAAATTTATATTAATCTCAGTATAGTATCAGTGGGCCAGATTTTTCCTTTCATGGAGTTCTTTGATTTTTCCTATAAGATCTTTTTTTCTTGATAGTATATAAACATAGAAAGAGAAGTTTCTTTGGCTCATATTACACTCATGAGACGATGATGCTGAAGTCCTTTTCATAATCAGGACCTTTGTAGAGATTGCCCAGGTATTCTTAGCCAAAATCTCCCTCTCATTGTGCACTACTCCAGGGCAACATGTGGTGTGCCAGCTGGATGCCCTCCCTACATGCCTCAGGTGGCCACATTTCAATGGTGCCCATAGAGCACAGGCCAAGTTCTCATTCTCTGTGTTAATCAGTGGGAGAATTCCCATAGAAAATGGCATAGAAGCATATTTCAGGAAAAGTCTAAGAGATTAGCCAGATGATTAGGCCAGGACATTTTAAGTTCAGGTTTTATGTGGAATTTCTCTGTCGTTATCTTAGTTGACTGAAAAATACTAGAAAATTTATAGATACAGAGAACAAAAATTATCTTTTTATTCCGCTGTGATTTCTCTCAAGAGAATTCCACAGCATTTTCTTTAAATATGGTAAGACCTCATCTTGATTTATGAACTCAAAGATAACTGATAAACCTATTAAATTAATCTGATGAGTACATTCTCCCATAATTTTGAGAAGATCTGAATTATATCTACTGAAGTCTGCTTTAATACTTTTCATTTAAATTATGTTCAGTTCTACAGAGGTAAATGTGTACAGTGTTCAAAGTACTATTGTAGACACTGAGTAGTTCTGTATATAACCTTACAGTTTTGAAAATATTTTCACATTTATTTTCTTGTTAATGGTGAGGATTTACCTTTAGTTATTCCTTACAGAAATTGCCTAAAGTTTCAGGTGTTTGTATGGATTTGTATAGAGAATCTGCTTTGTGTTCATTTTTGGTGAGCCGGAGTCCATTGTAGAAAGACATTTAGCTTCCCTTGAAGAAAAAAATAGACTTAATTTTGACATATTAAATTGACTAGGGTTGCAGATTTTCTGTTGTTTCATGTAACATTAGGCTTGGTTATGATTGTATTTTTAATTAAGTAGTTGAAACTGATCTTACATTTATCTTAGACATAATTTTATTTACTACATTAAGGAAATATTAATTTATTTCATTCCATATATTTTTAATATAAAAATGGGATTTATTCAGAAACTAATAATTCCTGGTGCTTACCATTATATTAAATGTTACCATTCTACCTGAATACTATAAATGCTAGCAACTTCTGGAGAAGAGGTATAGAAACTATTACATTCCATTTAGCATATACAATATCTTCTACTGTTGTTGCTTTTGATTCATGATGGTGTTTTCCCTTCTGTGTTGCTGCTATGTTTTTTTGATAATTTTTATCATGTTTTTCAAGCCTACATGAAATATGTCAAAAAATACTGAGTTTTATTTTCATCCATCAGTTCTATTTCATGTATACATATTGTTGAAGTAAAATTTATCTATACTTTATCAATCAGATTTTCTATGAATTAAAAAGTCATCTTCACTAAGAATTAAACATATCACATTTTTCATAAACTCAAATTCTGAAAACCTAGTTGGGATTATTTTTTTATGATATCATATTTGCAAAAAGCCATTCTCCAGGAAAGCAATCAGTTATGTCATTTGGGAAGTTTGGCCCAGAGGGCAGTCATGTTGACCCCATCTGCAAAGGTTGGCTAAACTAGAATCTTGGACTATGTAAACATCATTCATCAAGGTCCACGGAAAGTAAAGTAGGTGGGGAGCAGGGGGCAGATGGTCGACAGCAAGAAAGTTGTTGTTGACATTGATATAGACCCTTCTTCTTGCCAGAGCGACTCCGTGGACTTCTTTTGGCATGAGAGCCTAAGCCAAAGCTATCATCTTAATGGAAGGTGAGCTGCAGGCACACTGGAGAGATCTAGACACAGTAGGCATCTAGGATTGGCTTAGGTTTTGTCTATCAGCTTGACTGTCATACCTATTTGATTGATGTGCAGCAGGGCCTGAAAGTACTGCTTTGATGTTGAGGATTGTGTCATAAGGTTCCTGATATGGTGCACATGTCTGGATGGAATTGGACATTGACTGTCTTTGCCTATGCCAAGCAACACTAGACTTGAGTGCATTATTCTGTGGATCAGTAGCAGATGGTGAGTGCAGACGTTTGGAGGGGGCGTGCCTTCAAACACAATATGGAGCCAACAAACTTAGAAGGCTATTGCATGTCTTGACTTTGGCAGCTATTTTTAAGCATTGGTAAAAATTCACATATTACCCATTGTTACTTTGAAAATACTAAACACATTGGTTTTCCGGACAAAAAAGTGTACAAAACAAATATACTATTCTCTGTGTTGGTCAAGTTGGTTGGAAAGAGCTCTTGGCATTGGCTAAATAGGCCGTGAACATTTTGGGGTTGTATATTCTCAAACTTTGTACCACTATAATTGTGGCTAGTGCCAATGAATCTCACTTATTAGTAGACAAAGGCATCAGGGTACTAAAAATCCACATATTTCTTGTAATCTGATGTGACACTTAAGAGTGATTTTATTTTCTTTAGTTTGGGCAGAGTATTGTGTTATTCAGAAAAAGAAAAATTAATGAGGTCAATAGAAGCATCTTACAAAAAGGAAAAAACCTGTGGAGGGAAATTCATACATGAAAGAACCTTACAGTAATTACAGATATACAAAACAAATTATTTTTATTTTATTTTTATTTAATATTTGCTATTTTGCCTTGAGTGGATTCTGAACACATATAAATCAGTTTGAATCAAAGTATTTATTCTAAGATAAAAATGTGAAATATGCTTATTAAAGAGAATTTGGAAACAGATTAAAGCAACAAAATCTTAAATTTGTTTTCACCATCAATTAGAGATGTTTTAAAAGTTTTCCCTGCTTCCTTCCAACTTTATGCACAGCTCTAAAGTATATGTGTTTGCATGTCAGTTTTTAAATAAAGTTTGGTTCATATATTATGTGTTGTGATTTCTTAGCATCAATATTTAGATGATATACGGTTTTTACTATCAATACTTTTAAATTATTGTACCTTGTATATGAAAGTTTTTAATCAGTCCCTCCGTGTTTAACACTAAAGTGATTTTGACCATGATATCTTCTGCTCTGAGGCTCCATCTTCCTATAGATGTGAATTTCTGGGTTAGTGAGTATGCACTCAAGGTTCTTTGGATAATATTCCTCTAATTGTATGTGAAAGGATTTTTCTAGATAACTTTACACCTCTGAATATTATTGCTATCTGTCAGTTTGACAAACAAAAGCCAGGTTTCTTTTGTTTTGATTCACATCCATTTGATGAACACAGAAGTAGCATGCTTCTCATATATTTATTTGCCATTGTTTCCTTCTTTTAATAAAGAGTTTGCCTGTGTCCTTTAGTACTGTCATCTTGCTGATTTGTCAGGCTCTTTAAATGCTAAGTCATTAACTTTGTCAAAAGTGTTTGTCCTATTTTTCAGATGCCATATTATTGTTTTTGCTGCTGTTGATAGGAGAAAAATTTAAATACCCTTATGAGTAGTTGTTATATTGTTTTTTGTTGTTACATTACTCAACAGTTTGATATTGGGTAAAGAGCCTACTTTTTTTTTTAGTATTTTGATAGCTCTAGTTTATTTATTTTCTATTCCTTTAAATGCCCTTTTTGCCTAAGTTATGAAATCAGCATCTTACTTAATTGTGTGTGAATGATTAGTCTTTGCCTTACCATCATCACCGTCACTCACACTCATGCATTATTGCATATAAATGTTAGCAGCATTAGAATCTTCTACGGACTCTTTGTTTGGTTCTTTCACTGTTTCTGTTTTAATGTCTTATACATTCAAAGTTTATGTATTTATTAGCTAGAAGACTTTATTTTTTCTCTCATTTTTCTACTTTGTCTCCCCTCATTGCCTCTGCTTTTTTGTGACAGGGTCTCACATAATTCAGGCTGTAGTTGATCTTGCCATGTCACTAGGGGTGGCCTTCAAATCCTAATCCCAGTGTTTCACAAGTGCTAACACTGCAGGTATACAACCCACCTCAACAGCTGTTTCACTCTGTTCAAAGATATTTTTGATACTGTCCCCTACATATTTTTCACAATTACTTCTCTTCACTGAGTTCATAAAATGTTCCAGTAGAATTTTATTAAATCTATAAGTTAAGTTTAGTGTTCAGCATTCATATTCAGAACTATATAGTATTTTCCATTATGAACTGTTATAATTACAAGTCAGTCTTACCATCTTATTTGCCTGTATCTTCAAATTCCTCAGTACAGATGAAACATTTCTTGTTGTGATTTGGGATTGTATGAATTCTACTTTCCACATTTTCAGTAGAAAATCCATCTACTATTTTTAATATTTAACACTAGTTCTTTTTACTTGGCTGTTAATAGTTTATTTGAAGTTACATTGAGTTTTTAAGGCAATTTGATTATCAGCACACAATAATGCTTTAGTCTTTTAAAATTCTGATTAAAAGCCCATTGTATTAATTAAAAATTTTCAATCATTTAAGTGATCATTGTGATAGGAAGCATACTTTCTGATTATATGTATGATAATACTTTTTTCATAGTTAAGGTTAAGATAAATATACTTTGTTAATATTGATAAGTAAATTATAATTCCGTTTTGTTCAACTATTAGACTTGATTTCAAGTTTATATGCCACAGATTGATAAATATTATGAAGCTCTAATTGAAAGACATAGAACATACTTCACTTCACATTTACTCAAAACTTGTTTATAATTAACAATGTATTTCTAATTTTTTTTCCTTTGGGACTACATTGTCTAGACAGATATATACACATGAACCCACACAGCATTACTGGTGACAATTCCTTACACAATTACAACACTTGATTTCAACTGGATGTGTACTTCTAATTCATATACTGTCTCTTACTTTTTCATAACTATATTCTTATTTTTTGTTAAAATCTTTCACAAGGGTCTATTTAAACTAAATGCAATTGTTTTCAAAATAAAAAAGTGATGTTGCGTAGAAATAAGACTAATATTAACTAAAATCCTTGCTTTCCAAATACCTTATTTCATTAAAGAGCTCCTCCAGTGTTGTAAAACCATTAACCAAAGACTTGGCATGCAAAGTAGGGGACTCTGCATGCTGACACAAAGTTAGCATATCTACTAAAAGGGATGCTGGCAAGAAATATTGGTGTATTAAAGGAGAATGGTTTCATCTTTTGGACTTATATTATTTTTTTAGAATTCTATAGAGGTTACTATTTTAAACTCTAACATTCATTATATAGTCTCAAAATGTTATATTTTGTAAAATTTTTATCCCTTCTAAACTCTAATTGTGGCATGAAATGATATTTGTCACAAACCACATACTTGTCCCTTTGGAGCTTTTATTTTACATTGATACATAAGTAATACTATTGATTAAACAATATAGCTTCCAAACTTCAAGGCCTTTCTCAGCCACCAATTCCCCTACTCTAAGAGCCTCCTGTATGCATCATTTGCTTGAGGTCTTGTTAAAATGTAAATAAATTATGCATAACACACTTCCTCTATTTACCCAACTTACTATATTGAAGCAACTGTCTTGATGGAACACAGATTGATATGTAGTGTGTTTCTGTACTGAACCAAGTGAAGAAGGCTTTTTATGAATATTTAACAGAACCTACTTCATAAGTTTTTAAAAGTATTTTATGAATTGTAGATAATCTGAGCCATGGGATGTGATGTAATTCTCCATAACAGAGTTCATAGGCAGAAGACAACTCCTCAAATAGAATTGGATTAGACTCCTGAGAAATATGCATTGGGGCTTTTATAGCACTTAAACATTATAAGCATATCTCACATTTAATTGTGCACATTACTATTGTAGTACTACAGTAAATATATCAGGAATGAATATACAGAAATAAGGATGCTTCCTAAAACAATTTGTCTTTACTGTAATGTACTTTTTTCCTCTGATGTTTCAGTTTCAAATATGACACTTTGCTTCTCTTGAGAAGCAAATGTTAAGCTCCATATTATTTCCGAGAAAATTGATAATAGCTGTGTAATGGTACATTTCTCTATATACTAAGTTAGGATTCCCTACAGGAAAATATTAGATCAAACAAAATATATGAAATAACAATTGGTAATCAGTTGTTTAAAAGTTGATGATATCAAGCCCATGGGATATAATGCTACTTGATTAATTATTATATTAACTTTAGAAATAATTAGTGTAGAAATCTCTCATTTGTTTCAGTACATACAAATAGTGAGATGAAGAGGCAATTTAGTGATGTGCAATAAATCAATAAATCAAATTTGGCAAAATCAAACTGGTACTAAGATTTACTTCAGTGGGGCTAGAGGATGGTTTAGTAGGTAATGTGTTTCCTTCCCCATGATCCTGAGGCTCATGGGAGTAAATTGGAGAAGGAGGAAGGAATTGAGAGGGGACGAGGGATTGGGCTACAGCTGGGACACAAAGTGAGTAAATTGTAATTAATAAAAATAATTAAAAAATATATCTCATTGGAATAGTATCTGAAATTACAATAGTGGTGATTATTGTTGTACAATCAGGTTATTGATGCTTATAATTTTTCTCATACATTTTTATGCATTCCATTATTTTCCCTATGATTGTTTTTATATTAATTTTTCTTCGAATATATATATATATATTGCAATTAGTTACCTTCATCTCATCCCGTTCTCTTTCTCTCACCACTATAACACTTCACCTTACCAGCCCCTTTCTCACATTCATGAAGTTTTTTGATTTTGTCTTATGAACCACTGTATTTGATATGGGCCATCTTCTGTGTTGTCTGAGTTTTGAACTATCCATCAGAGCCTTCTGAGCTTAGCTGGAGTACACAGATAAAGTCAATGGCTCCATCGGCAATCAATAATTCACCAGAGTCAAGTGTGGCCCCATGAATCTTCCAGTATATGATAGACTGATGACAGGCCAGACCCAAGGCTGGCAACTAAAACTTCTTTGAAGTCATGATTACAGTGGTTCTGTCTTATGCCGCAGAGAGCAATTCCTGTTCTTCCTTTTTTTTTAATCTTTCTACTCTTATTTTCTTTCCACCCCTTTCCTGCATTTATGCCTGAGTGTTAGAGCAGTCTGTCTACGTGTTCTGTGTAGGGCTTGGCATATTGCCATCACTTATTCAGCACACGGGCCCTCATTCTCCATAGTTCATTGCAAAAGGAAGCTTCACTGGTGATTCTTGGTGTAGCATTTGTCTATGCATAGAAATATGAATATTAAGAAAGCATTTTAACACCATGACTGACTAAACAGCTGTTTAGTTTCCATCTGGACTTAAATCTTTTTTGCTATGGGGTTTTGACTCGGTTTACAGTACCCAGAATGATATCTTCCTATGGATAGACTTCAAATCCAGTCCATACAGTGATTAGATACACCATAATAGTCACTATTGTGCCAGTGGACATGTTTTGCTGGGCAAACTTGATTTGCATTATTTTTTGCAGGATTCACAGTTGGATAAGACCTTGATAACTTTCCTCCCATGGCAACCTACATAGCATAACTTTTGTCACTATGTGAACTAGGCAGAAGGGAAGAAGCTTCCAGATCAGTTCCAGCTTATTTCTTTATAACTTATAACAAAGGTTTATCTTCATCAGTAGAGTTTATCATCCAGGACTGGTGAGCAACCAAAAGGAATGGTGAGAGCTTGTATTTATCAGGGAACGAAATCCAAATTCAGTGAGAAACTTTTTGAGGTGAAGATCAAATGGGGCAGACCTCAAATGTACATGGGCAAGAACACCTGGACACACATGCACACACATACACCACATATATAAAAACAAAATGTCTCTGTTTATTATGCATGTTCGGAAGCACTGGACTCCGCCATATATTTTTGTAAACATGCACTACAAATACTAAGGGTGGAAAGAGATATATTTACAAGAAACATTTTAGTATTTTTTATTAATTTTTATTTTATTTTTATATTAATCACAGGGTATTTGTATCCCAGCCATAGCCCCCTCCCTTATTCCCTCCCAATCCCACCCTCCCTCCCTCATCTCCTCCCTGCCTCTTTCCAATTCCACATTTTAGTATTTTCAGTGTTAAGAGATTCAGATCAAACAGATACCTCACTCTGGATTTTTCTTTAGAGTGTATGTAGGTACTAAACTCAATTGGAAAGGCTACAGAATTTTCAGGAAGTTTTCCACATATTCTGCTTTAAGTTATGACTTTGGCTGTCATTAGATCACAATAAATTGTAGAGTATCTCAAATGAAGCTATTCTTTGTTAGTATTAAAAGCAACCATCTCTTTGGGATTCAATTGAATCTTCCAATAGAAGTTACAAGAGCCTAGCAAAATACACAGCAGAAGAAATATCCAGCTACTTTGCCTGAGAGACTAACCACATTTCCACCTTGGAGGACCAAAAAGCCATTTTAATATTTGTCTCCATAGCCTTTCTAGTCTAAAAGTAAGTGGGATGGGAAGGCTCTGATTTTTCATTATAATAGTTTGGATATCGACTTAAGTGATAACCATGTCGTACAAAGTAATAAACTTCCATCATACTCCAGATTCTGGCTTACTCAAAGTTTGAGCTTTGTATGTGGTGTTTCAGGGTCTTACTATGAGTTATATTTCTTATTTTTTAAATGGAGTCAGTAATCTTCATAGGTGCAGGTTCTTAGGAAAAATGTGATAGTTATAGCTGTGACATCTTCATGAATCAAAGTTGGTGAGTCTTCATTTCTCTGACATTTACTAAGTGTGAAGCATTCATTTTGGCTCTGAAAAAAAATCACATTTCAGAGCTAAAGTTTTATACATTTTGTATTCTTCTTGGTGTCTTTCAAGTGTAAGTTTAGAAAATTTCTAGAAGCACATACTATATGTTTATTTCATCTCATGTGATATCAATGATTTTGTAAATCTATTCATATTATGAATGTTCTATGTAAGAATTTTATTGTGGTACTTCATTTAAAGAAAAAAATCACATTTACAGTGAACTTTATTCTCCCTTTCTATATATGAACTTCATATTTTATCATTTTTTAGTTACTATGGAGAATATCTCCTTAATATATTCCTAAAAACATACTTGAGTGAGCACAGAACATCATTAGACATGATAATAAAATCATATGTAGAAACCTTAAGTATTTGGACATTCTTTAAGAGATTCCAAAACAATGATCCTGTATGGTATTAAGTCTAGATTGTATACTATGTTCTTTTAAATTGATTAAAATATTTCAGCTCAGTATAACACTAAATTCATCAGAATCTCATGATAAGCCAGTATAATTCCAGCCTTTCTTAGTGAATAGATTTTCTCAACTGTACATGTATATCTGTATGTGTTTATATGTGTGTCTATATGTTATATATATAATATATAAATTTTTACTTAGGCTATTAATTTATTTATTTTCCCTCTTATTAAAAACAGATTCTTTTTCATACATTATATCTGGATTACAGTTTCTTCTCCATCTGCTTCTCCCAGCTGCTTCCCATCTCCTCTCCCATCTGGATCCACTCCCTTTCTGTCTCTCATTAGAAAAGTACAGGCTTCGGGGCTCATTTGGGCTCACAGAGACGAAAGTGGCAACCACAGAGCCATACTAGGTTATCTGAATATATGTTATGGTTGTTTAGCTCAGTGTTCTTATGGGATTCCTAACAATGGAAGTAGAGCAGCCTCTGCCTCTTTTGCCTGATGTTGGAACCCGTTTTGTCCTACTGGATTTCTTTATCCAGCCTTGATTCTGAGGGTTTGTGCCTCGTCTTTTTGAATCTTGTTCGGTCTTGTTCAGTTTCTATCTGTGCTCTTTTCTCAAGGGAAACTGAAGAGGAGTAGATCTATGGGAGATGGGATGTAGGGGAGGAAGTAGAGGAGTGGAGGGAGGGAAAACTGTGGTCCTGATGTATTGTATGAGAAAAGAATAAAGTGAAAATTTTTGAATATTTAGTTTTATTTTAAAAAGAAAAGCACAGGCAAAACATAACAAAAAATATAAGAGAAATCAAAACCCATCATGTTGAAGTCAGACAAAGCAGGACAACAGAAAAATGGGGAGGGCAAGAACAGGCACAAGAATAATAGAGTCACTCATCACCTGCTCAGGAATCCCATAAAAATACTAACCTGAAAGCTATAATATAAATGCAGAGGACCTGCTTGCAGTCTCCTGTATGTCTTCTGCTTGTTGTTTCTGAGTTCATATAAGCTTTGCACTGTTTATTTAGAGGAACTTATTTTCTTGGTGTCCTCCATGCCCTCTGGTTGTTACACTCTTTCTGACTCTTCTTCTGCAGGCTTCCCTGAGCTCTGAGTGGAGGCATTTGATGGAGACATCCCATTTAGAGTTGTGTGTTCCAAGGTTTTCTTTCTCTTTCTCTTCATAATGTCTGGCTTTGGGCTTCTGTATTTTTTTCCTGTTGGTTGCAGGAGGAAGCCTTTCTTATGATGGTTGAATAAGGTATTGATCTGTGAGTGTAGCAGAGTATCATTAGGAGTCATTTTATCACTGCTTTTTATTTTATTTGCATTCCATAGTATATGCTTTTTTCCTAGGTGTCTGGGTTATATAGTCTCTTGTTCTTGGTCACCCAAGCAGTGTTGAGTATGGGTTCCACCTCATAGAGTGGGTCTTAAGTTGAACTAAATGCTGGCTGGTTACTCCTAAAAGCTTTGTGTCATCATTGCCAAAGCTTGTTTTGCAGGCAGGACAAGATTATATGTCAAAAGGGTTGTGGTTAGTTTGGTGTTTATGATGCTCTTTGGTAGCCTTGAACTCATTGGTATAGAAGAAGACTTTCTGAACAAAACATTGATAATGTAGGTGTTTAGATCAACAGTTAATAAATAGGACCCCATGAAACTGAAAAGCTTCTGTAAGGCAAATGACATCATCAATCAGACAAAGCGGCAGACTGCAGAAAAGGAATAGTTTTCTACTGACTCCACATATGACAGAGGACTAATCTCTGAAATATATAAAGAATTCAAGAAATTTGATACAGAAATCAAGTAATCCAATTTTAAAATGTGGTACAGACCAAAGAAGAGAATTCTCAATAGTGGAAACTCAAATGGCTGAAAATTAAAACAAACCAAAAAAAAATGTCCAACATCTTTAGTCATCAGGGAAATGCAAATCAAAACTACTCTGAGATTAATTCTTACACCAGTCAGAATGGCTAAGATCAACACAGTGACAGCTCAGGCTTTCGAAGATATTGAATAAGGGGAACACTGCTCCATTGCTGGTAGGATCGCAAACATGCCAGTTTTGGCAGGTTCATCTATAAGGCAAGTTCTCAGAAAGGTGGAAAGCTGATCTATATCAAGATCTAGTTATACCACTATTGGTCACCCAAAGGACACTTTATTCTTCTGAAAAAGGACATTTACTCAACCATGTTCATTGCTGCTAGAAATTGGAAACAACATGCTAGATGTCCCTCAACAGAAGAATGGGTTAAAAAAAAGTATGGTATATTTACACAATGGAGTATTACTCAGCTGTTTAAAAAAATGACATCATGAAATTTATAGACATATGGAGGGAACTAGATGGAACTAGAAAAAATTCATCGTGAGTGAGGAGTGCAGACCCAGAAAGATAAGTATAGTATGTATTTATCTGTATGTGGCTATTAGCTCTTAAGCAAATGAGAACCAAGTTACAATCTGTAGACCTAGAGAGGTTAGGTGTAGAGGAAGAGACTGGTGCATGGAGGCACATGGATATTAGCGTACTTTTAAAACTTGTTTTTTTTTAATGTTTCTTATGCCCTTTTCTCTCTTCTCCATTCCAATCCATTCCATCACCCCAACACCAGTTCTCTTTAGCTGTTTCCTGCTGCTTAGGGTCATCGGGTTCCTTGAGGCAACTCTAATCTTCGTTTCAGGATGTTTCCAACATCTTCTCATCAAACTGCATCAACAGCAATGAGGAGCATCAGGGGAGAGCACCAACATTCTTCTTCCTTTCTGTGCTCCCTTCTCTCCCTGGTCTTTGGCCTTTATTCCCTTCTTAGAGACCACCAAATTGAACTATCTATAGCTTGCAAAGAGCCCATCTGTGAGCTGACACAAGGGAAATAGTTTGCTGCTGTGGACAATCTGAATCAGCCCCATATCCCACACCTGGGATTAAAACAAAAACATGTTAAACATAACATAACTGAGTTTTAAAAGATACCAAAGCATGGATCTCTCTGGGAGGGGAAAAATAAAATAGATTATATGTGTGGACTGGAGGGGCAGGGGACTGGAATGGGAGAATCAGGTGGAAAGGCAAAGAAGAAATGGGGTTGAGGAAAGGGAATGCAAGGAGAGACAGGTAAAAATGAGGATCATTTGAGGAGTGGGATGAAAACCTAGTACCGTTGAAACATCCTGAAATATATGAAGGTTATTGTAATAGAGTCTCCAAATAATAGTTTCAACAGGCCATCTCTTGTCACTTTCAGTACTGTCACTGGGTTACATCCATTTGTATTGTTGGGCCAAATGGGTCTGATGGAACTTGCCAAACAACTCCAGTTGTTTCCAAGTTGTAGAGAGTTGCTGCTCTCTACAAATTGAATGTAAGGCCCCTTTGCTGAAAACTTACACTCACACAGCTCCTAAAAAATGGGGAGGTCAAGCTGGTGCCTAAACAGAAACTTTACCCCTATGATTTTAGTGTTTTTGGTATGGGAAGGTATTCTCAGCTAAATTTTAAAAAAGCATTGCTTGATCTTTCAGAATAGAAGTTTCACAACTTTATCATTATAGTGTCTACCCACATTCCAATCTTCAGACCTATCTTAACTTTTTTTTTCACAGTTTAAAGGCATTTTGAGAGCCTCATCCCACAAACTTTAAACTCTCTACAGATGTCCAGGCCACATATGGTTTTCTATACCTGTGTCACCATCTTAGAATTTTTCTTTGTGACAGGTGTGTGTGTGTGTATATATGTATATGCATATGTATATGTATGTATGTATATATACACATATTTATTTGCTGGTGGACCAAGATTACTGAATTGCAAGGAAAAGAATTAGGCAATGCCCAATTATTGAGGAATGACAAAATTGATTATATTTATGATAAATTTATAAATACATCATCCAAACTATAGGAAGACAGGAAAGAAGGAAGTAGGAAAATATGTCCCACAAACCTCCAAAATGTGGTGAATAATACTAATTTATGTAGTTTACAAGCTCATACATACTCCACACAGAAGAAACACAATAGTTCTTCTCAGGTTTGCAAAATTTATTTGGAAGTGAAAAGAAAGGAAAAACAATCTTGCAAACAGAGAGAGAGAGAGAGAGAGAGAGAGAGAGATTGGGTATATACAGCAGAGCCACTCATTAATACCTGAATTCTTAGTAAAAACAAGGCCAAAAGTCAAAGAAGTTCTAAAATGAAAGAAAGTACTAATCAATTAAGAATTTTATATCAAAACAAGGAAATCATAAAATTTGCAGGTAAATGGTGGGAACTGGAAAAGATCATCCTGAGTGAGCTATCCCAGAAGCAGAAGGACACACACAGTATATACTCACTCATATAGACATATAATATAGGATAAACCCACTAAAATCTGTACACCTAAAGAAACTAATCAAGAGGGAGGATTCTGGCCAAAATGCTCAATCCCCATTTAGAAAGGCAAAGAGGATGGACATCAGAAGAAGGAGAAAATAGGGAACAAGGCAGTTGCCTGCCACAGAGGGCCTCCGAAAGGCTCTGCTGTGCAGACTATCAAAGCAGATGCTGAGACTTATGGACTACCTTTGGGTAGAGTGCAGGGAATCTTATGAAAGAAGTGGGAAATAGTAATATCTGGAGAGGACAGGAGCTTCACAAGGAGAGTAACAGAACCAAAAAATCTGAGTACAGGGGTCTTTCCTGAGACTCATACTCCAACCAAGTACCATGCATGGAGATAACCTAGAACCCCTGCAAGGATGTAGCCCATGGCAGTTCAATGTCCAAGTGGGTTCCATGGTAATGGGAACAGGGACTGCCTCTGACATGGACTGATTGGCCTGCTCTTTGATCACCTCACTCTGAGAGGGGAGCAGCCTTACCAGGCCACAGAGGAAGACAATGCAGCCACTCCTGATGAGACCAAATAGACTAAGGTCAAAAGGAAGGTAAAGAAGACCTCCCCTATTAGTGGACTTTGGGAGGGGCATGCATGGAGAACAGGGAAAGAGGGAGGGTTTGGGAGGGGAGGAGGGAGGGCACTACAGGGTTATACAAAGAGAATAAAGTATAATTAATAAAAATTTTAAAGAATTTTATATCTTGCAAAACTATCTTTAAATATGAAAATAAAATTAATGTTTCTCAGATGAAGAAAATGTATTAATAAAACTTATCATGTGTACATACTAAAGAAAAAAATTAAAAGGAATTGAGAATAAACTGTGACTATTGTGTACCCAAAGAAATCATATAGTGAGTCCTGAGTAATTATTTAGTGCCATTGTTTGAATATGAGTCACTTGTTAAATGTAAAGTATCTAGGGAGTATCTTAGTGGTTTTGCAGAGCCTAGAAGAAAGCCCTTCTCTATGAAGTTGTCGTCTTATAAGGGCTTATGGGATATTGCTAGTTCTCAGTTTCATTATATTTCCTGATGTATGAATTGAGTGGTTTACTTTCACAAAGTGTCTGGCTATAATGTGCTGCCTACTGTAGGGTCTTCAATCAATGGGCTTACTTGGATTATTTATTGGAACTCCCAAAATGTAATAGAAAATAATCCTTATAGCTTTATAAGTTAACGTGTGCTTCATTATAGTGACAGAAAGATGAGTAGCATTTATAGGTAAATATACAGTGTAAGTGTATACTTAGCCCAAATTAAAAAAAAGAAACTAATAGCAATAAGAAATCAATAAATTAGAAAAGAAAATATTTTCTGCTGGCTGTATCTGCTGGCATGGTGTCTCCTCAGTAATTTTATGCTTCCAGGCATGGGTCCTTGGGCTCTTGCCTCGGAGCACAGTCGTCTTCATAGTGGGAAAGTGAAGACCTTCCCCAAGGATGACCCTTGCAAGTCTTTCAACCTCACAGTCTTTCTAAGCTACAAGGCTTGCATGACCCACATCACTGGGAAGTTGATAGTACAGGATCCAAGGTGATCAAAAAAGAAGACATGCAGTCTATAACATTTGCTGAGACATCACCTATGGTGGCTGTGGGCATTGTGGGATATGTGCAAACCCAACAATGCCTCTGCACCTTCAAGACAGTCCTTGCCTAACATATCAGTGATAAGTGTAAAAGGCAATTCTACAAGAACACACACAAATCTAAGAAGAAATATTGCAAGAAATGGTAGGACAACATTAGTAATTCACAGCTGAAGGAAGACTTCAGCAGCACAATACTGCCAAGGCATCCACTTAAATACCCTCACTCAGATGTGTGTGCTTCCTCTGCGTCCTAACAAGACACCCTTGATGAAGGTCCAGGTGAATATGGGCTCTGGGGCTAAGAAACTACACTGGGCCCAGGAAAGGCTTCAGTAGCAGGTTCTGTTGAACCAAGTGTTTGGACAGGATGAGATGATTGATGTCATAAGGTGACCAAAGGTAAAAGATACAAACAAGGTCACCAGTTGCTGCCATAGAGAGAAGCTACTCTGCAATACCCAATTAGGGATGCACCAGGTTGCTTGTGTTGGAGCCTGGAGCCTGGCAACCAGCTTGTGTGGCCTTCTCTGTGGCTTGAGCTGAGCAAAAAGGATACCGTAATCAACAAATCTACAAGATTAGTCAGGGCTAGGTAATCAAAGATGGAAGGCTAGTAAAGAACAGTGCTTCTGCCAGCTAGGATCAATCTTATAAGAGCATCAACTCACCAGGTGGCTTTGTCAGTTATGTTGAAGTGACCAGTGACTTTGTGCTGCTGAAAGGCTGTGTAGAGAAAAGCCAGAAGGAGGGCTCTCCATCTGCAAGTCTATGCTGTTTCATTGACACCACCTCCAAGTTTGGTCATGGTCATTTCCAGACTACAGAAGAGAAGAAAGGATTCATTGGACCACTCAAGAAGACCAGATTGCCAAGGAGGAAGGAGCTTAATGTGCTAGAAGAACTTTGTGCAGCTGGTTGGGTCTCAGTAACATCTTTTTCCATGGCAAGAAAGGAAGGGGGGAAGGAAAAGAACGGAGGGAGGGAGGAAAGAAGGAGGGAAGGGAGGAAGAAGGAAGGAAGGAAGGAAAGAAGGAGAAACAGAAAAAAGAACAAATTTATTAGAACCATAAAAATTTCAAAAACAAAAATAACAATAAAATTAATAATATTAACAGAACTTTAGCTAGACTGACCAAAGAGCTGAAGATAAAACGTTTAACATCAGACAGTGGTCACATGTAATATCATGGAAATCAAAAGGGTTCTAAGATAAAATTATGGACGGAGACATCCCAATTTAAATCAGTTGAAGTGACTGGACATGCTCAGGTTAATAAGGCTAACCTAGTAAGAAATACTGAGCTTGGATAAGCTTGTGACTATTAGATAAATAAAATGGATAAGGCAAGGGAAAAAGCAGAGTGTGGAGGGAAGGAGAGAAAGGTAGAAGGAGGGAGGATGGTGGGGAGGGAGAGAGGAAGAGGACACAGCTTGGTTTCTGTGATAAATCTACCCAGACCTAAAGAAGCAATAGAAATCTTTCACATAATTTTCCAGACTACAGTGGAGAAAAAAAGAACACTTAAAAAAATAAGGATAATACCTTGCAGTCAACTGATAAAAATACCACCACAACATCAACAAACTAAAATCAATAGCTGTACTGAAAATAGACACCAAAATCTTTAACACCTTATTCAAATACAGCAATATAGGAAAACATTTGTACACCCTGATCAAATAGGATTCTTCCCAGAACTGCTAGATTGAGTTAAAATCCAATAATCAATATAAAATATTACACTAATTGTATATAAACTTAACATCTTAATAGATATATACAGTTTAAAAATCCAGTCTCTGTGACTGTAACCTCAACAAACTAGTAACAGAGACTTCTAAACCTCATGAAGACATCTATGAAGAATTTACAGTACAAATGTAGTCATGATATCTTGCTGCTAAAATTTGAAAAGGAGCAAGGCTTCTGACCTCCTGCATATGACAATATCATAAACTTGTGTTCAAAATGATGCCACAAGGAATGAAGAGAGAAAGAAAGGAAAAGAAAAGCCCTAAGGGACAGAAATCACTGGAAAAGTCAAACATAAAATGATTCTTATTTGTGGATAGTATAATCTGGCATATAGAAAATTAAGTATTACAAATAAACACACTTGTGAACTAATTTGGAGTTTGACAAATTAACTATGTACGAGTTCACTGCAGAAATCAGTTTTCTTTTTGTATACCAGCAAAAATTAAATTACAAAAAATTCCATTTGCAATAGTATCAAAAAGAGTAATTTTTTTAGAAACTAACAAGCCAATTTCAACATTGAAAATGAAGCAGTAGTAGTTCAATTACTTATTAAAAAGAAAACAAAATTAGATTACACACACTCTTTTATCTTAAAATTTACCATTCAGAGTCTAGTAAGGAAGAACTCTGATACTGGCTTGTAGATCAATGGAATGAAATTGAGAATCCAGAAAATCAAACTTTATTTTTGGTCAGCTAGCTTTTACAAATACTGTATCAAGGTAATTTGTCAATTCTAGGTATGGTACAAAGACTATATGTCTATATATTTTAAGCATTTGCCTCACACTGTCCATAAAAATTAGTTCATGTACCTTAATTCAAGAGCTAGAATTATTAAACTTGAAGATGTTATAGAAAAAAATCTTCATGACTTTGTCAGAAAGAGTTCTAAGAAATGAGACCAAAACCGTGATTTTAAAATGAGTAAATCCTAGTATTAATTGGACTGGCAAGAGATGCCCACTCGTACAATAGTGGCATAAATGGTATGGAAGTAGTAAGCCACTAATTAACACTGTTATTTTTTAAATGAACATAGTATTAAACTGTCCCTTAACTCCCTATCTTTATGCCCAAAGATTAGTGCATCACTTAACCCTCATTAAAGAAAAAAATTCCAGTAGGTGGTGATTAATACAGACAATAATAGCTGGTCAATGTATCACATTCAGTATCACACCTTTTTTTTTCCTCAAGATTCTGGGATTATTGACAACTGGCAGGCAGAAAGAGTATAAAACCCAGCAAGAGTGAACATCTGTAACAAAATATTATTTGTTGAGCATGGTTGGACAGTTGCACATGTGAACTCATAGAGGCTAAGACTGAATGCACAACACCTGTATAAGATGAATCCAACCAAAATACCAGTCAAGAATTCCAAGCCCTGCATGAGATTCTGTTGGCAGTTAATAGCTGCTGAACAAGGTTGAGTGAGTTTTCTTCAAATATGCTGTCCCTGAAAGGCTAACCATGCTCCAATAGATGGTCCTATACCCTTGCATATACAATTAGCACTAATTAGATGCTGTGAACTTTAAAACAGAGAGCACATGAAGTTGAAAGGAATAGAGGAAAGAGTAGAAGGAAGAGAATGGAGAGTGAATTTAATAAGAAACACATTATATGCAGGTATAAATTTTTTAGTAAAAATATGCTTACCAAAAAGATAAATCAATAACTTGAACTTCAACAAAATTAAGAACTTCACGATAAAAATGAAGTGATAAGTTACAGGCAAGAAAACAGCTATAAGTTTTGAATAGATTTACAAATCAATTTATTATAATTGCTAATGTTATTTATAAATCATAAATTATCTCATAATATATAAATAAATATTCTATAGTATGATAAAGAATCCAATTTACAATGTGAATATTTTGAATAAATATTTCACTGAAGAAGAAATAGGAATTGCAATAAACACAGGAAAATATACTCAACATGATAACCTTAGGGAAAAGTAAACTTAAACCAGAAGGTACCCCTTCACATTTCTATAGCAGCTATAATTTTGTTTCTTTTAAGGTAGTAAAAATATATTCATGAAGATGTGGAGAAATAGAACCATCCCCATTTGTGAATGCAAAATTTAATAGTTTATTTCAGAATATTGGAAACTTCTTAACAACTGAAGTAAACCATATCAGAGAACCCAAAAATTTCACTTCTTAGTGCATCACAAAGAGAAATGAAAAAATATATCCACATAGAGACTTGCACATAATGAATGTTTATACAATATTATTTATAATATGCAAAAGATGGAAACTGCCTTTAACGTGCATCAGCTGACAAATGGACTTTAAAAATGTGGAATACAAATTCCACTCAGCTAAATTATATGAAGGGAAGATGAATTTGACAAAATTTTCTCAAACTGGATTGTGTTTCTGGTTGCATACCTCTGGATTTACTCAAGATTATTGATAGGAAGGATAATTATATTGTGATAAAGACATTGTTTTTATTGTCTCCTTGACACAATGTAGAATCACCTGGGAAATGAGTATCAGTGAGATAGTCCGTGGAGTAGGTAGGCCTGAGGTCATTCCTGTGAGGGATTTTCTGAATTGAGGTCATCGAGTTTGAAAGACTTACTGTGAATTTGGACTGCACAATGTCATGGGCTGGGCCCCGTGGTGAATGCAATGGAAAGGAACAGAGCTTAGCGCTGGCATGCGTGCTGATTCAGTGTTCCTGTCTGTGGATGTACTGTGACAAGCTATTCCAACTTCCTGGTCCTTCGACTCCCATGAGATAATGGATTGTAACATGGGATTGTAAGATAAATAAACCCTTTCTCTCTTAA
>CM053753.1:62304416-62326526 GCA_028658305.1 Pachyuromys duprasi
CTGCACAATGTCATGGGCTGGGCCCCGTGGTGAATGCAATGGAAAGGAACAGAGCTTAGCGCTGGCATGCGTGCTGATTCAGTGTTCCTGTCTGTGGATGTACTGTGACAAGCTATTCCAACTTCCTGGTCCTTCGACTCCCATGAGATAATGGATTGTAACATGGGATTGTAAGATAAATAAACCCTTTCTCTCTTAAGTTGATTTTGTCAGTGTTTCTTGTCACAGTAACAGGGCATGGGACTCAGACATATGTCCTATAAGTTATGCTTCAATGTAATGGTAAAATTAACATATTTATTAAAACTGAAAAATGGCTGATACCTTCTAACCAGTAACTAAGGTTAACATCCTCAGTGACATGTCAGGTTGACAGAATGTACTGCCCAGTATTCTAATAATAAATTTTTTGTATGCATCTCTGAAAGTCATAATTTAAATCTATTTATGAGAAAATATTAGACAGTATTAGTTCAGTAACAGAAAAGGAAGTATTTGATCTTATTCAAAACTGTGAAGGAAAACAAAAATTGACACAGACCAGAAACACCAAGTGCTCATGGCACAGCCGTGGAGTTTGACAGTTTGAATGGGATTCTTTCAGTAGAAGAAACATACTAGTGGAAGAATCGCAATATCTATTATTTGACATCACCAGAGCATTTACTAACATTAAAGAGTCATTTTATTTTTGGTGTGAAAAAGGTCAGTTATGTTTATAAAAAGTTATCTTTTAGTAATGCATACTAAAGTCTCTATGGGGGAATGATATGTTATCTGGCATTGTCTTTTATGACCTGGTGGAAGGAAAACCGATGAGGATATGTAGAAATTAAGTATGTTGGGAGTGCACGGAACTCACTCACTGTGAATTTTACTCTTCCATATGTTTGAAATTTTCATAATATTTTTTCAAAAGGATAATTGAATTGAAAAACAAATTTCACTATTAGCATTTTATGTTGACCACAGTCACATAAGAGTCAGATACATACAGTGTCAAAGTGAATAAGCCATAAGAGGTTTACTGAATATGCAAGAAAACATGCAAGATAAAATCAAGGCAGAATACTTCGGAGAACATTAGGAGAAGTGCTTGAGGTAACAGACCTCCTATACTGAAGTATTTCTTTTTCTTTCCTTGAAGCCTCGTGGCCCAGTTGTAAACTGATATCTCAATTTCTGTGTATATGAGGATTTTAAAATGAGGTAGAATGGTCAGAAGCCACCTTTGTTCCTACTCAGTGCTACAATCTATGCTGTTTCACCGTTCTTCATGTTTTCTGTTGTTTGACTATGGGCTTTATCTGTGACCCTGAGAATTGTAGAATGGGTCCTTGCTGCTTCTTGGAGTCTTTAAAGCATCTAGTGCAAAGTACAGAGCTGTTTTCCTGAAGGATATGTGTAGAGAGAATCCTTCTCCAGGCTTTGTAATTTACACTGATCTCACTCTGTCATCGAATATTGATTATGACCTTTAAATCCTTATAGTTTTATTCTTATTAGAACATATACCACTGATGTTAATTTTACTACTGCCTAAGATTATTTTTTTAAAAGATATGATAAACTGATATGTCAGAAGAAATTTATTCCTATTGATAACACATACTTCATAGGTTATTTTAAAGGTGGGTTCCATGTACAGTTTGGAACATGAAAATTGGAAGTTGAAAAGCAGAGAGAAGGGCTGTAATAAGACCCTGCCCTAATTTTCTGCTCCTCAATCTCAGTACCCTCAGAGTATTGCACTCTCCTTAATGACCTGCCTTCAAGCAATTTCTGCCTAATATTGTGCCCTACTGCTCAGTGAGAGAGTTAATGGTTTGTTCATGTGGCAATGAAGAGGAGCAGTATTCATATCAAAGACAACTGGTCCGACTTCCAGGTCCATCTTTGGGCCAAGATACGTAGTCGCCAACAGTGAGTTGGCGACCGTATTTTTTGAGTCCTGGCGCAAAGCAAGATCCATCTGTTTTGCCCAGCCGTTTGCCTGAGTGCCACAGAATGGTCCGTTATTAGGCTTATTTGTGGTCCTATTTGAGGTTAGGCATAATGTAAATAAACTTCAGTCCTCCTTTTGATGAACGCAGCTCAGGGATTAAAAGTAGTGGTGTTGGTAGTGTAAGCGAGGCTATGTCTATTTTCTCAATTGCTCTGTTTTCTTTGGTTGGAGAAACAGACATTTAAGAATGAGTTTGTCATCTGGAAGGATAGTTGTGACCAAGTTTCCCTCAACAGGATACAAGATGTTATTTTTGAGCTTCATTACCCTCACCAGAGAGAGGAAGAGACACAGAGACAGACAGAGGGATAAGCAGGCAGAAATGGAGAAGAAAGCTAGTCCAAGAGGACATTCCGGGAAGGAGGGTGTACATGACTTAATGCTGACTGTTCACAACGAACTATGATTTTGAATAGTTTCATTTGGACCACGTCTGCTGGTTTGAGGAACTGCTGGTTCTCTGTTAAGTAGTTTATATGTGTATATTCAATCTGATTTCTCTCACCTTTTCTTGTCTAAGCCGGACAGTGAGACAGTTTCACTGACCACATTTGTTGGTGAGAATAATACCAGTTGTGGTTCAGATTTATCTAGAAATGGGCACTTTTATGTTTCTGAATCATTTATCAGGGGTTATTGTTATCTCATATAAATTTTGAGCAGTTATTTTTGTCAGTGTCTTTCATGAATGTTTGGTTGCCTTATAAGGATATATGTGCTCACCCCTCCTCTCATTCAGTTGTCCCTGGTGACGCCTCCATAATTTCTGTCTTCACACTGGTGCATTTTTAGTCTAATTCAAGCATTTTAGAAGCAACGGAAAAGTTTAGTAAGTCAGTATTTTTTTGTATAAAATCTAATCCCATTCATGGGTGGATTTAGTATGAATTATGAGCAAGTTTGCATTTAAAATGTATGTACATCAAATAGACACATTGCTCACATTATTATTCCATATATTTCAAAGGAAAACAGGATTTACAAGAGAGAACCAGATGCATTTTCTAATAATAGGTACAATTTCAGGGGTGATTTATGATTATGATCTCATGTGGAAATATTAAAATATTACTTTGTATTATGTGAGGGTCAGACATAAGCCTACCACAATCAGGGCAACAAATATATATTAAAAATACTGTTTTAAATTAAAATAAGGAAGCTAATTATAAGAGCTCCACTTTTTCAAAATATCTTTTTCTAAACACTAATGTGTTAGTTATTTGAAGCTAAAAATAGGAATGACTTAATGTAGTATTGTGTGATTCTTATATTACTAGTATTTGTAGACTATGATATTTCTATAAAAGATTGAAAAAGAAACAGTAGGATGTTTTAAGCCCAAAGTTTTGGGACACTACTGGAAATCTGAATGCCTGGACTCTTATTTTGAAGATTAAAGATTTGTTTTGTTTTGTTTTGTTTTAACCAGACAGTTACATCAAGGTGTCTCAATAAAATACTTATGATCTTCTTGTGTTACACTAGTGACAGTATGGTGTAGGAAGTATAATTTGATATTAAGTTGGGCACAGACAACCCATAATATAATGCAGTAGCCATTTTGTATTTTGTGTTACCAGCTGTGCCCCCAAAGGTCAATCATTTGAAACTACAGATTAGCGTTTTCTCAGTTGCTTGAAATCATAATTTTCCTTCAACACGGATATGCAGATCCATGGATTTTTCCTTGTTGTCCTATGATCTCAATGTTCTTTCATACTCTTTGGGTAGTAAAATTTTTCTTTAGGATTTTTTTCTTTAAATTACTTATATCATAACTAAATTCACCATAGTAATTTTGTAGCCATACCACTATGAAGTCCTTAACATGGAGAGAGATTTTTCTTTTCAGAATAACCTTTGTTTCCTCTTTAGATACTTTTATTTTCATTAAGAAACTACTCTGGGAAATTTTTTTTTCCTTTCTTTCTTTTCCCCCTTAACAGGGATAAAAAAGCTCCGCTTGACTGGTAATGCATTGCTTTGGATGAGGAAACATTATGAAAGTTTAATTTTTAATTAAATCTGAAATACCAATTATAACTGAAAGAGATTTTAACCTGTTTCTTTTCAGACTGCCTGAAGTTACATTTCAAGACTGAAATCACTGCACCTTAAAAACAAAAGCTTGAGCTGCACTGTGTTCCTGTAAGTGGGAGCTTCCTGTGTCTTCCTCTGTGTTTCTATGGCCAGCCCACAAAGGGACAGAACCCGCTGCTATCATAGTAACCAGACAGGGAGAATCTGAATGTCCCTGAAGAAATATATCCTGAAATGATTTCCTTTTCAAAAGTTATTGCTCTTGCTGTTTCAGGGTGTATTTTATTCCCTCGGAATTATGAACCCTTTCTTTTGGCAGGTTTGAATTTCATTAGGGAGGGCGTCGCCCACTGTGCACCAGAACAGTGACACACACCCTGTGTGGAAAGATTTGTGCATTTTTGTACCGGAATCTTAGGAGGTAAAAGAATTCTTTTGAATCAAAGTAGATTTCGTTTTCTTTGATGATGTCACTAGACATTTTTATCCTTTGTGTCAATGGAAAAGGAAAGTTCATGATGACATCACAAGATTCTATAGCCTTGAAGATTTTGGGCAAACCTAAGTAAAAATGCATAATTCCCTTGTGTGTGTGTGTTCCCCATTCTGCTATGAAACAGTCAAAATAGCACATCTTATGTCTTCCCGTGAGCTACAAGGCTGTCTCTCAGAGCCCCATTGTTCCATAAATGCATGTCAGAGTCTACCACAGTCTGCTCTACCCTTATTTAGCTGCTGTTTTGTCAATGTACTTGGAAGAACAATTAACATTTGGGATTTCAATGTCTGAATAACAGGCAGTGAATAGAACTGGAGCAAATAAAAGATTCAGATGCCCAGGGTAGGAAACAGAAGCTTATAGTTGGTGGAAAAGAGAAAGAAAATCATTTTAATGCTGCATTCAGTGTTGGGAAATGCTATAAGGAAAGATCTTTTTCATATTTTAGATCAAAATGCACATTTTAATAATAAAATCCAGGTTTCTGATGCTTTCTAAGTTTGGCAGTTTCATGTTTTCTGTCAGAACCATAAACCACCAAGTCTTCTCTTGCAATGCTGGATGTGGGGTGCCCGTGCTGCACCCTGGTTTCTGCAGTGCAGGTCCCCACACAGAGGGTCAGACTATTTCTTTCATTTTCACTTTGCTTCATTCCAGTCTTTCATTAGTGACTGGAGACAGGCCTTGAAGTTTACATGGCTGTATCTTTTATTTGAGTTCTGTTAAGTTCTTTTTTGTTTGTTTTGTTTCGTTTTTTGAGAAAAATAAAACCAAGGGAACTTTGGCAACTTGGATTTGTTGACAACCCAGATCCAATAAATAAGTAACAGTTGCTAATTTTGCATAATTACAACAGTTTAAGCCTGCAGTCAGTAAGGTTTCTAAAAGCAGGGACTCATTCATTTTTTAATCCCTAATATTTAACACTGTAATGGATAAGCACACACATAAAAAAGCTGTTGTTTGCAGTACAATTTCAAAAGTTTTAAAAAGCCAGAAATCTGAGATTACTCACTGTAAAGAGGCATCAGGTACAGATTTTGGCACTTAGGAAAATGATAATGTCCTCTCTGCAGTCACTAATGAAAGATATTAATTTGCCATATACCATGCTTCTGTTCATATCAGACATGGTGTCAGCCTCTTGTTCTTCCATTACCTTGCTAACTTATGCTTCTTTTCCTGACCCAGAAGAAAGGTATCTGTTTATAAATGCCATAGTCTTCAGGAGTTCTCTATGTAAGTTATACATTAGAATCGACTTCAAAGATAAATCCACCTGGATGGACAGTAGTTAGCCATATGCATCTTTGGCATTGGCTATACAGAAGACTGAAGGAAGGAAGTGGTACCATGGATGCTGGGTTAGGAGGACAGGACCTTGTGAAGTTGCAGTGAGCAGAACCTCTTTTTAGTGAGTCAGACATCAGAATCAATTCTCAATACCATAAGACTACAGTATTTTTTAGAGCTTATGTTCATGTGACTTAACATTTTTGTCACCTCTCTAACACTGTTTAAAAATCTTTTTCTGAAAAGAACTTTTTCAAAAAATATTTTTGTGAGATCTGCTTCCAGTGATGCAAATTAAGGTTCTCATAATATTTTTGGTCTCTGAGACAAAACTAAAATGATAGAATTTGGGCCTAGTCATTTGTGCTATTATCACACCGAATAACATTTAAGACCATCAATGATTCTTATAAAAATTAACATTTTTTAGGTTGAAAACTGAAGTATAATTGATATAAGTGCAAAATATTATCATAAAATATAACAGCAGCAAGGAATTTTAAAAATTATGGAATCCCCTCATTTTGAAACTAGGAAGTTGAGGCATAGGTAGTACATTTAGGCCGTGAAAACCACATTGCCTCCTAAGGCAGATCATTCTGAAACATGTAGACCTGACAGAAGACTATCATTGGACTCTGGTGCTTATGGCTTTCCTCTAACAGGAGGGACAAACTTCATTTTCATAGTTTTTGAGACAGTATTGGTGTTTACCAAGTAGTCCAAAATTAACGAATAAAGCAGTAATCTGAAAACGTTACCAAAACTTTTTCATTATCCCTACATAGTTTGATACTATAACCTTGAATGTACCCTTTGGCCTTCATAGACAAATTTATTGGTTCACTTAACATTGTGCATCTTCCCCTTCTTACCTTGAAGATGTCCAAATCACTGTGTGCAAACAAGTTAATGACCTAAGTGTTTGTGCTCCAACCAGATGAAATAGTTCCACTTCTACAAATATTTATGGAAGCTTTAACCTATAGAGAAGGAGAGATCATGGCATGAGAATGCCATAATTGTTAAGTGATTGACAAAGATTGTCCACTAGAAATTTTTATAGTTATTCAGCTTATAGTCTTGAGGATGAAGCCGGAAATCTGAACATTGAAATCAGACTTGCCAGCGCATGGTATTAGAGTATCTCTGTTGTCAGGACTCATTTCTTAGAGAACAGTTTTGGAGGGACTGTAGCAAACTTAAATAATTTAAAAATAATTAGTAACCATGGTAATTTATTTTCCAGTGCCTTTATTAATCCTGAAATTACACAATCCAAAGAGGGAAGTATCAGAACACTTCTATTATTTTACCCAGAGTGAGATCCTAGACCTAGACTAGTTTCTTTCTCAGTTCTATCTTACCACACTCATGCTTTCCCCTTCTTACCGTGAAGAAGTCCAAATCACTATGTAAAAGTTAATGACCTAAGTCTTTATGCCCCAACAAGATGAAACAGTTCCACATTTACAAATAAATATCTGTGGAAGCTTTGGCCTACAAAAAAGAGGCCATGACATGAGAATGTCAGAGTAGAATGCCAAATATGGTCATTAAAAAGCGCTCCCCTCAAAGTTCTCTCTCCTCTCTGTGCTGATTAACATTTATTACATATGCTCTGTGAACCAGACATGCTCACTGATACCCCTGTTGGGTAATTAAGGGGTTGTAAATATATTTGGTAAATCCCCTAAAAATGAAATCATTAATTCATTTTTCAATTGTGTTTGATGTTAAGAATATAGAAATGATCTCTGAAATCTGAGCTGAATTAATAAACTATTAAGGAATAACATATGTGTTCAGTATACAGATAATTACAAAATTACAAGGAGAACTGTGTGGAAGAGGATGGTGAGTGAAGTAAATGTAATTGTGTTCTTAGGAAAGCATTATTTCTGAATTCGAGGATCGCTTGGACCTCTGAAATTTACACCTAATTTAGGACACATTTCCCATAAGTAGAGAGAATACTTATGACCTTCTCAGATGAGGTCAAGCTCATTTCCTTTGTAGTTAATAATTACTAAAGCCCTGTTTCTGGTTAGTTCATTTTAAAAAATATTTTAAGTGTTCTTTATGTAAGTAAAGAATTTATACCAACAGTATGTTTTACTCCTAGACTATATTTTTACTGTTAAACTTTACTCTTATCTTTAAGTGTGGTATATTTTATCTTATACAATTACCAGAGGTCTAGAAGCAATTAAAGCTTTGAAAATTGTTACTTTCTACAAAAATACTTAATTTCTAGATTAAGGAACAATCAGACTGTCTTAACATATGTTGCATTAGTATCCTAGAAAGTCACTAAACCGTAATAGAGATATTGGTTTGTTTTCAAAATGTTGTAAATTAGCCTTTTCAATTAAAAATAGAGGAAATACTAATATTAAACCATAGAAAAGTAGGTTATGGTATAAAGAAATGAAAATATCTGCTATTAGTCAGAAGACATCACCATTGGAAAACACTGCAGCAGCAAAGAAACAAGGTTTTTTTTTTTCTAGTCTGATTTTGGAGACAAGCAAAATTCAGGCCTCGGATTCATATCCAAGTTATATGGTTAACTATACAGCCATTTAATTAAATATTTATACTCTAAGTGGGAAAGCTGGGCCTGTGAACCCTAATTTTCAGCCACATTACCATATACAAACCACCCAGCAGATGATCAGATTCACACTGGAACACTTTGCCAATCTTAGGTGAAAGGGACTGTTTGTACAGGAGACTGTTTGTGCAGAAGTCTTAGTTAATAGAAATATTAACCATATAGATGACTCTGAATCTGTTTACTTAATGTACCATATACCTTTTAAGAGCTGTCTGTCATCATTGTTACCCACATTCTGCAACTACTCAGCACAGAAGGAACCGTTTCCATGTTCTAATGAAGAAACTAAGCCCCACAAAATTAACATCTTCAGGATCACAAAGCTAATATGTGAGTTTGTATCACTACCATGCCTAACAAATTTAAATGCTTTGACCCTTTCTTACTTTTTTTTTTAATCTGTTGCACCTTGGTATCACCTCAGCTCATATGGTCACACACCTCATTACTTTTTAATGGTCTAAATGTTTTTAAAAACTGAAAAAAATGTTAAGAAAGTGTAAAGTATGTCTTTTCTACATAAAACTGTCACAACATCACAGTATCATGTTGAGATAAATTACCTTTGAAGCTCTTGTGTTACAGTAAGAGCTTGAGCCATCAATCACACATAAACCCACTTGTTTGTTTGTCTGTCTGCTTGGGAGATAGGTCTCATGTAGTCACAGAGTGTTCTCCAACTCTCTGTGTAGACAAGACTGACCTTGAACTCCTGAGTCACCTGCCTCAGTGTTGTAAATCTAGGATTAGAAGAGAAGATTTGTTCATGTCCCACCCTGCCTGACTCACTCATTACCCCATCCACCTCTGTGATTACTCTTCTGGATGATATTTAGTTTTCTATGGTCTACATAGTAGTATGACCACTTACTTTATAAAGAAAAATTGTTTTACATTCATGCATATGCTTCCCAAGAAGAAGGAGTAGTGAGAGATTGCTTTTATAACTCATTTCTGTTATTAAATTTGCAAAGAAACACAGTGGTTTCATGCTTCCTTCATTGAGAAGTGGGAAGCTGAGAAGGCTGCCTGGTCCATCACTTCATTTTCTTAACTCGTGTGTCTGTGATCAACACCACAATCATATCACAAAATGTGGTGCAACTATCCTGGATCCTATGTAAACATACTTTTGAGAAATTAATGAGAAGTAAAATTGCTGTGGTCATTAAACCAATAAAATAAACAATTCAAATGTTCTAAAATTAAAATTCTGTTTATTAGGTTTTCCTTCTAAGATGAGCCTTATATCAGATATATATGATCAGAGGTTTTATATAAATATATATTTTATAGTAGTAGTAAGGGTTAAACATAAAATGTAAAACAATAAACACTGAGACACAATTGAAGCATAAACATTGTTTTCGCATGATTGCTGAGGGTTCCATGAGAATTTCAGAATTCTGGAATAAGAGGTAATATATCAGTAAGCTTGAAGTCAGAGTGGGATATAAAGCGAGACCCTACCAGAAAAACAAAAGAGGAGAGGAGGGAGAAGGTAGAGAGAGGAAGGATGGAGGTAAAAAGCTTTGTTAAGAGGAAGGCAGTTTATCTTTCCTATTCAAGACTGAAGAGAAGCAATTAGGAAGGAACATTCTGACCCTTTGAAACACCGAATTTCCAAGAAATTAGGCACATGTATTGTCGTTGAAAGTACAGATCTACATTTCAGTTCAGGTTGTTCCACATTGGCTCTAATGTAGCCCCCAGTGTCCCACAAGGCAATCTGAAAGCACCTTTCTGAGTCAGCTGGGAGACACTAAGGGGGCCATGCTGGATCCTGATTCTTCATGGGGACCATGAGTCCAGAAAGCGGAATGAAGTTGGCCTTTTTCTCATGCAGAATCTTGAAGATATAAACTCTTTCCCGTAATTGCTCCAAAGGCTTTCAAAGAAATAAATTGGGTACTGTCGGTTACCTAGTGTTAGAATATCTAGATGTTTAACAAGGTCTTTTACTTTGTATCAAATGTACTAATTTAACCATATAAATTTTGCTTAACTATGTCTATGCTTTTTCTAAATGGTTCTTTCCTTAAATAATTTGAATACTGTAGGATTAAATTTTTTGACCAGTAATCAATATTTGTATAACAAGATTTTTGCTATCAACATTGTGGATTTTTGTTTGCTTTAATTCTTATAAATCAGGGCTGGTAAGAATGGACTCCAGAGCTTGAAGTAAATCCTGGCTAGCAGAGTAAGTTAACTTAGATTGACCTAACCTGGAAAGATGTGCCAATAAAGTTTTATACCCCAGACAAATATTTGGCCAACATGAAAAGTTGTGTTGAGTAACATCTGTCACCAGCAAACTGTATGGGACAATGTAATGTGATACCGTCTACATCATCATGACACAGTTACCACTTAGAAGGAAGCAATTATGATTGAAAGCAAAGTATGAGTAGACTGCCTGGAGACTTGACTCAGTCTTGCCCAACGGTGTTGTCTTAAGAGTTTTCCTCGTCTACAGAGCGCACTTTCTATTATCTTACACACCATGTGGCTGGATAAAGTCAAATGATATAGTTGAAGTGTTTAAAGTTCTGCAGAGTGAGGATGGCTCATAAACATCGCAGGTACATCACACAGAAGTCTCAGGAGTAAGTGCTCTGAGCTTTAGTGCCTTAAAATCCCCTAGGATTTTAGTATGCCATGTAATGAAACACTGTTGCTCCTAAGGGTTGTTCATGCATTGGAAACAATTGCTGCATTGAAGTGAGATATTATTTCTCTTAAACATTTATTTTTAAAGGATAATACCATAAATTCTTTGAGCAGTTTCTCTCAAATTAAAAAATAAACATTCACAACTGTTTAGATTCAAGTACATGTGTGCATTTGTGTACACGAGAACATGTGTCTATAAAGCTGAGGTTTTCTTGATTCCGAGTTATACATGGAAGCACAAAAAACTAATAGTTGAGCAATCAAAAGTATAGTAAGTTAATTTGCTTCTTTGGCATAATTTACCTGACCATACAACTTATTCAGTGAGCATGACAACGTGACAATTGCCAGTCATTTCCTTGCGCATAGGTCATTTCTTCACTGCGGTCACTCTCGTGTCTCTCTGCCCTTGTCTCTGCAATAGCTCTCAATGGTCTTCTGAAGCCTAGGCCAGTTCACGTCCCTACTCATTTCTAATCTTTTTGCTGGACCAATCTTTTCGTACTGTTCCTGCTGTAAATTTTTCTGGAATTTTTTAGCACCCTTTATGCCTCTCATTAATTGAGAAATAAAAGAAGAAAATGCAAAATATCTAAAATATTAAACATAGATTATATTCCTACCAGAAAATCATCAGTTTGCTGTGTAACTGAAGGTGGGGTACTTCCAAATAGGATCAAAGATCCCCTATTTATGAACTTGAAAGGAAATATTAGGTCATCTGAGTCAGAATTAGGCAAGAAGGAACTGTATAATTTGAGGGACTATGTTTCAGAGTGGTCACATTCTACATCTGTTCTGTAACTATCTTGTATGGGTAGAGGAAAGCTGTCTACCAATTTAAAACTGGGAAGTTATATCACACTGACCATAACTGATGATAAAAGCATAGGCTTCATTTCAATGTTATAGCAAGTTATGTTTGGTTTTCAAGAAAAAGGAAAGAAGGGGGAAAGAAAGAGAGAAGTAGGAAATTGAAGGATGGGGGAAGGAAGAAGAGAGAAAGAGCATCCCTTCTTCCAGATAAGAGAAGGACAGAGGGTAGGGAAAGGTTGCTGATACAGAACAGTCTCCTTATGTTACATATCTGGTTCTGCAGGCAAACTACTGTAAGTGGATCTGCTTGGTTCTAGCCAGATGGCTATCCTCCCTTTCAAATAGAGATGAAGGTGGCCCAGAAGTCCATTAGCAGTTGTGGGAAAGTCTATGCTTTTGTGAAAGTTGTATTAACTAATAATTCAGGGAGTGTCTGATCATGCAAGCTCCCCTAAAGCTATAGTTGTTTGCAGTGTTCTTTCCATTGAGAAGACTTGTTTATCATGTTTACGTTGTGTGATCCTTTCTGCATACTGTCTTGATAAAAGGAACTCTAGCCAGAAAGATGAGAAAAAAAGTTATTAGGAAAAATTCATATTTCTGAAGATATTTTAATAATATAAGAAAGAACCTATATATGCTAAAGTGAGAAGATACAATTCAAAACATATATAACGTATTAATAGCATGTATATATTTGCCATTTTCATTTATTTATGATCCATAGAAGTTGCTTTTCAACAATATCTAAGTCCACATATGCCTTGAATCTGATCCGTCTTGAAAACATGGAAAGTGGCAGTGTCAAAAGGCATATAGAATTGAAAACCAAAAAATGATACATTTGATAGCTACATTTAGAAAACAGCCCAACCCACAGGTCTGTCCACCTATGGACAAGCAGGTAACAGATGGTGGTACACACTAGAACATCATTTAGTCTTAAGCAGAAATGAAGTTCTCCCAAATGCTCCATAACGTGAGTAGAACACAAAAACAGCAGGCTAAATAGTTGCACAACGTAGGAACCAGCCAGGCAAGGGCAAACCCTTGATGATTCCATGTATGTAGCAAAAAACATGCTCACATTTAATAGAAATGAGGTAGAATAGAGATTTCTGAGAACCGGGTTTGGGAAAGCGATGTTTTCATGTATGGTTACAGAGATTTAGTTCAGGACAGTTACAAAAAATGGATGTTTATGATGGTTGCATGACAATGTGACTATACTTAATGATCATACACCGTACAACTAAAAACAGTTAAGATAGCAAGGTTTTATGTTATGTTACATTTTTGTTTTGTTTTCCCTGGGTGGCGTGCATTTGAAATTTTTGAGAAGTTTTAGTGTATGTGCAGTGTGATTGCATAGTGTAGAAGCACAACGGAGCTGCATACTCTGGAAGAAACATTAGAAGAATTATGAGATAGAATAATTTGTTAGCTTGAAGAACAGTCTCTTCTTTGCTGTTGAGACCTGATGTATTTAGGAAATACAAACACTGGTATTATCCTTTATTCACAAGTAGTAATGACTGCAATAAACGTCGAGAGACTATACTTTGAAGAAGCAAAGACTTCTTATAACAATATTCACTTTGGTCAGGTGATGGTAAATTAATGGAGGTTTCCTCTCTAGCTGTTTTACATCTTACCAGTTTATCTTGTTGGTGGAGAAAGTCATGATCTTGTTTGAAGCTCATATTTCTTCAGAAATTCAATATGCTATCCGTTGATCCTTTTGTTTCCTGAAGATGTTTAATATTTCTGTTCACTTCAGAAACCACTTAGTAATCAGTTAATGTTCTTTAAAATTAAGCACGTGCATATTCACACAGTAACTACCATGACTATCAAGATACAAAACAATTCTTTTTCCACAAAGAACTCACAACTCATCCCTATTCTTAATCCCACCACTGACCCCAGACAACTACAGATCACTTCTTATCACCATGGATTTGTCATTATGAAAATTTTTAGCACAGAGCCTATTAATAAAGGCTTATTTAATTCAGCAGTTTGTCAAATGTATCAACAGTTTCTACCCTTTTGATTGCTGAGTAGCATTTCACTGTTAGGAAAGACCTTGAAATAATTAGCCAAGCATTCAAGAAAGGCAGGTGCAGCTTTCCATTTGACACAATTATGACTAGAACTCCTACAAATTTTCACATATATATTTTGTGTTAAAACTAGTTTATTTTTTGTTTCTCTAGGGTAAATGCCCAAGGATCGGATGCTATATTTATGTATGTATTGTGCCAATACCACACAACCATTTTACTAAGTGTCTGCACCATTTTCCTTCCTGCCAGCAGTGTATGAGTCCCAGCTGTTCCACACCCTGTAGCTCCTCGTTATTGGTTGGGTATTTTTTTAATCCTTGTAATGTGTGCAGTGGAACCGTGTTTGTTAACTATAGAGGATAATGTAGTTTTGAAGGTCATCATCTTAACTCCATCTTTACAGCTCTTCAGCTCCTGTATCATTAGTGTGTTTCTCAGATCACTTGTCTCCCATACATATACATTTTTCTTGTAAATAACATTTTTCCTATAGAATTTCATTGATTCAATTATTAATCTTTCTAAAAAATTCTTGAATACCTAATTAGATGGCCTCTCTATGTTTAAATTTTAATGTGGTATAATACACATTATATGTGCATATTTATGTGAATGCTAAATTTCTGGTGTAATGTACTGATTCAGCATATGTTTATTAAACATTTACAGTGTTTCATCCAGTTAGGTGGAAAAGACATACTATAACACGAATGCAGTCTACAAAATTATGGGTTTCTGAACTTCTAATGCTGAGGAACATAATATCTAGCATGTAGTGAGATTCATGTGTGCAATGTTGAATGGATATGAGTCTATTTTTATAATTTTGGGAAAATGGAAACAGATTTGTGGAATTGAGCATATTATTTCATCATAAAGAGAGGTTGGTGGTGGGCATTAGATGCTCTGTGTGGTAAGACCTCCTGACTCCAGCTGTTATTTTATGTCAGAATCAAGAGCATCACTTTATTTCTATAGATATCTATCTGTCCTAACAATGATTTCCTAGGCTCCCCTCAAAATAATTAACCATGCATGTTACCTTTCTAGGATTTACCTCTAGCTACCAGTGATGGTAAAGATATCATTTTAACAAATATTTGACTTTACAGTACACCACAGCATAATAAATTTGCTCAGTAGTTTTCATTGCTGTAGGACATTGTACACTGACATAAAGTTCTGATTCTAAGAAGTAGCTATTTTATGTGCTGGTTCCAACCTTTGAGTTCCATAACTTCCTAACATACCAATTTATCAGCCTCTGGTTAGTGCCATTTCTCTGCTTCATCATGCTTCCTAGATATGCTGATCAAAGTTAATAGCTGTATTATATGCTGTTGACTCCCAGATTTTTTATCACAAAAGTCTACCATAACATGTTTCTCACTCCAAGCTTATGCGTGCAACAATTGACTTTGTGCATGTTTCATTATACTCGATCCAGCCATTACAAAAATAAAATGCATCAAAATTATGTTCTTACACCACTTAGAAAGGTTTTCACAATATGTAAGTTAGTGTAGGAGGCTGCAGACAGTGTTCTCATCCTACATTGATGAAATGAAGTCCAACAGTCCACAAGCACTGGAGAAGTATATGGCAGCCTGTTACAGTGCTCACCTAGGGGTGACAAGAAGATTGCAGAGCCAGGAAGGCTGTTTAAGTTGTGAGATTGTAGAGGATTTTTGTTTTTTTAATATTGTGTGTTAGAAGGGTTCTTAGTATTTGTCTCTTGAGATTTAATTGACAAATACACAATTTTTAAATTTAATTTATTCTTTAATTACAGTGTATTCACTTTGTATCCTAGTTGTAGCCCCCTCCCTGTACTCTGCCAATCCCATCCTTCCTTCCTCTTCTCTCCCCATGCCCCTCCCCCAGTCCACTGATGGGGGGGGTCCTCCTCCCCTTTCCTCTGACCCTAGCCTATCAGGTCTCATCAGGACGGGCTGCATTGTCTTCCTCTATGGCCTGGTAAGGCTGCTTCCCCCCCCTCCCCCTCAGGAGGAGGTCATCAAAGAGCCAGCCACTGAGTTCATGTCAGAGACAGCCCCTGTTCTCCTGGGAACCCACTTGGAGACTGAGCTGCCATGGGCTACATCTGTGCAGGGGTTCTAAGTTATCACTGTTTAAAGATGTACATTGTAATATTTTCTATATATAAATACATTGTTAAATGTACTGAACTCAATCAAGTTGATACATCTGTCTCATATAGTTACTTCCTTGTATCCTGGGTTAAGAACAAAGAAGACATATCTGAGCAAATTTCAAATACACCATCCTGTATTAATAATGGTTGCCAGCCTGTAAAATAGGTCCGAAAATTTTAATCATCTTGTAAGAATAAGTTGCACCTTTTGGCGGGTTCCAAACTCTGGCTAGTATATTCTGTATTTGGCTTTTACAATTGACAATTTTAAGTTGTACATTTATATGAAATTATTAGTATTTTTTTTCTGTTCCTGGCATCAGTGGCCCCTGGCTTTTTCTTGTTGTCAGAAATGGCAGTATTTCCTGCTTTCATGAGTCTAGATAACATCCCCTTGCATTTTATATATGTGTTGGAACATACATGCCACACATTTTTATATTAATCTACTTACAGATACCAATTGTTTTCTCATCTTAGATACATTAAATATTATGTATATATCTTTGGCATAATGATGTATGCTTGGATCATTGGGTATATGCATATTCTAAGTGTTGTATATATGCTTATAAGTGGGATTTTGAACACCATAGAAATTCTACTTTCAATTTTTCAAGAAATTGTCCTATTTTTTCCATGATAGGTATATCAATTCCTACTAAGGGTATATAAAAGTTACCCTTTCTTCACAAGCTGGCTAGAATATTTGTGCTATTTTTAGGATATGCATTCTTTATGTATGAAGTGATACTTCATTGTGGTTTTGATCAAATTTACTTAGTCATTATGAACAACCCATGATAATTTTGAATTAAAAATATTACTGATACAAGAGATCATGAAACATTTGACATGTTGCCTTGGAAGAACTATAAGGGACCAGTACATATTAGTATGAATTTATTTTCTGATTTACTCTTAACTTAAAATTGATGTATACATCTTGAGACAATATAAAATATAACTTAGAAAAGGACACAGTTTTTGGAGAAAACAACATTTCTAGGACAAGTCTTATTCAAAACTATAAAGTAATCTAATGGAGTTATGTCTCAGCTCTTTATCTGTGACCTGAATAGTCACCTTAGTCCATCCCTAATTTCTGTGATATCATCAGACTTGGTAGTGGATGGTCTGCTGCTTTTACCTATAGGAGTGTTCAACTGTACATCACCAATTGAGAAAATATGATGTTTGATGCCAACTATTGTGGAATTGTAAAAGAATATAAGAGGCTGAGCCTTTTAACTGATAAAGTAGATCATTTGACTTTTTTGTTCTAAGTAAGAGTAAGAAAACTCTACTTATTTGTATGGAGAAAGTCTGTGTGTGCTATAAGCGATTTGCTTTCCCTTTCCTGGAGAAGATTATTAGTGATTGTGCAGACTTCTTGACAAATTCCCATATTTACAGGGATTTGGGACAAATTCCCATATCTAGAGGCTTTAGTGATAATAACAACAGTAACAATAAGAAAGAAGTATAAAGAGAATACTGTAAATTCATCTACATTTTATGTGGATATTAGTGTAAGGTATGGGTATAAAATATTAGGATAGACTATTACAATTTTTAAATTATTTTCTGTGGGAAAACTCTGTTGTTCACTCTTGCTTTCTCTGCCTTTCTGATTTCCTCTATGCTTTGGACATACTATCTAGTGCCTTTTAAGAAGAAAGATTTTTTTCTCTTTGGTAATAGTTTAGGGCCCTATGGAATTGCAATAAAACCAAAGGTATTCTAAAAATATAATAACCCACAAGGCATAAATTATATGCTACTGCAGTTATTAGGATACATGGAGCATAGGTTTGTGGGGTATTTTCATATTACCAAACAATGGCAAATCAAGATTACTGTGCTTGGAAAGTAAGACAGTCCCATCAAATCTCTGAGGTGGTATGTGTTCTCAGAAGTCACCCCACTTTGATTTCTAGATCATTTGGTTAGAAACTGTTAATCTCACTGGTTAATCCTGCTGAGTAAGAATGGTCTCACAGTGGACACTTGCAGTCTACTTGATGATGGTTCTCACTTGTTAAAGTATGACGCTCTCCAGAAGAATATAATGTTCCTTATCAGTGACCCTATGTTGCTCCCAAAATGTACTTATTATTAAACTTCTAACTGTATTAATAAACAAATCATGTAAATTGTTTTTACTCTTGTTATGTACATGCTATAACATGTTATAACATCTCTGATTTTGCTTTCTGTACACAAATTTTATTGTGGGGTTTTTCTTTGATAGAAAATGTTTACCAATTCCTGATAAGAAATTGAAAGCCTGTGAAAGCTAAATGATGTTTTTGCGGTTTTCGATCCCGTTGATTCTGAGTTCAGAAGTGCACATCCATTCCACGTACTGTTGTTCTGTGTATCTCTCCAGTGAGTTAGCTTCTCTTTTTCGTAGCTTCTTAATCTATAATGCTGTTATTATATATGAAATGGTTTTTAACGGTACCTTACTCATTATTACTTATTATTGTTGCAATAATTGTTGCCTATTGTTATACTTAAACCTATTGTTTAACTAATAGGTTGTCCGAAGGAACTAAGATTCTCCTAATTTTTATAAGTGGGTTGAAGCCTTTATACTTCAGATATGAGAGAAAATGGGCATTATTTCATTCTCATTTTTTTAAAGTATGTTTTGTTTATCCTCTTTTTAGTCTTTTTAAGAGAAAAGCATTTTGTGGTTGTAAATTTCATGTCTGACTCCTAATACTGATATGAAATTTAAAACAGAACGCTTACATACCGGCTGCAAGAATAACCTGCCCTTCATCTGCTAGAGAGTGAGACCCTCGTCTGTGGAGAGCAGTCTTACATATACAAAGCAACTTGAACCGATTACATTTTTAAACGATTAAGCTTCTATTTTTATTGTATTTTATGCAATAGTGAAGTTTTTATTTCCCTTCATTACTTCAGTGTTATGCTCACCAAGCACATTTTTCCAGATAATTGATATTTTCATCTCAAGCTACGAAATTCATGCTGAACTGCATGGAACCCAGTGAGACAAAGGCTCTAAAGAGAGTCCTCTGGCACCCTGAGCTGATGGTCTTTTGGCAACCATTTTATTTCTTCCTAAGAGTCCAGGTAAAGGAAAACCTATGTTCTGTTGTAATAAATCTACTAGTCTAGTTTCTCAAGAAGATCCACTGTGTGGTTGGCAATTTCTAGATTGTTAAAGACTGTAAGTTATAACTTAAATTTTCAAAATTAACGCAACTAAAGGAGCAACTCTAACCTTGACTTTTTAAAATGACAAGAATTTGTGTTGCCTATAATTGCTTCGTATCTTGTGTTTGCTCAATTTACTGGTCCAAAAATGATGTTACTCTTCTCAGACCCTGTAGATTTAATCTCACAAAAGAAAACACTTTTTTTAACTCCTTAGTACATCATCTTTCTTGCCTTACTGTCATTTGTAATAAAAATATCTTAACAGAAAAAGAAATACTGGGACAAGAAAAGATGTGCTGATGTGTACTTTAAAAGAAATTAACAAAATGATTTATATTGATGCATCCAGAATTAAATATGTGGTTCAAAAGTCAAGATTTAATAGCAGAAAGGATGAGAAAGACCCATATGCACCACACTACTCTGTAGATAAACAAGATTGAGTCAGGAGAAACTGAAGGTCAACAAATATCGACACTTTATTTTTGTCTTAAGTATAGTTCTGCTGTACTATTATAATAACTTTAAGAATAAATAGATTACAATTATATGTCCTCATAACATCTAGTACCTTGCATAACATAATTTTTATTACTGTGCGATTACTAACTTGATTGTATAATTCCTTTCTTAGGCAGAGATTCTGTTTCTATCTTGATCACCTTGGTAGCCAGTGTACTCAGCACAATTCAGAATCTGGTGCTAAAAGGTCTCAAATGAGGTTGAAAGAATTAATGAGTAAATAGATATTCAAAAATGAATGAATTTGTAAGGGACATTATTATTTTATTTATTGGACTGAGTGTTATTACTGGGCCACATGCATCAACTAATAGTAGGCTTTTCAAATATATCGGGAAAGGGCATGCTTTCGATGCTTATGTCGCCCATTCACAGGTCTTTCCTCTTATTTTTGCCTATCAGCCAATTTTCACATTAAGAGTATAATGCTGTTTTCACAGAGATAAAGTATTTGCATCAAGAACTTGCTCAGATATTACCTTCTACTAAAATTACCTTCATTCCCCCAGCTATGAGTAATTGCTTCTTCTCTGATGATCTCCCACAACAAATTATTAAAGACTCTTTGGAGGAGTGAATTTGTCTTCAGAATTTTCAGTGGTTTATTTAGTTGTATCTGCCCCACACTGAACTTCATTCGTGTGCATTAAGAAATACCATACAAAATAAATATTTGTGCATAAAACAGAAAGTTGTTAAAATAACTTGCACGTGTTTTTAAACTAAAAAAGAAATGATACCTTGGCATACTTATCCCAAGCCCAGTGATGAGAAATCCACTCTCAGTTCTACCACATGCGGTTTAACCACAACACTGTCTGCAATCGAATAGGCATGCCTGTGAGAATCTTACCTACTGTTCTTTTGAGCACTGGTGACTAGCATTCCCCATGTAGCCAGTTATTAACTAACTAGTTATGGTATTCATACAATACATTCTACTGACATTTATAGAATAATAACTAATGAGATGCTTTTTGTTCCCAGGTAAATCTCTGGATAATAGGGCAAAAGGGGCATGTAGACAAATGCTTGCATAACAGTGGGTCAGTGGCTAAGACACTGGGCAAGGGCAAGTAAGTCGGACTTTCTTTCCTACATAGTCAAAACCTTCATTTTACGCTGTATTTGTTCTCTCATGTTCTCCAAATGAAAAGTTACATATATGCTGCCAGGTGCCTTTTCCTCCCTTGTTTTCTTCTTTGCCTTGTTTGTTTGAGATAGTATTCATGGTGTATCCCAGTCTGGACTCTGAACACGTAACAACCTTCTTGCCTTTTAGAAGTTATCTCCCACTTGTTTTAAGCCTGAACTGACTAGCATTTTAGCTTATTCCCATTTGTTGTTTCATTTATTTCCTCTTTCTCCACTTCTTCCTCCTCTACTTTGTCATCCTCCTCCTTCTCTACTTCTGAGATAACAACTCTCCAGTTCTGAAAGGGGGGAAAGCATCCAAGATTAAAGTGTGTGGCAAAGTCAAGATTTAGTCCCTGGAAATCTGATCGGAGAGCTTGCAGACAATACAAGTAGTGTTTGTAAATCTTTGAACTGCAATTTCTCCAAAAGATTTATATTTTCTCTGTTTTTAGATATAATCTTTTTAAATTTAATTTTACTTATATTTGTATTCCCAGTGCAGTCCCTCCCTTTTCTCCTCCCAGTCCTACCTACCCTCCCTCTTCTCCCCTATGCCCTTTCCCTAGTCCCCTGATAGGGGAGGACCTCCTCCTCTTCTATCTCACCCTAGTATATCAGGTGTTAACCAAGGCTGGCTTCATCATCTTCCTCTGTGGCCTGGCAAGGCTGCATCTGACAGGGAGACTTGACCAAAGAGCAAGCCACTGAGTTCATGTCAGAGACAGATCCTACTAGGGAGCCCATGTCGTAGCAGCTCTATTTACAATAGCCAGAAACTGGAAACAATCCAGATGTCCCTCAACAGAGGAATGGATACGGAAATTGTGGTACATTTACACAATTGAATACTACTCATCAATTAAAAATAAGGAAATCATGAAATTTGCAGGCAAATGGTGAGAACTAGAAAAGATCATTCTGGGAGATCCAAGATGGCTGCCACAAGAGAACACTGTGTCTGAGGAGTAGGACAGCAGAAACAACGCAGCGACCAGGAGACTGAACTCTGGGACCTAAAACGCCAGCATTGTGAGTGCCAGGTGAGCGGAACCCCTACGGTGAGAAAATCAAGTGGGAAAA
>CM053753.1:62327026-62397158 GCA_028658305.1 Pachyuromys duprasi
ATGAATGGGTGTTGGATTTTTTCAAATGCTTATTCACTAACTGTTGCCTTGACTCACACCCTTCACTCTTACTGTAGTTCAGGAGAAGGAGAGACTGGAAAATTCTAAAGGGTGGGGGGAGGGAGGAGCTTGGAGAGAAAGATGGATAGATGGACAGAAGGACGGACAGGCAGACAGAAAGACAGAGGACTGGCTTTGTTGTTTGCACCTTGTTTAGCCGAACCAGTTAAACACATGACATGACAGATTCTGGCATTAAGACTGAGAATTAGATGAAGCTAGCTTCCAAACAATGTTCTGCAGATTTGTTTATGTCATGTGTTTTCTTTGACCTGATTCCCATAATTCTCATCTTAATCATGAAGCCATCTAAAGAGACTCAAACACAGTTCTGCGTTCCTCAGTATTAAGCTTCCTTTATTGTTGCTGAAGGCAAGGAGAACCCAAAGGCTAAATTAGATGTCAATTCCCTGTCATGCTGCATTCAGGAAACCTGTGCGCTGTAGCAGTTGCACTTGAGCATTTGTTCTCATGCTCCATAATGAGGGAGGACACTGCAGAAAGGTGGCTATGGGGGAAACATCTGGAAGAAATAAATTTTCCAGGATCAAAGGGCTCCTTGTGTAGCCCAGAGGGTCCTCAGAGTGCTCCTCAGAGCAAACAAACAATTCTCTGGATGAGTCACTGAATTTTTTTCTGCCAAAAGCCCACATGTGTTGCAAGAGCTCAAGGAAAAGGGGTGGAGAAAATGAAATTAAAGGAGGCAAAGAAATTGATTAAAAAAACCTTTACATATGAATAAGAAAAATTATAACACGATTATAATCTTTTCCTATATCTATCATTCTCAACATCATACCACTTACATTGCCCTAGTCTAGAGTAAAATTATGTATACACAAAATATATTTAAAATCATAAAAAAGTGTGTCAAAGGAAGGATGGTGGGGGATACTACAAGACTTTGAAACAACATATCTCTACCACATGAAAATTGGCGGAGGATAGGGAATCCGAAGTCAGTGGCCCACACCCTAGCCAGTGGCATTTCACTGGAAAAAAAAAAGTTACTTATGAATCAGTTCAGCCATGCTTTGTTCTGCATGAGTGTTTTAATAGAGCGAGTGTAATATAAGGATCAGGTGGGCTCATGGGAATGGAACAAAAGGTTTTGTAAAATTAAAGCAAAATAATTATAGCTCTAGGTGCAAAGCGAGCATACTCCAGCAGTTGATAGCAAGGACCTGCTCAGCAGAGGGGAGGGGGAGGCATGCTGGAAGGTTTCGTTTTTTTTTTCCTTCTTTTTTTTCTCACTAACAAAGGCTTTTAATAGGTAACAGTTGTAAAGCATCTTTGAAAGTAATTAATGCACCCACACAAAAATTTATTAAAATGAAAATTTAAGGAATTGTCTAAAATGAATTAATTAACAAAAAAAGAACATCATGCCTTTCTTATTTTTTAAAGAAGGAGAGAAGGTTAAGCAGAGCAGATTTTGTGAGATTGCATTTAAAAATGTTCTTGGTTTATTTAGTCTCTGAATAGCCTTTAAAGAGAGAGTTGGCGGGATTTATTATCCACCCCCTTTAGAAATACTAAATGAGGACAGGCATAAAAGGGGGATTAAATTGCCATGCATGAGCTTTACAACCCCTCAAAGTGATGGTACCTGTTTACAGAATGGCCAAAGTTTAATAAGTTTGCAGAGACCTGCAAAAAGCAGAATAGACCATTCCTCAGAGGTAGATATGAGCTCTTACAGCTACTCTTCTGGCCTTCCCCTGTGCCCTTCAGCCAGTAGAATGCTGCCTCCTGTGGCCCTGTGCAAGATGAGGGCAAATCTGCAAAGTCCAGGGCTGGCCAGTTTTACCTCAGAGAATTTTAAACTGGTGGGAAAACATTGACTGCCCTGATCCTGTTTTCATAAGAATATTGAGTAGTTGCATTTGCTTCCTAGACTACATTCTTTTCTGTTATTCCATTATAAGGTACAATTATGAAGTAAAATATGTGCAACCCACATGAGCATTTCCTCTTTTTTTGTGAAAATGACTGCTACCTGATTACAAAAGCTTCTACTTTTAGGATGGTTATAAATAAAAACTTAGCTCTGAACTTGCATAAATATCTGAAAATAAGGCCTTCCAAACCTTCCATGCTACATGTCATTGGCTAGGACAGCCTTTCTTTAAATAGTGTCTTATTCTATTAATGCAATATTCTAGTAGTGTCACTGAAGAAAGTATTTCTGAAAGTTAGGTCAGGTAAGAGCATATGTAAGGCAGGGAGTTGTGAACACAGTCTCCAACAGATACATGATTATTACACAAGTTTTATAGTGATAAATGCACATTTGATTTACATGTGATCTGTGTATATTTAGTTGAATTGCCTTTGCCTTCAATAGTTTTTAAATGTTCTTATCATGTCTTTGTTATCATTTGGACTATTTTCAGATTCTGCTTATTTTTTCAAGACTTTGGATTTAGTGGTTATGACTAGTATAGCACTGCTCTGATAGTTGGTTTGCTGATGAAAAAAGATGAATTTATAAAATCCTGGTAGAGAACACTGAATATCCATCCCCTCCTCATGGTCTGTCTGTAAGCCTAGTGAAACTCCACTTTCTCTGGAATATGATTTAAAAATGAGTGAAATTTAAAAATAGCATAGGGCTAGATAGATAGCTCAGCTATTAAGTGCTGTGGCTGTTCCTCCAAAGGAACAGGGTTTGGTTCCCAACATGTACATGGCAGCTCACCAGCTATGGCACTCACTTTCTTGTAGCGTCTATGAAATTTTTACATGATTCATAGACACACATCCAGGCAATACATACAATAGAAAGATAAGCAAATACCTGTATACCTGCATGCATGCATACATACATACAATTTTAAGAAAGAAAGTAATTTGTGTAGTATTAAGAACTATTTGCTTTCATAGAATGGCTCCTAATCTAACTCTCAGCTATGGGAATTAAAACTAATGTATCGTGAGATCTTTGATCCTGAGTAATATGTGTGTGTGTGTGTGTGTGTGTGTGAGTGTGTGTATGTGTATTTATTTGCTGCTCTAACAAATTACCATCAACTTAGCAGCTTACAACAAATCTGTTATTTCCCTCTTCTCCAGGGGTTAACTAGGCTTTCACCAGTTTCTTTGTTCTCGGTGTCATGAGGCTTTAGTCAAGGTCTGAGCTGGTTGTGTTCTTAGCTGAATTTGAGAAGGGTCCCACTTCTGAACTCATACTGTTCCTTGTAGCTCTGTGATGAAGCTCCTCCTTTCCTTCGTGTTAACTGGTCCTTGGAAACTTGAATGTTGTTTTTATATCTCATGGCCAGGAATAGTGTCTCAAATCCCAAGGTATCTCTTTGACTTCCCCTTCCACCATTTATAAAATAGAAGCTTAGAAATTCTAAATTCTAGTCCTAAAAGTTATCTGCTTTTAGGTTGACCTGATTGAGACAACCTGTAGTCTGGAATATTCTCACTGTTTGAATATCCATGACTATAACCATACCTGCATAGTTGCTCTGTCACATACTGTAACAATATCATGTGCTGGAGATTCTGGGTATTGCTTTAAAGAATTGCATTTTAGGTTGTACTTATTTTGTTTATCACTGAATATTCTGTAAGAATGCATCACTTGTATAATGTATTTCTAGATAATTTTGAGGTTGGGGGTAGGACTGTTTCTAGAAGTAAATCAGTTTACATGAACTACTATTATATATATATGTATATATATATATTTTTTCTCCTAATACAGTTTATAGAACTTGGTAAAAGTTATTTTCCATCTTGATTAACAAGGTCAAGTAGAAATATAGACAACATGAATAAGTAAGGAACTAGAGGTCACTTTCACCTTTGTTTGACAGTGTTGCTCAAGGTAGACTCTGATGTTTGGAATGCAGGGTTTCTTTGGATGTTAAGAAAGATGTAGAGGCAAACCTGTTGGATTCTGGTTTCTCTTAGACCATTTTCTTAAGGAAGAACTGAGCTCCCAGTAACTTAGTACCTTGTATAATTTAAAATAAGTCTGCATGTCCAGAGATTAGAAAAATAAGGAAGAAAATTTTGCAGCAAACAGGATTTCCTAAGTAAAAATGGGAATGATTAGCATGGTTAAATATTAAAACTTGAATGCTAACTGAAAATTTTAGTTTAATTACAAATAAAATATGAAGATATATTTTTCAAATGTCAGACTCTAGTTTTAATTTAATAAATCATACTTATATAATCAATTATCAACTAAAAGCAAGGATAATTGAAGGTAGATATGTTTATAGTTTTTCCTCAAAATATATCCCGTTGTGCTGCTCATGTATTTATGTTAGTTTAATTTATAATTGATTTCCAGTATTCATAATTGCATAATTAATAAAATAAAAACATAACTAAGCATTATTGTTTTTCTAACAGAATGGGGACATTCATTGTAGCTCCCATACATGGACACATTCATAGAATGCATGCAAATACACAATATATATATAAAGTACCTGTAGTAATGTAGTTATATCTGTTATATATATTCCACTTCTTAAATATGAATGTACTTTGTCTCACTGTGTAGTGTATACAGAATACCCCATAGGAAAACAAACTTTGTATAAACTCATATGAGGGCACATAGCATCCTCCGTTATTTCTAAAGTAAGACAGTATTGGTGTCTAAATAAATTACATATAATGAACACTGAGTGCAGTATGAGACAGCATAAAATTACTATGTCAGAATTAATTTTCACCTTTACTCTTTTGCTTGTTAGAAATATAATATTAAGAATGTCAATCACTCATGGCCTCAGTTTCCTCACCTATAAAATAAGAATGATATCTCTCCCATTTATATTGTACTGTTGGCGTTCCAATAAAATAAGCTAAAGTTAACTTAAGTTTAACTTGAAAATTATAAATTCTAATGAAAAACAGTTTTGTTTTATACAAATATACATGACCCTTGTTATTATAGTTAAGAAATGGTCTGTGTCTTCATAAAATATGAAATCTAGCTTAAAATGGAAACTAATTTATTACTCTATTTTTGTGTAAGTTACAGTGTCAATGTTTTTTGTATGTCTGTTGAGTTGGTGGTTAAAATAGTAAGTAATTAACAAATGAAACAATTTATTAAAAAACAAGGAAATTCATATTTAGTTGGTTTTAATGTTGTTATTTTTGATAAAACTAACCAGGAGACAGTATTAGCTGTCGGTAAGTTGACTAACAGGCAGGATTTTAGAATTAATGATCAAAATACATAGAATTGCTATAATATGTCTTATTTCATAATTTTCTCTATTTTGTAAATTATTTTTAGTAAAGTTGTAAATTACTTAGTTCTAAATCTCAGCAACAGTGAATTAAGAAACTCAAGAGCATATTGATTAAATTGGACCATGGTGCAGTTTTGTATGTGTGCATGTGAGTTGGCTTGCTGTTTTTATGTTCCATGTCTCCACATCGTTATTCTCATCCCTCTATTTTTGTTTGATCTATTTAAGATACAGACTTAAAGGTTCTTTCAGCTAATAAATGATTGGGAGGTATTGGAGTGTGTGTGTGTGTGTGTGTGTGTGTGTGTGTGTGTGTGGCTGCTCTGCGTGTGTATTTGCAATTTGCTTTCTCTTATCCCCTCCTGGGAAATGAGGTTCATCATTATTTAATCTGAAGGAGCCATAGGACCATACAACCACTGGGCTTTGGAAGTTATAGAGCTGGTTAAAAAATTCAGGTGTAACCTCTGCTATTATTCCTTTCTAACTATTTCAGTTATAATCTAAACATCTGGATTGGTGTGGGGAAGAGGTAAGAGTAAGAAGGAAAAGGGGCTAGGCATTAGGAAAGGGGTGACAGTATTTCTTTCCTTCATTCCTACTAGGTTGCTTCTTTCTTATCTTTCTTCACTCCCTCTTTCCTTCTTTTCTTCCTTCTTCATTTTCCCTTTATTCCATTATCTCACTCCCCACCTCTCTTTTTTCTTTCCTTACTTTTTTCAACCTTCCTTTTTTCTTCTTTCATTTTTTTCTTTTTTCCTTTTTCTTTTGATCTCTTCATTGACGATTTACATGTTATTAATTTAAAGTATAATGAAATTTTATTTGAATGCTAGCATTTTCCTAGTCTATGCTTTTCCTAGTCCATGCTTTTCATTTTCCTTCCCATTGATTCTAACTTTATCACCCTTTTCAGCACTTTAATTTTAAGAATCCTCTACCCTGTTTCCTAAGAGTACTACTGCTCTGAACAATTCATTTCTGTGTCCAAAGTCATGAGGAAATTAGTGGGAAATGTAATAGCTATGTGTCACTCATGTTCCTTTTCAACATTTTGGCTCCTTTCTTGATCATCATCTAGACAGTATTCTCTCAGTGAATAAAATAATTTAATTGATTTATGAGTTGTTTATTATATTAAACAGATTAAGTGAAGGTAGAATTATTCTTTTCAGTATTATGATTAATCTCTTTAGAAAATGTAGACGCGGTCATCTCCAAAATCTATGGAGAACAGAATGAGCTCAGATTACAGGTTAGATCATGCTATTAGTGTAGAAAAGAACTAGAGTGCTATATCTGTTCTTTACATCCAATAATATCTTAGTATCATAGCTTTTTTTTTAAGAGGGAGAAAACAGGAAATGGGACAGGAGCCTACCACAGAGGGCTTCTGAAAGACTATACCCAGCAGTGTATCAAAGCAGATGCTGAGACTTGTAACCAAACTTTGGGCAGAGTGCAGGGAAGCTTATGAAAGAAGGGAAAGAAAGAAAGACCTAGAGGGGCCAGGAGTTCCACAAGGAGATCAATGAACCAAAAATTCTGGTAACAGGGATCTTTTCTGAGACTGATACTCCAACCAAGGACTATGCATGGAAATAACCTAGAATCCCTGCACAGATTTAGCCCATGGCAGCTCAGTCTCCAAGTGGGTTCCCTAGTAAGGGGAACAGGGATTGTCTCTGACATGAACACGTAGCTATTTTTTTAAGCAAAAATAAGTTTAGAAAGGAGAAAGCAGGTGATATTTGTTGGCAATTGAAAATGTTGCTAAGCAGAGTTTCTTGTAGAATTTGAGTTTTCCAGTTGTACTGACTTACTGTAAAAAAGTCAATTTGATTATTCTTCCCTGAATTAATTTGATAATTTGCTGAAAAAATGTTAATGCCACTTTTAAACGGTAGATTAAAGCAATGCAACAAAATATTTACTAAGATTGTGTTCTCAATTTTTTTTTATTTTTCTTAAACCCTCCAGTGAATATTTCATGTAGTGATAGCTTCCTGTTTCACGATGTATTTCTTTCTTGATCTACTTACTATACGCGTATAACTTAAACACATACACACACACAGATGAGACAAAGAAAGAGAGGGAGAGAGAGAATATGCACACATTGGTTATACAAAATATTTTAAGTTTATTTTTAAAATGGAAATAACAAAGAAGTTGATAACATCTAAAGAGTAAATTAACCTCTTCTAAAAGTGATGTTCCAATTCAATGGTGGAATAGGAATTGCACCCTGAAGACCAGTGAATATCTGAACTCTTAGAGCTGGACTTGCTTGCAGGCAGTTAGCTGCCCAGTTTGGGTGATGGGAAACCAACACTACTTTGCTGGAAAAAAGAGCAATGAACCCTTTAAGTTCAATTGCTTAATTAGCCATTACGCCTCCTATCTAGTTCCTTGAAGAAGTTTTAAAAAAATGATAGAAAGGACTTGAACCCTAGGCCTCATGCACCTTAAGCAAGAGTTGTACCACTAAGCAATAAGCCTAGCCTGTGCAAGACTTCTTAGGAGTTTTCTAAGCCCATTTCAGGGACTTGTCTTATTCTCAATACCAGAATCCTTTTCACACTCACTTTTGTGTTATTTCCACTCCTACCTTCTATACCATTTTTAGCCTCATTACCTTACTTGTCCCCAGGAGTCCTCACACTTAAAATCATCTTCAACTTCTCATCCAGGCAGTTGCCTTTGAATTATGATCTAGTCTCAAATCCTATTTATTGATAATCCTTTATAAAATTATCCTCTTATAACACAGCCACTTCTATCACAGTAATGTTCATTATCTCATTCTCATTAAGCTGTACATATTGAATAAATGGTAATAGCCCCATGCTTACCTTCCTTGCAGTTAATGAATGATTCTAAGAAGTTGAAGACTCTTGATGTTTTCTGTGGACTGCATATAACTTTGTTTTTAAATCAATGTCCTACAGAATTACTGAAAACTAAAAATCTATGTTCCATGCAATAAATCACCTGGATATCATTCAAACATTGAATACGTAATACCTACCATCTTAGTTAGGGTTCCCATTCTTGTGAAGAGGCACCATGACCAAGTCAACTATTTTAAAGAAAATCATTTAATTGGGGCTGGCTTACATTTTCATCTGATATAAGCTTGAGCATGGGAGACCTCAAAGCCCACCCTCACAGTGCCACACTTTCTCTAACAAGGCCACACCTCATAATAGTGTCACTCCCCATGAAAGCACACGTGTATTCAAACACACAGTCAATGGGGGCCATTACTATGCAAACCGCCACACTACTAAGCCGTGTTGGTAACATTTCTTCAATGGATCTTATACCTTTCAGCCTTCTTAAAGTTCCCTGAATTATATTTAGTCTCTAATGCTGGTCATTAAATCAGCATTATCAGATCAGTCTCCTGAAGCAACCAAGTACTATAACCAAGTACTACAAATTAGGTGTTTAAATGACAGGACTTTATTCTTTCCACTGTAAATTATAGAAGTCTGGGATCTGGTGTGAGTGATGTGAAAGAGAATTTCTCTCTCGGTTAGCTTCTGTTGATTGTCTGGCAGTCTTTGGCATTTCTTGGCTTTTAGAGCCTCTACCTATCTCTGCATGCATCTTTACATAACGTTCTTCTGACGGCTACTATAGCTGTGTTCAGATTTCTTTTTTCTATAAGGAGTGTGTCATATTGGATTACAGGGCCACTTTATTCCAATATTACTTCATAAAACTATATACATCTCCTATGACAGGTCCAAATTGGGCCACCTTCTGAAGTATTGAAGAAATAGACTTCAGCACTATTCCATTTTAAAAGTCCATAACTCAATCCCTAATAACAATAAACAATATTTTGATCATATTTTTTCCAGATTGATTGTGTAAGGATAAATTATGAGCATACCTACAATTTTCTCATAGTTCTCATTCTTGAACACTTTGCCCTACCCCTACTCTCTCAGCTCTTCATTGAGAGATGCAGATTAAAATTATCTTAACTGCTAGCATTGTGCTTTCTTCTGAAAAATTCCACCTCTTATCTAATATTTCTGTATAGTAAGGAGGAATGGACTGCTTCTAAAGTAAGAGCTCCTGGCAAGTCCTTTGGGAATGCCATGTGCTTTATGGCTTTTGCTTTATTCACCCAAGGGAATCTGCTTTCTTTGGGGTTCTTAGACTATGTTAAGATAGGCCGATAGAGAAATATGATATCATTGGAAAATTGACATACTATATGAGGTTATAACCAAAACTAAAATATATAGCAAATAAGATGTTAGAAATAAGATGTTGACTGCCTTACCGAGTTCTTGCCTTAGAAGTTACCTTAGTATAGAGTCTTCCTCAGAATTGAGTATGCTATGAAATCAGAGTGGGTAATGAATTCAGTTTTTGTCTGCAGTGTCTTTCAGACTTAGTTATTCAATAAATACAATATTAGCTCACAATTGAATTAATATCAAAGGCTGTGAGTGCATCAGGAAATGTGGACTTTTGGTCTTAACAGGTTGTCCTCCTGAGCAAGATACAGGGCCTATAGCCCCAGGTGCTAGCCTACCAGGGTGGCCCATGTGCATCTCAGGGCACCATGCTGATGAACCTCCCGCTGCAATTCTGATTTTGGCAGCCACAGCAGAATCAGCTCTTTGATCCTTGGAGTGGCTCCTGCCACAGTAAGTGGTTCTGTTTGTTTTGTCCTTCCTTTTGGTCATTACTCCCACCTGGCAGTTTAGGACAAAAATTAGGAGGTGGGAGGGAGTAGTGAGGGGCACTTCAGGAACATGGTCTGCCAAGCATGAAAAGCTACTTAGACTGTTCTGGTTCTGAGAGCACATGTATAACATTGCTGCCAACTTATTAATGAGTACAGTTTATTTTGTATATTACACAACAGTCTGCTGAAAAGCACATCTCATTCTGTTTTTTGTGGGGGTTTTTTGTTAATGGGGTCTTACATCCAACATAAAGTGTAAGCGAAAATTCTTGCATTTTCATAGTCTTCTTTCATAAGTGTCTGAATATGATTGCAAACATCTACTTCATCCTACGCTTTGGTACTTTAAAAACTGATTCTCCAGAATATTTGAAAATCAACTTGGATGTCATCTTTCCACATAAATATTTCATTTAGTTATATGGTTTGGTGACAAATAACAATTCTATAAATTATCAAGTACACTGTGCTTTTCTGATCGATGTATATATTTAAGCTATTTAATATTTAACATATTCATCAACTTACCTGAAGGACATTTTGTTTACAATTTCAATAGGTTTTGTGGTAATCTCAGTTTACTTCAATACACCATTTGATAAAGAACATACAAATGATTATATGTATTGTATAGTGAGGTGTTGAATATGTAAGTTAAGGTTTCACAAGGCGGCACCAATATTCTACTTAGTTAATTCTTCATTCTGACACTCCGGAATTTAGGAATATACCTTGTAAGATGGTCAAAAAACTTAATCCGTATTATTTTTATAATATCCTATACAAATCACAATTTAAAAACAGAAAATGAGACATAAGAGAATACTAAATGGTTTACAGAAAATACCATAGAAAAGTCATGGTGAAGACAGGACTTTCTTGATCTGGCTTGGGCCTCTTTGGCATGTGATAATTAGTTTCCAGGCAAGAAACTTTATATAATTCAAATTTCCACTTGTATTCATTTGTAGATTTTAGGCCTCAACTATCAACTAAATATATACCTAAATGTAATTATTTAGTTAATTAATTTTAGACTGAGTTCAAAGATTCTTGTTTAGACATGGAACTAAATCTGGGATCAGGTTAGTTTGTCTCCCTTTATTAGCTAGTCATCACTTAACTGTTTTTAGGTGTCAGAGAGAAGAGGAGAGGGGAGGGAAGAAGAGAAGAGTAAGTAAAATATGTTAAGTTTATAAGTTATAGAGTATATGGAATTTGGTTAGGAAATAATATGGAAATAGTTCTACATTTAAGTGTCCACAATCCTTTTCAGTGTTGTTTCCAGCCAGACAATGGAAATTTCTCTAAATCTAGAGATTCAGATAGTTGAAGGAGTGGAGACCCAAGAAGGCTAAACTTCCATTAAGTTGTTACCTATCCAAATACCTTGGAGAAAGAATATATGACAGACTTGTCCATCAATCTACTTTCTGCAAGTGACAATTTACGATGGAAAAATTCTATGTGTTCTAGAAATTTCTAATATCCTGCTTAGACAGAAAGTAGGATATAGGTTGATAAATAACTTAGACATTCTCTGCCTTCCTGATACAACCCAATCCCAGAAACCATAAAATGAGGAACATTAGTGAAGAGTCTAGGCAGTCCCTACTTCAAAGAAGCCTAAAAACAACCACAAAGTAAAACACAGAAACTACAAATGCAAACAAATAAATGACAAGAGCCTTCTTAAAGCCCTTCAGTGACCACTCCCCGCCCCTATAGAAATGTACCCATTTGACTTGAAATTAATTTTGTAACCATAACTGAACATGTTCCATCAATATTTGTTCTATAATTTAGGTCAGAAATTCAAGATGGTGCTACTAAAGCCAGTGTCTAAATAGAAGAAATATAGGGAAAGCATCAGAGTGCCCAAGTCTAGGGAAATACTAATTGTGGCATGGAGGAGACATTATTCTACAGAGTGGTGAGTTCCTTATATAGTCCCAACTAAGCGATTCAGTCTCCTTTAAATAAAATTTAGCAAGGATAGTGGTAGAGCACACATTTTATCCCAGCACTCAGGAGGCAGAGACAGGTGAATCTGTGAATTTGAGGAAAGCATGGTCTACAGAGGGAGTTTCAGGAAGCAAGGACAACACAGAGAAACCCAGTCTAAACAAACAAACAAACAAACAAACAAAAACCCTAATATATATGTTAATATTATTTTAATTCCTTGTAAAAATAAGAATTTATTATAAATATGTATTACTGTGTCTGTATTTTGTTTATTAGCTGTTTTTGAAAGACAGCCATGTCAGCCATATCAGAAACATCTTCAAAGGAAAACTACCAGGCTACCAAATCCAATTTGTTTTCATTAACTTATTTATATTTATAACAGGCTTTAATAGTGCCATGTGTCATTTGATCAAAAAATAGTAAATCCTGATTGTGTGTGTTTGCCTCACTCTGAATAGTTAAAACACCATATATATACTTCTCAGTGATTTTAGTGCCACACATCTTTGTGTGTGTGTGTGTGTGTAATATCCCTTAGTAACAAACTGTTTTGGAAGTAAGGGAACTGAGTATCACAGAAGCTAAACAGTTTGACCCTGGGCATACAGCTAATAAGTGACAACAGCTATAAATCAGGTTTAGGTCTTTTTGATCCAAAGACTCCCTTCTCTCTTTAAACCACTGTCTCTTATGTGTCTTGTGATATAGATGAGTCTGCCTCGCTTCCTAAAACTGTATGTAAGAGAAATTGTGTTACATGTTTGTGTCTACTTTCTTGCTTGCTTGCATGCTATAAACAATTGAAACCATATCTAACACAATGTACTTGCCATTTTTTTCTTATAATGCAGCTGACTAGACTGGATACCCTAGTATTATATCCCAGTTTTATTTTTAGGGGTACAATTTACATTCACTCTTAAATTTAAAACCATCTGAGTTTCCTAGATTAATGATGGTATCATCAATACTATATGTGACTATGTATTTATATAATAGAGGCCTTAATATTTAGGATTTTAATGTATATCCAGTTTTACTATTTGAGAGATTCATTATCTGTTAAATGAAAATTGAAATAAGACTTACGTCAATTATTCTGATAATTAAATGAGATGATTTTCTAAATATATGTTTATATAAAATTCTTACCCAAGTCACCAACATATTGGAAGTCCTCCATAGTCTATTATTATTTGTGAATGAGTGTGACACGAATTTAGTGCAAGCTTGATAAATATGTGTTGAACGGATAGATGAACTATACAAATTCTCTAAATGGCTACATATGACCAACTTATAAGTTTGGTATTCTGAACGCTTCTTTATAATTTGAAAATCATATAAAACAAATGTTCAGTAGCATTGAGAATGTCATCCAGTTTCCAAGAGGATTTATATACTCTGAGGAAGCCATGTTAGGACATATCGTTACTTTCCCCCACTTAGCATTTACAACCCTTTGTAATGCATGGCATGTGCTCTCTGACTGAGGTGTGTGTGGCCACTAAGTGAAGACATATTTTCCCTTCTTGTAACAGTCATGCAAATATGAGTTATCTTTTGGCACAGTACAAACAAAAGTGATTGAGTGTGCATGTGGTGAACAAAAGATAAATGGGCAGGGAAGCACAAAGGCAGCATGCACTCCCTGACTCCCCAGTTGCCTGGACACCTGGAAGACATTGAGAGTGAGAAGGGCAGTGCACAGTCCTATTTGTGCCTGTGTTGGGGATGCCTCATAGCTTCCTGATGACTTCCTGACCAGTCATTATGGTTTGAGAAGGACTTTGTTTCTTAATAGATTCGTTTTTAAATCCTGAGCTGTTTACTATCTAAGACATTTATCTGAAATTACTATGCACGAAATCCCTCAGTTCTTAGAACTGCTAATCTGATTTTAGTAATAGTTTTAGAAAGGGTTCACGGGTTTGCGTGTGTGTAGAATGTTCTTCCTATCACTGGTACTCCAGTTTTGCCTTCAGAAATAGTTCATAAGTCATGTCTAAGAGCTGGGTTCGTGCTTTTCTGCATGTTCATGCTATGTTTAGAGGCAAATGTTTTCCCTTAGACTCTAGTGATTTAATTACAAACTTCTCTTTTTTAATTTATTTAATGTCCATCAGTGTGAAGGTGTCAGACCCTTTGGAAATGGAGACAGTTGTGAGCTGCCATGTGGGTGCTGGGAATTGAACCTGGGTCCTTTGGAAGATCAGACAGTGCTCTTAACCACTGAGCCATCTCTCCAGCCCAATTACAAACTTCTTAAAGACAACACCTTTGCCTTATGCCTGTCTCAGTGCCAGGATTATCCAGTTTCTGATACAGAATATAGTCTCAATAAATATATATCTAATAAATTAATAAACTTGCCATTATACACATTAGATAAAGGACATAAAATTTCCTCTGTATTTTTGTTTTCCTTGAGTGATTGTGAGCCTTTTGAAATTGATTATGAACATATTAGAATGCTTCTGAGTTCTCCAGTTGCTTTGAGGGACATTTTCTAATCTTTGAAGAGCCATTTTGTTGTTGTTGTTTCCTATTTAGCCTTTTCTTTTCTTAATTTTAAAAAAAAATTTGTTGACTCTATGCATATCTTTTACAGCAGGGCTCAAGTGTGTTGTCCATGAGTGACTGCATGATGGAACCACATGGAAAGTTATTAATTTTCACTTTTCTTTATAAGCTACCTGCTTTGTTGCTTTGTTCTAGCACTGTTATCGATACGCTTTTAAAAGATTTGTGGATGGTGTCAGCAAGCTGGGAAAGTCTTTTTTTCAACCAAAATTCTTAGGCCTTAATGTGATATGTGATACATAGCTAAAAGTCAGTAAATGTGACCTTCCTGAACAAGTGTGCTATTGTTGCTTTACTGTTTTGAGGACTAGGCCTGAGAATTCTGTTAAGGGCTAGCTAAAATGTCCAGTGTCACACAGCCTACTAAGAGAAACTCTGACACTCACAACTTGTACTGTGTTCCAGGCTGTTGCACAAGCACACTGAGCAGTGCCGTATATGTCTGATTTCTCAACTTCACCCTGCAGTGAACTTTTGCAATCCTGAGGCTAGAGCCCTCCTTTGTAAATGTTGCCTGCCCTGTGCCGGTGTTGGCACCCGGGAGGCCCTAGCAGATAAAAGTGGAAGAACATATGGCTTCCATCTGAATACAAATTGAAGGACATAACGTGGTAATTCAGCTGCAGTGTCCCTATACTGTAAACTGAAAGAGTATGAGTGGACGTGTTTACAAACGGCGTCTGGATTCTCCCACCCTTTCACACCCCTTTTCCACTGTATTTTTATCGGCCTGAATCACAGCCATCCTGTGTCTCAGTCTCACTGTGTTATTTGTGAAAGTGGGCAGCATGAGGAATTATTAATTAAAGCTAACAAATCACTCTGACGAGCTGTGCCCTGGCATGGCTGAAGGTTGATTGGCGAAAGTGTTCTCCTTTGGAGAAAAGACTTTTTGTGCTTGTGACGCAGCCAGGAATGGATTATTGAATATGCAAGTTAGGAGAAAAATCATAGGACAAGCAAACGGAGTGTTTACTGGCAGATAATTGCTCTCTTAAGCTGTGGCTCCTAAATTCTTAACATTCCCGAGGGTTAGAAGGAAACACAGAAAAATGCATCGGTACAGAGTTCATGTCAAAAAACACACATAGACTGATGTTTGAGGCCTGTGCAGGTAAGTGTGACTGTGTGTGCATGGGAAGCAAAAGAACAAGCAGAAGATGGGAGCGTGGCTCAGAGTCTGGTGAGTCGTTTATTGAAATACAGCTCAGCATATTTCTAAGTTGAGAGTTTAGTTTCCGTGCTGCATTTACTGTGAAAGCTGGAGTCGTGAAAAGAAGAGAGTGTTTTCTCAGGTTGTTTGTCTTTATCAGCAAAAAAAAAAGTTAATGTTTTGTCCCCAAAATAGTTTCAGTTTTGCCAAGATATTTGTGACTATGTACAAAATGATGACTAAATTTAAAGACCTGTTCTTATTTTCAACATTGTTAATTATGACACGTCTTCACAGTGTCCCAAACCCATGTGAGTACAACTGTTGAATTTTTTTTAAAGTAAACATTGTTTTATATTAGGACCTAGCTAGTCCTTGTTGAAATTTCTACAGGAACATAAAAGTTTTGAAGTATTCATTTAAGCTTCAAGCTCTTCTAATAACCAAAGTGACCTCATTGTCACTGTGTGTGCATGCCTCTGTGTGTGTGTGTGTGTGTGTGTGTGTGTGTGTGTTTCATCTGGAATGTTGCTCGGACTCCTGAATTTTTAGGTCATTGTAAGATACAAGAAACAACTTTAAAGTCGTTTCAAAACTAAATGTAATGAATAGAAATATAAATAAGTAAGGAAATGAAGGCTCATAAATGAAGGTAGTAAACAGAAATACCTTTTTAAATAAGAGTATTATATTATGTGAACAGCACCCAAAACTATGTGTATGTACTGGGGATGAATTAAATGTTCTTTGAAAACCTAGAAAAAGTGCTGTCGTTGACAACAAGCTGTTTTTGAAATGAGAATAATTGGCTGGAGAAATAGCATTTTAGGCTAGTAATAACTACGAATAGCATGGATTTAAAACAAAGGCATAAATACAATTTAGCCTAAATTAACTAATTAATAATTGCAAAGCACTTTAACAATAAAACATAGACATGATAGTAATGATAATAGGAATAATAAAAATGGAAAATCCAGCAGTTACACAGAAATTAAACCACAGTCTACTACATTAGCTTTCAGAAACTCAGAATTTTAAAATATAAATAAATAAAACTTTTTTTTTTTTGCCTTCTAATCCGGGTTACTAGTTGGAAGTTTTTTCTTACTGTGTTTTATGCTACATTTGTTTTAATATGTAGAATAGAACTTAAAAGAAAGTTTAGAAAGTGTGATTTTTTAAAAATATTGAACTTATACTGGACCAGATTTTCTCAGAGAGGCAGGCTCTTTTTTTCTGTGAATATTAGAGGGCAAATTTGGTCCATTATTTTGAAATAGCTAAGAGGGCACTTAAAGCATATGTTCAGGGAACAAACCATCTGCCTTCTTTATTATGAGTATCACAGCATTATGAGGACTTGGGGATGCTTAAAAATCGAGCCAAAGTCCTGTACAAGATCCCAGTCCTGAGCACTCTGGTTTATAGAAGTGCTTTGCATTCCCCACACACACCCCTTTTTTTTTCTAAGAAAATGTTATTTCTGATACATGGGCAGTAATACCAGAGTGTTGTGGAATGACATGAACCTATGGGAAGTTACTTGTAATCTAGTCTCATTTAACCTACTAAATATGAATACGTAGTTGAATTTTGAGCTTGTTATTGGTATAAAATCTCAAAGTGACTTAGAGAAACGGAAGGTGTTGACTGTTGGAACAAAAATGACATCAGCTGCTAGCTTCTGGACTGTGTATGGACAAGTTGTAGGAAGCATGCAGAGGCCAGACTGGAGCATTGCTGTAAACCAACTGTGATGCTGTGGGAACGTGGGTAGGCTTTGGTTGTCCATCGGGCAGGGGTGGCAGCAACAGAAAACAGAACCAAGTATAAACTGACATTATTCCTGCATGGTGCTACTGTATTTTCTTAACATCTGGAAGGATTTGAAAATCAAAAAATAATGAAGGAACAAAAATAATATTTAGTTGCAAATACAGTATATTATAGTATTACCCTGTGCATTCTATAGTGTTCATGTAAGAACAGGCCAAGACGACTATCACTGTATATAGGATATCTAATGTGCAGAGAACACTTCAACCTTACCTAAATTGTAATCAAATCTTAGCAGCCTTAATGGCTCATTATCAAAGAGAAAGAGGCCAGATTATAAGTTATCATTGGTTCTCAGAATCAAGCATTTAATTGGTATACCAAAGACCATTTTTAGTCTGAAAACTAAATATAAAAAGTTTTAAAGGAGCTACAATTAATATTCACATCAACAAAATTAATGATCTGGTGATGAAAATGACTGTTTTGTTTTTTATAGATTATTTAGTGATAGAATTTTAATTTGTTCCTCCAGAAATTGGAGAACTACAGATGAATGTGCCTCGTGAATCTCTCATCTCATAGTCTATAGACTATGAGAAATCTGTTATTTTGAGTAAGTTAATTTTAATTTAACAATTTGGATATGCATGGTCCATATACCAAATGTACATGCATGAACATATACACATTTCAGTGTTGCTGTTTTTGATACCTTGTTCCAATTAATGAATTTATATGATTGACAGAAATAAATAAACAGACATGAAGCAAAAGTTACATGCATTGTATGTAATAAAGGTTAAACAAGGCAAAATGATTAACTAAGGTAAATGTGAAAGTGGAATCGGGAATATATAGACCACTTGCTGGAGTACTGTACAGTTTTAACGTTCTTGCAGCCAAGTAAAAACTGTGACAAGTTATGCAATCCACAGCATCTGCAAAATAAAATAATTTCTCTCATTCATCACTAAATTTTCTTTAAATGAGGGACTCATAATTTAGAGAAGACAATGTTAAGATGTCAGGAAACTTCCTCTGAAAAAAAATTATGGATTATAGTATCCTAAGAATCAGTGGATACACTGTATCCTTGAGATGCTGATGTGTTAGTAATCACTTCTTTCTAGATAAGAAGAGATGGAGGAGTGGGAGGAGAAGACAGAGGGAGGAGAAGGAAAGGAGGAGGGGGAGAATATCAAGGACCTGAGGTATGGGAGAGGGAATATGAGTGCTGTCAAGTTGATAAGACCAAGATTGCATGGAAAATAAGGGTTAACTGGGAAAGAGATCTTCAAACTATTTATTATAAATGCATTTTATATATTGTTAAGATAAGTCAAACATTTGGACTGAATTTAACACAGCCACTAAAACACATTTTACCAAATAACCCTCTTGAATCAATATCCCTGCTTCAAGATGCGCATAAAGCGCTGCTCTGTGACCGCCACGCTTTGTCCACTTTTACTTTGAGCAGATTGCCAGTCTTTTTAAAGGTTTAAAAGGAGCCCTTTGTGGCTCAAAATTTAGCATTTTCACCTTTGCCTTCTCTCTTCTTTTAAAAGTTTTACCAAACTGTCTTGTCTTCCCACAGGCAATTTTTAAAGGATATGTTGCATTTGCTAGACTAGTCTTCTCTTCACTCTCAACAAGTAATACATAAGGCAGGACAGGGACCACCTGTAGCAGGAACACTAAGGCATGCTTTAAAAATTTAGAATTTCTGAATCAAAAGCTGTGAGGAAGGTATTTGGGGATCTAGAGTTTAGAATATTACCTAGGTTAGTCATGCATATTAGAATTTGAAAACATGTGTTTAAAAATTGTGACCTTAAACTTCGTAGTATATGAACCTCAGCTGGTGAGGGTTCGTTATTATAACATGAACTAAACATCCTGTAACACTTGTCATAACCTCCACCTAGAATATATATCACAGTCATGCTCCCTGGGACCAATTCTTGACTTGTTTCTATTTGAATAATCTTGGCCAAGTTATTGGGTATCTTTTGTCTCACTATACCTCTCTGTTAAATTTGATTACTAATAGTAATTATGTTGGGCATGATCTTAAGATATGAATATGGGAGACAGTGAGGGGGGTCAGAAAATAATGGCACTTGCCACCAAGCCTGAAAACTTGGCTTCTATCCCTAGAACCTACCTAGAGGAAGGAGAGAGCCAGTCCAGCAAGTTGTCATTTGACCTCTACACACCCACCAGTGCACACACAGAATTATTAAATAAGTTTGGTAGCTCAGTACCCAATTGGGTACCCTAGAAAGGGGAACAGGGACTATTTTGGTCATGAACTCAATGGCTGGCTTGTCAACTGCCCCCCCCCCTCGAGGGAGGAGCAGCCTAACTAGATCCCAGAAGAGGACATTGCAGCCAGCCCTGAAGAGACACGATAAGCTAGGGTCAGATGGAAGGGGGTGAGGTCCTCCCCTATCAGTGGACTTGGAGTGAGGTCCTCCCCTATCAGTGGACTTGGAGGGAGGCAGGGAGAAGATGAGGAAGGGATGGGGAGAGTGGGAGGGAATGAGGGAGGGGGGCTACGGCTGGGATACAAAGTACATAACCTGTGATTAATAAAATAAATAAATAAACTACTTAAAAATTTTAATGGGCTCATGAGATAACTCAACAAATAACAGCACTAGCCTCCAAGTCTGAAAATCTCAATCTGGTTCTCAGAACCCACATGGTGGAAGAAGAGAATGTACAGGATGGAACAAACAACTCCTGGAAGTTGCCCTCTGACCTCCAACATGTGCTATGGCAGACTTAGCCACATACACCCCATCCCAACACATACATATATAATGAATAAATACGTGTTAATTTTTTAATATTATAATGCATACAAAATGCAAATCACAATATGGGACACTGAGAGAAAAATATTCAAGAAATAATACAATTATATCTATAATTACTGTAGTAATATAGTAGCTGAAATTGAGTATCAAAAGGCTACAGGGGAGTAAGGTCCCTGAAGGAGTTTATCAAGCAGTCAGCCCAGAAACAGAATGAAAGCTTGCTATTTCATATGTTTTCCTCGAAGGTTTGAGGTGACCTTCCGTATTATTTCCAGAACAACGTAAGAAATATTGTGTGAATTTTAACTGCCCCTCCCACTGTCTTATTTCCTTCTTTTCAACATATACTTATTGAGAATTTCTTGCAACCATAACCATTCTTAGGAACTAGAGATAATAGCAAATAAGAAAAAATGTTGACTTTGTAAGGGTTTCTAGTATATTGGAGTAGAAATGGATAAATGACTAAACAAAATGGGAAGGAATATATGTAGAGAAAGATGTTTTTTTGAAACATGACCTTCTCTGTTTCCTGTGACTTCTATTGCATCATTGTGTAGGGTGTATTTTTCCCTCTAATATGGTGCAGAAACAAAATGGACCTGTGGATCCAGGAGCCTCCTTGTGGGAAACTTCTGTGCAGGAAATATGCATGTCTTTTAAGGGAGTCAGCACTTACTTTCATCTCTGAGAATGCATGCTCAAGTTTTTTCATTGAACTGAGTGGTAGGTGCTCATAAAACATGGCATTCTATTAGATAAACAAGGAGTCCAAATGGGAGGGGCTTCAGCTTCAGTAGAGAAGACTGAGGATAAAAACACTGTGTGGCTTTGCGAAGGGTATTGGGGAACAGCGTAAGAAACACAATGCTAGAGAAGATCGGAGAACAGAGGAAATTTTAATGAATACCAACAGTCTAATAATAATACAAAATGAAAGAAGTTTGGTAAGTAAAGTTCTAAGTTTCCTGTTTTTCAGCAGTGGCATGGGCCTGTAATGAAAGTATTTTAAACGGTAAGAAAAATATACTGAAGAAAAGAAAAAAAAAAGGAAGAAAAATCACCCTTTAATTCACCACTTATAGATACTATTTTTAACATTCACCAGGCACTTTTTTAAAACTTTATTTATGTATATGAGTGTTTTGCCTGCCTGTGTGTATGTGTACCATGTGCGTGTCTGATGCCTGCAGTGGTCAGAAGATGGCTCAGTTCCCTGGAGTTTATGAGCTGCCATGTGGGTACTGGGAAATGATTGTCACTATTGGGACCCTTTAAAAACACTAAGAGCTTTTAATCAGATCCATTGCTCAGCCTTACTTCAGGCACTTTAAAAAGCATGTGTTACGTTCTAAGCTTGAGCTAGCTTGTCACACCTTCTCAGAAGGGAGCATTTTAATTGCCAAGTAGTGTGAATGGCAGCATCTCAGACTGACTCGTTAGCTGTCTTCAAGTTTGAGCTTCCATACCAAATGGGTCCCAAGCCCAGTAGTATAGCTACATCAGAAAAAAGATAGCATTAATAGAATGCAGAATATCTGTCATAACCTCCACCTAGAACACATAAGAGAGGCAGGCTGTTGGGGGTTCAACCTCGCTCTTACCTCCTTGCTGGCACTCATCTTGGACAAGTTACTGGGCCTTTGTACCTGAAGTGTCTTGTTCTGTAAAATCAAATGATTAACACTTTTGTACCCTCTTACAGTACTTTTAGAAATTAGCAAGATAATGCATTTGAACTGTTCATTGTAATGCTTGAGACTCTGAAAGTATTCAACAGATGTTATCACTACTGTTGTGGTTGCTGTTATGATTATTACTTTTGTATCATTACCCAGAAGCATGCTTAAAATATATTTTCCCAGTGTAACTGCATTAGCTCTAGTGACAAAATATTTCAAGGCACATTTTTTTCTGAAGATGAATCAGAGATATCATTTTTGCAACATATATTGAGAAAATCTGTGTTTTATATGTGAATGTATATGTAGTATGATTTAGCTTAATATATAGCTGATACCATACAAAGCAAACTTTGTTTCTTTATAGAATTTATGTTTGCATCTGTAGTAAATGATGGTTATTTTACAATTTGGGATTTAAGTTATTAAAAGGAACTTTTCAATCTGAAGTTGCAGTGATCATAAGGTACTGCAGCTTTCTTTAAACACCCGTTATGAAAAAGAAAAATACAACTTTGTCTAAAAGTTCCTTCCACATCTTTGTGTGGAAGGTTCTATCATCAAATCTGGGCTTAAGCATGATGTTAACGAACTAAGATCACTAGCCTAGTTGGGGCCATAAAATAAGCAACTTAGACTGTTTATTGAATTGAATATATATTATCAGGAAAAGTATGTGAAACCAATTCAGATGTTCTGTGTCAATGCTAAGAGAATGATACCATGAAATTTATGCATTTTCTTATGAAAGCAGTTGACAATACATTGTTAACTTTTTATGTATTTTATCTTATTTATATTTTTGTAGTACTGGGGGTTAAACTCTGGGACCCACACAGATAAGCAAACACTCTACCACTGAATTGTGTTTCGCGCTCTATGTTAACTTTTAAAACTGTGTCTTGCTTCAGTCTTAAAAGCAGAAGTATATCACGAAGAAAGCATGGGCCATGTTCTTACACAGTGTATGCTTCATTTGTAGTCATCACCTCTGTATGATCATAAGCACCTTGTATTTTGGTGTGTTTTGTTTGTTTGTTTGTTTCTTAAACACTCTAATGGAAAAATGAACAAATAATATCCTCATTGGTCTGTATTTATGGTCTCTAGTAAAGTTCTTGCTATATCTTGGTACATAATGGATATTCAGTAAATGTTATCTGCTACTAGCTGTAATAACCACAACAGTAATAAGACATAAGAGGCTTTTAGACAATAATCATAAGCTCATTAATATATATTAATATGTAACATGCATTAATATATGAGTAGGTAAATTATAACACTTGAAATTGTTTTGCCTAATATTTGACACACAGGAAATCTAGATGTAAATTTGATATATTTAAATGCATTCATGGAAAAGGTGCTATAATTATTTTAGTTAAATAAAAATACAGTTCAAAACTCTCACACTAACTCAATCTTATGAAACAATAATAAAAACAAGAGCATCCCAATGATTTTTATTTTTTACTGAAATATCCAAATAATCTGGGCTTAGTGCAAATAAATAGGATGTGTAATGCTTTACTTGAAGTGATAGAAAAGAGAAGTATTTGAAAAATTCTTAGGTGACCCCTGATCTGAACGGTATAATTGGAAGCATTTTAAAGATCAAGAGGCTATTATTGCTAACTGCAATAGATACATATGGAAATGGCTGCAGATATTCACAACATAAAAATAGTTCACTGCTAAATTTGAAATTCTGTTAATGTCACAAACAGTGGGATGTGAAACACAAATGAATTGTGATGACAGTTGAGTACCAAGCTAACTATTTTTTCCCTCTCAGAACTGTCCATGTTTGGCTTTATATTTGCCTCATCCTGATTTAATGCATCAATATTTGTACTTTTTGTAACTAGCACCACCTTCGAATATACACATTTCTAACCCTCCCTGTTTCCTGTTAATCCTGATCTTGCTTTGTTCCCACTGATGTCTACTGTCCTGGAGTCCTGCTGAACCCTCACTGTAGAGTCGGGGTTTGGGGCACCGTTTAGCCTGTCTTCTTGCAGGCCTCTGTATTGCACTTTATTTCATTCCATTTCTTCCACCTGCCTTAAGTCTTTGTATTCTTCCTGATCTGCCACTTGTTTACTTAGAGCATATTTCTTCTCACTGTGGCATTGACTTTGGGCATTTACTGTTATCCTAAGAATTTACATTCACTTTTTATTATAGGGTTTTTACCCTAGTTTTTCTAAATTATCACTCTTTCCCTTTACAGCATGGTCTCTATGATCCTGGATTTTGGGAGCAAGACTTATTTTCTGAACCAAAGAAAATTCCCTTCAAATGCAGCAACTCTTCACTAGCATAAGCTAGTCTGACCTTTGGGAAATGTCATTAAAAGACTCTATGAAGAGTGTTTTAAAATGCCCAAATTATTGAGGCTTAATGGCTTTGTAGCATGGATACCAGCCCTACCTACTAGAGTAACAGGCCTAGAAATATTTTTTATTTGGGTTTTACTGTGTTTAGTGACTTGGCTGCCATTTACTAACTGACCTCTCTTTTTTAACCATTTAATCTTAAAACAGTCCTCTGCAATACTTACTCTTCTCTTCACTTAATAGATGAGAAAACTTTAACCTCAACTTCTTAAATGATGGAATTCAAGGTTCTAATATGCTAAAGTTTAAGCTATTAATTGAGCACATAATTTCAAGACAGCAAAGTAAAAAGGTTATCAGTTTTGATGTCCTATTTTTATTCCTTCAAATTGAATGTAAATTCGATTTTTTAAAAAAAACTGAAGTCAGTGAAAAACTAAGTACTGAAAGAATGTTTAAAAGGTAAGAACACTACTCAGTTCCTAGCTCAGTTCCTGGCTTCAAATACTGTTTTAAAAATAGATTAATACTGCTGTATTTTACAAACCTCAGTATGATTCAGTACTTTTACTTTTTCTCTTATCTCAAGTGTCTTCAACTTGCTTTCCACTGTTAATATATTGAGTACTTATAGCATATTAGTGTGTTGTGAGTCAATATTTGCTGCTCAAGAATCTTTTAAGAATGACCTCCTATCATGTTATTTAAATCTCATCTTTTTCATAGTTGTAAACATCATGAAAGTATTAAGACATATTCATTAGTAGTGTTAATAAGAATATGGTAGAAAATGCCACATATGTATGATATGTCTTTTTTCTGCACTCCTTCCCCCCCACAAAAAAAAAGTTGTTCACCTGAGAAAATATCCAGGGAAAAAGAAGAAATCATTTTAAGTTTTAATATCTGTGCATACTTGTATTCATGATTATAAAAATGTAGAAGTTACATGTTTTGAGCATAGATTCAGTATAGATATAATCCAAATCATAAGTGATGTTTAAGTCTTGTGTTTCTTTGGTAATGTGATTCCATGAGGAAAATAAAACCTACCATAACAAAACTCTCCTCTAAAATAATAAAATGAGCCTTGCAGCAACTACATTAATAAATGGGTTGAACAGTGACTAACCACTGATTTTTCAAATACTAATGTGGCCAGTTTAAGCTGTAGAATGTACAGTCCATGAGAAAAGCCAATAAAATGATCTATCATAGATGAAACTAAGTATATCATTGAAATATATCATTGAAACCAATCCCTTCTCCATATTTTTATTATCCCATTCCACTAAGGTGTTGCATTAAAAAAAAGCCATCTTCTACTAGGATGAAGTGTCCAGACAAGGAAGTATGTAAGTAATTATACAAATCAAATAGAGTACAAAAGATAGACAGAGTGACAGAGAGACAAAGAGAGAAAGGAGTGGGATAATGGAATCAAGTGGAAAAGATTATTCACTGAAAATACTGAAATATTCCAAAATATAAAATTAATGGAAGGGAAGAACTTTTCTTCAAAAGAAAATTCTTTCCATCCTTCGGCAGCAATGCAGAATTAATGGCCTGATAATAAAAGCCTTTTTAGTGGGGTGCTTGGGAAGAACATGGTCATCACAGAGGCTTCACTGGGTGTTCAATTGCCGTGGGCAATCTGTTCAGTGTGTTCTTGTTTCTAGAACTAAGTAAACCAAATCAGGATGAACGACACATGGTTTAATAGTTAACTTTCAGAACAAGGGGCAGGGAGATGCTTTTATGCCATCATCCAGTCTTCATTCCAATCTCATTATGAAGTCCGTTCTGAGAGTATTTACAGCTTTCCGGAGAGTCTACACTTGGCAGAGTCCTGAAGATGGAAATATAGCTTAATTACCTCCTCATTTTGGAGTCTTCTTAATGCAGGTGAATCCTTGCGATCAGTTATTCCCTACTACTGCTATTAATGTTATTGTTGTGATTATTACTAGCCCTTTCTTTAGAGGTAGCCTTTTATTTTCCTATCCTTGAAATATGCAAAAGTCTTGTGACTGTGCTGAGTTTTCTGAGTCTCTGAGGAAATTAATATCCTCTCCAAGTTGGAAATATGAGATAGTTTGAAAAGTACTTGGATATGAAAGTCTAATCCTGCTTTTTTACAGACCAGATCCAGAAAACATCATAGAAACAATCTTTTGTTTGACAAAAGGACAGAACATATGAAAACAATGTACTATATAGTGTATTCAGTCCAGGTGTAGATGACTTGTGGTCTTTTGCCTTTTCCTCTGCTTCTCTGGAAGCCAAATTCAGTACTTCTCGTATAGCAAGTAGATCCTCCTGCTCTTAGCATCTCTTTGCTCTCATCACATGGAAACTAACAATAGACTAGGCCTTACCATACTTAATGAACAGGTGTTTGGGTTTTCTGAAAATATTTTTAAATAACAGAGTGGAGGTAGCCTCTTTTTAAGCACCGAGTTCATGTGTCTCAAGAGTCTGGTATGGAGTTGATATTAGACTATCATAGTTAAACTAAGCAGCAACAATAGAAACAAAATGTTTCTTACTCTTTCCATTTTAATGCCATTAAAAAAATTGAACACCATAAAAATACTTCAGCAAACAGAAAGAGCATCTGCCCATAGCTTTATTGTAGTTCCTACCACACATTAACATTTGTCTCTGATGTTTTGTTGGATCATCTTGTGTGTGTCCGTATTGCTTTTCTATTAATGTTACTTTTGTTGTTGTTCTCTGCTTTTATTTGATCTTTTTCATGCGTGGTAAGTAGCTCCTTTTCTACCCTCCTTGTGCACACTTAGACATCTGAGTGTTTTTCTCTATAGTGCCTTTTAAAGGGAGAAGACAGCAAGAGTAGATTTTGAACAATATTTTACCCATATTACTGAAAAAATTAGCTGTATATTCTATATACATACATAGTAGCTTCATAAAATACAAATTCTATTCCTGTGTGCTCTTTTCTGCATTATTATGGTGACTAGTGTTATCGTATCTAAGCACTTTGTGTTATCACTCATACTGTTATTTACTACCTGATCATTCCGAAGTGCTTTTGACAATCAAGAGAATTTCATTAGCAATCCATTCTCTTGCTTTTTGTTTTTTGGCACCTTTGCCTGTAAAAGTATCAAGCATCTTAGTAGTTATATCAGATAAATTACAGTGAAGTGAAAGTGTACTTCTGCCAGGAGGATGGGGAAAGAACATCCCAAAGCATTTCCTAACACTAAGTTTGTTTTTATAGTATTCAAAGAACGCCGTAGAAGGCCATAGCCAAATAAAAGCTGAATCCATCATTGCTACTTTTGCTTATATTCTTTGCCATTGTAGTAATCAAAAGTATGATTTGAGGAACATATATAATGCCCATACATTACATATGTAAAGTCAGGGCAATTTTACCTCTTCACAGCAGGGTTCCTATTGATGTAAACACTTCTTAGCTCAGAACTATAGGTGCCAATCTTTTTAAAAGCCACTGTTATTTTTTTTATAACTAAAAGGATTCAAACTTATTTATGAAAAGGTTCATTGTCATTATAGTGGATTGTGCGTGGTCGGTGCGTTAACAGTTTGATTGAGATAAAATCAAGTTCATGCTGGTGTTTCTTTTGCAGCTCTATCCTTGCTTTCTCTGTGACTCCAAGCTAATTGCATAACCTCTGGTTGACTTGTGCCTCGTCTACACATTCAAAGTAAAAATCAGAAATGAAGTTATTAACTAACTAATGTAGACTGGAGCATTATTTCTCTAAATATTTCTGGGAGTGAAAAAGCACCCAGATGTATAAATATTCTCCTGTAGCCTTAGACAACTCTACAATACATCACGGCCACAGGCAGATCACAATCATTGCAGTACAAACTACAGATAATGCTCCCTCCCACACACACCAAGCTTCTGACTCTGAGTCTAAAATACAAACTTACCATTTGATTTCTAGCAAGTCCTTAGTGAGATGCTGAACTAGCAACACTTTCTGATTCACTGCCCTAAGGGAGATGTAGTTCCAGTACCAAAAAAGAAAGAAAAACTCAAGTCTTTTCATGTCGTAGCAGTAAAGTGTGAGGGTACAGACACGAATCTAGACTTTCCAGCTTTGAATCTTATTGTCTTCCCAGCACAATTTTCCTTCACTTTACTTTGTGTTTTCAATGACTCTCAGCTGTCTTGGATACTACATGAAACAACACTGTAAAGCACAGTAATTGGATACTCCTGTCCATCTACAGTTGTTAAGTTTGCGGAAGAGCCCATTTTAGAGTAGCTTTAGCCAAAGAGTATTTTAAGGGCAGCCTTGTATTCCCATTTGAGTAACAAGAGCAATAAAGAAATGAGTCATCTTTGTCTTCACTCTTTATGTATCGATGAACAGCATTATGAACTATAGCCAATGCATTTTACTTCTTTGCTTACATATGACATCAGAGAGAAGCAAGGTGGAGAGTGGAAGGCAAGGACAAGCTACTGCAAAGACGCTGAGGCCTCTTGGGTTCTAGTACTGTCTCACTCCCCAGGAAATATGTATTGAGGTTCAGGAGAGCTTCTCTAACTTGACTGAGTGTTACAATGATCCAGGAAAGCATCAAATCATGCCTGGGTTGTACGAAAAACTCGGATTCAATTCTTCTGGACTAGCATTTGTTTATCCATAACTGTTAACCTATTTGATAATGATAATGTGTAACTAGAGTTAAAAATTACTTTCATAAAGTTTGAGAGCTTAGGTATTGAAACGAGACAGATCTGAGTTCATATCTTTGGTCACTCAGCAACTGTAAACTTGGTCACTCCATTAGTTTTTGCTTTCTCATTTATAAAATTCAAAGAGTAATAGTCTTGTAACCTGTTTGAAAATTAAATAAGATGATGTATTTAAATGTTTGGCATCAGTGTGCTTGCCTTATAATGTGCATCTATTACCTGTTAGCTGTATGGCAAAGTGTCTCACTTTATTTGTAAAGTAGGTGGAAATTACTATTATAAATGAAGAACAAATGTCCTAAAACCCTGTATGGATATGTGTCTGACATCTTGTCCACGGTATCTTCATTAGCTCCATTTTGTCTTTCTTATGCTACATGCAAATACTAATTATTCTGATATCTGTCACCATAGTACCTGAGAGAAAGAACTTGATAAAGGACAGATTTATCTTAGCTCACAGTATTAGCAGGTTTTGTTCCATTATGGCAGGGAAGGCATGGAAATGCTTCCAATTTAAAGAAGCCAAAGCAAGTGATAAAAGCCGTTCATGTCATCATAGACCAGGAAGCAGAAGGTAAAAGAGGCCAGAACCAGGATCACTCCTGGGCTCCAAAGCCCTGCCACAAGTGCTGTGCTCTGAACAGATAGACCATACCTCTTCTAATATCAGACAAACAACAGCAGGGACACAAGTCTTCAGAACATGAGCCTATGACAGACATTTCAAACTCAAGTCAAAAATTTTGTTAACTTGTTAGTTGAAATCTTTGACAGGTTCAGCCTTTACTGAGATATTTTGCCAAGTATTACTACTTCCAACTAAGACTGGACACGTCAATATAATATAAATCCACGGAAATCTCACAAAGATAATTGAAATATGATAGACTGTTGACATATAGGCTTTTAAAAATACAAGGCAGAGCTTCGCAGATGTGTCTAAATAAAACTGAGCATGCCCCTGGAGTTGCCTATCTGTCATCAACCACTCGCTGTCTAAACTGAACCACTGGTAGCTTTCATCTAAGAGGATAAATGATTTCTTTAACCAGCTGGTTGAATCCCCTTCATCTTCCCTGACTTTTACTGTAAGTCTTAAGTAATTCCAAAGAACTACTTATACATATGAATAGGTTAAAATTGTGGACAACGTAATTTATAAGTCTGTTTGCTTAGTTTTAGGATAGCTGTCAATCATTTTACCTAATAATTTTAATAATCAGATTCTTTCTGAAGAAACCACCGTATGTGTCTTTTGAAGTAGGATGGCTTTAGGAGAACTAAAAAGAATCATTTGACTATCCAATAAAATACAGATGCTTCCCTTTTTTTCTCATCCTATAGTACATATTAGTTAAGTCCCATGCCTAAATTTGGGAATTTTTGTAGCACCCTGTCACTAAGTTTTAGGGAATATAAAACACTATTTGCCTGGATTTTAAGTTTGTGAATCTTACACGGTGGCTGGCATGAAGATAGAAAGGACATTTTTTTCCATTAAGCTTTTACTCTGTTTTGAAAGGAAAAGTTGAAACAGAGTCCCTACTGAGATTTTAACATGTTCCATGGTGGTAACCATAGGAAATAGGGAAACAGGAAATTTTTGGACAGAAGGAAGCCAAGGAGTCCACCTCAGGCTGTCCTCAATTCTCAGATACCAGTTGGGCTTTGTAAAATTATTTTTATCTAGGTACATATTTAATGTTTTATATTTCTATAGTATTTCTCCAGACAGTAGAGAAAATGTTACTGCTGATCATGAAAATAATTGTTTTCTAAATGAAACTCAGTTCTTATGTTCTGGGGAAACCAATGGAAACGTTCAGATTCTAATAAGGCCAAATCATGGGAGTTTGTATTTGGAAAAGTCCATTTCAGGTATTTAGAAGAATTCTCAAAGGATGTCATAATAAAAATGCATATAAATTCCAGATATGAAGAATAGTTACTTGTTGCACAAAAATTTATGGGCACAGAGTAAGGGTACTTTTAAATTTAGGGCACATGAATCCCTATATACAAATGCACACATTTTCTTCATCTCCCTAACCTCCTCCTCCTTGACCTAACTTCTGGAAATAAAAACTGAATTCTTATTCAACTTCCATTTTCAGAAGTACTGTATAATTTAATCATAGTGCTTATCAAGCACAGTGGTGTTCATCCCTAAAAATGGGAAAATGCATTTTAATGACTGTTTAAAGTGTGTATGCATTCATTTTGTTTCCTGCCCTAGGGAACACATTTTAAATACCCTGGCCAGGTAAAGTTCTGTTAAAAGTCTACCATCTCAAGAACATTATATCCATTCAAGTAGTTCCTATTTTCTTTCATCATGCTGCAGTTATTAAGAAAGCTATCCTAAAAATACCGCTTCTTATTGTTGTTATATTTAATTGGTGAAATACAGCTACCAAATAGTAGTCATGGAAGCTATCTACACTTAGATACACAACTCTTCTTTTCTTATATCTAGAATACTACCAGACTTTAAAAGGCTTTGTACATTCTCCTAATAATAACTGAAAATCAAAACTTCTAAGCAGACATAAACACTGCCTTTGATAACTGCCATTAACATCACTATTCCCATTCGTGGCTGAACCATGTAGATTGTATGATCTTAGATTACCACATTGTGCAGTTAGCTTTCTGCGTTGTACATTTTTGAAAAAAGAACACTGTGTATCCATAGCCATGGTAAAATACCTCCTAGCTACAGAGCCTTTAAAGTGAGTGTATACCCAAAAGCAGGGAGGGGGAGGTTTGTTCATGGAACTGGTTGAAAAGCGCAGTGATGTGTCAGAATGCTTGTGTTCTGACTCACTCTGACTGCAAATGAGTTGTCAATCAATGATTTAACCAGTTACCACATCTGACTCAATGGCAACTTACAAAAATCTAGATTTTAATAATTACCCAAATAGTTAAAGTCACAAAGATTTTTGAAATGTTTAATATTATAAATTTAATCTGTAAATAATGGGTTTCCCATGAGATATTGGGCCATTTTTGTTTTGTTAAGTTCTCTTCTTCCAAGTGATGGAGTCGTAGCAGTGCCACAGAGTCTTGTCTATGGGTCAGTAATGGTTCACTATAGCTAGTTAAACTAATAGAAGATAGGGAGACACAAGAATCATAGAAAAATATAATTTGATGAAAATTACTGTATTCGAGTTCTCTAATGTTTGACATGGGATGAATTGAAAGGATTTTTCTGACAATGGAAAGCTCTGGTGAGATAGACAAGTTTTTCTGTAAAAGTGTAGTTCCCAAACTTAATTGTACCTTGGGAGCTGATACAGATTGGAAGGACACGTCCCTGTAGATTCTCATTTGAAGGCAGTTTCTAGGTGGGCCTGTGGGTCCTCGTTAGAGCCAGCCCCCCTAATGATTTGCGAGCTGATGTTCTGGAAAGCAGCTCAGAATTTGCTGGCAGTTGATCAGTGTTCTAGCATTCAGTATATGTGCTTTCTGGTTATGGACAGAATTAAAGAGATTACTTAATGTTCTATTCTATAAAGCCTCAAAGACAGAACATTTTTTTCAGTCCCATATCTTTGGAATTTTCTGTTTGTTCCTATTAAATTTGCATGTTTTAGCTTAGGAAAGAATACAAATAGATCTGTTTTGTCAGGATTTTTACTTCATTGGCATTATAGGATCTATCAGAATAGGGAATCTTTCACAAATTTTGCTTTATTCCCTCTTTGCATATGTCTAGATGTCTTCACAAAAGTAAAATTATTTTTAAAAGATAACATAACAGTTTTATGTAATGTATTTAATGTAGCTTTGTTATTCAGTAGCAATGATATCTCATCTGACCTTCCACAAATGTTCAGCTCTATAAGGATGAACAAGAAACATCCCGATTCCTAAGAAAATTTTATCTTATGAAAGACAGTCTCTCTCTCTATTCCACATATTCAATTCCCTTGTCATTTTACATTATAAATAAATAACAAACCAATTTGGCACATGCCCACCGATTAAAAATAAAAGTTGTCAGAAATGAGAGGGGAAAGACAAAATTATGAATTATTAATTATAATATTAAGCAGCACAAAAATCCTAACATGAAATAATACCACCTGAAAGAAATGTTATCAAAATAAAAGTGAGACAACAATTTAATCATGAAATTGCATTGTTGTAAGTTTACATGTTAAGTATATTTACGTTTTCCTAGTACTAGTGGCAGAGTTGATGAAAAGCTATTTTAATCGTTATAAGTAAATTTCATTTGTAGAATAGTAGCATAAATGCAAGTGTGATTTTTAGAATCATGTCCTGACTAAATTATCTTAATGACCTAGTAGCTGTGTTCACTATAGCATCACATCCTTGCATATTACTTTTTAAATGTTCAGCATTTAAAAAAAAAAACAAGAATGCCTAATTAACAGGAAAGATGATGTATTTCTATTATTATTATTAACAATAATTTACAATTTATTCACTTTGTGTCCCTGCTATAGCTCTGTCCTTCATCTCCTCCTGGTCCCAGCCTCTCTCCTTCTTCCTGGCCCCATGTCCTTATAGTCTCCTCCCCTACTATCTGACCCTAGCCTATCAAATCTTATCAGGACTACATGGATCCTTTTTCTCTGTGGCCTAGTAAGACCACCTCACCAGGGGGAGGTGATCAAAGAGCAGGCAAGCAGAGTTCATGCCAGTGACTGCCCTTGCCCCCCTTACTAGGGAACCCACATGGAGACTGAGCTGCCCATGGGCTATATCTGAGAAGGGGGTCTAGGTCATCTCCATGCATGGTTCTTGGTTGATTCATCAGTCTCTGCAGGAGACTGGGTCCAGATTATGGAGAGAAACTTAAATCAATCCCACTGAAATCAAGGACAAGGCAAGGCTGCCCACCCTCTCCATATCTCTTCAACATAGTGCTTTAAATCCTAGCTAGAGCAGTAAGACAACTAATGGAGATCAATGGGATGCAAATCAAAAAGGAGGAAGTCAAAGTTTCATTTTTGCAGACGATATGCTAGTATACATAACTGACCCCCAAAATTCTACGAGAGAACTCCTTTGGCTGATAAACACCTTCAGTAAAGTGGCTGGATACAAAATTAACCGAAAAATAAATCTGAAATCTCCTTTTATACAAAAGACGAAGGGCCAAGAAGGAAATTAGGGAACAACACCCTTCACAATAGCCACAAATAATATAAAGTACCTTGGGGCGACTCTAACCAAGCAAGTGAAAGACCTGTATGTGAAAAACTTCAATTCTCTGAAGAAAGAAATTGGAGAAGATACCAGAAGATGGAAAGACCTCCAATGCTCATGAATTGGTAGAATTAACATAGAGAAAATGGACATCCTTCCAAAAGCAATCTAAAGATTCAATGCCATTGCCATCAAAATACCAACACAATTCTTCACAGACCCTGAAAGAACAATTCTCAATTTCATATGGAAAAAACAAAAAACCCAGAGTAGCTAAAACAACCCTGTACAATAAAAGATGTTTTTCTTTTTAAGATGTTACTTATAGAAGTTTATACCATTCATTTGGGACAGAGGAATTAATATTCCTTTCATTCAGGGGTTTGAAAATATATTTTTTCAGTAGTATAGCATGAGTTTTTATCAGCACACATTGTCAGATTGCAAGCAGTGTAGATATCAAAGAAACCTGCAAAGATTTTTTCCTGTGTCTTCCTCACTGTGATGCATGGATGTGTGAAAGGGAATATGTGATTGCATGTATGTATGAACACCAATATATGTCTAAGAAATCTAACCTTTATGTCTTGGTTCTTTAAATATTATTTCTAATGAAGTTTCTCTTTTTCACAAACTTCTTTAAATTACATTTGAAAACTAAAAGGAATTGCCAAATAATTGCCAACCTTTACCACATTTAGAAAATCTCACAAAAAATTAATGTAGAAATGTATTTTGCTGTTCTCATGAATAACAGTCTTGCTTCTGTTTCGTAGTATTTTTAATACTGTAGAAAGCCTCCTTGACTTGTGATAAGTTTGCTGGTTCCATTTCAGTTGGTTTTATTCTATCTTGATAGTTTATTCTTTCAACCATGATGTTACATTACCATCTCAATATCCTTGCCAATATCTTTCTTTTTAATTTTAAGTGAATTTAGTACTTATTAAAGTAAAGCATCAGATCTATATCCAAGCAAAAGACAAAAAAAGTCTTACTACTTTTTTACAGTAAACCAACAATTTTGCTTTTTGTTGTTGTTTTAACCTCCATGATATTTTTTTTCAAGCAGCTAAATTCTTCAGAAAGATTTTGTGTCACATAATACATGGCCACTATCTGCCAACGTGGTTTCTGATTCTAATTTACATTTTCTATGAGTTTCTAGCATTGACTCTTAAAAATCATTATCCTTGGGACAAAAGAGTTGGCTCAGTGGTTAAGAGAACTCTTTGCTCTTGTAAAGGACCTGGGTGTGATTCCCATCCCTCGTGCTGGCCCACAGCCATCTGTGACAGCAGTTCTGACCCTCTTCTGACATCCCCAGGCATCAGGTGTGGACTTGATACACATGCACACATGCAGGCAGAACACTCATATTGCTAAAATTATAGAATATATACATCAAAAAAATTAGAGGAAGTATCACCTTCACTGTTGTTACCATCACCTCTCAGCGTTTGTTTGGCACATCATCCATAGTGGTGTAACTCACAGATATTGTTCCCACAGTGGAGCTCAGGCACTAAAGAAGCTCTGTACAGTAAAACTGTAATTTCTCATTGCCCTCTCAGCTCTAGTCCCAATGTGATCAGAAGCCATCATTCCTGTCAGTATTACTGTCTTGTCCAGATTTTTACCCAGGACTAACTTTCCTGGCTCCCCTGGTCTTCAGTGCTTCAGAGTGTTTATTAAGCTTGGTCTTCTCTTGTAAATCATGTAAGTTTCATGGCCTTCCAGTTTTCTTAGTTTATTCCTTTGGGGTTCACTGATTTCCACTGTGTATAGCATTTCACAGCTGTTGTCATCAGCTGGTCTCCTCTGCTGTGAATTTTCTTTTTTTAAACAGTCTCCCATAGCCAAGGCTGACCTCAAATCGTTATGTAGCTGAGGGTAACCTTAAATTCCTGATATTCTGCTCTGCTTCTCTACTGCTGGGATTAGTCATGCGCCAGTGCACCTGGAGCAGGGGGCTTTATTTTAATAATTCTTTGTTTGCTCAGTTTTGATAAATGTTAGTCCCAATAAATTCTCGTAATTGTTCTTCTTTGAGTTTTGGTTATTAAACTATTGAGTAATGTGAGAAAGTAGCGTAGGTGCCAGAAAGCCAAATGCAGGATGACCTGAATGACCTTTTGCCGCTCTGATGAGTGAGTCAGAGGTGAAGACATTTTAGAATCAAAGAGAAGTAACCTTACAAGCATCGTAACAGATAGAAGAATATGTCATCTATAAATGGTTATTAAAATCTGATCATAAACAATAACCAGAAGAAAGCAACTAACATTTAGATATTTAAATTTGTTAATGACTACATTTGATCATTATTGTAAGTTTTTCATATGCAAGGCAACACATTAAGCAACATGCATTTCTTACCTCATTTATCTTTTGTATAAATTCGTAGGCGTAGGTATTCTGTTATTTCCTCCAGCCTACACCAGTGAGACCCCAGGCTTAGCCAGTTTACATAGGTTGCCCAAGACAATGCAAGAATTCAGTAAGAGAAATGTGGAGCCAGAATGGAAACTTAAGGTATGTTCTTAACTTTTGCAGCATGGTACCTTCCAGCGTACAGATCTAAATATACATACTGTGGTGTATCTTACATTACAGAAAGATCCTGAAAGATCTCAAAGCAATGCTTTCCACTTCAGTGGTAAAAAAAAAAAAAAAAAAACACTTGAAACTTTACTGTAGTAGAGACTAGAGAAATTTTGAGGAAGTAATTCTTTCCTTAAATTATCTAGTTTCACTTTTAATGGTAGAAAGACATTTGTGTTCTATTGAAGTTGAGGGGAAGAGATCATCTCATGTTCTTCATGTGATACAATTTTAGAAAAGAACAACACCTGACGATGTGTCTATAAATTATATGTTAATAGAAGCAATATGATTCTGGGTGACTAAAGATGTTTCCATTGATGTTTTTCTTGACTACCAAAATCTTAAACGAATGTACTACCTTCAGAGAAGCTGGTACTTTAAGAATATCTGATAAATTTTGTGGACTGAATGAATCTAAGACAAAAGGGACACTTTTTGATATTTAATGTTCTCAATATAATGTAGTCCTCAGGGGAAAATATCATTTTTCTTAAGCCTCAATGAATTAGTAGCCAATACATTAAGTCTGATTTAATCTAATGCATCTGCAGCGTACAGTGTTCTAAACTGGCAAATCAGTGAATACAGAAATTGAGCAGCCTGGAGCCAGCAGCTTGAGTTACTGGGGCCACATGGAACTTCATCTGCAGAAACTTTTTTGCTTTTTAAAATATAAGCAGATTTACCTTTTCTAACTAAGCCTAGTTGTTACCACCATATTTGAAATAATAATGTTCTGTTAAAATATATTCATTTTATAAATTCAGATTATTCACCATGTTGAATCTTACTTACAAAGCCAAACAGTAATATTTAAAAATTGAATATATAAAGAAAAGGAATCGAGTTTGGATTATTATGTTAGATTCAGCCTTCAAAGTATTTTTAAGGACAGGAAAATACCCCATGGTGTCAAGAAGTCATGAAACACACAGGAGGTAGCTATATATGAGAACATGTTTTCTCCTAATAACTCTCATCCAAACTCAGTTTTAATATGAGACCTGTAAGAAGACTAGTTAACCTTCTTTTATATATTTAGATTATAATAACATTGACCTTCAATACTTCAAATTCTATATATTCAAGTTTTGTTGTCATTCTGATCAGAATAATAACTTGATATTAGTTTTAAATATTTTGACTAACTCCTAGACTTTTTAAAAATAAGTATCACTTTGTAAATCCTGGGATTGTGAAATTAGTGAAACCACTAATTTACTTCCAACACTTTTAGGCCATTGTCTTAATTGTTGTTTTGCTTTCCTGCTTCTTTATTATTTAGGGACAGTTTAATCTTTGGTGATGTATTATCTTGAAATCTTCAGTTTATTTAAATTACTTTTCAAACATAGGTTATGTTCCTTAAAAGCAAAACTCTTTATTGTTTCAAACATAGGTTATGCTCCTTAAAAGCAAAAACCTCTTTATTGTTTGTTTTCTCCATGACCATAAGCATTGCCAGTGTTTCTTCAGGGTCCCTTAATTACCATCTGTGCATGCAAAAGAATTTAGAGGAGGAGTTCATTTCTCAGTTTTAGTGGTCCTTATCTCCTCCACATTTCTACCTTCACTTATAGCTCTGCGTGATGTGGATAGCAAAAGCCACCCAATGAATAGCAAGATATTGTACTTCACACTAAACATACCCAGTTCATAAAGGCAATCTGGAGGCTCTTTTGGGTAATGTTTTTCAAAATTCCCATAATGCAGAAAGGAGAGATGTCTAAGAGTGAGGAAGGAGAAGAACAAGATAACTGAATGCTATAGTAGATTTAAAAAACAAGCCATTTTCATGAGTGAAACAAGGTACTGCTGATACGTCAGTGCCTCTTTTAGGAAGACTTCACATACAAAGAGAGGGACTGGAAATCTTTGTTGCAAATAAAAATATTTCAACCCCTCCCCCCCAAAAAACAAGAATCCAACATGAGACCAACCATATCACATCACCATAAGAAAGAATCAGGAATGTTTTCAACCTTCCATTGGCTTCTAGGTATCCATGTAGAGTTAGCCGTAGGGAATCAACTACTGGGAAACCCAAGCCTTACTGAGCTTTCTATGTGTTAAGACAGTGAGGAAATGAGGGTAAGTACAGTGTGCTGTGAATGCACACAACCCTAACTAAGTCTGTTTTTAGAAATGGCTAACATTTCCTAGTAACTTATTTGGAAAAATCATTTTTATAATATATGTGTTTACACAAAAGCAATAAAATGTCTTGTGTGTGTTGGAACATTTTGCTTTTATGTCTGGTAGACCATTTACTTTACCTCCTCTTCAGTGTCTGTTGGAACATTTATTTTATATTCTCTATTCCATTCCTGTTGGAGCGTTTATGTATGATTTGTTTGTTACTTTTATCTGTTGATCTTGCCCTCCCCATATGCTCATGTCTGACTGGCCTAGTTTCCCACATTCAGTATGTGATCTCTAGCCCTTCTTAAATATTAATTAGTGTAATTGAATTCCCTCCAGTATTTCTAACCCCAGGCACCTGAATCTCAGTGTTTTTATTAGAACTGATTTGTGCATTTAAAGCCTAACCTGCCTTCCCCTCCCCCACTGCCCAAACAACTTTTCTTGATTAGGTAAAGGTCGGGGTACATGCTTGCCTCAGAGAAAGTCTGCATGGAAAATAAAGGCATTATATATTACCACCTTTTTCAGCTAAAGGCTGGGAAATACAAAGCTGTTTTGAATATTTGGCAAAGGAAATCATCCAGAGTAGACAGGAAAAGGATGTAGCTTTCTCTAAGTAAACTAACAGGGTTTAAATTCTGCAGTCATACAAAGCCATATATGGAGACAGAGCAAAGCCCCAGTGTCCTCTGCCAGCACCTATGAGGACTTAAAGATGACACCTTGTTCTGGTACACAGGTCTCTTTCTGATGAACCTTCCATTTTAGGATGCTTTTATGATTTTTCAGAGATGGCATTTTTCTCATTTTCCTAGAATAGCAAAAGGGAAAAGGAGGAGATCGTGAAAAGTGAGCTAGAGTACCTCAGACGAGTGGGAGGATTTGTCAGTAAGATCATCAGTTTTATCCTATTTCAGGACGTACGTGAAAACAAACAACTACAGATATGAAGCTGTCTCATTTATAGTAAATAGGAAAAATCAGTTTGGGAGAAGAAACAGTTTGATGTCAGTCTGGAGCAAAAGTCTGGAGTGGATCACTAAAGCAATTAAATGTAAAGATGTATATTGTGTGCCCCTGAAATAAGTGTTTGCTAGAAAGCAGAATGGCTTCAGTGAATGTCCATACACACTGTTGATGCAGTCACTCCTGATCTTTTTAGATGCTAGTAGCACATGTAAGCAGAGATAAGATTTGTGACACCTTGAATGGCAAGGCTGTATTTGTAGGTTTTGTTTTTATTTTTTATATTAATTACAGTTTATTCACTTTGTATCTCAGCTGTAGTGATTCCCTTCCAACCCCTCCCTCCCTCATCTCAGCTCCCAACTATATATAATTCCAGTTTTAGTGGATCTGATGCCTTCTTCTGACCTCTGCAGGGACACACATTGTACATAATATACATGCAGGCAAAAATTCATATATACAAAATAAAATTTAAAAACCCACAAATAGCAGCCTTGCCAGGCCATAGAGGAAGACAGTGCATCCAGTCCTGATGAGACCTGACAGGCTAGGGTCAGATGGAAGGGGAGAAGGACCTCCCCTATATATACATGTGTATATTTATATACATATGAACCCCTCAAGAATACAAAGTTCTGTTCAATATAAAAACTAGTATAGTAATACCCTTAATATGTTCAAAAGTTGAAAACAGAAAAGGGCAGGAACTATGTTAAAGGATAGATCTAGTTCAATCTCAGATACAGCATTTACTGATTCTTTGTTTGGGGGGACATATCTTGAACTGCTCATAATCTGTAGAAGCACTTTAAGAAGGCATTTTAATATGGCATTAAGAATTTCCTACTGTGCAGAAAATAGAGAGACTTTTAGTGTTGATGCTAGTCAACTAGAGCTTTCACAGAGACCAGCACAGAAGAGGAGTTTAGATGGGAGAAATTTACTTCTCAGTTCCAGAGACTAGAAATCTAAGGGAGTCAGCACCTTTGATTTCTCTTAGGACTCACTTCTGCCCTTGCAGATGACCTTCTGCTTGCTGTCTTGAAATGACTTTTTTTGGTGTGATCATAGGGATATCTGTGTCTTCCTCTCTTTATAAAGACAATTTCCTGTTCTATTATGGCCGAACCTTCTGACATCATTTAATCTCAACTACTCTTTCAAAGGCCCAATCTCTAAAAAGAGTGAGTGACAGGTGGCTTAGAGTTTCAACATGGGAGTTTTAAAAACATAAGTAGTTACTAACAGGATGAGATATCCTCCAATCTTAACTCCCCAAGTCCAGTCTAGTTTAAGCCTTTATTTTAGTGCTTGTTCAGGTATGTTTTCACTGTATAACATTAATGACTCCGCTAATGCTGGTGTCTTGTCTATAGAAGTAAAATCAAAGCTGGTTAATGGTGGCACACTCCTGTAACCCCGCTACTTAGGAAACAGAGGCAGGATGACTAATAGATCAAGGTCATATTAATGATATTGTGAGTTCAAAGTCCCCTCGGGAAACGTGACACCCTTAATAGAAAGAGTGGGGAGAGGGAGGGGGGGGAGGGACGGAGGGAGGAGGGAAGGAAGGAAGGAAGGAAGGAAGGAAGGAAGGAAGGAAGGAAGGAAGGAAGGAAGGAAGGAAGGAAGGAAGGAAAGAAGTTTAAAAGCCTGTATGAACCAACTCTGAAAGTCTACAGTTCTCTAAATGCCCATCATACATGGCGGTTGTCCAGGATATAAAGCAATCTTATTTCAAGAAATGTTTCCCTTAATCACAAAAATCAGTTTTATTTTGAAAATATTTACATTTTTTTTTGCTGGACTTCTCTTGACTTCTGCTGCCCAAGTTGCCAATGTGGCTTTTGGTACTCTGTCTCATCTGGAGGACCTTGCTTTACCAAAACTTTAAGTGCCATATGTCAGAATTCATATTTATTTTTAAAATGGGAAGGATAGTACAACTATTTTGAAGCAAACAAAAAACAGTGCTCCACAAACCACAAGTAAATACATCTAAAATATAAAGGTAAAAAGTGTTATGTAAGTTCATCGAAGGAGTTTCAAAGCCTGAACATAGAGCTTTGAGACTTAGCTCAAAGTGAGTAAAATTTGACTTTGTCCATGGAGGTCTAGTTATGTGCACTTCTTTTAATATTTGTATATCCACACTTATATAGAAATTAATAGATTAAGTGGAAAGTTGTCACAATTTAGCACTTAGGTTGGATAGTCTCTCAGATTATTTTCTTGCCGAGAGTGTTGTGGTGTGAACATGGTTAGACTGACTCCTGTCTGTGGCTATTTGTAGTGACTGTTCAAAGTCAGGACTGTAAATCAGTGAAATGGCACATCATCTCCCTGGAAGGAGCCTCGGGCAGTCTGTAACCCTGGAAAAGAGCTCATCTTCTCAAGGAAGAATTAACCAGGGCTAAAAGAGTAGTGGAGCTGGGCGTGTAGCTAAGGGGTAGATGCTAGCATAGCACGCAGAAGAGCCTGTGTCACAGCACTGCAAAACCCAAGCCCCACAACACTGGCAGTGGTTTAATTCCTAGTACTTCAGTCAGCCTCCTCCTGGGAGGCTGTTACTGTAACTTCCCATTGCAATGAGAATTGAGTCCACAGTGTGCTAGAGAGTTTATAGAGCTTCAGTTAGATGGCTTGATACAATATAGATATTTAGTAATGATTAATTTCTTTCTGTTTTTCACCAACCAACAATTCTGTCCTCCTCTAATGGGAATAATGTTAATATTTTTCTATTTATCTAACCTATAGTATTCTTGCAACAATTCAATAAGATGATGTGAGACTATAAACTGAAAAACACTTTACAAATATGATTTCTTCTGCCTGTGAATGGATGGAGATGCTTAACTAGAAATGGAATTGGGATTAGTCAGGATTTTACATTCATGCTGCTTCCTAAGAGACTTTACAGGCCTCATCTTGTCTTCTTGTAAACTACCTGAGCTGATCCTCAGAATGAAGTATTTAAAAACAGGTATTAAAGTTTATGTTTGTTTTTCTGTGGCGGATAAGAAAAAAATTCCTTTCAGTTTCCCATTCACTGTCATTGCTACTGCATTCCCTTTCCTATAACTATAGAGAGAGATTACTGCATTGTGGGATCAGGAAGGGGAAGGGGGTGAATGGCGAGGGAGCCCATGCACAATCCCGGGAATCAGACTCCAGAGACCAGACTCAAAGGTGCAGATCTGACTTTATTGTTCAGTATAATAGCCTTTGCATGATTGGAGGGCCAATCAGACCATCAATCACCAGTAACAATCAGTCAGGTTGGTGCAACTATAAGGAAATGTGGGAGATGTGGGGGAGGTCACCTTAGGAGACTTCCCTAAAGAAGGGGAAGCAGTCACTGTCCTAGCCTCGGATCCATTTTGAGACTTCACTAGTGTGCCAGAAGTCCCTAATAGATCAACACTATGTGCAGTGGATCAGGACCTTTCGAGGAATCATAGGAGTCACTGACACTTCATTCACCATTCCCTGTGGGCCTCCAAAAGGCTTCCCTCAACATTCCCCACACTGCATCTGTGTCTGTGGGGCTCTGGGTCCATGGTGTGTACTGTCATTATTCCCATTGTTTTGTGGTAGTTATTGTTATTATTAATTATACTTTGTAATTATATAATGTTTTTAAACATAAAGGGCTAAGAAATAGGCATGTTGTTGTTGAAATATTTAGAATTTAGACATTTCTATTATCTACCTTAGACTGTTTTCCCACAGACTTTTATATGAATCTTCAGATACAACTTTTTAAAAAACCTACCATTGAAAATAAAGTACTGACCTTAAAAAATACTACATTTTATTTTCCAGAGCTTTCAGCTTTTAATTTCTGCCCTTTAAAATAGTTTTTTTTACAAAATATGGTTGCTATATATTGTTTCTCTTCAAGAACTTTTCAAAGCACAAGGTGCTGGTGACGAAATAGTGACCAACACTTAAGTGGAAAGGGCTTAGTACTCCTACTGACTTCTGATTGCCTGTTGAAATAAAAGGTGAAACAGGGTGAGCTGAGAATAGTTTGTGGATTTTAGGGTGGTGTTTTAGTGTTGTCTAGCACTGGTTGACAGAGGCTCTTGGAAAAAAACATTCCGTTGTCTTCTTCAGTTTTGTGATACTATTATTTTCAGTTCTTACCTAGTAGTAAAATTAGGTACCTTCAAGTTTTTAGGTTGGTTGGCCTGAATTTATTTTCAACACAGGTCTTTTCCTTATTACTGCAGTTTGACACCTCTGCCAAATAAAGAGGTCAATGTAAGAAGTTTGTTCTAGGTAACCTCCAAGTAGTTCTCTAACTTACTTAGGATGAAAGTTGGAATAAAATTTCATAAGAAATCGAAAGAGCCATTGTTGTTTGTTCATTTTTACTTCCTGGGAATTTCTCACTATTAGGAATGATCATCGTAACACCTTTTTCATCTAATGCTCTTTAATAAAATACAAATCTACCAAAACAGTGGCTCTCTCTCTCTGAATGGTGAGAGGCATCATGAGCATACCCTAGAACCAAAGACTCCCTCAACTTCACATGTTCTTCTGGATGGAGAACATTTGTATGGCATGTACAGATGTATTGAAGAGTCTCCACAGTTAACTCAGATGCTCACTACAACCTGAGAGCCAGTCTTCCAAAGATATGCTGAATTCCATTAGAAAATTGTTTGAAAAACATTGTGCCAAAAAATGCAACTCATTTTTTTTTAAACTCGCTATTATTCTACTCCAAGCTCATCTTACCATTTTATCCTAAGGTGTTTGTCTCTAAAAACCTTTAAATTTTAAAATGATCTTTGTGCTGCTTTGTAGCCAAATGTTATTCACCCTGGATTATCCAACTCAGTCTTCCTGGCAAAATACTTAACAGCCATGCTACTGTTCTCACAATTTTGTCTTCCTAAAGCTTTTAATGCCTATACAGTTCACTTAAGTCTTGCCTGTGGTATGTCATGTGACCAACAGAGCCAAAAAACGTGGGTCCATGGGGTCCTGCAGAGACTGATACTCCAACCTAGGACCATGCCTAGAGAGGACCTAGACCCCCTGCTCAGGTTCCAAGTAGGTTCCTTAGTAAGGGGGGTAGGGGCTGTCTCTGACATGAACTCAGAGGCCAGCTCTTTGTTCACCTCCCCCTTGGGGGTGCAGCCTTTCAGGCCACAGAGGAAGACAATGCAACTAGTCCTGATGAGAGCTGATAGGCTAGGGTCAGATGGAAGGGGAGGAGGACCTCCCCTATCAGTGGACCAGGGGAGTGGAATAGGGGAAAAAGGGAGAGAGGGTGGAATTGGGAGGAGATGGAGGGGGCTACACTGGGATACAAAGTGAATAAATTGAAATAAATAAATAAATAAATAAATAAATAAATAAATAAATTGCAGTCAATAAAAAATTGTAAAATAAAATTTCAACATATTTCTGAAAAAATCTAGTTATTTTGATGTACAGTGGTTGTATTTATTCACTTCCCACTCAAATTATCAGTTTCCTTAAAGAATTACTGTGACTCTGTTTCTGAAACCTTAAGTAGCTAATCCTAGTTTGCATGGTTTGTGCCCAGAACCTCTTTCTGCTACACACTTGTGTAATGGGAGTTTTGGTTTCATTGTAAACTGTGTTTTTAGCTACTGAGCCATCTCTCCAGCAACTCCCCTCTGCACTTACATGTTGCACCTTCCACAAGAACTTTGAGAATATTGAGTTAATGGTCATTTATGTTATATTGTAAAATCTAAGCATTACCTTTAACCTTTGTTTCACCACTTCTTTCTTAAGAAAGTCTTGAAAACAGAATGTTTAAAATTCTCCTTAGATTCAAAACCATCTCCATTTAAATTTAAAAATATTCATTATCTAATTTATCAGTTGCATTTAAAATATCCAATTCACAATTATACATTGATTTTATTATTTATTACCATTAACACATTTTAAAAATACTTTGTTCTCATTGCATTTCAAAGAGGAAATAACTGATTTTGTTCATTTAAGGAATTTACTAGTTTTTAGAAAGCTACTTTATCATTTTGTAAAAAGAAAAAGGACAACTTGGTAATGAATCTGGCCTTGCATTGTATACTCACATGTACCTACTGGTGATAAAAACATGGATGATAATACTGGTAACTAAAGGATAATTATTCAAAAACACTGTTTAATTGAAGAAAACTGAACTTTGTAATGTGGTGAGCATAACCATACTCCATGAATCATTCATGTAACTAGAGTCTTATCTAAGAAATAGAGTGCACAGGCTCCTCTGGATCAGGCCGCACTGTAGTTATTTTGGAAATAAATGCCTGATTTTTATATGGGTGTCATTATCAAAGAAAGTCCTCTCAGTCCTCATCAAGATCAACCAGATTGTTGCAGAAGCGTATATTCCTAAATTCTACCCTACAAGCTGGATCAGAACTCTGGGATTGGAGCCCAGTGATTTGCATTTCTAATGATCACTTCCAGGTGATGCTTATGCTCAGTAAAATTTTAAAGCCATTTCTGTTTGGATTCATTCTCTGCTTGCATGGTGAACGAAATCTTCCAGAAAACTGATCCGTGAGTTCTCAAACTGTTTGTTTTAGGCATAAAGGCTAGGCGACAGCCTTCAGCAACTACCGTGTTTGCCTTTAAAAGGCTGTTATTACATTCTGACATTTCTGTGTACTGGGCACTTTTGTCTAAATTAATATAAAACCTCAGTAGCTCTGTGAGATACATATTCTTGATCCCATATTAAAGTGTGATCATTGAGGCTTAGACAAGTAAATATCTGAAGACAGCCCAACACATTAATTGAATTCACTTTGACTCTAGAATATCTGTTCTTAAAGTCTGACCCAGGACTTAGATTTTTTTTAAGGAAATTTATTTACTTATTTACTTACTTACTTATTTATTATAATTTATTCACTTTGTATCCTGGCTGTAGCCTCCCACCCCATCTTCTTCCGTCCCACCCACCCTTCCTCTTCTCCCCCAGATTGCAATCCCCCTTTTCTGTTTCTAAAGACTCCTGCATAGAGGGGTTAAAATAAATGACAGCTAATTCCAAATTTGTTTCCAGTCTCTGGGATTCTATGTCAGGCAACAATCATCTGAAATTATACGGTCATAAGTTCTGATGTGATCATCTCAATTAGTAAGCCATCATCTTCAAGGTGATGACCTAGAACAATGTAAGCAAAGCCACTATACATCTAGCTATTTCATAATCTGCCTCCCCCCTCAGCTGCCCTTTGAAAACCGAAGTATATATTTCTCTATGCAAAGGCTACTAGAATGAGCTTTTCATCTTCTAATTAAGAGATTTCCCACAACAATATCAGGCCCCATTTCCTTTAACAATGGCTTGTTTTGATAAATCTTTTGCAAATACAGCTGGTATACTATCTAGCTGACTCAGCGCTTCTTAACTCTGGCTATACACTCACATCACCTACTGACTTAAAGAGTACACATATTTTTCTTTCTAAATTCTATAGATTCTGAATCATTTGATCTAGGATAGGGGGCTAATGACCCATTGTTTATAAAGCCTCACCCTTGTATCTGTGAGAAGCAGAATTGACAGTCATTGATCCAGCCCACTACTCTAAATAATGCAGGGCTATCAGATGCTCCAAAGGAGTGAGTGGAGGAAGTGCAGCATGTTTGGGTCCTACAATGAGTTCTTTGAAATGAATGTAGAACCTTTGAGCAAAAAGAAAGGCTATTGCTTAAGCCAACTAGATATTCAAATTAAGTCTGAAACAATGAAAAACAAAGCAAAACAAAACAGATACCATTGGGCATTGTGCTAACTGGAACTATGAAGCCTCATTTTTTAAATACCATGGAGTTTGAAAAGACCTGCTCTCTTGAACAGTGTTTTTGTAATAGAAAATAGTCATAGAAATGGTAACATATTTGAGTCTATTTGTATTTTCTTTCAAAAACTAAAATAAAAGCGAAGGGCATAACCTTGTAAATGTATCTTGATCTGATTTTATTTTTGCAAGTTAGACAGACATGGGGCCATCAGTCAGAAAGATTCAGGGCTAGCAATCATATCAGAGCTCACTCTTCAAATCCTTGCACTAATCGGAATGATAAAGAGCTGCCTTTAGATTAATCCTGCCCTGGACTTTAGACGAAAGAAACCGCAGTTTAATTACTGATTGAAATTCACTTTGTCTGATCTGCCTGTCTTTGCTGTAATGTCATAATATAATCAGCGTCACCCCTATTTGAAACACGGAGCTATGAAGTCCAAGGACCTGTATGGTTGGGAGAAATAAAATGATGCTCAGACAACAACCAGCCACGGTGCAGTAATTACTCAAACCCTGTTTTCATCTGTATGTCATTCCACCATTGGCTTGTCATGACAGCAACTGAGAAAAGGATGGGAGAAAACCTGATTGAAAAGGAGGGTGACCCACACGTTCAAATCAGACAAGGTGTGGGAGGGAAGAGCCTTGCTGTGTAAAATCTTAAGGCTAATTAAACTTGCTTTTTTTCTTTAATATAGATCCCACTGGCTGCTGTAAGTCCAAGCTAAACTATTCAGCTGATGTCTCCCTGCAATTAAAATCTCCTCTTCAGCTGAAACTAGTTTCTGCTCCTCTGAAAATAATTTATTTTTCCTTTAAAACTGGCAGTTTTGGCGGGTCCCTCCCCCCTTAGGTTTCCGTGTAGGTTTTGCAAATTTTAAAAAGAGACAGAAGAGAGTTGCAGTTTGTCCTTACTCAGATAACACTCTCTGGCTTTCATTTCTAGGTTTGTGTGGACCCACTGCCATTGCATAGGATCGTTCAACCTACACACACTTTCCCTATGAATTATTTCCCCATCTAACTCACATGCTTACGTAACCTGCTCTCTGTTGAATAGTTGGAATTATACCTAAGCTATGGGTTGAACAGGAGTTCATTTGACCCGACAACATTGTGCCCCTTCATTCTCACTTTTGACCACAGTCCACTTAATTATAGCAATCCATACATTATTTTGTAATATGCCCTATATATCAAGAAGTGTGATTTCCTTCCAGTGTACATTAGTGAAAGCAGGAAAGAAGAATTTGCTAGGACCTTTTGAAGAGCTTTGAAATTTGCATATTTCAGGTTTTTAATTTTCATTGTAAATAAATACTTTAACTTCCAAAACAATTGAACAATTTCAAACAAATGTACTATATGAAATAAAGGGAATATTTGTTACTTCTCACCGAATTCTAGCATCAGGAATCTCAAGAATCTCTCATCCTTAACAGGCATTGAAATCCCATGGAACCTAGGCACATAACCTACCACCAAGAGTCTTATGGCAGAAAAAGGAGCAGTCATAAGTTAAGAAGTAGATTGTAGAGTCAGATGACCTGTATTTAACTTCACATAAGACATTGCTTAATTCACATCTATAAAATGGGAGCCACTACTTTTTAACCTCTTAGGGTCAACATACAGAAGAAATGGGTTCATGTATAGAAGATGCCTAGTTCAGTACCCGGCACAAGCTAGGATATTAACTATCATTATTAACCTCATAGTATCTCTAGAATATAGCACCATCCCATTACTTGTCTACTAATACCAACAAGTCAAATCACATACTTCCTAGATTTTTATAGTGGATTCTGCATGCTCTCCTTGTGCCTCTTTTATGTCTAACTTCTAATTATTTATAACGAGATAGGACTTTGATTAGGCTAGTGCCCCACTTACAAACCTTCGATTGATGTCTTTTGCCACAGGACCAAGTGGATCCTTCAGCCTAGTGTTCAAGGAGCCCTTTTCCCATTCCACACTCAGTTGATCTCTCAACACTATCTCCTATTACAATTCCAACTAACATGTTTACTTGTTGCTACAAAATGCATCTTTCAATTTTCTGCTTCTGTGCTCTGGCTCATTCCCTTACACACGTGAATCTCATTATTACTACCCAACTCTTCCACATTTTGTTCAAAGTCCTACTTAATTTTTTTTTCGATCACAGTAACACTTTCCATTGTCAGGCTATATATAAATAATAGTATTGATTATCTCTAAATCCCCATTCTGCACACCTGAATTCCCTTGCATTATAATTGTCTATATCACTGACCTTAAGCATAGGTCAATGTCTCTGTACACATTATTGTTTATTTAGTAGTGTCTATCAGAGATATCAGAGGTACTTGGTATAGGATTAATGAATGTCAAATGAATAAGTGCTTGGAATATAGAGTTTTTCCTTTTTTGTAAGCCTCCTTTCTTTTCCCTTTTTCAAATTTATTTTGAATTTTATGCTTTCTATATGTCATTTAAAATGCTTAACATATCCTCTTTGGTCTTTTCCAGACACTACCTTATAGAAGCCCTTGCATTTCTAGTCTCTTTCACTCTTTGCTGGCATGTTCATATGGAATCTGATGGTCATCTTATCTCCTCCGTCAGCATTGGAGGGGATCACAGCTTAACTATAGAGAAAAGATACAGGAAAAGATGAGTTATGCTGAAACATCTTATAAACTGTAAAAATTTCACAAAGGCAAGAAGTAATGTGTATTAATAAATATTTATCTCATAACTATGCCTTCATGTCATAAAAGTAAAAAAAAAAAAAAAAGAAAAAAGAAAAAAATATAGTGCTGTCCATGGTGGTCCATGCCTGTAATCTCAGCCTTATGCAGTTCTTGGAGGGAGGAGTTCAGTGCTGCTCTGGTGGAGCTAAACATAAGACTCAGTCTGGAAAGAGAGAGGGAAGGAAGGAAGGAGAGTGTGAGGGGAAGAGACAGGGGGACCCCAATTATTTCTATCATATTTGTTGAATTTAAACAAAATGCAGATCACATTGAGAAATGGTTTGAAACACATCTACTTTTCTCTTGCTTATCAAATCACAATTTTATTTGTAGATCTCATATTATTTGCCTTGCTCTTCTGAACATTTGTTATGCTTTTCCCTCAGGATGTGTGGAGAAAAATCTCTTTACTCTAGATAGGGCCCCGATAGACCAAAGAAATGGTTCTAATCATGTCCAGCTTAGTGAAACAGTGACTTATTGGGTCACTTAAAGGAGCAAAGGTGACTTAGGCAGCTGCAGTACCAAAAAGTCCCAGCCTGCCATGGGCTGCAGCTGAGGAAAACTACCTCACATTCAACCTTCTACTTCCCAAATACTATACCACCCCACAGGACCCATGCATCGGCTAGAGTTACCGCAGCTTGCGGGTGGGGGAGGTGGCTGTTAGAATCTCAAGTGATATTGTAATGGCCCTCCTTCTTTCTAAGAAGAAACATCTGTAGCAGAATTTAAGCAGAAAGAGAAAGAATCTCCTTTTTCTGATGGTCGCCTGCAGGTGGTCTGATGAAAGGTAGTGCTGGTTATGTCCATTCCAGTAGAAATAGCTGCATTTAAAATAAGTTTCTTAAGTCAAAAAGCAAAGCTTATTTTTAACAGCTGACAAGAAGATTCTTAATAGTTCCCAAACATTCCTGAAATAGCATTAGAAATAAATCAACTTTATCCTACACCTCAGATACTAAGATAATGCAGATGCTTAGGCCATTTAGAGTTTCTGTGAGGATATTTTTTGAGTCAAAAATCCTAACCAGAAGATATTATTTGTGGTAAAGCTACTCAGTTACAGAAAAGACTTTTCTGACTTAATCTCATGCTTGAATTCACTTTCCCTATATGATATAGTTTCATTAATTGGAGATGAATTGATGGACAGTTAGAACTTAAGCTTAAACCTTAAGATCACGTTCTTTATCATCCCAGTACATTAGAGGATCCTTTGATCTTTGTTTTACTGTTGGTGGAAAGAGGCCAGGGTGATCAGCCTTCATTCTATTGTTTCTAGTGGGAGGGAAGCTAATGGTAAAACTGAGTAGCAGCCTGGTAGTGGGCCATCTAGCCTTTATTGGATATCTCTTCTCTGTCGATAGAATAGGAAGGGAAAGTGGGAGGGAAGAAAGAAGGAAAGAAAGAGTATTGTTTTTTAGGCACATCCTCCCTGCATTCTCCTGTGCATGAGCATATTCATCACCTAGTGAGCTTGCTTTCTCATGAGGCCACCCTAAGTCTTGCTATCAAGGTGATAAGCACTGAGTGGCTCATTTGTTGCCTTCAGACTCCCATCCCTCCTCTGCTTCCCACTCATCAAGCTACCAAAAATTGCTCCTTTTCTATTATGACATACAGAAAAGTATTCCTTCCTTCCTTCTGACCTTCTGATTCCTCTTGCTTATTTGGAGTTTTGAGTTAAATTTTCAAGTTAATATTTAACCTATGAGAAAACTGCTTACAAAATTACTAGTTGACAACCAGAGATCTCTCCCAACTCCAGATTAACATGGTTAAAGTTTAACACAGAGGAACAGCTCACACACCAAAATAATAATAATAAACACATGCATATCTGATAAAATATTAACTCTAAGAATTGTGCCAGTATGTTTTCATAGCCCAAACTGGAATATGTGTTTCAGTCTAGATAAAAGAAAAACCTTTGTTAAGGACCCAAGAGAAAGACCCTATAGCAGAGTCCAAGCAGAGAAGGAAGCCAGAATCTATAGACAGCTTGGGGCATGCAACTGATCCTGACCTCCTCCTGCTGCTCTTCCCTGTCCCCATTTTTCTCCTCTTAAAAAATAACCATTATACTGGGTGTGGTGACACGGGCCTTTAATCCCAGATCTTGGGAGGTAGGCAAGATAGGTAGATATCAGAGTGTGAGGCTAGCCTAGTCTACAGAGTGAGTTCCAAAATAGCCAGAGCTACACAGTCAAATCCTGTTTTACCACACACACAAAAGAATAACCTGTATTCATTTTCTTGACATAGCTTATCTGAAAGATCTTTTTTATTCTTTGCAATGGCTTATTTGGAAAATGTTTGGCTTTGATCACCCTTGGGCTGCTTCATACTACTTTATCATTCCAGTGACCAGATGTATTGCTAACATTTTTGAGGAGCCATTTCTCCTCCTGAGCCACAAATGATTTTTTTAATTTTTAGTTTTTGCCATTTATTTGTTTTATATCAGGATTGTAACCCCCTCCCTCACATCCTCCAGGTCCCACCTTCTCTCTCTCCCTCCTCCCCCATCCCATTTCCCTAGCCCACTAAAAGGGGGAGTTATCCTCCCCTGCCATCTGACCCTAGCTTATAAAGTTTCGTCAGGATTGCCTGGATCCTCTTCCTCTGTGGCTTGGCAAGACTGCCCGTCCAAGGAGAAGTGGTCAAAAAGCAGGCAACCAAGTTCATGTCAAAGACAGCCCTGCTCCTCTTACTCAGGAACCCACATGGAGACTGAGCTGCCTATGAGCAGGGGGTCTAGGTCCTCTCCATGCATGGACTTTGGTTGGTGCATCAGCCTCTGCAGGGACCTCTGTGCCCAGATTTTTTTGGCTTTATTAGTCTCCTTATGAAGCTCCTGTCCTCTCTGGGTCCGTTCTATCCCCGCCTTCTTTCATAAGACTCTCTGCACTCTGCCCAAAGTATGGCTGTGAGTCTCTGCATCTTCTCCGTTCCTCTGTTGGGTGGAGCCTTTGAAAGGACTTCTATGGTTGTCTCCCGTCCTGTTCCCTCTCTTCCACCACTTCTGGTATCTATCCTGTTTGCCATTCCAAATGAGATTTAAGCATCCTCCCTAGGGTCCTTCTTGTTTAGCTTCTTTAGATCTATAGATTTTAATATGTTTATCCTACATTATATAGCTAACATTCACTTATGAGTGCAGTAACCCAGAAACAGAAAGACACGCATGGTGTATAGCCACAAATGAATTTAAGCTACATCTTACAGTGGAAGATGGTACTAAAAAAGGGTATCAAGTTCTCTTAAAAGAAGTCCTCATGGGTTTGTTGTTTGTTTGTTTGTTTGTCTGTTTTAACTGAAGTCAGAGCTTAGTCTATCACTGAAACCGTATTCAGGCTGCTTCAGCTCACTTGGGAATGGTTTCATTTCTTATCTCTTGCCCTGTGTCTCTCAAGGGACATTTTCCAGAAGAACCTGAGTAGAATAATGAATTGTGTTTCAAGTTCAGTGTGGAGTCTCTGTGAAATTCTGTCACGAAGACACTTTGTCTGCGGGAAAAATTATAGAGAAAGCATGATTCATTGATATTTTGAAGTAAATATTGAACTTTACCATGAGACATGATGAGAAACTCATAAGCTTCAAGTTAAAGCCAGAGCTGGAATTTTTAGATTTTGTTTCTCAGCCTGCATTTGAAAGTCATAAAGTCAAACTTTGCAAACTCAGATAACACCAGGTGTAGTGGGTAATCCTAGCACTCAGGGAGGCAGAGAGAGGCAGATCTCTGTGGGTTCAAGGCTAGCCTGGTCTACAAAGCAAGTCCAGGACAGCCAAGGCTACGCAGAGAAATCCTGTCTCAAAAAACTGAAGAAGAGAAAGAGGAAGAAGGAGGAGGAGAAGAAGGGGGAGTAGAAATGAACTCCAACGTGCCTTCTCATAATTCATTGTTTGGCCAAATGTGCTCTGGTTATCTCAATAAGCTATTTGAGAACAAACTGAGAGCAACAGGCTTTAAATCTGTTGAGACTTCAATGGATTCTAACATGCCAAATAAGGTGATAGGGAAACTGAGATGAGCATATGCTTCAGGAAAGGGGACCTTTCTAACAGTGCTTCATTGTTGCTGAGAAGCTGAGCGAAGCAACCAGAGGATTTGACAGTAGAGTGGGTAAAAGGCTGATTGGAATAATGTTGGGCAAGGCCAGGAAGTAAAGCTATGGTGATAGTAAATATAGATAATTATTTATGTAAGCTTTTCTATGAAAAGAAGAATGAAAGTGAAAATGAACTGGAAAGAGACCTGGGATAAAGAGATTTCATGTGGCTTTCTCTATTTTTTTTAAGGAGGCTTGTTTGGTTTGATTTGATTTTCCTTCATTTCATTGTTTATATTTATTTGCTTAAACCTTTACAGGTAAAAAGCATGAAGAAGGATCAAAAATTCCAATCTGCAGTGGTGAAATATAGAGTAAAGTCAAAGTAGTAAAATGTAAAGGATATCCAGTAAGATTCAGCAGCTCTTAGCCTCATTCAAACTCTTCCATGTTCTATAAGCTTGACTAGAAAGTGTATCTTTCAGTTTGATCTAATCGCTGGCAACATGAGTGTGCCACAGCACAGGCTGCGCACAACCCATGTTTTCAGAGTATGATTGGAAGTTTTTTCTCACCACACACTATTCTCCACCCACTTCCCCTGTGGCCTTTTGTATTTCTAATTCTACCTAAAATGGAACCCAGTTTACAAGCATTGGGGCTCTGTGTCAAGTGTAAAGGAACAACAACCCAACACCAAAACATTTTACCAGACTAAAAAAACTGCATTTCAGTTTCCTTTCAGCCTGTGGGAAACCAGTATTTTAACCACAGTGGCTGGTGTTAGTGGTGGAAACTCCTTCATACTATCTTGTCATTGGGCTAACAAGCTTCTAAAACTAGGGAATGGGAAAGGAAGATGAAAATAAAATGGGAGGGGAAATTGGGAGATGGGAAGTGAGAGAAGCTCCGACGTAGAGGGTACACATGTTGCTGAGTGTGGGCCCTGCAGACCAAAAATTATTGTGTTTCTAACACTATTGATTTTTCCAGCAGCTGATATTTCAATCTGGGTGCAGTGTGTCTGTGAGTCTACGAACACTGTCAAGAAGAAATATGATAGTGTCTTAAAAGATTAATAATATCGCTGGTCCTCTGGAGGCCTGTCTTAATTCACTGGCCTGTTCCCTGGCATGTACTGTAATTTATCTAGTCTGATTTGAATAGCAAATGGCAATCGGCTGCCATTAGGGAAATGGGCATCATTCTTATTGATCCAGCATGGGCTGGATTTTATTTAAGGAGAACTGCAAAATGTTATTACCTACAGGAAGAAAGTCTGAAACGGGAGCTTTTCCTGAGTGTGTTTTGGAAATGTTCTACCTTAAAAGAAGGGAATGGAGTGTGGATTTAGTACAATGGAGAGAGATGTATGAAGTAGGACATGTACAGGCTTTTTTCAACGTAATTATTTACCATCCATAAGGAGTATTCTGATTACTAAAGGGAAGCCATGGGTTTCAGAGATCAGAATGCCACAGAGATGGTTAGATCTTAGCTGCGGCATTGTTCAGTTCCATGTGAAGTCCCTAATTCCTCAGAATGTTTGTCAGTCTGCAAAATGGGCCAAGAATATCAACTGGTGATATTCACATTTCATTTAGTGTCCTGGAAATCTTAGATAAAGGATACTATGGGATACTATTTAACATTGGTGGGTTCAGTATTTCCATTTTTATTACTGCTTTAAAAGAGACAGGTCATGTGCTATGTGGAATAGCCTGAACTAGCCTCAAATTTTATTAGCTCTATTGTGCATCCCTCAGGTTAACACCGCATGTGTTGACTTTTATGTTCACCTGTTAGTGGCATATCTAGACCTGCAATTTTATCTTGTTTTACTGAATCCAGGAATGCTGCCAGGATTATGGTGGCAAATGGTGGAGACAGTGAGACCTGGGTCTCTGTGCCACTGGGCTCAGGGGCTGATTGTGCCATTGCTGTGAGAGCTTGTTGGGGTGCACTCTGAAGGAGCCCTCACATCCCCTGCCCAGCCCACCCTTCCTCTGTAGTCAGAAGCAGGGGAAAGGTGTGTGTGACAAAGGTGGCTGGGGAAGGCTCATTGCTACTGAAATTCTTCTCCATTTCACCTCCGGTTGTTATGGAAAGAAACGATAATGTGCTACAGGAAATGGCCAAGTATAAAAGCAATAAAATAAATTGAAAATGACTTTGTTTTTTTGAACAGCAGTAATTGCTATATGTTGTGATGTTTGCATAAGGAATTAGTTAATGTGTAGCAGAATGGCATGTGATACTTTTTATTTGCCTGATGACTGTAGTCTCTGAGTGAATGACTTATTAAGGTTAATAAAGAAAAATTTGCTTGTGACTTGTAATGATCCAATTGCTAGAATTTAGCATCCCCTTATGCATTGTTGCCTAAAGGGGAAAGGAAAAAAACCCACACACATTAATGGCCGACTGGCTATGATTTTTTATAGTGGTGTGAGAACAAACAATGTCTTCTAAATTGTTGGTCTGTCTATCTTTCTGCCTGCCTGGGCAGGAACGTTATGGCTTTCTTAATTCTCCTGTGTGATTTATCATCCTAAATTCATTGTTTTGCATAACTCTGCTCAAAATGAAGAAATGTCATTATTTTGCAGCGAAAAAGTTGTCATTTGCATAATGCCTGCCATTAATTATTGTGAGACTAATGCAGTTGTTGATATTTTTAGGGCACAGTGGTACAGCCTGCACCTTGTATAATGTCATACTGAAAACATTGGTAGTTAATAGGTGCCACAACATTGCACAAATGGAAAAGAAGATGATGAAGAAGAAGGGGACACAATGGAACAGGCTGTGATCTTTATTTAGCTTTTTTTCCTTCCCCTGAAATGCTTAGTGAGGGAAGACTATAAAAGGAAGCGAATAGAGCAGGAAGCTGTGACATCCCAGAGAACAAAGGGATTGGAAAGCAGAGGTTTTCTATTTAGACTGAATTAGTGTAACTGGCTCTAGCCACTTTAATGGAAGAAGCCCTGTCTCCGCTGTTTTGGCTTTACCTGCCTAACCAAAGGCCTAAACAGAATGCAGGGTTGGGCTTTTTAAAACCTTTAATTAGAATAAGAGTTTGCTCTGAAACATGTTCATCTTATGCAAGAATTCTCTCTGCTAGGCTTTTGGCCAAAGTTAAGAGGACACACCAGGGTTTCATGAAGCAAAGAGCTAAAGAATAACGATTGTCTAGTTTCGATTAATCAGTCTTCTGTATTTCACCTTTTTCGTGATTTGTACATAGGACCTGGAAAAAGCAGAGAAATATAGTGGTGGTAGCAGATCAGAGAGACTATTTATTTCCTTTCTGTTTCTTGCCATACTTGAATCTGATTCGAGCAATGCCTACCAAGTCTTTCTATTACCTACTTCACAGGTAAATGAAAGTCAGTTATAAAAACTCGATCAGAGATGAAACTCATTACCCTGAGTCTGGGAGGCATAAATATTACAAATGTAGCTAACTGTTGATCTTTTTAGTCATGGGAACTTAAGAAAAAACAGACATACATCAAATAGAATTTTTTCCTAATTTCACTGTTTCATGTGTATTATAAATTTAGATGTTTCTTTTTATCATTAAATTTAAAAGACATAAAAGAAATGAAACCTCAAAAGTAGACTGAGTTGCTAAGACTGACCAGAAATATTTAGAAAGAAAGTAGTGCCCTTCAAGGCCTAAAAAAAAAAAAAAGAAAGAAAGAAAGAAAAAAAAAACCTGGCATTCCAAACTCTTTGGAAGATGAAATATTTCTCAGTCTGCATAATACAAGCTCTGATGGGCATTGTTCTGGAGCTCACAGAAACACAGATGTCCCTGGTGGGGTGATGGTCAGGCATGAGGATCATGAGGTCCCCATTTGTCTTCCGAGCAGAATTCAGGCTGTGATGGCTTTGTTGATTCTGCCCTTTGTGGCATAATTGCATGTGTTTAGTCCTAGGATATGTAGAAAACATGTATTCACAATAGGAAAATTTTAAGTCCTCAGAGTGACATCACCATCATAAATTACCACATTTAGGGTTATAAAAAATAGATGAGCCCATGTGCCAGTTGAGCACAGTCTCTACTGCTGGTCTCACTTTTTCCTTTCTTCTGAAGTAAAGGGAATTGTCTTAACACCCTCAAATTAATGTCCATGATTATAATAAAATCAATATAAACATGCACTGTTAAAAACCCAACTAAAAAGTCTAAAATGCAAAGGAAATGAAACAAAAGCAAAGTAGATTTATACACTGTTTGATATGCTAGGGTAACCGAGGCTAATTTCTAATCTAGTACTGCCAGTATGCCTACCATGTGTGGTAGATGTATCTGTAGAACATATATAAAAATAGCATACATGTCTAGGAACCAAATTATCAAGTTAAACCATGAAAACTGTGGTCACCTTTACTGAAGCCTTTATTGCTTTAATAATCAAAGTCTAAAGCCTCAGGATCCATCCTCTCAACCAAACCAAAGCTGTTGGTTACCCTAACTATGATGGATATTCACAAGGCATATTGACTGAATAGTTAATGTTTTATGTTTTCATGTCTGTTATTGCTTCTTTATTTAAAAATCCTTCCATAGTTAGTGAACAAGGTGCTCTTAGGACCCACTTTTCGTGGCATCAATTTGCTAAACGGTTTTACCATACTCTAAGAGAGTTTGGGTTAAAAGGTAGATATTTTTATGCGTTAAGTATCTTTCACTTCAAAAAGCAATACTCTTGAAGGTAGCAGCCTCGTAGTAAATAATCAGCATCAGCTCTAATTCCTTGTGCTCATCAAGTGGCTTCAGAGCTCAACTCTTAATAGAGTTATGGTAGAAATCCATATTTTAGTTGGTTTGCTTTTCATTCCTGACATCTGATAATGATGTCAAACTGACAATCTCTAATACCCACTGAAGGCTGCCAGGTCTTACCTAGCATTGCTTTAGAGCTTTTCCTCCTTTATAGCCAAACATCTGCACAGATTCAAAATGTACCAAAGTATACTATGTAGCAAGGTATTTCATATATATATATTCCAATCTTTGGAGGAAGACTGAAAGAATAAATTCTATGTAGCATGTTTCTAATTGAGCATTTGTGTTTTACCAGTGAAATCACTTAACTCTGTCATAAATCTTAGACAAAGAACATCACTAAAAACTGTTTCTTAGATCAGTTTGGTTATGTGTCTAATAAATACTTATTAAAACTGTACCCTGCTAAGTGCTTCTCTGATTATATGGATACAAAGATGAACAATAGTTGATACTGTCGTAAAATAATTGCCACAGAAGGATTCTTCATTTTCCTTCCAGACTGATGTTTCCTCAAATCCAAGATCTTGTGCTGGGAATACTTCTCAGTCACAAGCCTGGGGGAGATAATATCTTTAGCCAGTTGCCTAGTTTGACTTTACTCCTCCCAAGAGTTGCATTAAGGACCTTGCTGCACTGTGTAGGTATTTTCCCAGACTGGCCTGAGCAGTCAGGTGGAAAGAACAGAGGCTACCAGGACACTCCAGAGTTTCACTGCACTATGAAGCATAAATGTTTTCTATTTAAAGTTTATATGACTGAGATGGGATTTATAAGTACTGGAACACTTTGTTCACCACTTGCCCATTCAGTCATTTAGTAGGTATCAATCACCTGTACTATTTCAGACATTGTTCTGATTACTGAGAATACAGGGAGAAATTGAAGACACCCGCCACCAACACACAACCGAAGCTTATCTTGTTTTAAGGAGAAACATCCAACAATTAACTAAATAGGAAAAAATATTTTAAAAAATAAATGAAGTGTAATATAGAAAACATGGATAAACTGTAGAGAAAATGCCATTAGGAATAGATATGTAGGAAAGGTTGCACCAAGAAAGATACAGTTGGACAGATACTTAAGTAATGAGAAGCTCAGCATATGGTGACCAGGGGAAAAGTATTTTAGTCAGAGAAAAGGGGTGTTGGGAATACCTTGAAGCAAAAACAATTTAAATATTCCAAAGAGAGCAAGAAGAAAGCATAGTTCATATGAAGTGAGAGTGACCATGTGTATAGACAGGGACTAGATCAGAAAGGTCATGCTAGTGACTGACAAGTAGACATCAAGAGCTTTTCGATGAGTCTTGTACTCCCTTGTATGGGTTAAAAGAGGGCTGACTACTCTACGGAGTAGTCAGTGACAAAGATGGGGAGGAAGAGTGGTGAGAAGCTTTATGGCAGCTCAGGAATATGATTGGCAGTGGCACTGAAAGGGAATGTAGAGTGTGCAAGCTAGTTTTATGGCAACTTGACACAGGCTAGAGTCATTTGAGAGACGGGAACCTCTATGAAGAAAATGTGTCTATAAGATCAGGCTCTAGACAAGCGTGTGGGCATTTTCTTAATTAGTGATTGATATGTTGGCTCCATTGTGTTCGGAACCACCTCTGGACTGGAGATCCTGAGTTCTATAAGAAGGCAGGCTGAGCAATCCATGGGGAGCAAGCCAGTAAGCAGCACCCCTCCATGGCCTCTACATCAGCTACTGCCTCTAGGTTCCTGCCCTGCTTGAGTTCTTGTCTTATGACTGTATGTGGGCATATGGGTAGGAGCCACTGAAGGATGGTGATTCTTTAAACTAGTTATAGGTATAAGAGACAGCATAACTACCACTTCATTTACTGACTGCATGGAATTAGACTACATTGAACTAAGCTCCTCCTTATGTCACCAAACCTACAATGATTTTTCATAAAGTACTGATCCTCTGTGCTTTGTTTAGTCTGAACAACATCAACATCTGATAAGCAGAATATCAATACTAAGCAACTTGTAAATCAGAAATAGTAAGAGCATTGTGTTGTGAGTTTAATTAATATGTTATTGTGGCATTTATTAATACTAGGGAGGCTTTACTTAAAAGCAAAATTTAGGACCAAACTTTTGAACAAAAGGCCTCAGAATTTCTATCCAAATTCTTAACATTCCTTATCTTTAACTAACAGTACTTTCGTAATTTTTCTACAAAGGAGGCTACGATTAATATCACTGAGCTATTAAAGTCTTAGTTATTTAAGGGCTAGAGTATCTATTATAACTGTATTTCCCCACACACATAATGTTGTAGAATGTGACCCTCTTTTAAAAAGATAGGAAGAGAACTCCTACACTAGTATGTCACTTCATGCCTTGAGACTGAAGGCTTGGATAGATTTAGCAATGTTTATTATGCAATATTTAATAATTATAAGCAATACTTTACCATAAATTAATTTTCCTTAATTATTGAAAATTTTAAGACAAATAAAAATCACTCACAATTCCTCCAACTAGAAGCAACTAGGTACAGTGTTTCCTGTTGAATCCATTTTTTCTTTTTAGATATATTTTTCAAATACTTAAATCAATAGTATTTAACTAAGGAATATGTATTGATACAAAAAATTCCTTTTAAATGTTATTGGATTATGCTTTTTCATTTGTTTTCTTTGTGTCACTGAGCACTATCCAAATATTTTTAATATTTGCATGGCATTATCATTTCTTTAATCAACACTATTGTCAAATAAAGTTTCCCATTCTTCACAATTCTAAATTATATAGTAAACCTTCTTGCAACTAAATTTGTATGTAGATTTTGATTGCTTCCTTTAGATCTTAGACATACATTTTCTGGGAAAACAGGATTCATATCCTTGTAAGTTTTTGACACATATTGCTAAGATGCTTGCCAGAACACTGATCCAATTTTATTCATTCTGTGGTAACTTCCTAAGAATTCCTTCCCAAGGGCGCATTCAAACCATGCAGTCCCTCCGCTCTCAGTCTTGTCTCTTCTGTGGTCATAGCAAACCTATTTCCTCCCTTGTCAGGTTTATATCCAGAGCATTGATGCTGCAGCTAAGACAACTTAAGTAATATAAATTGGCAATAAGATTCCTGTGGAATACTTTTTGTCTGCCAGTGCTGGACAAACATTGTCCACCCTGGATAAGAGACTAGAGAATATAAAGAAAAGTGCTTTCAGCTCTTGTAGTCTGTGCACTCACGGTGTGCTAGGCACTGAACTGCACTTTCATGAAACATGAGCCCTGCCGTCTGAGAACCCACAACCCTATGTTCCATGATTCAAAAGGCATAATATGAATTTGGACTTCCAGGATGGTGCCATATGGTAAAGGTACTTAAACTGTGTTGTGCAGACTGCAGAACACCTGTGATCCGTGCATACAGGTGGGTGGTAAGAATGTCTTGATATTCATGGAATCTGGAAAAAGAAGAACGAACCCTAGAATACTACAGAGTACTCAAAGGGTTGGACAGGAGTAAATGGAGATAAGTTATAAACTAGAAATAGCCAGTGTTGCTGTAGGAGAAAAGCCTACTTGTTTCCATGTCCCCACTGTGTCCGGTCCAGGGGTATCTGTGCAGCTCCTAGGATGTAAGGTTCCTCACATGCTAGCTTAGTGTTCCTGAGGTTTTCAAACCACACAGGGAAAGAGCACAATGCGGGTATGCAGACCATTTTCTTGTGAGGACAATGGGAGAATATTTGGAACCAGGCCTCTCGTGAAAAATCAGAAAGGTTGCTATGGACCTAGGACCTCCCGCAGTGTTAGAGCGCTGCCGTGCAGCTTGTCATTCTGCCAAGGGGTACAATGGGGAATGGGAGCTGCCTGGCTGAGAGTTAAAGAAGGGAGAGCGCTTATTCTTCTGCTTGGACCAAAAAAGCTGTCTAGCACATGCTTGGTCAGCTAAAACAGACAGAGTTAGCAGGGCTGTTGTAGCAGTGACACAAAAATTCCAGTAGTCCTTCTGAAAATGCATAATAAATGACATATAGTGAACATGTATACAAGCTAGTTAATACCATTTTAATGCTTGATTCTGATCTCTTAATTAAAATGTGCATAAAAGAAAACAATGGTGGAACATCTGTGTGTGTTACTGGGATAGCAGGATTTATGTTACACCCTGGGCTTTTTTGTTCACTTCTCAGTGTATGTGAATGTAGCGGAGGGTTGCTTTGAGGCAGTTAACAATTGAGCCCCACAGGGTTTGTGTTTCCGGCTACCTTCTCTGGATAGTGATGGTATCTTCTGTTTCCTCAAGTGGAGTCTGTATAGCTTATTCTCTGCCTAAATTAAACTGCTCTCATCACTTGATCTGAAAACTATCCTTCACCCCACCCCTCTAACCTGAAACCCTGACCTAACCCCGACTCACCCTCATTATCTCAGGAGATGTACACAGCATTACCTAATGTTTGAAACATCCGTGGATAATGTCAGAGAGTTCGGGGAAAAGCATAGTCTTTTGTAATTGTGACCTTGCAGCAATTATTGCTCTACTGGACACTATAGGGAAACTAAATGTCAGAAGACAGAAATTTTACTTGACCCTAATTGTGATTTTTTTCTTAGTCATCATCATCATCACTATCATTATTTTTATTGATGTTAAGGATGTATCTCAGTGCTTGATTTTGCCCCGTTGTTAAACACAAAAGCCATGAGAGTTTTAAATACCTTAGATCTTCCACTGAAAACATGACACTATGAAATGCCTTTATTTCAGCCTTTACTTGGACTGTTCCTAATCACCAAAAAGTTAATCTATCCATCACAAAATGTTATTTCTCATCTCCTATTATTCCCAAGAGAGTTCTGTCATTTATTCAATAGAAAGCCATATCCAAATGTTCTTCTTAAACACGTAACAGTTAATACTTAGTGCCCCACTTCATATGTAGGCATTGTGCTAGCAATGCCCCTAAACTAACAGTGGTCCTACAAACAAGGACTTATATTCATTCCACAGTTGGTGAGCCAGATTCAGAGAGGAGTTTGCAAATATTAAAAATTCTGAGATTCAATTCAAGTCGATCTTTCTCTTTCAAAGCAAAATCTACCTGTGATATTAATCCCTACAATATGTTCTATAGACAGGGGCTATATGTTCTTAAGGAGTCAAGTAAACTTGATTATTTGGATATAATTCACAAATACAGACTAATTATCAGTTTGACACACATGAAGTACTTCATGTATGGATTAGCATAACTTCTGAGTATTATCTTATGGATGTCGCATGCTCCCAGGGAGTCTCACTCCACATGACATCTCCCCATGCAAAGTTGTGTGTCATCCACAGAAGTGTGAAAACCCTGTTTCAGGATGGCTCGAAAGTGGATAATCTCTGAAGACACTTGGAGAAAATTGCCTTCAATATACAGACATAACTTCATTTTTGTCTTCCCTTAGCTCTTGTAAGTGAGGCAAAATGCAATTGGGTTAAATTACCTTGAGCTTTTAGTAGGGGTTTGTTTAGAAGTGTTCTTCCAGCAGATGTGGAAGAGGTAGGCTTTGATTTTTTTGTTCCTTTGCCTTTCTCTTTCAGCTTACACCTCTGTTTTCTGTCTGAGTCAATATTATCAATTTGCTGTGATCGTTTGATGAAAGAGACACAAAAGGTTATTCAGATTTTAAAGTGCATAAGAATACCCTTGGAATAATTTTGGCCTGAATTTTGCATACTTCAATTCTTTATATGAGGGTACAGACTTGCCTACATACTGGGTATCTGGGGCCTTAGACAACCTTCCATTCTTCCACCCCTATTTTTCTCAGTCTGAAACAATCTCTGCTTTCAGCTTAATTGTATCTTCCAAAACAGTTATTAGATTTATGTGATCCTTAGCTGTGTTGTTTGGATTGTGTTAGCATTGGTAATTAGATGTATAGTAAGAGGTTATCTTAGTCTACTGTGAAAATTTTGGACTTGAAAATCATAGGAGCTAACTAAGCCTCTGACTAGTAGGCTAAGTTAGTTGTTTAGGTTTCTGAGACCAAGACCTTTTAGTCTGTAAAATGAAAAGTGAATATAATCCTATTTTATAGAGAAATTGTATGGATTAATTGAAATAGTATGTGCAGAATGTTCCTAAGAGTGGTGGTTGCTTATGCTTTGTGCAGTAAAGAATGGAGAGAGGGTAGAGAGATAGATAGCTCTTCCAGAGAACCCGAGTTCAGTTCAAAGCACCCACGTCAGGCAGCTCATAACTCCAGCTCCAAGGGATCCAAAATTTTTTTCTTGCCTCCATGGACACCCACACTCATATGCACACAGAGACACACATGTAAACATAATTTAAGAGAAAATCTTAAAAAGAGAAAAGATAGAAGAAAAAGGTAGCAAAAAAACAGGTGATGATTCTAACCCTGAAATAAGTTTCATCATATTAATTCAGCAGTGTAAAGGCCATTTGCCTAGAAGGAACACTGAGGCTCTGCCCTTATCTCTGACTCTTGACAATTTCAAGCTATTGCTTCTTACCTGTCTGCCCATCCCTAAAATCAGTGAGAAGGAATGTATGATTTCACCTTGCCTTGATGGACTTGCCTTCAGAGATATTTCTCCACAGGATGGTCAGTGACATGTCTTAAAACAGTGTTAAGTCTCAAAGGCCAACAACAAAGTATGGCAGGCGTCTCTGCATTAAGCTGTGCTTCCCCTTAGCAACTGTGTTTACATGTATGCTTTTGCTCTTTGTATATTTGTCATGTGTCTGAGTGCTTATGCACCTACATGGCTGCTGAAGAGAGCTCGCTAGAATACATTCTTGTGGTGTGTGTGTTTATATTTAACACACACACATATATATACAGTATGTGTGTATATATATAAATATATGTCTGTGTGTATGAGAAACAGATGCACTGTAGGCAGATAAAGCAGATAAATATAGATCCAAATAGAAGCATAAGCATATAAATATAGACGTTATATAGCGTGAAAGCAAGCAGATCAGCACCACTTCATTACTGCTTCAAGTCTTTGTAATGAAGAGTTGAAAATTAGTTAACTAACATGGAAATTTTTGACTGAATGACACTGACAGATCAGAAGGCATGGTGTAAGGTAAGAAAATAACCTTTGTTTCAACTCTGAGGAGAAATTAGCAAGAAGCTTTATTACCTTTAATTAATTGATTTATGAAAGTTTTTAGATAGTGGGTAGTGTGGTATTTTTAATAGTACAAATACGCCACTTTTCCTCCCAAATAAGTATGAAGAGAAACCCTACTCTAACTTGGAAAAATTTGACAGGGTGATACCTGGACCCCCCTTTTTTTTCACAGGCCATGACTTTCCCGTGTTGCTGAGTTAGGCAGGTAGGTTGGTTTCATGCTGTATTACTGTTCCCAAGCCCCTCTGAAGTCTTTTAGAAAATGCTCCCAAGGAAGTATTTGAGCACAAGGCTAGAGTCACCATTGTTAAGTTAGAGTAGAGGGGATGCTTGCAGTTGTGTTCATGGAGTGTGTTGTGAGAGTAAAAATGGCCTTCCATCTGTTACTTCTGTATCACTGTCTGTTCTCACCAGTCAAAATAATTGGTTGTGAGTTTTTGCTCTGTTTTACGTTGTTTTTATGAGGAGGATGTTGTGAGTTATTTTCAGCTGGTTCAAGTTAACTGAGTACTTTGCTTTTTAATCTCACAAGTTGTATCTTGGTGTTTAAATATGATTTTAATAGAAGTGTCTCCTATTTTTCTGTAAGCCATATCTATTTTCATCAAAGATCGCATCTCTTCCCCAGATTTGTTGCAAAAGCAATTAGAAAAGGTAAAATCTGATGTCCTCTAGACATGTGCAGATACACAGCCCACAGTTCCCGGTGTCGTAAAGCTGTCCTAGCGCTGCTGCTCGAGTACCCAGTGTGGAGTACACTGTGGTTTTCCTGACAGGGTTGCTGAGCTCCTATTCACACCAGCAAAGTGGAATAAAGTGATATACATTAAGCTTTTTCAGGTAATAGGCAACCCCTTTATTCCTCACTCAGTATACCAGGTTAGCATCCTTTATTCCGCCATAAATGTTCATCCTGGCTCCCGTAGATTAAGCTTGTTGATAATGAACTACCATAATCAGGGAACCTGTGAGATTAGACCACCAATGCCATTGACATGGCTGAATACTTGCTATATGTTTTCTTTTTTTAGGGAATAGGGAAAAAGAATATCCCACTGTAAGATATTTGAACTGCATTTCATCCTAGAATTAATCATAGTAGTTATAAGTCCTGTAAGAGTAAGGTTCATAATAGTAACAGTGACACAATCTTATTATAGGGTTCTGGCAGCCATACCCTTAATATCCAGAGACCCTTGTCTCATGTCCAAGTTTTCTTTAACCTTCTTGGATGTCATGTGCTGTGTAACTGAAATTTTAGTGTGTATCTTCCCAACTTCTATTACAATTGAGAGCATTTGACCTGCATCATTAAGCTGCATTGAGCTACTGGGATTTTTCTGGGATCTTTCCTGTTGTGCCATAATCAGCCTCAAGTATGTACATCCATGGGATGGAAAGAACATAAAGGGGAAAGAAAGGCAATGTGGAGCTGTGGAAAAGTAGTAGTCGGGAGATCAACAGGCTTTGCTCTCTGTCTTTGATAAGATACTTTATTCAGGCCCCAGTGTCCACATTGACAATTCAGAGGTCTAGACAGTGGCAACATTTCAAACCTGCTGACTATAGATTACCCTTGGTGCTTACTATCTTGCCATACTTTTTAAACATTTTAAGTATTTGTCTAATACTTACTTATTATATATTATTAAATTTATAGTTTTCTTATTCTTTTTTATAATTTCAGAGTATATTGAAGCTTGTTAACAAAAAATGACTTTCCTATGAAAAAAGGAATAAAGAAAAAGTGACTAAACAAAAAGAAAGAGGAAAGGAAAACTATGAAGTCTGGAGAGACTGATACAGGGTGCAGTAAGAAGGATCTGCTCAGAGATCTGAGAGCAAAAGAACAGAGTGAGAAGAGAAGTAACAGCTTCAACAGTACTAGACTCACATTTAAGATAAAAAATTAAGTATACGATGGCTTTGAGGTGAACATTTTACATACTATAAGGATTTTTGTGTTTTATAAAAGAACCCTTTGAAATCATTCCCTATGGCATTTAAAATAAGCTTCAATTTATATGCTCTGATTTAGTCTATGCTGTGGAAAAATTAAGTGTGAGGTTTAGATACTAGTCCCAGTTCTGTCTCAAAGTGTATGTTCCTCAGAAAAACTAATCCCGAGCCTTCAGATCTTCATATATAAAAAGCAAAAAGCAAGTGCTCATCTCCTCTTAGAAACCATGGAGAATATGCTGTTGACACACCACTGAGATGTTCCTTGAAAAAAGTTGTTGAGTTTGTTTACACTAAAGTCATGGAAATGTCTTTAAAAGTTTTGACTGCAGTGTTCCAGAGAGCTGACAAGCAACCTCATGCTTCCTAAGCAGCATGGCTCATTCTCCAGCATGCTTTTTAGTTGAGTCCTCAACTGTGGTTTTGGAGAATTGCAGCTGTAATTTTTCTCCTAAAGGTCTTATTCTCCAATTAACTGCAAGATTGCATTTCTGTCTTCCTAATCCAGAATTTATTTTTCTCATAAAACTCCTGTTTAACCAAGAAAATGAAAATCAGTATATTCTTGGTTGCCCTTCTGTTAATTTAAATTTGCATAACCTAATCAAAACTCAACCTGCTTTGCCCTTCAACAAAAAGCCATATTCTCTCCCATTACTAAGTGGCTACATTCTTCTCCGTATTTTTTAAAAGATGAATTATGTTGATATCCCATGACTTTTCCTTTATAATGTGTCCATAAAATTAAAATGGACTTTTCTGTCCCCAAGACTGAACTGAACACAAGGCTGAAGGACAGGTGACAACGACCGCAAAATGTTGCTGATCTGATCAGTATTACAATTTCCCTAAAGCTTTTTTTGTTGTAAAATGGAACTGAAGTCAACTGACCCGCAAGCTAACTGCCTGATAGTTCCTTTACATCATTATTTTGCCTGACAATAAATGATACAGTAATACAGCCTAAGATTTCATAGAAAATATTGAAATCTGTTTTGAGGCTTTTCTATGTTCTTTTTCTACAGAAATGTTTCTTCCATAACTTTTTACAGTTTCAACGAATACTCTCTAAGCACAGAGAAGGGATTAGAGTGTATTAGGCACTAAGTATACAACTATGTGCATTCCTTTCTGTTCTCAGCACCCAACAAAAGAATGGAGTAGGTATTCATTTGAACATGTGGAAAAGGATGACAGTGGGATGATCAGGAATGGTCCCAGTTTCTTCTTTTCCTCAGATAACTATGATTTCCTACTTCTCACTTCAAAAGATGTCCAAGAAGGAAACAAGGTCCTGCCCAGCTTTCTAACTCTGTGCACAATCAAGAGAACTTATATTTCTTTTTTTTTTTTAATTTATTTATTTTTATCTCAATCACAGGTTAGGTACTTTGAATCCCAGGCGTAGCCCCCTCCCCCATTCCCTCCTACCCTCCCACTCCCTCCCTCATCTCCTTCATCCCCACCCCCTCCAAGTCCACCAACAGGGGAGGACCTCCTTCCCTTCCATCCAACCCCAGCTTATCCTGTCTCCTCAGGGCTGGCTGCAAAGTCCTCCCCTGGGATCTAGCCAGTCTGTCACTCCCTGGCTTGTATGGGGGAGGGTCAAAGAGTCAGCCATCAAGATCATGACTGAAACAGTCCCTGTTTCCCTGAAT
>CM053753.1:62397658-62461295 GCA_028658305.1 Pachyuromys duprasi
CTTAATATCCGCTCTGATACATCGCTACATTGACCACCCCCCCCCCATAGGTCCTCTTTGGCATGCTCCTGTTCTGTTGCTTGTTTTCTCCTCCGCTCAATGTCCATCCCATTTGTTCATTCAAACAAGCATTGATCATACCACTTATATTTCTTTCTCTTATCCTTGTGGTTGATCTCAGCCTCAGAAAAGCCCACCTGTACTGGACAGTCCTGTACGAACAGGAAAAGCAAACATCGTGGATAGTTCTGGGTGTAAACGTTGGGAGTTCATTACATAGCATGGAAAATACTAAGTAATAGCAAAGGACCAAAATGTCCATCTTCCTTATGCTCCAAAGTTAAATGGTCTCCATACACACAACATAAGGAGTTATTTCAACTTATATTGCTCATCAGTTTGGGTTCTTCCATCACTTCAGCTACTTGCCTCTTATGTGGGGGCTGTTCTATTAAACCAAATAGCCTGTGACATATCATCTTGCAAAGTAATCTCTGGCCTCCTCAAGGATTTTTTAAAAATTGGGCAAAGCAGAAAGTATCTTTGTTCTTACAATAGCCCATGTATCTTGGAAGGAATATTTGCAGCAACGAAAACTAATGGAGCCAAAGCAGTAGTTATCACAGACATAGATTCACAAATGCATCTGGAAGGGGCAAATTGCTACAACTGGAGAAGTTTTGTCATTTTAGTGGTACTGCTTTCAGTAGTTTGAAACATTAGTACTTCCAAACAATGACCTGCCAGTAAACTTTGATAGAAATAAGATTAGAATACCAGAGTTACTATCAGGGTCATCCGCTCAAACACATTTTCCTAAGACCTGAACAATAGCACAAAGTTTGAGCCAAAGGAAATAAGAAAAACACAAAAACCCAGCTTATCACAGGCATTAAGATTGCTCCTCTCAGTGCTTTCAAATGCTCCCCCAGGCCTTCTTTTCCCTCTCTCCCCGTCCTCCCTTTTCTCTTTTTACTCCCTCCTTTTCCTGATCTTTTTAGTGTTCTGAATTCATTAGGTGACATAGAGTAAATCAATAGTAAATGTTACCCTCCTACTCTACTCAGTTACGCAACATCGCGTAACTGGTACACAGACAAAAAGGGAAAAAGCACACACAGCTTTACATTCAAAAGCTCTCACATAATTTTACTTTTCCACAGCCAAAAAGGAAGTAACAGATGGGAAATTTTACAGTTTTTTCCCCCTTTCCCAGACTGTTTAGAAAGAAGTTAGTTAACATCTATGGCCATTTCTAGTTACCCTAGGCTTCAGCAACATCCCGTGGTTGTCAGAGCCATAACTAGCTTTAAAACAGGATTTTGTGATTGTCGGTGATGTGATGGATTTTCCAGGTAATATGAAACTAAAATTATTCTGAGACGATTTCATTCATTTAATGGAAAAGCAAAAAATTCTAGGAATAAAATTAATTATAAAGTAGGAGATAAGAAAAATGACTGTGTGTGTACACAAGTTTCCATTTGCAGTGTATTCTGATGTAATATTTACGTGAAAACGATTCCGTAAGCTGTTTCTCTTCCTTTTTACTCAGTAACCATGAGTCTTTATCATTTTTTCTTGTTAGAAAGTACATTCAAACCCCACATCTCAATAAAAGCAAATATCTAGATACAACAACAGGGCAGAAGGCTTAATTCAAACTCCCTGTAGAGTTCTTTCTCTAAATGACAGCTCTATGTTTAAATTTATAGCTTCTAGAATTCTCATTCAGCGCCCTGAATCACACTGCTCCCCCAAACACCCTTGGATTCACTGCATCAGCTTTCTTTAACTATATAAGCAATCCTTCCCCTTCCTCCCTTCTATCTCTTCTCCTGTTCTCCACCCTCTCTTCACTCTACTCCCCCTCTCACTTTTCCTCTTCTGCCACCTCTCTCTCCTCTCTTCCTTCTCTTTCCTGGTCTCTCTCTCCTTTCTTTGTAGCTCTACATCTCTTTCCCATACCTCTCTCCTTCACTTTGAAGGATGTTACCCAGCTTAAATGGAAACACAGAGGTATTTTTGTGTGCTTTATCAGTCTTTCTTCCATCTTGAAATATTTTGTTTCACTTACCCTAAGGAGTTTTCTGGGAACCAAGCCTTCCTGTCTGATAAGAAGGAGGTTGGAGAGAATTGAGTTTTATTTTGTTCTTTGTTTTTAGTGTCTGACCATCCTATTCTTATAAAATGGATATAAAATGATAGAGGGCATCACTGGACACTGCGGAGACCTGTGAAACCAGCTGGTAGGCAGTAGTGGTTTGATTTGTTTTAATCAAATGAAGGGATGGTGAAAGGTAGGTGAGAAAGGACAGACATGGACTTAACAAATAAAAACTTGTAGAATTGGGTTTCATATATTTTGAATCAGTATCATACTTTCAGTTCATGCTTTATTTATGGATGCTAAAGCCATGAAAAATCAACCAGTTTGATTTACTAAATATCTGAGGTATGTCATTTTCTTTATTAGTGTGTGTGTTTGTGTGTGTGTTTAATTCAGACTAAGTCATATTTTAAACATTTTTGTAATAGGTTAGCTATTGCAGTTTAAAATTTCTTTGTATGGAAGACTCTTGTGCACAAAGATAAAAATCAAAGCAAGTGCATTTTGTCTGTTTTTTTTTTCTTGCTCAAGCTCAGAGCTGTTTATTGTAACAACTGAATGATCAAGATTATTGACATTATTGTATTTCTGCATTTTAGATTACATAGGATTTGTTGTTTTCAAATGAATCATGTCTAAATTAGTAATTAATTTAAACAACATTATATATATACATATATATATATATACATTTTCATCCAACTCTTTCTTGTGTGCAGGATCTATAATTCAGAATTGCTTATGGAAAAATATTGACATGAAAATTGGACAGAACATTGTAGTGTTTAGCCAGAAAATTATGTTCACACATATTTTTCCACATATCCCTCTAAGTCTGTTATGGCTGATCTTGAATTCCAATATGCAATAGTGCATATTGGTACCACATTATCAAAAATATCCAACCTCATCTCTCTTTGTTGCTGTTGGCAATGGTGCCAGTAACGTTGCAAGAACCTCAGCCAGTGACTTAGCTGTCCAAGCAGAATTACTTCCTTGTGCCTGGTCCACAGAGCAGCTTCCTAAGTATTTTCTGTGCTTCAGTAAAATATAAAGTACATTCTTTATAATACAATTTTTATATAATTAATAATCTGTTACCAATGTGTTATTCTGCATGTTCATTTTTTCCATATATAAAGGAATTTATTATGAATACTCCCAATTTTCAAATGAATTTTTAAAAACTGAAAACTAGAACCCTTAATGGGAGCTAGCATTTCTTGGTTATCTAAAACAGTTGTAGACATCTGCTTATGAAAGAAACGGAGGGAAAGACCTAGCATTTTCCTACCTCCTTTTGCTAGATAGCTTCCGTTTCTATCATGGTGTGTTTTCGCACTCGGAACCATAGGCAGGCAGGATGGTATTTAAAAGCTCACTTTATGGCAGGCAAGTCTGCTCAGCTCTCCAGGTCAGCCGTGACCACAGCCCTGAGAACATACAGGCTATATGTGCTTTCTTATTTATAATGCTGGATCCAGCTTGAGGCGAGGCTGGCAAACCTAAGCTTTTTCTCCTGTTGTACCATTGAAAGCAGAGGAAGAGTTTTAATTTGTCTCTGATGTTTCTTAAATTCTGCACAACCCTGCAACTGAATTTCTCCTCTTGTTGTTACACACATTCTAAGGGAACTCAGAAAACTCAGTCACCAACAGCTTTTTAGACAGAACCACTTACCTCGTTGTACCCTGTGCAAAGTAGCAGCTATGTAAATAATTGTTTTGGTGAACCGGGGAGAGACTTGCTGGCTGGCCCACAGCACTGTCCAGGCAAGTAGATGCCATGCAAGGAAAGGGCTAAGAAGAAACTGGAAATGGAGCTTCTTCATTCTAGATATGTAGACCTCATTCTATTCAATGAGGAAGCCCCTATTGTCCATTCTTACTCTTTATTGGCACTGTGAGCTAACCAACTGATCGAACTGGCTGGTCGCTCTCATTCTTTATAAAAACCATCAAATCTCAGAAGGCAATTTTACATCTTTCCTAGAGGTTCTTTTCAGTGGTCATTGCTGCAGAGAGTCACTTAAAAATGTAATTTTGGCAAGCTCCCTAGGTGAGCTTCATTAAATTTCATATGAATGTTATAAAATGCTTGAGATTTTGGTTCTCAAATACTCCTCTCACACTCTACCATAGGCTTCCTTGAATTTTGGTTTTTCTTATGTCCTCTGGGTAATTATTTTTATATTTCATTTATATATGTAGGTCCTATGAAGTGACTCTGTCATGTACAATTTCATTGCTTGTGGCTTGACAAGTTCCAGGCCTTTCTGAATCATGTTTGAAGTAGTTTAGCTGTATCGGGTCTTCTAGAACCTGTCATTATGGTACGGCATTGCAGGTGGGATGACCTGCAGGAACGCCTCTGTGGCCTCTGAACTCTTACAGCAAGTGATCAGAAAAACCATGTGGAACTATTAATAGACAGTGTTACATAACATTTGGGGAATTATTTGCTCCACAGTTGAAAATATTTTAATATTAACTTTTACTTTGTTCTATTATTTGGGGGTTTAGCATAAAAGTTTAAGGTTTTAGGTAACATTGTGTTTCTCTTACCTAGCTTATAATCTAAAACCATACATTAATTTATAGTCATGAAGGAGAGCACAACGAGAACTAATTCGCCTCATGAAAGCGTTACTGCATGGTCTATAGCTTGTTTTCTCTCCTCTGCCACAAGACTTATATCCACAACATGAGTAATAAACAGCCCAAAGCAAGGAAAGACCAGTTTGGTTTTATTTATAATGTTTTATTTAAATGTTTAATGTAAAGTACAGTAAAATTCAGAAAGAATTGCAAATCCTGTGGTTTCGAATACTTTGATTATTTTTTAAGCAGACCACAGTAATTAACTGTGAAACTGAACTTTCTCACCACAGAGTATATTGTACAAAGGATTAGCAGATCATTCATCATTGGCTACATCTGCTTAGTGATCATCAAGTTAAGCATTCAGACACTCACCAATTCACCTGTGGGCAGGGAAGCATCATTTACTTTCTGTAAAGTATCACCAAGTCAGGGTCCCAGGGGAGTAACAAGTGTATTTTTTTTCCCGTGTATTTTTAGTTAACATCCATTCCAACATTAGATATCCTTTTTCATTCCAGACTGTTTTATCATCAACAATTGCATATTTCACACAACATTGCTGGTTGGTAAGTAAGCTTTTATTGTCTCTCAGTTGCAGTCCAAAATATTGAAGTTCAAAGAAGTAAAATGTGTTCATACCTAATTCACCAACTCCAGGCAAACAAGAAGTAAATCTGAGGGCTGTAGTGAGTTTACCCCCAAAAGAATTAAATTTGAACAGAATATATTTTGAATAAGAACCCAGTATCACAGTATTGGTAAATATTTTGAATGACTTTGGTAGACATGGGTGGAAGAATTCAAAGGACTTGTTTGGAAGTCTTTCCAGAGATAAATTTTTCCCAGGAACTTCTGAAGAGACAGAAACAGCTATAAGATGAAGATAGCCACTGATGTTTCCTATGGAGAATGCAGTAATTTTGGCATTAAGAAAACACAGAGAAAAATCTTTCAAACACATTTTATGTCTCCTTGAACTTCTGGTTTGTATTTTATAATAATCTTTAAATCTGAAATGTATTTGCTTATTCTGAGTCTTAAAAACAGATATAGCCTTTCTTGCATATATCCGCAAGAAGAAAGGGAAACAGCTCGTTGAAATACGAGTAAACATGTCCGTCTCTGGAAATCAATAGCGCCAAGATAGGAGCTTCAGGTAAACATAGCTTTAAAGTTTGGCTCTTTGTCCTCTGGTGAGGCTATGTAAAATCTGTAGAAGAATAGCATTGTGTCCTTGAGCAGTCTTGGCAGTCAGTGTCTGAAGGAGAGCATAGCAGGACAGAGGGCACAGTGGCGGATCATCAAGTCAGAGACAGCCTGGGGGAGAGCTGGCTTTGCTGGAGCCTGGCCTGCAGTGAACGCACTGACAGAGGGGGTGGGGGGGGAGGAGGGGCACCTTGCCTGGCTTCTGACTGTTCCCCTGGCTCTCTAGGCCTGTTTAGTCACCAGCAGCATCGTCATCCAACCTGTTAAAAGTTACAGTCTTGACTTCACTTTATATGAATGTGCATGAAATGAAAAAAATCATCATTTAGGGTGATAAAGAAATCTTTCTATCTGGAAATTTCCATGTCCATTGCACATAATCCATAGTTGTCCCTGTTATTGTTTCTAATTCTGTTACCTGTCTGTCCCTGACATACCAGCTTGCCACTGAAGGCTATAGCCTTAAGGACTGTAACTCTCCTTCCTCCTTACTCCCTGCTTTACTTGTTTTGCTACCCAGAACAAACCTCCTATCAGTGTGAGCCTAGAGGCCCAAGGGACAGGCTTGCATAGTAACTTTAATTTGCTCTCCCTTAGCATTCATCATGAAATGATGTCATCACAGAAAAGCCAGCGTTTCACACTCTTGCCGACTTACAAAAAAGCAGATTCCTCCCCTATTCCTCTCCCGCACAAAGAAAGTGTTTTCTGTTTCTTTAATCTGATAAGTTTGTATTGATGGTTTCTGTTTGCTTTTGGGTGTATTTCACTTACAGGCATGAAGATTTAAAGTATCTGGGCAGTGTGTGTGTTTACAGTTTCTCTGTTTTAGTAAATGAAAATCTTGTAGGGAAAGAAGAGCACATCTTGTCTTACTAATGAATAAATATTTATTTTCATTTTTAAAAGATACATGCTCATTAAAAATAATTTGGAATAATACATAGGAGTAAAATTAAGAAAAATTAAAGTAATTATTTCTATAATTTAAATCTAACCATTAATAACTATTTGATATATTTTATGACTCTTATTATCTATCCCCTGAGTACATATTTTTTGAATATGCTATACTCAGAATTCCTCTATAATTTTTTTGTTCCTTCTTTAAAATTTTAGTTTAAGAATTTTGCATTTAAGTCAGGTACAGTGGCTCATGCCTGTAATCTCAGCACTCAGGGAGGCAAAGGCAGACAGTCTGTGAGTTCAAGGCCAGCCTGGTCGACAAAGCAAGTCCAGGACAGCCAAGGCTACACAGAGAAACCCTGTCTTGATAAAACAAAACCAAAAAAAAAAAGAATATTTCATTTAGCAACAAAGTCTTTATAGACATTCTAAATAAATATTATTCCTATAATGAAAATGCCCAACAAAAGCATGTTTAACTTTCTGTTTTCATAATCCTTTGCATATGAAGTGAATAAGTCAGTAAATAATGCATAAATGATTAAAAGTTCAAATGAAATATATATATTTAAGATTATTTCATGAAATTCTTCAAATACATGAATATAGGAAGATTACTGTGTGTTAATCATCTAGCTTATTCAATCCTTAATTCGTGACCTATCAGTTTCCCACTGTATTGCCTTGTTATTTTGAAGCAAACCTCAGATATAATGGCAGTTAATTAATTAACTAATATTTCCGGTTCATCAGGACACTTTTACATGCTGATATTTTAAAAGTTTCAGATAAATAGTTCTTGTCAGTGTATGGAACACTATGTCCTAATATCTTGGCCTTGTGTTTTCTGATGTGTAACAATTGGTTGTAAAAATCTCAGCAGCTTGTTTTATAGTATCCTCAGGCACATCTGCAAAGGACAGTTTGGCTGATGAGAAGCACACATCTGACAGATGGATAGGTTTCTGGGGCTAATGTTTTTCTTTTGGAGGTTTTTTCTTTTTTCCTCACTTGATTTTAGGATGCTAACTGGCATGGCAGACTTACTCAGCATTAATTATCTTCATTATTGAACATATCCAGGTATTATATTCTATTGTTTATCTGAAGTGAAAGAAAAAGTTGATCCTTGAAGTACTTAGAACTCCATTCTAACTGCATTAAGCCTGTACTAGATAGAGACGGGATACTGAAACCAACTAAATCAAACTTAATACTCTGTTCAAATATTTCTAAATTTTAAGGCTTTTCTGGGAAGTGAAGAACATCTGATGTGAAAGTCATACAGTATTCTTAAGTCTGAAAGGGGGAATTTTATATTATATATAACTATGTCTGAGAAGAAGAAACACACTGCAAAGCAGTGCCTGTGTGTACTGCTCTACCTGTCCTAAGGTTTTAGGACCTCCCTCCACAAGCCAATGTTCTACAGATAGACCACACCCTCACAAAAGAGCTCTGCACATGCAGAATGGTATGTTGGGATTGAGCTTTCTGTAGAGAATCTGTTTACGAATTTGTCCTTTCTCAACTGTCTTTGAATTTGAAGCCAGAGACTGGTAGCAGTGTGTTATCCAATAGGTGCTGTACACTCATCAGATATTCAGGCTGTGAGTAACTAATGCCCTGCCTCTGTAGAAACTGAATTTATGTGTTACTCTGGTCTATTTAATCTTAGGCGCACAGTTTCCATTGGCCTCGAAAGTGAGTAGCTAGAATATTGATGTGCCTAACCCTTCGAAAAGAAATAAAAGGTTTCTCTACCACACTAAATCTCTAGAAAAAATATGATGGCTTACAGTATGAACACATACAAAATATTTTCAGCAAAAGCTGGTAGGCAAAAGCACATGGGTAAAAAGAAAGTAATAACACAAGCAATAAACTATCCAATCAAACAGAGCATCTGTAGAAATTGCTCCTGTGCATATGTAAACAATACAAATTCTCTTCCTCTTTCCATCTCTTTTCTTTCCATCTGTCTTCTGAATATTTGTTTTTCTCTACTCTGGTTTGGCATCACCAGCATTAAAATGTCAGCTCAAGAACCGAAATGTGCCTGGTGCCATGGTGTTCAGGCAGGTATGACAAGGTAGGAACAAGTAATTGTACTATTTTAAAGCTGCAAAGTACCCATATTTTAAAACGACTTACTTAGCCATCATTATTTTAAGGCAGATACTGACAGCACATCATGGTCATTTATTTACATACTTTTCTTATGTGTGATGGTGTACTATGTGTCTGTCATAATCCTAAACTGTATACCTTTGAAAGAGAAACTATGATTCTTTCTGGTCTGTGTATTACACCATACACCCAAGTTATCCACTAAGGCCTCATCATGATAGCAGCTATAGTAATAATTATCATCCATTGTGAGAGTATTTTCTCCTAGAAAGACCAGCAGAAGGCATCTCAGAAGTACCCCAGGCTCCCAATAGACCAGAAGGCTTATCACAACCAGACAAAAAGTTCAGCTCTGCAAAAGCCTGAGAATTACCTGGTGTTTCTTCCTTATGTGTGGCTATTCCAGTCCTAGTGTTTGGTCACTGTTGTGTTTGTGACTTTATATGTCACACCATAGCTAAAAAAACAAAACAAAACAAAAGATTCTGAGACTAAAGTAGCTGTCTATACTTTCTTCCTCTTACTCTGAATTAAATTTAGGATTATAATTGAAGGATTCTGAGTATTTTAAGACAGGAAACCCTTTGTAAGTACCCTGCATCATGACAGGATTTTCACTTCAAGACCAAAGATGCTGATAATCACAGCAAAAGGAGGTAGAAAGGATTGTTCAGATTACTAAGTCTCTCTATTCCATGAACCTGACATATTTTCTACAGCATTGCTTTGAACATATATTATGCAATTGTGTGCAATTGCATGAGGATAAAAATTACATTATTCCCTCACCAAGATAATTTCTGTGATTCTGATTCACATAGGAGAGGAGGGAGGAATGAAACCCCTGCTAAAGGCAGGTATTCCAGGAGTTAATTACATAGTCAGCTCAGTCCTGGACCCTGGAATGTTGAGGAGGAATCCCCATTTCTTCCTCTGACTATACTACAGTTTGAACAGGAGATGGTCTTCCATCTGGGGACTGTTCCAAAAGGACTCTCTAGGCTCTCATGAGAACAGCTTCTAAATACTTTGACCTCTACTGTGGAAATATTCTTGACTTGTTGGTGATGTCAGAAATAATTTTTTTCTGGGTATTTGATAGCTACTCTGTGAATTCATCTAATGTATTTGTGTTGTAGAGATCTGTAACCTTTGAATACTAAGTGTAAAGACTCTTGTAATTAATTATTTAAAGACATTTTAGCCCTTAACTATTTTTCTTTCTTGTCCATAAACAAGTTGATTGGTTAATCATGTCTTTGTTTGTTTTTATTGTTGTTGTACACACTGCACAAAACAATAAAACAAGAAAAAGGAAAGGGTGTTTATAAAAGATAATTACAATGGCAACATTGTACTTTCTCGAGATGTTCTCATTTTCTCCTGTTTGATTACATCAAGACCCAAGCTCTAGAAAGTGTGTTTCAGTTTTGCTAGGAAAATTATAGAGAAGAATAAATCTATATTTATAAAGTATTGTCAAACATGGCATGTTAATTGTGTTACAATTACAAATATCAGTTTCATCAAACCCTCTTCTACTAACATGACTTCAGTATCTGGTCAGTCCTTACACATATTGCTCAGAGCAAGGAAGAAACACCAGATAGTTTTCAGGGCCTTGGAGAATAGTTTTTATCAGGATGTGATAGGTCTGTGGTCTGTTAGAAGCCCAGTTTATTTCTGGAATGGTTTATCCTGCCCTTCCAAGAATAAAAGTTAACAGTTTCCTCCAAATTAAATCAAAACTCAAAGACCAAGGGGGAACTCTAACATTGTTTCCAAGTCATCTTTCAATTTTATTTTTATTGATTTATTTGTTATTATTTCAATAAATTTTGTCATGAAATATGAATTGTTTTTTCTGGGCCAGTTCATTTTATATATTAAATATTATTTTATTTGTTTCATTATATATATTTTTAAAATCCTGATGGATTGCTATGGCCCTGTGCATATAAGATTCATTACCCCATAGGAACTTTAGTTGTCAACAGGTGATCTTGCCTTTGTCTTTTCTTATAGTTCTGCCTGTGGCGCCTGTCACTAGCAGTCAAATGAGGACAATTTTACCATTCTCTCCTGCTGCTCTAATTTTTTTTTTACTGCCGGTACATGAATTTGTTATTCTTTATAATTCCCTTTGAAGTTGGAAATCCAAAGGGAATCTAAAACCGACCAGATGTTCCTACTGCTGGAGAGAGAAGAGAGTCAGGAATAAGTTTAACAAAAACTTGGTCTCTAGGAAAAGAAATCATTTCATCTGGAAATTGTCTTTAAACGCACTCATTTGCTATATATCTGTTAATTTACATTTACTAGCCCTTTGTAGGCAATATTACCTATCAATTTACTCAGAGAAAAACTCATAAATTTTGTGAGCAAGCAGATTCCTGCGGTTTGCTCAGAGCTATTTCCTTTATGGAGTTTCAGTTCTATTACTCAGGGTATTCCCCTCTCATGCTTTACTGTGAGGCTTTTCTGTTGTCATTGCTGATGTTGCTAATGGGTCTCTGTCATGGTACAGCAGATTTGGAGGGTCAGTTCTGCAGTCTGTCAGAAAGGCTGAGGTCAAGGAAGCGTGACACTAGGGAGAGGAGGAAAGTAAAGTTGCCCAAATGGTTACACTCTGTACAGACTGTCGTCTTTTCTAGAGCTATGGTGATCAAAACAAGAGTGACAGCGACCTTAGGGGAGAAAAAAAAAAGACATAAGTTTTGTGGTCTTTCAAGAATTCAGTTGCTTTCACAGACAAACAATTTTCATAAATAGGATGGGAAATGAAAAAAATATAGTCTCTGGACACAGTATAGTACAAAGAAAGTAGGATCATTGTGAGATGACAATTTGGGGTTCTCACTCTTGGGACTCAAAACTTCTGGTGCCCATCCATCATAAGGCAGGGGATTATTAAGTAACTAAATCGAACAAAAACATGAAAAAACAATCAGAATATTTCTGTTCTGTTTCCTGGATAGAGGAGGTAGATGTTATTTGCTGGGCTTCAGCAAAGTACTTCTCACACTCTCCTCTTACCTGCTTTCTCAGTTCCCCAAGGCTTCCCACGATTTCCCTGATGATAAAGAAATAGAGCAAGTACTCTGCACCCTCACCCTGCTACACAGATCAAGCACTAGCAGGTGTTTTTTTCCATCTCACAAGGGGTAACAACTCATCACTAAGTTTCTTTTACTTCATTCTGTCTTAGTCTTAAATTGGAAGCGCTAGTTCTCAATGATTATATTAAGTTTCTTAGGCCACAAACATCAGTTGCATATACCATTTTAGGAATTCTCTTTCAGCCTGTAGAAAGAGAGGAGAGGAAAGGAAAAAGACAGAGAGAAATCACTTAGCAGGTGATTCACGTATTTTAAGCAGCTTTCCCCATTTTAAAATATAATGAATTCAGATCCTGGAACATGGATGATTTGAATGTTCTGTAAGAATTTGGTAAAAAGAAAAATAAATAAATAAAGATAAATAAAATCTTTCCCTAACCATTTGTTCTGCATTCAGGGACCTGGATTTTCAATATAGTTCTGTGAAAATGTGTTGAAATAGGAAGTTTTCAACCTAAACAGTTTCTCTTCTTCCTCCTTTTTACTTATTTATTATTGCTATTTCTATTCTTCTTGGTCAAAGCAGACGGTATGAAAAGCATTTATGTTGGTCTCACTGCTGACAGAGCTTAACCTAATAATCCAAGACTTGGAACTTAGAGCTTCAATAAAGGAAACACTGTTTGAGGTATTTTCCATTCAAACCAGCATCAAAAGTTTTTAATTAACACCATCAGAAATTAATGGTCTGAATGCAGGACAAGGTTTCTACATACCCCACAACTGGGAACAACCACAAGTGGGACCCATTGTGTGTGTTGTATTTTATGGTGTATTTTTATTTGCTGGCTAAAGCGGAGTCCAGCTGCACACTCGCTGCGGAGCCTCAAGAGTGAAACCTGCAGAGGCTGCTTCACTCCAGCAGCTTCATTTTGCTCACTGATTATTGTCCTGAGTTCTTTGTGATTGTAATTGGTTAGAAAGTTTGAAATTAGCAAGTCCTTGTCAGCCATGAAAGCTTTGAAATCACAAGGCTGGATACAGCTATCAAGCCTGCTAAAGCCTAATGGCTTGCGGGGTAAGAGCCTCCAGAGTGGTGAACACTCTCAGCCCCACGGCTGTACCCCAGTCACCATTCAGCACCCTCTGGAGGGCCTTGTCTCAGATGGGGGCTTTGTCTGGGGCCTTTTCTTTTCCATCAGTGAAGCCTGTTTCAGGGTGAACAGATTTTAGACTAATAGGGGTAGGAGGCACTGGGAAATGAGAGCAAATGGGCAGAAGAGTGAAGTAGGTAAGGGAACAAGGAGAAAGAAAAAAAAAAGAAAGAAAATGCACAAGAGACAAAGAGGCAGGATATAAAGATGAAAAGAGCTTTGTAAATATTAACATTTTGTTTCTTTGCAACTGAGTTTATTGTCTCAGGGTGGAAAATGCTGGTATGTGGGCTTTATTTTGAAACTTTTTTTTTAAGATTTGCTACTCATTGTCAAGGGAAAGCCACGTATGTTCACACAAGGGACTGTAACCTGCCCATCACTGCCCTGCTGTAGTTTTGGAGATTAAGGGTACAATTCTTCCTTTATATATTATAACACAGGAATGATGATGATTGGTTTACCAATCCTTCTAAAACCACAAAAGTATTTATCATTAAACCTAATGTGAGCCTTGAAACCAGTGTGTTCCAGAAAAGTCCTATGATGCCTGGTCAGTTGTGAAATAAATTTTATTTCCTCCTTAGAGAGCTGCTTGGGCAGAGATATTTGAGGCAGAGATCATCAGCAATGATAAAACAGTTCTAGAAGCTTACAGACCTCAGTAACTTTCTGTAAAGCACATATTTATGTCTAAAACCTTCAAACTTAACTACATTTAGATATAACCCTTAAACTTTCAATTCTCTTCCACTTTAATAAAACCTTATGAAAATATGAACTAAAAAGCATATGGCCATGATTTCAAAATGTTAGAAAAAATTTCAGTCCATCTTGGCAAGATGATATAAAATACTACCATTTTATTTTATTTTTCAAAAGTTGTTCTAACACTTTTCTCACACTCACAGAAGGATCAATACATATTATTCTTTAGGATAACAATGAATGATTCCCAAGAAAATAATGAGAACTGTATTTCTTAGCTGAATAGTTTAAGATTTACTTCCAGATTTGACATCTTGAAGAATTTAGATATAACCTGTGTGAGTCTAATTGAGTAAAGATGATTGTCTGAACTACTGAAGCCATTCTTTAAGAGTGCCAGGTGAGACCATGTGTTATCAACTACATTTTTTTTTCCTTTGAGAATTTCATAAAATGTATTTTGATATTTCTCTCTCTCTTGTCTCCTCCCAGATCCTTTCCCACCTTACTCTCCACCCAACTTCATAGTTTCTACCTTGCCTCTTTCTTCCTACTCTACTCTTCTCTTTACTTCCCTCTCCTTTTCAATGAGACTGCTATATTGGCCAGTTACTCTTGGGTGCGGGGCCTGTCCTCAAGTAAGAGTGATAAACCCGGAATGACTCCATTGAAGAAAACAGCTTTTGCTCTCAGCAGTAGTCAAGCACCAACAGCTCCTTAGCTGGGGGTGGGGGTGGGGAGCTTCATGTCCATCTCCTCTCCTCCATGATAGAATTCATTCTGCTTTGAACTTGTGCTGCTCTTGTGCACGCACTCAGAGTTTCTGAGTTGATTTGTGCATTTGCCCGATTGTGTCTGAAAAACACTGTTTCATTGAAGTCATCCATCACGCTGGATCTTACAAACTTTGAACCCCACCCCCACCACCACCACTTAGATCTATGAGCCCTGAGGAAAAGGCTTTGATATGGACTTCCCATTTAGGGCTGAGCAGTCTGAAGTATCTTATTCTCTTATGCTAAGTCCCATCTACTGTAAGAAGCTTCTCATGTGAGGAGTGAGTGATGTACTAATCTATGCGTATATCAGGAAGTGATTAGGACTTATTTTATTGTTATGTACAATTTAGCAGAGCAATGATGGTTTGTTTACTCCTAGGGAACAGGTTCTTGGCAGTATTGACCATGCCACATATGGATTTCATCTCATTAAGTGGGCCTTAAATCCAACCAAAGAGTGATTGCTGACTTTAGTAACATTTGTCCCACCATCACACCAATGTCTGCCCCAAAGTTTTATAGGCTAGTATGTTACCTTATCTGTTATTAATGCTTAAGCTCTTAGTTTACTTTTGACTTGAGCAGTCTCTAAAGCAATTCTCTTTAAGCTCAGTTCCTATCTGAAGTATACTGTATATACTCTTCCTCAGTATCTTAGTTACTCTTTTATTGCTATAGTAAAATACTGTGGTCAAAGAAATTCATAAAAGGATCATTTGGCTTTGGTTTGAGAGAATTAGAGTTTATGTTGGAAGAGCAGAGCAACAACAGAAAGCTCACATCTTGATCCACAACCATGAAACAGAGAGCACACTGAGAATGGTGGACTCTTTGGAAACCTCAGAGCCTACCTCCAGTGAAATACCTCCTCCAAAGGCTATACCTCCCATGAAATACCTCCTCCAAAGGCCACACCTCCCGTGAAATACCTCCTCCAAAGGCCACACCTCCTGACCTTCCCAAAAGTTCTACGCAGTGGTGGGCATGTGTTCAGATATATGAGCCTGTAGAAGCTCTTCTTATCCAAGCCACCACATCCAAGACCTTTTGCAACGCTAGAAAAGATTGGTGAGTCTGTCCTAGACTTATTGAGGACAAGACAACTGTGATGTAAAAAAAAATTGGGGAAAATAGCATTTAACACCTATTTCTTTTTTGTGACCACCTCTGCAGGCATTGTGTACATATCTCAATGTTTCCAGAGGAGCTGATCTCCTCCTAGCAGTGTATCAAAGCAAATATTAAGACACATAACCAACCCTTTGGCAGAGTACAGGGAATCATATGAAAGAAGGGGGAGTTAGTATGACCTGGAAAGGATAGGAGCTCCACAAGGACCAAATATATCAGGGCACAGGGGTCTTTCATGAGACTGTTTCTCCAACCAAGGACTGTATATGGATATAACCTAGAACCCCTGCTTGAATGTAGCAAATGGTAGCTCAGTATCCAAGTGGGTACCCTAGTAAGGGGAACAGGGACTATTTTGGACATGAACTCAGTGGCTGGCTCTTCGACCCTTACCCCTCCCTGAGGGAAGAGCAGCCTTGCTAGGCCACAGAAGAGGACATTGCAGCCAGTCCTGAAGAGACCAAATAAGCTAGAGTTAGATGGAAGGGGAGGAGGTCCTCACCTATCAGTGGACTTGGAAAGGGGCAGGGAGGAGATGAGGGAGGGATGGGGGGGTAGTGAATAGGGAGGGAATATGGGAGGGAGCTGCAGCTGGGATACGAAGTGCATAATCTGTGATTAATATAAAATAAAAATGTTAAAAAAAACACAGGATTGTTCTTATACTACAATTATACTTCACGATTGTTTTCTATAAGAAAACAGTAAATTAAAGAACATATGTTTTAGTTTACAGCCTAGAAATTGTAATTGATTCTGAGTAAATTAAGGGAAATGTGTGAGAATCTAAATATTTTCCCCATACCTTAGGATGGGAAAATGATCATGAGTCCAGTCATTTGGTAGAAATCACAATAGTCTCTGTGGGTATTTGAAGTATCAAACCAATTCATTGGGCTTCTGAGTGTTGCTGAAATTCCATGAAGCAAAAAGAATGAGGCATGGCAATGTCTCCATGTCTTCTAACAGTAATCTAAGATTGTCTCCATCGGTTCTTACCACAGAGAAGAGTATAGTTTTCCGGAGACACTAATGAGTCTTAAAATAAGAATGGCAATAAAGTAGCAGGAGAATTGTTTCAGGGTGTGGTGACCAAGACAATTATTTGATAATACATGAATCCTTCCAGGCTGCATCATAGAAGGAGGATTAGAAGTGCTCCAGAAAAGGGAACCAGAGTTCACCAAGTGGCTTATTTTGGTCCCAGATTGGTACAGAAGGACATGATATGGTATGCTAGCTATAGCTTTTCATGGAAAACAATTCTAACTCTAAAAATAGTTTAGTAACCTTTACTATGGGAAAACAAACCATTAACAATTTTAGAATTTGTTCCTCTACAAAAGTATCTGAAGTCTCTGCTCATTTAATGTATCTTAATATTTTTATCAACAAAGTCAAATTATTTTACTAAACTCATTTCCAACAGGTAGAGATGTGTGCCGGTCCCTCACATGATCACATCCTCTGTGGGGAATCATGGTAAAGTCATGTGGTATGTGGATAAAGTTCTGTGTCCTAGAGCAAGTGCAAGATTAGAGGTGCTATTACAGGCTGCTCTTTTTCTTATCGGCTTGGACTCAGAAACATGTAGCATAAATGAAAACCCTCTGACGCCCGAAGCAGCACGCGGACTCCTCTGTAGACTCTGGCAGCACGTTTCCAGTCTGCATCTCTAGCCATCTTCTCAGCTTTCTTCCTAGGTCCCTTTTGAATTTCTCCATTATGGTCACAACTGAAGAGAAATAGAGGTCAGAAAACAAACTCATTAGAAATGAAAGCATTGGTTTCTGATAATCAAGCTCCATCACTAAACAAGGAGGAAATGACAAGTTCTTCCGATCTTGCTCTCAGTATTATCATCTCTAAAATAGGAATGTGACCTGCTGTAGCTATTCTTTTTTTATTTATCATATGAAAATCATTCATGAGTATTGTCAAATATATAGATTAAACTACAAGGGAATAATTAAAATCACTCAAAATCATCTACGCATAATCTGCTTGCAAAATTTTGGATGCTGTTATACTCTTTGTTCTGTGTATATACACCCTTTTTGTTTTTGTTGAAAATCTGTACATACCTTTGTATTTGTTGTTTATATCTATAGTTGGAAAATATTCAACATTATTTTACAATAGTTTTCTTGTATTGCACATTCACTATCTTTTTCTCAAATAATATTTACGGTTTGAGTGTAATATAATATACCATTTCTTCCATTTTTCCCTGGCAAACCCTTCCATGTATAATATATTCTTGCTCTGTTTCAAATTCATAACCTCCTTTTCTTTAATTATTGCTACATATGTTTACATATGTACAAATATTTATATTCCTAAATTCGTAAGTACAACCTTCTCAGTCTGTGTAATGTTCCTTTTCTATGTGTGTTTTCAGGGCTGACCCTTTGGTATTTCCTCAGTGTTGTTCACTGGGGAAGACTATTTCTCCCACTCTCAGCATTCCTTGGTTGCTGTAGTTCTTGGCCTAGGATTGACACTTCTTGAGCTTTCCCCATGATGTTAGCATGTGCAATCTTGTCATCCTAGTTCAACTCCTGTTGAAGCATCCATGTTGGTAAGACTTCATAGGTGTAGCTTCTGACATTTCTCAGACATACTATCTCATAGTAAACTCTGGCCCTCGGGCTTTTGCTGTCTTCACATTCACTGCTATTATTACAAAAATATAATAAAGCCATCAAAAATGAAATATACATTAAAACATTTAAACGTACATTAAAATAAATTCTGGTGATGTTACTCTGGTTGATATTATAGACAAGTAAAGAAAAAATCAGGAAATAACATTTAATGCAAGCCAAGTTTGTACCAAATCATGAGTTTAGAACTTCATTTACAGCATTGTTTTTAATATGCTTTCATCTTAATGGGGTACTAAATAGAGAAATTTAACCTAGGACTTGAGTCTATGAAGTACAACTGAGTAGCTGCTGGCTAGCTTTGTGATTTTGTGACACTTTGTCTTTGGCCTAGTTTCTCTACCAAAGAATAGTAAAAATCATAATGATGCCATTTACCTAGGAAAAAAATTGTTTTGAGGGACTACAGCTGGGATACAAAGTGAATAAACTGTAATTAATATGAAAAGGAAAATAAAAATTAAAAAAAGAAATTTCACTAAAGAAAAAAATTGTTTTGAAGATTCAACCAGTTAATATAAGCAAAATGTAATAAATATTATCTAATACATCCCATTTTTCAGTGTCTAAAGCCATGCTTTTCTGTTTAGCTCTTCCATTAAAATATTAATCCGCATGGTTTCGAACTTGTTTGGTGCAGAAGTGGATTCCAAGAAGAAGCAATGTGAGAAAAATGCAAAAGACGAAGGCCCTTAGATTTTTAATCCTTCTTCCACAGCCTTAAAGTAATGTGGCCTCTAGGAAATAGTTTACATTCTTATGCTTGGTTATGGTTTTCTTTTGAATGAGCAAATGCTAGCTATCTTAGGGTTTTGCTGAGGATTTCAATGCGAAAGTATGTTTAGACCCTGTTATCTTGCCTACCCAATAAATGGTTCTGTAAATGTTAGCCATTTATCCCTTGCATTGGTATTAAATTGCTTTGTTTGTTTTAAAAACTAGTATCAATGGGCAGATTATTCATGCATTTTGTAAGCACCACTCACAGAATAAGGCAGTCAAATAAATACCTAAGGACTATGTGTTGGCAGTGATGCTAGGAGGTGAACTGCTATATTTCTAAGCATTCTAAGTTTATCATATTTTCCTGACTTTATCATCATTTGTTTTCAGGTAGATGTAAAAATGTACCCATTGTTTTTTTATTTCTTTTTTGATCTAATAACAGTCTTTACCATATAGTACACTTCTCTTTTTTATTCTATTTATTTTATTTGCAAATTTTTATGCAAGTTAACAGAAAACATTTTATGAAGGAGCCTAAAATTCCTTCAGTTAGCATATAAAAATTATTAAATGAATTTAAAAGTAAGGCATGAATGACCAAGTGAATAACTCCATGTTATTGATCTAATGGTCCCAAGTACTGGTTCTGGCATTTACATCAATACAACATTTTTTTTCTGATTTTTGATTGCAAAGTGAGATGAATGTTCAAGGCCTCATGCTCTTAACCATCTAGACTCCTGAAGGAGAAAACTTAGAAACATTGCTTCCAAATAAAGCAGAAAGAAAGGAATGTTGTCAACAGTCAATCAGAGAAAATGGGAAATCAGAGAAGATGGGTAGATTCTCAAGTAAGTGAAGAGAAACACTTTGAGAAGTGGCCTTTCAATAAATTTTGGCAAATGAATGGGATTCTTCAGGAAAAACTCAAGGGTGAAGGAAAGCACTAGGGTGAAGGAAAGTCGGGTGAATAAGAACAAAATGCTGGAACACGATTCCTGGTCTTGAGGAGGTGGATTCAGTATGAAAGACTGAAGGAGAGCAGAGCTTCATAGGAGATGAAGCTGTGGATTTCATGAGCAAACGTTGGGTGCCGTAGACTGGCGTGTCACTGGGCAGTGTGGGTGTGCTCTAAAGATGCCTTTGTGGAATCAAAGGACAGTAACATGACCAGGCCAAGGCTTCCTCGCTACTTAGAGATTTACACAATTTCACCCCGAACCGTGTCTTTTTAGTATAGACATTATTGCCAGTAGAAGAGGTATTTTAACTGAAATAAACTGAGTGTTGATGTTAACCTCTGTGGGGGAAAAAAAATTGTCTCTTAGGTTTGATCCCCAGAATTCTAAATAAAATAAATAATAACCGCTTTTCAATTCGATCATTTCTCATCACTAAAATAGATCCCTTTTAAGTATGTAAAATAATATCTAAAATAATGTCTGAACTTGTGTTTGGAGAGATCTTACTATGTAACCCTTAGACCATAATAGCCTTGAATTCACATACACACACCTGTCTCTGCCTTCTAAGTGCTGATATTAAAGGCCTACACCACTATGCCCAGCCTGAACTTCTCTTTTCTTTCATTAGAAAGCCTTTAAAAATCAATCAATGCAAAGATTAGAGCACCTACCCTGCCAAGTTAGAAGTATCTCATGTCTAGCACCTGTGCATTTCCCAAGCCCATAGTTCTGAACAGCCTCACCACGTCTGTTCTCTTGCCAGCTACATTCCCACACTAGTTCTCAGGCCAAGTTAACTTTGTGTGTGTTCTCATTATTGTTACTTTTTTTTACAATAGTGGGCATATAATAAACATATCTTTAATGACAAGGTTTGGGGTTTTTTCTTTGCATTGAAGGTCCTTTCTGAAAGTATCAGCTCATTACCACTTACAGCCATAAGGAAGAAGTCAGTGTCACAGTATACCTCAGGCTTCCTAAGTATCCATTTCACACACTTAAACAGCCACTTAAAATCTTAGCCCAAAACACCTCATCCATGCCTCCACAATGGCCATGGAGGAGATTCTGCAATGTGATGGCTTCCTGGAGAGTAGCTGACAGCCGTGGCGATGGTCTTCTCTTGCCCTTTGTGTCTTTTCCTAATATGGTGCATTTGGCTCTGTGTGAATTCTACCTGTACATCTTTCAACTCTTTTTACAAAAGAACGGAAGCAGTTTGCTGGTTTTAGTCCGTGATGCCAAGGCTCCAGTGAAGGGTTTTTTTGTTTTGTTTTGGTTTTGGTTTTTGTTTAATTTTTTTAGGTTGAATATGTTCTTGTTTTCTTATTTTTTAATTTGTAAAGCCAATCCAAACGTGAAGAAAAAAAATCAAATTTCGCCAATTTGAAAAGAACAAAAACAGCTAAAACCTCCTTTAAAAATTTTCTAAGCTATTATGAGATTACAGACAAAAGATTGTACATGAAAGATTTTTTTGAAAAAAAACAGGTTGCTTTGCCTTTCTTTCTCACTTCAAAAGTCTTTGTCAGATATGAAAAAGAAACATACTCAAAATGAAGAGTAAATATAATTAAAATGGTTCCTTGCCTTGTCATATAAGCTTCTTATGGGCAAAATCTGTATAAACTTAATACTATGAAACTTGGGCAGAAAAGAAAAAGAAGGAGTGGGCAGGGAAAAAGTTTGATTTTATAAGAACATGCATAAATATGATAGTAGGAGAAGTGACATTAAATCTCTAATTGCTTTTGATGAGAACATTTTTGATGCATTGCTTTATTTCTTCTAAGGCTTGCCATGCACCTGCCATACAATAGTCTCTTCATAGGCAACTAATGAATGAATGATAATACACAGGCCACATTAATACAAGTGTGAATTTTATCATAATGGGGACAATTTACAGTGCAACTGTTTTAACATAAAGGTCAAATTGTTATTAAATAACTACTCAAATTTATCATTTACTAGGTAGGATGGGATTGTGATTAAGCATTCACATTTTTGAAACACTTATTAGTTGTGAGCCTAAATTTTCTTCCATATTAAATAGGGATTATTAAAGCCCACTAATCAGAAAAAGGGAAATTTTATATGGTAATACCATAATCCAGTTTGTAGTATTTCTGGCACATATTAAGTAATATCTGTATCAATTTTACATTATGCAAAGTAAAAATGAATATAAGTATTACACATAGAATTTTATCCAAATTAAATTAATTAATATATATTATTACATATTGAACATTCAGGAAACACTACACAAGGCAATAAAGATTCATTCATATTGACTATTCTATCTGTAAAGAAACATAACCTACTGGGGACAAGAACATATGTATTAATAGGTTAAAATCAATAATAATGAAGTTCACATTTATTAACATTTGAGCTTTAACAATCACTATCCTGTTTAACATAATGGCTAAATGAAAAGGATATTACTATTCTTATACACAGGAGGAAACTAAGGCATGGTCAAGTTAAGCACTGCTGATACCTGAATTTATCCTTTCCTACTGACATGAAAGCTGTAGTTTTAACTACTGTGTTACTATAAAGGGGATGTGTACAATTGAGTAAGTGTTCAGATTAGAAGAGCAACAATACAAATGGACCAGTCTGGGAAAAGGTTCAGAGAAGTAAGAAAGTCTGGGTCTTCAGGGACCAAAATACCATACCCCTACACACAATTATTTATCCTCTTCCTTTCTGTAGTTTCAGTTACCAAGATTCAACCACAGTTAGGTAATAATATTGAATGCAAAATTTCAGAAGTAAAGATTCATACATTTTCGATGCCATGATATTGTGAGTGGCATGATGAAATCTCATGCAGTCTTACTGCATCCTGCCTAGGGTCTGAATCCTTTCTTTCCACACTCTATACCTACCCACCTGTTGGTCACCTCGTAGCTGTGTGGGTTATCAGATCAACTTTTGAGGTATCTCGGTTTCTGCATTCAAATAATCCTTATTTTATATAATAATAACCCCAATGAGTAAAATTAGTCATACTCACAATTTGAATGTGCTGGAAGTAACCTCTACTTTCTGAAAGTTAGAGGAAATGGCTTATGTATTTGAAAAATAAAACAGTATATTATAACGGGTGAGGTGCTTTCAGAGGTACCAGCCATCCACTGTACGTATGAATATATACATATTCCCTGTATATAATGAAGTCACTATAATCATCATGTAGCAGAGGCTAGCTCCCTGGGTTTAAAATCTGACTGTACATATTGACTATGTTATTATCTTAAGAAAGTTTCTACATCTTTTATATTTTAATCAGTAAGTGGAAAAATAATAGCATATCCTGTTTAAGTCGTTGTAAAGGTTAGATGAGTTAATACAGAGGATTACCATGATGCTTAGGATGCCTAAATGTTAAATAAATATTGACTACTATTGATACCACTATTGCTATTGCTGCTGCTTTTTATGTTATGAGTTATGGGAATACTTTGAAATTTTTCCTTCTTGAATTTCATTTAAAATTTAAAAACAAACTAGTATTTCACAAGTATGAAACTCTAGAACATTTAGATCATTGTTCCCTTTATCTTGAAAGCTATACTTCAGTTGGACATGATGAGAAAGGAAAACAGACGTCAGAGAAATGCATTGTGTACTTAAGTGAAAGAAATTCAGTAAGAGAGAATGTTGCTAGCCTCCTGGGACTTCTCTTCTCTTTGTGCATGCCCATTGATATTTCTTAGTTAACTTCCTTGAGAACATAGTAATGTCAAAATTTTTAAAGAATATTGTTATCTTTGCTTTTCTGAACAAATAAATATATTTTAATGTAAAGAAAGCCTTTAAAGTATTATTGGCAGTACTAAGGCATAGCCTGTACTGCCATGGGTAGACTGTTTTGTTAAAGGCACACTAGTGTGCTTAGTAGCTAAATGTATAGACACCCCCCCTTAGACATGAGAAGAACAGGACAATACTCACTGACACCTAGCTAAAGGAACAGTTTTTCCACTTTGATGAGAACAGCTTGTTTGGCAATACAAGTGCAAAGAATACCAACTAGACTAGTAGGCAGGCACATTGGCAGTACCATCAGTGATATAGTAGGAACGAGTATATGTCTAGGAAAGATGAGATTTTAAAGTGCGTGTAATCAGTTCATGGGCAGCACTTACCTGGACATGGCTGTCTGCTAGTGACCCCCACAGAAGCACTTTAATACATGGCCCTTTACTTGTGTCTGTTTCAGAAGCCCTTTGAAGTCAGAAAGCTATACCCAGAACTATCTTTTTTTTAATATATTTTTGTTTCTGAATGGGTGTATTTAAACACAGATCACATTTTAAGTAATATGTATCCCAAGCCAATATTCTATAAATCAACAGCATTTCAAGTCAATTTGAACTCTGTCTTGTCAGTTCTTCGGTGGGGGGGTCCAGAAAATGATTGGTTTTGAACAGTAACAGTTCATACATAATGACTAAAAATCAAACCAAACTAAAGAAAACCAAACTTGTTTAATTATAGTATATACTGTCCCCCAAATAAGCGTCAACTTAAATCTTCCATATTCTTTTAGAGTAACATTCCTTTCTTCCATGCTAATATAAACATTTAAAACTATTGCCTTAAAGTAATAAATTTATATATCATTTCAATCTGAATCTTGACCTAAATAACAACATTACTAATACCTTTCCACTTTGATTTAATGATTTTTTTATTATTTATTACAGTTTATTCACTTCATATCCCGGCTGTAGCCCCCTCCCTCATCTCCTCCCAGTACCATCCCTCATTCCTCTTCCCTCCATCCCCCACCCCTAGTTCACTGATACGAGAAGGTCCTCCTCCCCTACTATCTGACCCTAGCCTATCAGGTCTCATCAGGACTGTCTGGATCCTTTTTCACTGTGGCCTAGTAAGGCCACCTCACCAGGAAGAGGTGATCAAAGAGCAGGCACCTGAGTTCATGCCAGAGACTGACCCTGCTCCCCTTACTAGGGAACCTCTATGGATACTGAGCTGCCCATGGTTATATCTAAGCAGGGTGGGGTCTAGGTCCTCTCCATGCATGGTCTTTGGTTGATTCATCAGTCTCTGCAGGGCCCCCTGGGCCCAGATATTTTGGCTCTGTTGGTCTCCTTCTGTATAAGATTCTTATACAGACTCTTCTATAAGATTCCCTGCACTCTGCCCAAAGTTTGGCTATGAGTCTCAGCATACGCTTCTGGGTAGAGTCTTTCAGCGGTCCTCTATGGTAGGCTCATGTCTGGTTCTGTCTTCTCCCATTTTTTGATGTCTATCCTGTTTGCCCTTCTGAATGAGAATGAAGCATCTTACCTAGGGTCTTCCTTGTTGTTTAGCTTCTTTAGGACTATAGATTTTCTCAAGTTTATCCTATATCATGTGGCTAATATCCACTTATAAGTAAGTATATACCATGCAAGTCTTTCTACTTTTTCATTTCTTTTAAATTCTCTCATTCATTCTTTTGTTGATCACTCTACCACATAAACAGACAAAAGCTGATTTTCATATTTTATGAGGTAATTTGATTTATACCCATTCACCTTGGCTTCCACCCACTCTTACTGCTGGATATTGGGGGGGAAGAATGAGCCTTTAAAGCTAAGAGTTAATGATTCAGTCTAGAGCAAGATGCAGCATGCTCTTGTTTGGGGCTTGTTGAAAGTAGGTGTGGCTGACTGGTTGCCTGGCTGATTGGTTAGCAAATTGGTCAATTTTGGGAGCCCCCTGCCCCACTTGTTTCAGAATTCTCAACCTCATACTTTATAGATGTACACAGCTTTTCTTTCTACACCAAAACTCTTTTTCTGTGTGATCTGTAAAACTCAGACAGTGCCTCAAAGCTTACTCTTTACAAATGACCTTTCTGGCTAATTGTTACTCAGTCCTCTGTATGACACCTGAGGAGGAGTAGCATAGTAGCTAAGCCTTCGAGCCCAGGCATTCTGAGGCTTCCTTCTAGGGCTTCTGTAGTCTTTCTTTTTCTTTTCTATGTCTTAATAGGAGATTCATGTTTAATATAGAAAACTTCTAGTTCAACCCCCTCAAGTTTTGGTACAAGGATCTCCATGCAGCTGATAAATATATAAAACAAATAATGTCAGAGCTATACACAGTGAAGTTCCTATGAGTTTCTACTCCAAATATTTTTGGAGAGCAAAGGTATCTCACAGATGTCTAACATTCCTAAATTTAAATGTAGGACACAGAGCTTCTTTGTGTCCCTTATTAGCTACCCTAATATATGTCTTAGGGTATATACACGGTGAGTCAAGTTTGCAGCAAACTTCTAGTTCAAATATTACCTGGGACTTCATAAAACCTTTTCAGTGTTCTTTACATGGAAAAAGTATTACCTGCAATAGGAATAAATTAGGAATATATTCTAACCAAGCCAAAGCATAGTTAAGCATTTTAATAATGCTAAATTTGAGATGTTATACTGATGAGATATTTTCCATACAAATAAAGAACAAAGTATATAAAACCCTGGGATTTGCGCTGAGTTAGAATTACAATGCAGCTGTCATTTTTGCATTTCCTGCTTTTCATGAAACATTACCAGTGATCCTCTGTCATTTAAATCAGTTGAGACTGTGGATTTATCTTAATTTTCACCCTTTGTTTCCCCTTTTTGTGATAGCAGTTATGAGATATGATGATGTAGAGTGTTTCTGCTTATAATGGGTTCAGCCCTGTCCCTTGGCAGACTAAATCTTCTGGCTAATTCACTGATCAGTTAAATAGTCGAAGTTATTATTATTATAATTATTATTTTACATTTATATAGCACTTTTCTCCCAGGGTTTCAAGGCATTTTACACACAGTAAATTACCAAATAGAAATTAATCCTTATATCATCCTGTGGGGTAGGTACACTCACATTAATGAAATTACACAGAAGTACCCTTGTGTCACAGCTCTACCCCAGCCCCATGATCCTGCCCTTCTTTCACAAAAATAAAGTAGAATGCTCATGGCATTGTAGGGAAAAGCTAAAAGGGAGATCCTTAGGAAAACAGACCTATGTCCTGACTTTGGCATTCTGAGCTTCCTGGACAATAAACTAATAGGAGCAATGAAGCATGCAGTGGGTCTTGGTAACTGTCACCCACCTGGGTAGTTCCTTTTAATTCTTCATAGGGCAAGCTAGGATGTGATCTGAAAGTGTTTGATTGTACAAAAAAAAAAAAAAAACGCATGGATGTGCATTTAAAATCAGATCCCAAAGATGCTCGAGCACACATAGATTCTCACTTAATTGGTTCAGAAGGAGCTCTAGGTTTTAACTCCAGGTGATTTTGAGGCCAGTGGTACTTGAAGAAACATGTAGTGACTAAGGAAAAACTGTTACTACCCAATGTATATGTTAGAAAACAACTGCTCAAGTGAGCAACATGTCATAATTTGGCAGAGCCAAGACTAGATACCACTGAAATTTGGCAAATTTGGCAAATTTTCAAATCTGAACTTTTAATATAGTAATACTACAATCCTTCCAGGAAAGGGTAAGTTGAGAAACAAATATAACAGAACTTAAATGTAAAGGAATGGAGAGCACTAGAGATAGTCACAGCTCATGCCCAGTACACCTAAAGTCCTAGGATCAATCTCCAGTATCAAAATAACATAAAACAAACTAAAATCAAGGAGAAAATAGAACATGAGAAGTTGTACTCTGTGAACTGGCATATCCTGGCTTCTTGAGAACTCACATTCATTTGGACACCTAGGCTTAAAGAACCATCGCTTGTACTGTAAAGCTAGCTGACATGCTCTTCATTATTGTGCTTCTCTGTGTCAGGGCTATCTTGAGCCCTCAAACCAACTACTCAGTCAATTAACTGTCACCCTGTATGTGCTGAAATGTTCAGAATGCTGAATCATTCACCCTGTCCAGGAAGTGTTTCTTCTGCTTATAGGTGTCACCAAGAGAAAAATAATTAATACATCTCTTGTTTCTGAGGTACAGGAGACTTTACTTTTATTTTTAAGCAGTCTTACTCCAAGAGGCAGGGAGAAGGGTGAGAAGGAATGACTATAAACATTTCAGCTATTATTTAATATTTCATTTGAGACAATTTCATTTTTTTATTTCTTGACTTAATATTTATTCTGTTTTCTTCAAAAACCAGGGCAAAACACTATAAGAAGTATACGCAGGCATAGTGGATCCAAAGTTCTGAATTCCTTGCTCAGAAGTGTGAGCATTCTATGGTGGGGTTTAGAGATGCTTGTGGGATTGGTTAGGGTTTTCAGAAACCAGAAACACAGATAGTGTGGAGTTGCTGGTGGTGAGGATTCCCACAGTCAGTGTAAACTTGCCTTACTTCTTTTCAGTGGGTCGTAGAGTCAGTTAGATTGACATAATTTGTTTTCTTTTTCTCAAAAGCATGTATCACTTAGTTATGGATGATAATTATTTTTGGCTTAGTGAAATTTGTTTTTTAGTCTCACCACTATACCTTCTATTCCTGGAAGTTGGTTTCTGCATCTAAAGATCTCATTTTTGTTCATGTTTATGGATGTTTTTGTATGTACCCATGTGCCAGTGTGTGTGCATGCATATGGAGAACAGAATTCGCTATCTGGTGTCATCCTCAATTGCTTTCCACTTTCTATCTTGAGTCAGGTCTCTTACTGGAGCTGGAGCCTACAGATTCAGCTAAGGCCAGCTGACAAGCCTCCAGGGCCACGTTCTCCACCTCCGCAGCACAAGGATTACAGGCCCATGTGACTTTTTTCTTTTTCTCTTTCCTTCCTTCTTTCTTCTTTCTTTCCTTCCTTTCTTCCTTCCTTCCTTCCTTCTTTCCTTTCATTTTCTTTCTTTTTAAAACCTGGGTGCCTGAGATGCTTGCACACCTGTGAGAATATAGTCCTGGAACCATTCTCATCGTTTTCTTTTTAAACACTGTGGTTATCCTCAGTCGCTGAAAGGACAATTTTTACTTAGACTACAATAAGCTATACAGTGCAGCAAAATAGCATTTTTTATTGGCAACAGTGGGTGACAGTAGCAAGTGAAGATGCATTTAGACACAGTAACCACATGTTCCTTCGGAAAGTACAGTTTGCTCCTTGGCCCTTCAGCCTTGCTCTCTTCAGTATCACGTTATGTCCAGGCTGGATCAAGATCTCTCTGTAGCCATATAGAGTACCCCTTTAAGAAAAAAGCATAAAAACTCTGATTACAAAATTGAGCACAGAGCTTTAGAATAAGCCAGGCAAGTGAAGGGCCCTGGAGTTTAATCCCTTAAATTCACAGTCAATCCAGCTCTGAATATCCCCATTTTGAGCTTTACAAAGGTACTCTTAGTAAATATTACTGTTTCATATAATAACAAGATTAGTTAAGGATAATGTCCTACTTTATAAGTGTAGTCTTTAGGTTAAAAATAACAACACATTGGAAAAATAACGTGAACCTACTTACCAACAATTTAGCTGATTCCATGTAGTGTTCATCTTTGTTTATTCAGCCTAACTCCAACATAATAACGGTCAATAAATACCATTAGAGCAGACATCTCTTTGTGGAGCCTCGTATTTCAAGCAATACTTGAGACAATAAAGTACAGGTCAGCAAGAAATGTCAACAGTCCTTTAAATTCTTTGTACTGGGATTACAACTGTATTGTAAAACTAAGAAAGGAACTAGCATAGATTGTGTTTGACCCATTGTCTCTTTTCTCGGAGTTGTAAAAGATGTAAAAGATATGGCTTTCACAGCATTTCGCCTCCACCACCCATTTTTATACTTTATTATTTCATTTCTTCCTATTCCGAACAAGTTGTAAACATTTAGATTTTTGAAAGATCTTTCAAAGTGCCATGGTATTGCTGCTTCCTTCTTGTTCATTCGTTTGTTTTCCCATTAAACCTCTTCCTGTGTTTTATTATTCCAAAATTGATATTTAGTGGCAGTCTCCTGGTAGAAAGCACTTAAAATTTACAATTCAACTGTTAAAAGATCTAAAACTATCTCTACTTTTTTGTCCCAGTTTCCTTTCCTGTTGCTGTGATTAAAAAAAAAGAAAAGAAAAAGAAAAAGTGTCAAAGCACCTTAAGGGAGAAAGGGCTGATTTGACCCAAAGCTTTCAGCTACAGTGCATCACTGTGCGGAAATTAAGGCATTAGGAATATAAAGCAACTAGAAACAGGCATAGTTAAAAGAAGAAAGAAAATGAATGTATGCAAGTTCCTGCTGTGCTGGCTTTCTCCACATTTATACAGTTGAGGATCCCTTGCCTGGGGAATAGTGCCACCCACAGCTGGCAGGCCTCCCACCAGAGTAAACTCAGTTGAAGTAATCAAAGGCCATCCCAAAGGCCAAATGTGAACAATCCCTCGTAACACTCTCTTCCCAAGTGATCCGAAATTGCATGTACTTTTCTCCTTACCCAATCCCCTGATAGTAGAACATTCCTTTAAAATATATGGAGAATGTGTTTTGGAGCACTATATAGATATTTAAATGAAAATCAAAATGGTAAATAATATTGGCTTCTCAAAATTACTGAGTTTTCATCTTCTTTGTAGGCTAAGCCAGTTGTTTCATTTCTGTTTTCACATTTATTGGTCTCCATAGTACCCACCTAAGAAGTAATTTCTCAGAGTTCTGACTAAAAAGAAATAGCCAATCTTAAGATCATCACTACAGTTTATTGCCTGATACAACTAACCAACATGAAATTTAAACACAGAAAAGAGAAAATCTGTGGAAGATCACCCAGTAGCCATGAGCAAACAATCGCACTGTAGCTGTGAGCAAATGCTGTCTGAACATCAATTTCAGGCAGCCTCTTTCATCAGGAAAACAGCCGCTCCTTTAAAAAGAAACCTTCAAGAAAATTAAAGTGTTGCATTTTTTTAAATTTTAGCATAATAATTGTTATAAGTTGTATTTTTCAACTTTTATCTATATTTGTTCTTCTTGCATAAGTAATCAACATTCTTTAACAGTGGAATAGTATTGGGTTAAATGTTTTCAGAGTAGAAGTGGCTTACTTCAAAAACATTTTTTATGCCTGTTTAGATCTTATGTTTGCTGTCCTGGCTGAAGATGACTCTAGTGCAGAAACAGCCAGAGACTTGCAGTTTTAGCTGCTTGCGTCCTCAGAGAGAAGTGGGATCTGATGTGCTTGTGATGCATAGGGAATGTGCTGTGCATGGGGGAGAAACTGTCCTAAAAAACAGCATCGTAACTTTCCATAATTCACATGGGCTAACTTTTTACAAAATGTACTCACTGCTTTTTATAACATACTTTAAATTATCTCCATAACAGATAATGTTGCATAGTCTATGAGTTCAGATTTTACATTCTCCCTTGGAGAATAAAAAAAAAAAGGGTATTAGCATGGGTGGGTTCAGTAATATAAAGCTGTCTTTTTGTGTCATTTGGTATAATTGAAAAATAATTTTTGGCCAAGTTTCCTTAGCATTATGTCCATATTTGTCCACATATCTACTTAAGGTCATGTTTCCTATTAGCCATAGCTTTCATTTTAGACTATCACATTGACTGTGGAATTTAAATGTTCATGTGGCTTACAGTTTAAGACCAGTTACTCTAGGCACTTGGGTTCATACAGAAGTTCTCCACAGCACTGCGACTAACATTTTCGATCAGGTAATGTTTTTGTTAGAAAGCAAATAGAAATCCTACACATTGTAAGATGTTCAGCAACATTCCTGACCTCTGCTTACTAGACTCCACTACCACAGTCAGCTTCTTCATAAAAATGATCTCCAGACATTGCCAGTTGTCATCTGTAGGAGAGAGGTGCCAAAAGTACCTTTCAGCTGAGAGCTCCCAAGTTATTAGCATGTGCTGCTGGGATGAGCCTGCCGTTTGTTGTAGTCACTGACTTTTTACTTGTTCATGTATAATGGAGTAGAGATAAAATATTATATGAACTGCAGAAACTCAGTAGTCCTCAGCTGAGACAAAGAGGAACCCTTCTCAATAGCTTTGATAAGATAGAGTTTTAAGTGTCAGTTACATAGGTGTGCTTCAAGTCTCATCTAATGACTTTCACTAGAGAAATGAGTCTAGGAATCTTCATAGATGTATATTTTATACTTTTTATTTATTAATTGGCCTCATTATTATAATGATCTTTGAGAAAAGCAGACCAAGCTGGCATACTGCTGTTGACTTAACAACTAAATCCCCTTTCAGCGCTCACCTGTCTCAAACAGTGTAATAGTTGACATTTTACCCCAGTGGCGCCTCCCTACAGAGAGACCTAGTAACAAGTGAAACAACAGGTAAAATCCATCTTGGCTTTGAGGCAGGAAGACGGCAATTACACAAATGGAGCCACACTACACAGATTTCAGGGTCTGTGTCTACAAGTGAAAACTGGAGATCACTTGCCAAGCAAAGAAAATGAGGTCTGCTTAACTTCTGGATTAAGTTACTTAGACTCCCAAAGAGAACTTCACGTTGCTGATGAAACTCATTCACCCTCATAGCCATCACAGGGCTCAGGGGCTGTCATTCCTGTAGACAGGAAACTGGGCAGTAGTAAGAGAGGTCACCCGAGTCAAGTTCTCATGAGTGCAAGCTGTATACAGTCATAAAGATAAGCTTCACACAGCCTCACACATGGTTTTTTTCTCCATAGAGGCATATAAACAAATAACAATAGCCAGTTGTAATGAATAATCTGAAGTTAACTCAGTCCTGGCTACACCTGGGAGGGGCACAAAAGCACATTCCAAGAATAGTTCCATGTTTTTGGAACCTGAAATCATAAGACTCTTGTCTTGTTTTGGGGGAGTTTTCTCACAACCACTTAGAATTCCCCATGCTTGGACCGTGTTCCAACAATAAATACATTAAAACCATTGTTTTCTTTCATAAAAGTGCACCTAGTGTTTTAACACTGTTAAGCACTAAAATATTTTTAGATATGTAATATTGTGGTTGAAATTCCATTTGATAGTATCTTTGAACCATAAGTGTTAATTAGCAAGCATCCTGTTTTCAGATAATAGCCATTAAAGTATTTGTGTCACTTTTTGATTATTTATAATTTTTAACAACAATAAAATAATCTTTCATTCAGTTCTTAAATTTTTTGGGGGGGAGAGGGTTAAAAGTTAAGCTAAGTCCTAGATCTCCTAAATCTGTAGCAGAGTTGAAACAGAAGGGAGTAGACACTTTTCTAAGTATAGTATAAGAAAATTCATTTTTCCTGTGTTTCATTTTTATAAACTGTAATTAGGCCACATTTTGGTTCACATCAGAATTTTGATTCAATATACTGGTTATCTTCAAGACTGGTGAAATAATAAAGTTATGTATCTTAACCTGCTGTAAAAATTTCGTTCCTAGTTGTGTCATGTGTAACAGGGATCTAGAAAATTTACATTTTGTACACATTTCAAGAGCATGATTGTAACTTAGGAAATTCTAGTGCAGCTGTAAAGGACTAACTATTTTAGTTTTCATATAATTTGTTAATTACCTGTCCAAAAGATACTTTTTTTCATTTTTGTATTCACAGGAAATGGTTTGGGTGGTATCTTTCTCAGCAAAGCCTTTTTCTGTGGGATTTCCACTCAGAAAATGACTCAAGGGAAAGAAAACACTTTCCCACCTGTCTCTTTACTTCTAAGAACTCAGTGTCAGTTTTCAGACAACAGATAGCAGTTTGCCATGCATAAGGTGCTCTAATACCCCTTCAATGTGCCTACTCTTTCCTTGCAATAAAGAAATAGTCCTCCTCTTGCTTAGGACATTTTCAGCAATTTACCAAAATTCCTAGTGTTATGAACTCACAGAATTACAGATTCGTTGTGACCAGATTCTAAACTCAGCTGTTCAAAATGTAACTAGTTGCCAAGTAAGAAAGGTGTAGAGCCTTTCATCAGTTACCCAAGTATTTATAAGCAAACAAAGGTTGTATCTCTTTCTGTCCATATAGAGAAACAAGTTGTCAGTATTCACTGTGAATATTGTGGTGAATTGCCATATTCAGAGAAATGGGCAACTTCGAGGAAGAAAGTTTAACGGGTATTTTTAAACTCTTTTGTGCTGTCACGGAAATACTTTGGTTTGTAATATTTTTGTAGACACAGAGAAATCAGAGTACTTCTTAATTGTTTAAAGCAGATTATACCTTTTCAATGTATTTGACAGTGCTGTCTTGCCAGTTTAAACAGGACTATGACCGTGGCTAAGGCCTGTAAAATTTCTTGGCTCCTCGCTGAAAATGTGGAGTAGTGGGAAAAAGAGCATTGAGACAAATGGACAGGAAAAGAGATGGGCTTCAGATGTGGGTGTGTGATCGCGGTGGATAACCCCCAGTGAGAACCAGAGCCTGTGAGAAGCAAGAGTGACCGTGATCCAAGACTCAGACTGAGCTTACAGAACTGGTGGAGTTGGAGGAGGCAAGCAGTAATGTGTATTGGGTAGATACATGAATGTAAAGACCCAAAGTCGCAGGTTCACAGATCCGTAAGCTCAGAGTATGGGAGAAATTATGCTTGTTTTGAAACTCCCAGGACAGGATATTACTAAGAAATGTCAATATGATGTCAGCTAAGTAACATTAATAATCATGCTTGCATTCTGACTTGTTATGATAGCACAAAATACCTTGTTCTCTACTCGCCTTAGATTTAGCTTGAATTCTTTAGTGATTGTTCTGTGTAAGAGCCCCTAGGCTGGTATGTTTCAGGAACATGGCACTCTTAAGTTTTCTGTTGTTTTTAGGATAAGTGTGAAGGCTTTTTATATGTATATATACATACATATATATGTATGTATATCTTTTATTTATATCATTTTCTCTAATGAAGGCCAAAATTTTAAATACATTTTGCACACAAACTATGTGGCCTTCAGATCCATCTTCTTATTAAGATTCCAACTATACCTATGATGACTCCTAACATTTTGGTCTTTTGCATTTAAACCTCTGCCTTTCTGCAAACTTGGACGAAAAGTGTGCCCACACCAGTTTATTTTTCTCCCAAGCCAGAAAAGTTTGATTCAACCCATGGATAAGTCATGATACACTGCTTGCACAGGGTGATCCTTTCATTTATTCACAAAATTTGTTGAGTTGTTACTTCATGTGAAGCATGCTCCCAGAACCTGCAATGAACCAGTCATTTATAAGGGTTAATAAGATTTGTCCCGTTACTAACTGCAGATGATATTGATTTGTTCTCTGTATTCACCACTGTCTGTTTATCATCTCGTGGCTCTGAGTTTGTTTTCGTTTTATAAGATACTAGTATTAACAAAAACTATGGCCACCCAAATTATCTCATTTTTAGTCTTCTCCGTCGTATATATGAAGCAACTATGAAATGACTGATAGATAAAAATTTAATTTGACTTAATAGTGCATCTGGGCTTAGGCCAATACTGTGTGTGTGTGTATGTCAAGTAGAGAGAATAATAGATTTTTAAAAAGTGTTCCCAAATGATCTACTTGTAGCAGTGTTTGAAGAATTGTGCACAAACATACTTCTGTCTGTGCTGAGGCTGTCCTTGGCCTACATGTGCTATAATGCTTGCACAGAGGCTTGACACAGTTGTTTGCTCCGTTCTCCATCTTAGGATGGTGCCGTCACAGATTCTTAGATCCTCCATTACCAACATTGATCAGCTAAAACCTGGGAATAGTTTCTTGTTGTCCATTTAACTATACTTTTCAGGAGGGTCACTTATCCAGCACATCCACAAACTAAATAGTGGTTCAAAGTCTCAGATTTTTCAGAGATCCTGTAGAGCACATATTGCCTCAGGGAAGTACTGAGTTCTCAGATTGTCTAAACACAAGTTCACAAGTCTCCTGAACATTTACTGTGAAGTTAGAAGGAACTCTAAAATCACTAAACTGCTGTTAAGTGTCAGGATAAACCACTTTGTTTTCCTGGAGAAAATAGCATTAAAAAAAAAAAAAAGAGTAAGTGTCTGATACTTAAGATGCAGTAACAGCACATACCGGTGCAGTACCCATGAATCTGTTCTGATTGGCTAGAGCCTATGGTTAGCAGAGTGCAATTCAGGCAGCATCCACAAACAAACTTGTCTATAATGTGACAGTAACTTTGTCTTAAAGTAAAGTTTTATACATTGCTGCTCTTTCTGTTCCAGATTCACATTATAAGCAAATTCATGAAATGGCCCCTAGCAGCAAATGGTTCTGGAAGTCAGGCAGGTTGGATTAATATTTGCTTTAAATTTGTGCTATGATGCTAAAGGTATGGCTGCACAACCTGGCAGTTTAACAAGCAATCAGGTGCTTAGAGATAAAAGGCCAAAACCCAAGGTAGATAAGAATATCTGGACCAAATGACATACCTGAAAAGTAAACTGCATTTGAAGGGAGTGGAGACAAAATCCAGTTAGAAGTGAAGGAGCAAACTCGTGTGTTAAAAGGAGCAAGTTGACATGGCATTTGGTTTAGTTTTGACAAAGTTATTGCTAAATGTGTGGATGATAAAATCACACATTTCAGTTTTGATATTTAAGCTGAGCAAAGATCACAGGAATGTACATTTTCCTCTTTTCCTCCCTCATTACTAGTCCTTCCTTCCCACATTTTTTTTCCTTGTTTACTCCTTTTTTTTTCTCCTCCAAACTGTGAATCAGTTTCTAGGCAAGGACATTTTCATGAGCTTTCCTCATGCCAGAGACATCGAGTGTTGAAGTAAGTCAGAGTCAAAGAAAGTAGGGGCATTGAGGTATTTTCTAGGACCCTGAATACAATGTAATCATTCTATTTAGCTTTAGGCCACAAACCAAGCATTTCACACAGGCCCAGTCTGGGTTTCTTAGGAAGTTCTCCCTGTTGCTTTTCATAGTTTAGAAAATCCACATGAACAATACTGATTAAATCAGTTGCCTGTAGGCAATGGCAGAAGCATAGGTGGCTTTCAGGAAAGAGAGGCCTAAAACCCTGTGTTTGTGCTCGCTCTCTCCCTCTCTCTCTCAATCTCTCTCTCTCTCTCTCTCTTTCTCTTTCCTTTTCTTCATTTCTCCCCCCCCTCCTCCTATATATTATGTATTTCCTTGTTTTTCCTCTAAAATTTTCTCGATCCAGTGAGGTTAGGTAGAGAAGACCCCACACTCCCCTTCCCCCTTTTATTTCTCTCTTCTTATATATTATATTTTTTTCTCTAAAATTCTCTCTATGTAATAATAGTTAGTTGGAGAAGACCACTGAAGTCACTTTTCCTTATTGTCTTCATGATAAAAGTTTTGATTTTAAATTGTATGCCTGTGTTGGTATGCTGATTTGAACATATCTTTTTTTGAATGGCTGTTATCCAAAAAGTGGTTATGTAGCAGTATTATAGAAGGTCATTTGGCATTTGTTTCTTGAGTCTGCTTTTCTAAAACCAGGCAATTACTCTATCATTTAATAAACCTCGCCTCAGAGTTCACTTGAAAGAAAGTTCATAAGATTTAAAGGGGGAAAAAAATCCCTAAAAATAAAAGTTAGGCTAGGCTAGGCCAGGGTGGGAAATTCCATTGTGGCTAGAAGCCCATGGCAGGTAGAGTGGAATTTAATGAAGGAAACTGCTGTGTTTTTGTGTCTTTCTGTATGTTTTTCCTTTAAAACCAAGAGCTGGGCAGGCATCCCATTCGACCTGACGTGACCCAAGCAAATTGCTTCTTATATAAAAACAACTGCAGACTTTGAGAATGTGAAAATTCACTGTATCCTTCTCCTACTGAGAGAAATGAGAGCTTGAGAAACAGGACGGCCCTGTCAATACTCCTGGAGCAGAGCTATCACTCAAACCTGATAAAGGAGATAGAACAGGCTCCCTTATGCCAGAGGGAGTCATTACAAGTTAGGCTCTTTCTTTATTTTATTTTTTTTTATTTTCTTAAACAAGCACAAGCAGTAGATGGAAAACATGTTTTTCAAAGGCAAGTTTTTTTTTTTGAGAAGGTAGAAGTATGCACAGTATCTTAAAGCTTTTCCATAGAACTAGCATTTTAAAAGTTTTAAACTAGTGTTTAACAAGAAGACAAAGAGAAGTGTTTCCCTTTTCCACCAGTCTTGGGCAAGCACAGAGAGTAGTTCAGGGTGTGTCCACTGATATTGCATTCAGATGTGTTGCCTTGGCTTGTGTACTGACAGATTTATTTAAAAAACAAAGTTTAAAAATGCATTGTGTATTCGTGAAGTCTCTTCATAAATCTTTTCCTTTATGAATTATTTTGATCACAAAGCTGCTTGTTTAAATCGCTGAAGGACTATTCTCCATAAAAGAGAATGCCTTCATTTTCAAACCTTCAGTTCAGAAGCCAGCAACTTCCCCTGAACAGCATGCAGGGATTCAGAGAGGGGACCGCAGATGTCCAGACTCTGACATAAGTCATAATCCAATTCAGAGTTGCTGCACTTCACATGTTTTTAAATTTTGGACCTAGAGTCCATCCTTTCCTAATGGATGATTCGGTTTGAAATGGTGATTCTGTTTCAGGAAAAAAACAAACAAACAGGGAATGTAGCCTTTGATGCAGCTGGTCTGTCAGAGGGCGGAAGGTTGGAATTAGAATACTCTTCAAGCTGTTGCTGAATAATGAAGGGTAGGGCTTCCTCGTTGGGCAGTTACCACCATCCCCTGGGAGTTCAGAGGACAAATATTACCTAATGTGTACAAAGACTTTAAAAGTTAAGTTCATTACAAGTTGGTTTAAGATTGGATAAAGCAGTGAAAACTAAGGTCCACCAGAAGGATCAAAGATCACTGCCAGAAGTCACAGGCTCCTGTGGATTCAGGATTTCTTACGGTTATAGGGTTAAGTACCAATAGGAAGTAGTCAGTTTCTTCAAGTGACTGGCCTTTGTAAGACCGTAGCAAAGAAAGAACCTTCTACGTAGATAAATGAGTTCAATGACAGTCATTGACAGTCAGTCAATGAGTTAGGTAAGATTCTACCTAACTAAAATGAAGACCCAATCTCTCTGTTCATTTGGTTACCATCTATCACTTACAATATGGTTGAGAAATAAAGGCAAATAATTAACAAATGGTCTGTTACACTGATTTTCTGGGGTGATTGGCCTGGTAGAATAGTAGGTAGTTTACAGGCCGAAACTGGGAGAGATTAATCTGAAACAGAGTTCTAAAGGGCAGAAGAGATGGCCAGAATTGGACAGGGTGTTTCAGGTTCACTGATTCGAGAAATATTTTTGGTCACTCATTGCTTCAGTCTTTGATCTCCATTTTGCTGCCTCTTACTAAAATGACCAAGAATTATATGAGAAGAAAGAACAGCAAGTTCTAATGTAAGAGATGGGGAAGGCCATTAACTCAAATTTTATTCCATTAGAATGGGTGGTATATCACTTGGATATCATCATCTCAGAGTAGGTAGTTATAACAAATCTTAGAAGTTGACTCTGGAGCCTAGAATCTCCCTGTTACCTTGTATTTTTGTTTTCTGTGAAATGAGATTCTAATCAAATATAGTTTAATTGTTTCTTAATAAATACTTATTTAGAATGAGGCCTAAAAATCAGTGAGGATGGAGGTTCTCATATTTGTACTGTGTGACCAACTTGTGCCACATGCCACCCATCGCCCAAGCAAATAAGTTCCCTAAGGTAGTTTTCTTTACTTATAATCCTGCCTAACTTCATTTGTACATAGTTATTGACTATATTTTGAAAGTAGAATATAATAGTATGTTCCTAGCCACTGTGACTCATTTAATGTGAAAAAATTCTTTTCTCATAAGCAAATGGCATTCTGTTGGGAAACCTATAGTCAATTTTTTTTTCCATTTTTCAAACCAATACTTAAGTACTATAAAGACCTAGAGAAAAGTTGTGACTAGAATCCAAAAGGAGACCAGGTGAAGAGACTGAGTTTTACATTTCAGTAAATTTTAGTAAGACTAGGCACCTCCTCCCCTATTAAAAGCTAGATAGGACAACCCAGTAGGAAGAAAGGATTCCAAAGGCAAGCAGCAAAGAGACTGCTCCTACTTGTGCTGTTCAGAGTTCCATCTGAAGACCAAGCTACACAACTGTAACATATGTGCAGAGAGCATAGGTCAGTCCTGTGCAGGCTTACTGATTCAGTCTCTGTGAGCCCCTATGTGCCCAGGTTAGTTGATTCTGTGGCTTTTCTTGTGGTGTCCTTTACTTCTCTGGCACCTACAATTCTTCTTTCTCCTCTTCCACAGGATTTGCCAAGCTCTGCCTAATGTTTGAATGTGGGTCTGTGTTTCTGTTTCCATCAATTGCAGTGTGAAGCCTCTCTGGTAACAATAGGGCTAGCCACCAGACTATAGCAGAATATCATTAGGAATCAATTTCTGTAGGTCTGATATACCATGGCTGGTTGATATTCATGGGAGGCCTGTATGTTTCTCCAGAGAAAAAGAAGAGGAGCCAATGTGGGTTTTATGAGATTGAGTTTTAAAGTTAAAAGTGTTGAGTAACTTTTTTGGTCTTACCAGGGCTGTAATGTAGAAATACAGAATTTCTACTAGAAACAAAGCTGAAACATTTAAGGGTTCGAAAGCACAACACCAAACTACCACAGAGTAAAAGTCATCAACCAGTAACATTACTATCTGGTGTGATAAAAGTCTGTTCTAGCAGAGAATGACAGGATCTGGAGTCTGACGAGCATAATCAGGCATGGTGTACAAGTGCAGCTCAGGGATCACTGGTCATGAGGCAGGGTAAGTGCCGTGCAGTTGTGTTCCTTAAAGAAGCCAGGAGAAAGATACATGTATATAGAGCCCAGCACTTTAAATTAGTAGATAAGTATCCTAAAGCAGCTATTAGAAATATATTCAAGTCTGAAAAGAATTCATAAAGGAAAAATGAGAAAATAGAGAAGTGGAAACAACCAAAAAATGAAAGCATAATGTCTAAATTTCTTTAAATCTTTAAAGATATGTAGAGATTTGAGATGACAAAAGAAAATGTGACTAAACTTGAACAAAGACAAAAAAAAAATAGTGTAAAGACCTACGTTTTTAGGCTTGAGCCAGAGAACCAACCAACTAGCTAACCAAACCAACCAAATAAGTAAATACCCAAGAGGAAGACAGACTGAACATGTGTCAAGTGGCCAAGTAAACATCAGTATCTCTACAATAGTTTGTTCAGAAGAAAAGAGAAAATAAATGATATATTAAGATACAATAATATCTAAAATAAAAATAAATTGTTGGCGATATTTAGCTATCTGTTGCAGGTAACAAAAAAATGGGGTATGGTACATGAATGACAAGTGAAGGAATCATGGCTAAAAAATGTCAAAAACTTTGCAAAAAAAAAATCATATCTAGATAGAGGGAGGGTTCAAGTTCTATAAACCAAACAGAAAAACCACAAAAGTATCCAAAAGAGACAATATTGTCTATTAGAGGAATAATCAAACACCAGCTGATTACTTGTCATAAATTAAATAGAAACTTAAAATGCTTAAAAAGAAAACATTTGACGAACAGGAATTGTGTGTGCAACAAAGAGATCTTCTAATAATAAATACAGACATACCTTTGTCAATGGAAGTCCTATAAGATTTATGAAATCAAAGCTTATGGTTCTGGAGAAACAGTTCAGAGGCCCTGACTCAAAACTGCAAGCAAGAAAAATCATCACTGTCATAGGCTTGTATTTTAAGAACAAAAAATATTACTTTAAACCCTTATGTAAGAAGTAGGACAGAAACAGGAATCTATCAAATAAAATACAAGCAATAGAAATGTAAGCGAACCCAAAATTGAAATAATGAAGGGATTTATTTAATATACCTCTAACTTACATGTTAAAATATATAAATTACCAATATCATTAAAGAAGAGAGGTATCTGGAGGGGACAGGAGCTCTACAAGGAGATCAACAGAACCAAAATTCTGGGCCCAGGAGCCTTTGCAGAGACTGATAGTCCATCCAGGGATCATGCATGATGAGAACCTAGAACCCCTGCTTATATGTAGCCCATGATAGCTCGGTCTTTAAGTAGGTTCCCTACTAAGGACATGAACTGACATGAACTCAGTGGCTGGCTCTTTGATCACCTCCCCCTGGGTGGTAGGATCAGAGGAAGACAATGCACCTAGTCCTGATGAGACCTGATAGGCTAGGGTCAGATAGAAGGGGAGGAGGACCTCCCCTATCAGTGGACTGGGGATGAGGCATAGGAGGAGAAGAGGGAGGGATGGTGGGACTGGGAGGAGATGAGGAAGGGACCTACAGCTGGAGTACAAAATAAAGTAATTGCAATAAATTAATAAAAATTTAAAAGATCAAATAAATTAATTAATTAAACAGAAGAGACGTCATTAAAATTGAATTCATATAGGTATTAAAGAAATAAACTGTTATGAAAAATCATGACAGTAATTTCAGCTTTGATAAAATAAATTCATTTAAAAACATGTTATTAAAATTAATACTATAAATATAGATCTAAATTATTCTGTACTTACTGAAGAAATTAATGTGTTGTAGCAAAAACATTCCCAAAATGAAAACCTAAGCTCCAGATAATTTCCCAAAAGAATTCCAAAAAATATTTATGGAGGAAATAATATTCATTCTGTATAACAGATTTAGAAAATATAGGCGGCAAAAATCACTTTTTAATTTATTTTATGAAATAGACAATCTTTTTAGTAAAACTTAAGAGACATTCCAAAAATAGAAAAGTTTGGGCCATTTTTCCTCATGGTTCTAATCATAATTATCATTTAAAAAGTATTATCAGTGCCTAGTGGTAGTGGTTTACCCCTTTAATCCTAGCACTTGGGAAGCAGAGGCAGGCAGATCTCTGTTAAGTTTGAGGCCAGCCTGGTCTACAGAGTAACTTATAGGACAGCCAAGGCTACAAAGAGAAACCCAAGATATATATATATGTTATATATACAAATATATATATAACGTATATATTCAAATAAAATCCAGTAATATGTAAAAATAGCAGTATCCTTCTATCAAGTAAGACAGCTCAAGAATCAAATTTAAAATTTGAAAGCATATCTGTGAAATCATCAAATCTCTAAAATTAAAGTAAAACGCCGTATATGTATTTTTTTTGTTACTAGGTGCTTGTAATTAAATTTGTGATATAAAGGAGTTGGTGGGGTCCTCCTCATGTGATGGAAGGTGAACGCTCTGCATTAAGATACCCAAAGATAAAAGACTGAATTCATTCCTCCTAAGCTGTAGTACATTATCAAGCTTTCTGCTTTTGTTCAATACTTACCTGAAGGTAATACCACAAGCAATAAGGCAAGAAAAATAAAATTAAAGCTGTAAAAAGAGGTTATGGAGATGTGAAGTTATCTTTGTTCACATATACTACTTACTTTAGAAAGTCTGAAGGATATATAACAACTAGTGCTAATAACTTCATTCAGAAAAATCCCAGACCAATATACAAGTTTATTTTTATATATGAGTAGCCAATAATATAAATGAAAAGTTTAAAGAAGTTGACAGGTATTTAAGACAATAAAATAGTAATATCTTCTTTCAGCCTAGGACTGTGATGTCGTTAAATTAAAAACTAAAAGGACTTAAAGAAATATTATTTCTAAAGATACATGGTTTTAGGATGGCATGTTTACCTATATGGGTAAAATTAAAATCTGGAAAGATGACTCAGCAGTTAAGAATGTTTTCTGCTCTCTGGAAGACTAAGATTCAGTTTACAGCCCACAATTGACTATAACACAATTGCTAGAGGATCTGGATTCTGTGGGCACCTGCATACAAGTACACAAATAAACACACATGTACACACACACACATACCCAAGTAAAATAAATTTTTACAATGATTTCCTTTTCTAATTTTAGAGAAAATTGTGAACTAGATTTTAAATTTTACATATTATCAAATAATCCAAAATTATGCAAAAAGGAACAAAGAAAATAAACAGAAAGGACTCGTATCACAAAATCATCTATAAATATGATAATTGGATAAAATCATGTCTATCACCACTCCCTACCATAACAAAATGGTTTGTGACAGGAGAATAGATATTCAAAATAGCAACCTCACTCATATATAGCCAGTGGAGAGAGGAGACCAAGAAATTTATTTGGAAAAGAAAAATATTTTCAACAAATAGTACTAAAACAACTATATATATAAAGAAAAACCTTTGATGTCTATCTCATTATACCCTAAAATTAATTTGATATGCATGTATTAAATATCTACACAAAAGGAATATTTCTAAAATAACATATAGAAAAATAAAAATATTTGTCCTTGAAGTGACAAATGTTTAGAGACCACAGAAAGCCTTACACATAAAAAGAATAATTGATAACCAAACTCTATTCAAATTTAAATTTCCTCATCATAAAAAGATAGTGTTATGACTATGGATGGGCACAGAAAAGACTGGAAAGAATATGTATGGTGCATTTGTCAGCAAAAGATTTCTGTCCTGAACTCATGAGGCATACTCAACAGAAAATTCTGTTTTTACAATGACAGAGAATTAGAAACCTCTCACATATTTGCTACAGGAAATACAATGGAAGAGCCATTTTGAAACACCAATCTGGTACCTGATAGAGTTAAACACATACCTGTCTCACAACTTCATAGTCCTATTGCTACCTAAGATGTTCTGAAAATTAGGCCCTTGGGGAGACTTAGACAGAAATGTGTATATAATAACTTATTCAGAAATTTCTAAATCTGGTGTTCTGGCTAATTTTGTTTGAGATTTTGTGTGTGTGTGTGCATGTGTGTATTCGTATGTGTGGCCAACTTGACACAAGCTACAATCATTTGGGAAGAGGGACTCTCAGCTAAGATTAGCCTGTAGACAAGTCTGTGGGGTATTGTTGGGATTAGTGATTGATGTGGGAGTGTTCAGCTCACTGTGGGCATTGCCATTCCTGGACAGATGGTCCTGGATGCTAGAAGAAAAATGGCTGCTCCAGCCCTTAGGAGCAAACCAGCAAACATTACTCCTCCTTGGTCTCTGCTTCAGTTCTTGCATCCAAATTCCTGCCCTGACTCCATTCCATGATGGACTGTGAGTGGAACTGGAAGTGATTGCTAACTACCATGCTGCTTACTACACCAAAGGAGCCTAAAACAATCAGAAGGAAGCAAATTTGGTAAACCAATATACAAAATAGAATATCAATCACCAAATAAACCCAAATAGAAGAGCATATACACAATATTGTTGATAGATATCAGAATCATGTGTAAAAGAAACCAGAAGATAAAGAGAAAAACTGTTGCTTACATGTTTACAAAGGCAAAATTAATCTGTGGTGATTGTTTTCAGATTGTAGGAACTGACTACTTTGGGGCTCAGGAAACTTCTATATCTTTTTAGATGGTGGCTACATAGTAATCATTTATCAAAATTCATATTATATCTTTTTAAAATGTTAGTTTCAGAATACAAAAGCAAAATATAACAAGATTACATCAAACTGAAAGCTTCTGCTCACCGGTCATCCAGTACTGGTTATATAGCCAAAGAAAGCAAAACCTCTGTGCTGACCAGACAGAGCGGCACTGCTGTGTTTATAGCAGCATGCTTGACAACAGCCAAAAAATGCAAACAACATAATGTCAGCCATCTGATGAATAGGTTAAAAATTCTGGGACATTTAAACAATGGAATATTATTCAGCTGTAAAAGAATGGGATCCTGTCGGCTGTGACAGCATGGAAGGAACTTGAAGACAGATCATAATACTAAATGAAATCAACTGTTCAGAGAAAAACAAGGATTTCATGATCTCATTCATGGGCCATCTAAAGATGCTGTTCTAGAATTTGAGAGTGGATACCTAAGGCTTGTCAGAGTGGATAGGAGAAAATGGGCAAGTTTATTCAATATACTCTTCATTTACAGTTATAAAGACTATGTTACGGTGTTCTGGTAAACATTAGGTAAAGATGGTCATTGTAAACTTTCTTAAAATTAGAAGAAATAGTTTTGAATTTTTTAGCATGAAGAACTAATACAGTTTTAAGAAATAAATGTTTATCCTCAATTGGTATATATATACATATATAAATATTACGTGGTATTACATTAGCATAGGTAATTTTATGTATCAATAAAATGTATATTCTGATGCACACAGTTTTTGCCTTGATTTTTGACAAATACACATTTATCTCTAATCAATTCTCATCTATAGTGCTTCAACCAAACCATGTCCCTAGACTGTGTGTTAATTAACCTTCAAATCTGTGTTAAACACCTTTATCTGCCCCTGAGTCTGACTGCAAGAGATGTACTAGGAACATAAATTGTCAGGATTCAGAAACCCAGTGTTGATGAGAGAAATAACCAATCCCAAACCTAGATACGGACTTGGCAGTGTTGCTACGCGGGGCACATTTTCTGCGATACTGCTCTGTGTCCTCTCTTGTGAGGGTGTGTGTCCTCTGTGTTCCTCTAACTATGCTCCTTCTGAGGCAGTGGGTGAGGGGTTAATCCAAATTTACCTTCTGTTTGATTACAATTTACAAGATGAATAGCAAACATCAAAAAATGTCTGGAGTTCAAAATTATTTTCCTTCTTTCTACTATCCAACCAATGTTTTTGTTTATCCCCTAGTTTTTCTATATTTTTAAATAGTCTGAGCCAAAAAAGGAATAATTGAATATTCAAAGCTGATAACAGGCAAGATTTTAGTTCCTTTCTACATGTAAGCTTCCCTCTGCTTTGTGCTTTGTGAAGCTAGTGTGCTTACTGCATGATTTTTAAGACTGACAATTCTGTCTTACCTGCACACTGTTTGTGTTTAGCTTATTCAATATGATTGGATCTTGCCTGATTTTACTTCTTGATATTCAGCTCTCAAGTAACATTACCCAAGTCTGGCTGTAATGGGAATCTTTCTTTCACTCATGGTGAATATTTATTAAAGCACTTAATACCTGAATTATAAAATGCAGACACAAGCACATTAACCTGGCTGAGTTATTTCCTTTCTTGTTTTTTTTTAAACACATATTTTAGCCCTGTCTATCAACGCCAGATGGCAACTACATTTTGATACACTGAATATTTACCAAGTTGTGTGGTATGCTTTTGAAGTATTTTTTATAGCCCTTCCATCTAATGAGCTGACTCATCCTTCATTCATTTATTCCTGCTTTTAACAAGTTGCATTTTTAGAAACTTGACCTCAGCTTTATGAAAATGATGATGTTTTAAAATGATGCATCAGAAGTTCTGGAGGCCTAACTACACCTGGCATCCTGGCATCAATGTGTATACTCAAATTTCAATGTTAATAATGTCTTAATTTCTCTCATATTTTAATATTTGATTCTAGTTGTATAGTATTATTAGCAATGAGAAATATATTGTACATAGATAGGTTTGGGATATTGAGGAAACTAAAAGTGTTTATGGTCAAAATGGCCATGAGAATAATAGCTGAGCAACTGATGGTTTTTTCCATGGCCTACTTAAAGAACCAGTGGGAAACACACAGTCGAGCTAATGCTAGCACAATAGCAATAATGACTGCAGGAGCAGTGCCCGGAAGAGAATGTACAGGAGACTCTGACGGTACCCAAAGGCCCTCAGAGCACTGACATTGGGTTTCTTTGGTCTCCATGTAAGTATGCGTTTGTGGGAGCCAATGGCAAGGTTTTCTATAGACACTAAGATTTCTTAATCTAGAAATCTTAGTTTGGAAATAAAAGTACATGGCATTGAAAATTATGGCTGGAGGTCAGTACACATTCTAAGGATTCTTTCTTCCCCATTGATCTCCAAAAATATTTTCAGTTCTTAAGTTTTTAATTGCTGCTGGTCAGAATATAGTATTGTATATTTTTGGAAAGCTTCACATTTCTAATTTATGCCCTGTTGATTAACCAAGAATATGGGCTTGAATAAATCACAATATTTACTTTCATTTTAGGGGACAATACTTTCTACGTCTTCATGGCTTCACCTTGTTTTGTCAATGATCTTCTTTTATGATATTTTGAACTTTGAAGCACATTCGTTCCAATTCTAATTAGACTCATGAGTGTTGTTGCTCTAAATTCTCTTTAAATCAAATTTAATTCTTCCATTATGCTGTTATTCTAGATTATTATTTATGACTTCTCCAGTGCTGTCCGTTGGAGAACAGCTTTCCCAGCTTGTGAATTGTAACCTTTATGTTTTATGCAGCACAAGTGAGAAGTGCAGTTGCTAACAGTACACTTCTATGAGCTTAAATTATAACAGCTGTGCTCCAGCAACACTTCAGAAAACTGGACCCAAAGAGCTCTAACTCGGCTCCTTCGGCCTTTGCAAACATGAACTGTTAAAACATATGATGCTTAGCAGAATTGTTATACAGCAAGTACTCAGTATGTGGTTCATATTACATACATTGTTTAAGAGGTGCTAATGATATTGAAGTAATATAGTAAGAAAGTGAAAAGTATACTTACTACTATAATAAATAATTATTAATTGCTAATAGATTTCTTGCTAAAATTTCAGCCAATGATAACATAATAATGAAAGAAGTGTCAAAACAAATTAAGATTTTGATAGTTTAATCAAAACAGCATAAAATATATTTAATGTAAATTTACTTAAAGTACAACTTTGTTTCCTCTTCTGATAGACAGCCACTTCAAAGTACAAGTAGAAAAGATGTTCAGCAACATTTTATCAATTAGCAAATTGAGATCTCAGCAAGATACCGCCTAGTCCATTACCAAATATTACAAAGAATAAGTACTTCAGACCTAATATATTACCTTTCTCTCACATAATTGTAATTACAAAATGCAGGTTAAGGAGATAATAGAGTAATATGGAGTACTTAGTGAATAGTGTCATCATACATCTCACTCCAAGCTCACAGGTAGTCTCTGAGTCAGAGATGACAAGCTGAAGGTGGCTTTCTCAAGGCCACAGTGATAACTAGTGGAGGTCACTTTTGATTCTAGACTATCTCCTACCGTTTCCTATTATTCCTTTTACTTAGCCTAACCAAATTCATGAAAGGTCTCCCTAGAATTTCTGCCATACTGTGGACTTCAGTTTCTCCAAACTAGTCTTAGGGACTCATATTCTTGGGTTTTATATTTGAGGATGGGCTTCAGAGGTAGAGGGAGGCAAAAAGGGGAGAATGGGAGATGGAAATGGTGAGCATTTCTTTCCATCTCCCTCTTCAGGTAACCGTGTGTGTGTTTTCAAGGAGTGGTATCAGAGTCTTTCCTTCTTCAAAAGCACAAAACTACCTTGTTTTGGTTCCTTATAAGTCAGATAACTTCTGGTAGTTTTATTTCTTTATTACATATAATTTAATTGAATCAAATGTGTGTATGATGAATTTCATATGTTTGTAATCATATTTATACATGTAAATGTGGGTGCATGTACACGTGTGTGCATGCACACACAGAGACCAAAGTTCTACTTCAGAAGTCATTTTCAATGGCTCTTCACTTTATTCTTTAAGATAGAATCTTTTACTCAACCTGGAATTCACCAGTTTTGCTAGAGTGGGTGTAGGCAAGCCCAAGGGATCTTCCTGTCTCTACACACCCAGTTCTGAGATTCCAAGCATGCCCACTAACTTTTCTGTGGGGGCTGGGGATCTGAACTCGGATCCTCACGCTTGTGCTTCAGCCATTTTGCTGACCAGCCCACGTCCTTAGCCCTATAATCAGCCATTCACTAACTAACCCAGAATTTTGAATCTCTCCTTTGCTTTCTGAAGGTATTTCATAAACCCTCCCATCTACTTAATCTGCATATTGTACTGAAGTTATTTATTTTCTAATGTTTTGCTAGTTCCCCTAGGAATACCCTTAGCAACTGCTTTTCCATACAGACTGCCTGGGAAAGTTTAAGAGGATCATATCCCTTGTAACTAAACAAAATAGACCTTTTGAATAGAAATTTAATAGCAAATTAGACTGGCAGCATTACAGGGAGATGAATGAAACTTTTGTTTTCTTTACATTTACAGTAGAAAAGTCAACTCAGTCTCTGTTATACAATAGGTTGGATGAAAACAATTGTTTTTTGTCTCATTTTGCAATGTACCTTGCTTTCCCCACATTCTATCAGTCCGCCCTCCAAAGCAAACCTTTAACCTGGGCTGGGCCCCAGTTGTCTTTATCTGTTGCCCTAGGCATCACATGTCCCTGCTGGAAGAAGAGTTTTCACTGGAAGAAATGGCCTGTCCACTGAATACGGACTCTGTGACAAGGCCAAAGGATGTGTCTTTCATCTTGTCAAATGAGACTACAGGAGAGCTTCACAGACTCCTCTCACCTTTGTGGTCCTGCTTTGAGGGATGTCGGGGAAGAGGGATGGCAGGGACTCCCACCTTCCTTCCAAATCACTGCTCTCCACAGTTTCTGTGTCTAGTGTAGAAATTGTGTAAAGCTAAGAAATTAGGGGAAAATGGTTTCTAAATTATTTATGCCCTGTGTTTTTAATAAATGGCCCCAATCATTGATTTTAAAAAGGTAATCAGAATTTCTTGTCCCTCTCAATAATTTTGCTAAGCCTTTGCATTCTTTCAGACTTTTCTTTTCCCCATGATTTGGACCTTATGCCATAATTGAGGACTCTTTTTCATCAATCTCTTTTCTTCCTCTAGTCCTCAAATGTCGCACAATTTTTTCAGTAAAGAACTAAAAATAAAAATACTTTTACTTTATAATTTGTGTGTCTGGTCATGTATACAGGTACATGTTGCAGGTTACATGTATATGTGTATACATGTGCACAGGGAGGACAGAGCTCGACCTCAGATGCCATTTCTCAGGTGGCAAATGGCATTCCTATCTTTTTTTTTTGTTGGACGGGGGTGGGGTGGAGTCTCTAACTGTCCTGTAGCTCTCCAGGTCAACTACTGTGGCTGGCTGGCCGGGGGGGGGGGGAGGAGGGGGGGGCTCCACATGCCTTCCTGCCTCTGTCTCCCTAGCACCAGGATGGCAGGTATGCATCACTCCTCCACCTTTTCTATAAAATCGGTTCTAAGGACCGAACTCAGGCCCTCACGTTTACACAGCATGAACTTTACTAACTGAGCAATTTCCCCCTGTGCTGTAGATGGTCTTTATAGAGCATTCTTTGTAATCGCATCAAATCGAAGAAAAGTGTTGTGACCAATGCAATTGCCCAGTAAAGCTAAATGATAAATAAATCCTCACTTCATTAGGCTTTTCCATAATGAAAGTCTACATGTATTAGAAGTCTATTTAGTTTAAGCATGACTTAATATCTCTTCTCGCAGCACCTGACCAAAATAGCAAAATTAAATAACTGACCTTTAGCAACACTATCCATTGTAAATTGATGGCAGCCAGAAAGATATTGAGAAACAACTGACTGAAGCTGTGGTTATCTCTCATATTAGCAAATGAGGCCAATTTCCAGGTTGTGTCACCTAGTCAAAGCACATGGTCCTGGGGTAATTGAGAGAAGGGTGGGAAGGAAGGCTGAAATCTCCTCATATGGCTGTGTAATTAACTATACTTGCCAATTATGTTTTAGAATACAATCATATACTTTTGGGGTAAGCATAATCGTCATATATGCTAATTCTTCATAAAGTTTGTGTGAGAACAGTTAATATCTTTGTAAAAACATGTGCATACATACACACAGTGTGTGTGTGTGTGTGTGTGTGTGTGTGTGTGTGTGTGTGTATAGGTACGGTGGCATGCACTTTCAGTCCCAGTGGACTAGAGGCAGATGCTGAGGCAGACTGATTTCTGAGTTCAAGGCTAACCTAGTATATATACATAGCAAGTTCTAGTCCTGCCAGAGCTGCATAGTAAGACCCTATATTTTACATAAAAAAGAATACGTATTTGATATTCAGTTGCTCACAGTTAATTTTTCAAAACAGTAACATGCTTTTGTATATAGGAAGCTCTAATTGTACTATAATTGATTCTGTGCTTTTTAATATTCATTTGAACAAACATCTGAGGACTCACCATATATGTATACATGTGTTGTGCAAAAAAAAAAAAACCCTGTAATTGTAACAATTTATATGACATATTATATGATACTGAATGTCTATTATATTTAGGAAACAAAATGTTTTAATTTCAGAATTAGTTTTCTGTGTATTCTTTCCAGAGGTAGTTAGGTCATTTAAATTAGTCTAAATATATTTTTCTCTGCCTAACTACATCTGCATAATTCTATTATATAAGGGGTTATGATTTCCTTTATTTTATTTTACTATATTGGAAACATTAAAATTAGACAAAAAATGAATGAACTATTTGACAGGCAACAGAGATCAATCAATAATATAATTTTAAATCAAGATCATTAAATGTCAGTATACTATATATTCCCACAATAACATTTTATGAATTATAAGTGACCAGCTTACATATCGGAACACAATATCATTATTTATGTACATATATGTAAGTACACAAAATTATACAGAGGTGACAAAAGTGCATGAAAAAGGGGTCAACGAAAAAGTGATAACCAAGATGGATGTTATTTCAGTTGTGTGGAAGCAGAATATAAGGTAGGTTGAATTACCTGGTTAGTTAGTATTCCACAGTCACATACCTATGCATACACATGCATATCACCGCACACACACAGGCATACACCACAAAATTAAAAATAAAATTAAATACTTTAGTTATATGAGTGAATAAAAATGTGCTGAACATGGACTAATAATGAATATATAACAGGTACCAAAATATGATTAATCAGATTCTAATTCCCACCATGTTAATACCACTGCCATCACCCTACTAGGCACACTCTATACATTATCTGCTATTATATAGATTATCCCTAAAGCTCCTGGTTTAAGAGAATAAGCAAGTAGTGTCTGTGAGCAATCTCATGTCAATGACAGGTAAAGAAGTTTGATGAGGTAGTTAATGGTTTGTTAATGGTGTTGTAGTCAAAATGTCACCAAGGGCTGAAAAATATCAAGCCAAGGCTTCTTGGGCTGGAGGATTCTTGTAAGATTTATCACTCATTTCATTAAAAAAGCCAAGACTGACTACCCCATAGGATGGCCTGGGTATCCTCAGGGGCAGTTTCTGGCTTTCCCCAGAAGGAAAGATCCAAGTATTAAGGCAGAAGTGGTAATGGCAACAACCTCTGTGGCTTGGGACCATGAGCCAGACATTATCTCTGTACCATACTGTGTTAGCAACCCGGAACAGCACTGACACAGGGTTGGCAGAACTATAAAAGAATATGAATTCAGGAAATGGCTATTATTGTTGATAGTCTTAGAAGGCAATTGCCACACAAACTGAACTTAATCTTAAATACCGAGCTTCTTCATTTACTATAACAACTCTTAAGCCCCAAATATCCTGCTCTGGTCTGCTCTTAGTGGTATTTTCAAATTTGTGCATCTCCATCTCCAGAACTGGACAAGAACAATATAACTTTCTGCCCTTAATAAATCAGTGCTATCAACCTTCTAGTGCCATGCTTTCCATTTAATATTTTATGAATGTTTATGTAATTCTTTTATGTTGGCTTTAGGGTTTTTGAATAGTATTGAGTTTGAGTTTTGTTTTTCTGATTCTAGAATTTCTCATTTTTGATGTCCTAGACTTTATCTTTCCTAAACAGTTCCAGAAAATTTTTGTCATTTTGTTACTATTATGGATTTATTGTCACAATTAAAAGGGGATACATTAATTTGAATAATTAAAAGGGTTTTTTCCATTGTCCACATATTTGTCCAGATAGTCAGTTGCACACTCTACAAATATTTATGGAGAACCAATCATGTGTTACATTGTCAAGCGCAGTCGAAAGGAATAGTGATAAAATGTGTAGAAAAAGAATGACTATCAAAGGAGAAGTCAGAGCATCATATGCAAAGTTACAAAGATATTAAAGTTTGAATATCTCATTTATTATAAAATAGCCTTCTATCTGAAAGAACTATGTCATGCCAATTTAGTTTAGTAGCTAACTGTTACTCTCATTGATCAGCTGACAATCACATAGTTTCCAAGCAGAATACCTTCAAATGACTCACTGATGTAATGTGTGAGGTAAAAGTATGTAGACATGTGCTTCGTAATAAATAGTGCTTGTCTGGTAGTTTGTGAGCAACTAAAGATGAGCTACATGTAATTTTTTCTCTACTACTGCTTCCCTATTTGTCAGAATGCACACAGGTGAATAAATTGCAAAGGGACGCCTTAATTGAAGAACGTGTGGCATAACATTTGCTGTTTCCCTGAATCCTAAGTCAGTTGTCAGCCCTCATTTACAGAACTAGATCTGCATCAAAGGATGTCTTTATTTCTGTATTAGAGTTTACTTTGAAAGAAGGCAGTTGTTTAGAAGAAGGAACCAAGAGCACTCTGAAGTGGCAGAGGAGCAACTAGGGGACTCGCGCAGCCTCAGAGGAAAGCACATGTTCCAGCCCAATGTCCTCGTATACTGCCGACAAATGTCTGTACTGGATAGTTTTGTGTCACCTAGTCACAAGGTAAAGTCATCTGAGGGGAGGGAACCTCAGTTAAGAAAGTGTCTCCATAAGATTGAGTTGTATCCATAAGATCATAGGCAAGCCTGTAGAACAGTTCCTTCATTAGTGATTGATGGGGGAGGTTCCAGCTCATTGTGCATGGGGTCATCCCTGGGGTGGTAGTCCTGAGTTCTATAAAAAAGGCAGGCTGGGCAAGCCATGGAGAGCAAGCCAATAAGCAGCACCTTTCTGTGGCCTCTGCATCAGCTCTTGCTTCCAGGTTTCTGCCCTGTTTGAGTTCCTGTCCTGACTTCTTTCAGTAATGAACGGTGATATGGAAGTCTAAGCAGAATAAGCCTTTTCTCACCTAAGTTTTGTCTGGTCATGGTGGTTCATTGCAGCAATAGACACCCTAACTAACACATTGTCTGTTTGGCAACAAAGAAGACCCCTTTTCTTATGCAGTGAAGAGTTTAGCATATCTTTTCATATGAAAGGAGAGACAATTGAAACTGTTAACAAAATGGCATAAAATGTTTTTTCCTGTATTACTGCTTCAAGATGTGTATTTTAAGTCAATGAAAGTGCAATTCAAATTTTATAGGCTTTCTAAGCTTTATTTTATTTTTGGTGGATATATAACATTTACACATATACACAGATTTGTGCATGTGCATATAGGGTGCAATGTGAAGTTTCTATCCACATATACCTTCTATGATTGAGTAACTAGCCTTTTGATACCACATAAGCCACATAGAAAAATACCATTCATTTGGGTCTTCTCAAAGACTTTACAGTATATTCGAGGACTACATCTTATAAACTCTGAGAGTAACAACTATGAAACAATTTAAAACAGACCACATTTACTTTTTTTGAGATCTGTTGGTTGAATTGATGGTGAAGTCTGTGAGCTTGAATTGGGTGAATCTTAGAAGCCAGTGTCACCCGGTAGCTAGGAAGAGTTCCAGAAAAAGAGTAAGCTCAATTAAGTTGTTATGATTAAATATTTAAAAGTTCATAGACTTGTTCTGTCTCAGATAGATGTTGGCAGTTAGGACAGTTCTCATTATGTGGCACCCTAACTATTCCCCTTTCCTAAACAAAGCTTTAACATGTCTGTATATTCTCATTTCCCCAAATTAAATGATTATACTCTACCTCTGGTTCTGTTCCATCCATTTTTCCCCTTTTCCTCCCTGAACTATTTTTTCATTCCTAGATTGCCAATATCAGTTAAGTGTTGATCATATTCTAGAACACCAAAGTAATTAACAATAAGGTGTGAATGCGGTTTACAGGTTTACAAGGGAAATTTGCATTTTAAAGAGGGGCTTGTTACACACAAATGAACTCCTAATAGATGGAATGTGTGAGAAAGTATTTCTTTCCCTGAAAGGGATGGAGGAATATTTCTCTTGCTCCTTTTCAGCCCTGAGATGGATATCAAGAAGCTGGGTGTGGTGGTGCACACCTTTAATTCCAGTGCTTGGGAGGCAGAGGCAGCTGGGTCTCTGAATTCAAGACTACTCTGGTCACATAGTGAGTTCCAGGACAGCCAGGACTACACAGAGAAATTCCATCTGGAAAAACAAAACAAACGAAGAAACAAACAAACAAACAAAGAAAAAAAACCTGAGTCTCCATGGCCAAACTTTGGACAGAGTCAGGGAGTCTTGTGAAAGAAGAGGGAGATGAAGGACCTGTGGGTTGCGGGGACAGGAGCTCCACAAGGAGAGCAGCAAAACCAAAGGATCTGGGCACAGGGGTCTTTTCTGAGACTGATGCTCCGACCAGGGATCATGCATGATAACCTAGAACCCCTGCACAGATGTAGCCCGTGGCAGCTTGGTGTCCAAGTTGTTTCCCTAATAATGGGAACAGGGACTCTCTCTGACATGTACTCAGTGGCTGGCTCTTTGATCACTGCCACCACTCCCCAGCAGGGAACAGCCTTGCCAGGCCACACAGGAAGACAATACAGCCACTTCTGATAGGCTAAGGTCAGATGGAAGGGGAGGACAACTATGCCTATCAGTGGACTTGGGGAGGGGCAAGGGAGGAAGGGTGAAATTGGGAGGGGACAAGGGAGGGGGCTGCAGCTGGGATACAAAGTGCATAAACTGTAATTAATAAAACAATAAATAAAAAAACTGCTAAAGAATTTAGATGAATGATAACTCACAAAAACTACCTTATAATTACTAAAAGTTTGGAAGAAATGATTTTTAAATACTTACAAAAAAAAAACCTCTTTGCTGAATTTGTCAGTATTAACTATATTGTTTTTTGACAAAAGCTTTTCCTTTAAATGTCGTTCTCTTACCTTTCATTCTCTAACCTTATTGTGCAGGATTGACCAGTTTTCCTCTGTTGTTCTTTTTGGGGGCCAGCATACATCTCCAGGTGTGACCCATTTTTAATAAAAAGCCTGCTCCCACATACTTGGGTAAATAATGTGGTTCTTCATAGAAACACTGTATTTATTAAATGAAATAATAGTAACTATTAGTAACTTTGAGCTTCAAATAACTCCTTGTCTGTTGATTTTTAAATGTCCTTTCAGTAATTTTAGAAGGAGTTATCAACAATGATAGTCATAGAACTAATCTGAATTTGAAAATAAAGTGGAATTATGATTCAAATCCAAGACCCAAAACTTTTCACTGCAAATCAATTTTTATTAGCAAAATTTTAGAACAAATATACCTTTTATAAATTAAACTAAACATAATTTGTACACCTAAGAAGATAAACAAGAAAGAAGCCCAGGGGTAAGATAATCAATACTCACCTAGAAAGACAAAGGGGATCGACATTGGATGTAGGAAAAAACAAGTAACAGGACAGGAGCCTGCCGCAGAGGGCATCTGAAAGACTCTACCTAGCAGTGTAGCAAAGCAGATGCTGAGACTCATAACCTTCAGCAGAGTTCAGGGAATCATATGAAAGAAGGGGGAGTTAGTATGACCTAAAGGGGACAGGAGCCCCACAAGGTCCAAATATGTCAGGGCACAGGGATCTTCTATGAGACTGTTTCTCCAACCAAGGACCATGCATAGAGATAACCTATAATCTCTACTCAGACATAGCCCATAGTAGCTTAGTATCCAAGTGGGTATACCCTAGTAAGGGGGACAAGAATTATTTCTGACATGAACTCAATGACTGGCTCATTGAGATTCCCCACCCCACCCCACCCCCAGAGATTGGAGCATTCTTGCTAGGCCACAGATAAGGACATTGCAGCCAGTCCTGAAGATACCTGATAAGCTAGGTTCAGATAGAAGAGGAGGAGGACCTCCCCTATCAGTGAACTCAGAAGGGGGGAGAGAGGAGAAAAAGGAGGAGGGGATTGGGAGGGATAAAGGGACGGGGCTATGGCTGGGATACAAGTGAATGACCTGTGATTAAAATAAAAAATAAAATAATTAATTAATTAAACTAAACATGCTTCCTAAAATTAAAAACTCAAGATAGTTCATAGTCTATAATTCATCATATTTTTTTCTTATCTTAAACTTATAGATCGAAAGATCCTTCTAGCTAAAGTACTGAGAGTAAAACAATAGATCTGTTTTATACCTTTCTCTTCATGGACAGTGGCCAATTTAGCAATTTAAATTTTCTCTACAGAAATATTGTCAATGTAGTGTAAAGAACAATTGTTAAGCTCATACTCAGGCAGCTACATAGTTTGCTATCCAAACTGGAGCTCTTTCGAAAGTGAAAGTGGACACTATTAAAAGTTTGCATCTGAGCATTCATAAGGGAAACTGAAACCACCCTGGGTCAAGTGGGAGATATGATCACCCAACATAAAAGGAATCATTCTAAGTAAAATAGCTGGCAGAATGAAAAGGCCTGCATGTTATCTGTTACTTCCAAGTGTGTGTGGTGATAGGGACCAATGTCAAGGGAAATGAGAAATCAAGGCAAATAACATCAAAGTTAAATTTGACAGTGTGGAACTATGGATATCTTAGAGTAGCATGGTAGCCAACATTTTATTTTCTTTTGAAAGCAAAAACCCTATTGCTACCTGCTACCCATCTATCTGTTGCCTTCCACTTCTGCCTGTGAAGTGTTCTGTTGCAAGATGGCCCTACACTAGAGTATCACACTTAGCCTAATATCAGTAGCAGAAATGGCAGAAGAGAATTGAGCAGCTATTGCTAACCATTGCTGAATTATTTGGCATCCTTCATACAAAATGACTTCTCATCCACCTAACTTAAGTGTTTTCACAATCAATAAAAATTTCAAATTAATTTTATTTGTTCCTTTAAAAAAAGAGGGGAAAAAGCCATTTTTCTTGCAATTTTAACTTTTATTTAAGGTAGGAAGTTTCCCTTCTGGACAGTAAGTTGTAGCATGGATGTGGTAAAGTTGTCTAAGGGAATAGTTCACAATGGAATACAAGATACATTACATAATGCAGCCCTTTGTTTATGGAGCCTCTGACAGAATCCTGCAATTTTGGCTGATGCTAAATACTGCCACCAAAGCCCTCTCTAACTTTAGGCAGCTCTGAGTCTTTTTCTCCACCTCCTGCCATGATTATTCTGGCTTCTGATTAAATCACACCTTATGTTTAAAGTCACTAACCTAAAATGACCCGAAGCTACTTATTTCTCTCCTCTAAGTTCCCTGTGACTGGCAATATTTGGAGTGCCTGAAAATAGCCTCTGTCCCAACTTAGGTAGCCCCTATTCCACAAGCAAACGCCATAACAGTTTCTTCACTCAGGCTTTCAAATCTCAGGTGAGAGATTTTGGAAGGTAATTAGCATGCTAAGTAGTCTGTGGCATTTAGGTGAGTCACAGTCACACAATCTAAGCAACAGAGAAAGAATCTTGTTGCTAGGAAGGCTGGGGAGAATAGGTACTGGGTAGGCAACACTCTCTAATCCAACTGTAATGACAAAAAATAAAAGGAAAATTAATGTGAGCTATAAAAGCTAAAATATAATTTATGCGGAAGGTAGGCATAAGGTGCATTACAAGATAAATAAAGCAATTAGATTGATAAATGAATTCTGATTGGGTTCTCCCAGGGAAGGACAGAGGCTGTAAAGTAGGAGCAGCCAGGCTCTACAGAGTCGGTGGCCACTGCACTCACAATTCCTTACTCTTGAAAGAAGGAAACTGAGGTTCTGTTCTCCCCTACTGCCTCAGACATGGTCAGTACTTACAAAATCCTAGGAATGGGTGCAGAGTCCAGGCATAATTGAACAAATCATGGTGATGCTTGAAAAGAAAAGTGAAAATGAAGTAGAACGGAATGAATGAAAACTCCTTGGAACACTACGATTGAAAACATTCTAATATGGTGTTATATTCAGGATACTTAGAAAATATGAGAGCCAGGAATGCCTTCGCGAGACGTAACAAGCAATAACAGCCAAGTTATACTTCTGGAACGGTCAGTTTGCCCATTTGAAAACTGCTGTGCTGCCGCTTGCTCCCCTCTCCTGTGTTCTGTTCTCTGTAGTCTCCCAAAATTCCCAATGTTAGAAAGAGCTTTGGAAAACTAAGAAGTCACTCATTGAAGATTTGTAGTTTACAATAGTAGAAATTTACACCTACTTAGTTTCAGTTCTTGTCATGACGATTCTAATCAAGATGGTCTGGTCAAGCAGACTGTTAATTTCCATAATGAATTGATCATCTTATCATGTAATGCCCTTCCTTGCTGCTAATGACAGTTTGACTTAATCAGTGTAATATGGTCATGGCTTTCACAGAATGCACTCTTCCAACCCTGCCCTTTCGGGCTGTGTGTGTCCCTCAAGCTAAAGTGAATTTCCCCTAGGCAGTACTTTGTGGGATCTTGGTTTTGTTGTTTGCAGTCCACTCAGATGCTATCTTTTGATTGGGGCATATAAGTTATTTATCTCAATAGTAGGTAAACACTTATTGTGCCATTTTGAAATTTTCAGTGTATTTTGTAATTTCTTACTTCCTTCTTTCCTGCTTTGATGTCTCTTTCTGTCCCTGTCTCTCCCCCTCTCTCCTTTTTCCCTTCTCCCTCTCCCTGACTCTTTCCTGTCTCCTCCTTTTCTCCTCTCCTCTGCTCCTTAGATACCTACTGTATCTCCAAACCTTTAGTGTTTTTTTTTTTTAATTTTTTACATTTTGACACAGTGTCTTACTAAGTTGCCGTGGCTGACCTCTGACTTGTCATCTCCCTGCCTCAGTATCAGAGATAGGAATTATGAGTCTTGGTTTCCTTTCTCTTTTTCGTTGTATAACTACTATAGATTTTTTTATCTGAATTTGTCATGAAGCTTCCATTAAACAACTTAAAATGTTTCCTTTAAACTCTTTAAGCTGATAACATTTGATAGCATACAGCATGTCTGTGTATATCTGACAACTTAGTTTTATGTGAGTTCTTCCCTTTTAATGTTCTCATGTTGCTAATTAGTATCCTTTCTCTTCAGCTCTCTTTAGTGATATATTTTTAGGTATATCTAGTTGTGATGAACTCCCTCAACCTATGTGTGTCTGGGAAAGTGTTTACCTTATTTCCTCCCTTATGCTTCAGGACAGTTTTTCTGGTTACAGTGTTCTCAATCAATACTTTTTCTACAATGCTTTGAATGTAACATTCTACTCTGTATTGGCCTGAAGAGTGGTATGAGCAAATTTCTGAACATCTCTTGCTACTTTTAAAATTCTCTTTGTTCTTATAACAATTTGATTACATAATGTCTTGTACATGCTTCTTATAATCCTGTCTGGGTTTTTTGACCTTTATGAATATTTACCTTCCCAGATTTTTTTTCTCTTCTGTTTCTTTAAATCACAACACACTCCCACCCCCACCCCTGAATCTCTCTCCTGCTTCTGCCACTTCCATGATGCTCTATGATTTGTTTATGGTTCACTTCTTATGAGTTAAATTATCTCTTCCTTTTTCTCTATTTTTTTCCTTTTTGTTACCTTAAATGCACAATTTAAAATTATCTATTTTCAAGTTCACTGATTCTTTATTTGACCAAGATTATTGTGGAACACACCACCCAAGTGAATATTTCTGATTAGTTTTGTATTCTTCAGCTCTAGTCATTGTTGCTTGTCTCTTTGCTGTTGTCTCTATCTCTTTAATAATTTCTCATTTGATCATGTTTCCTTTTCATGATTTTGCTCAGCTGTCTTAGCTGTTGGTCTGTATTCTTTTACAAATCACCTAGCTTCTGTAGGACAACGAACTGTTTTTAATTCTTCCTTAGTCAATTCACTGATCCTCCTTTCTTTCAAATTGGTTGATTTGTTTTCTTTGATTTTGTCATGCTTTCTTGATTCTTAGTATTCCTTACAAGTTTGCTTTGTAGCCCTCTGTGTCTGGAGGAGCAGCGACCCCCCACCCCCAGCCTGTGCACACTAGAAATGACTGAGAAAGCCTCAGCAGTGATCATTGCTTGATATGAAGGGAATTGGCTCTGGTGGTTATTCAGGGCCGCTTGTGAGATGACTTGGAAATGATGTGTAACTAGGGAGTTTTCTCTGAAATTCTAGGAAGACCTCTTTCCCTTCCTTTTATTCCTTCCTGGGAAACAGCCTCAGTTCTGCACATTTTCCCAATCTTTCAGAGAACAAGATACAAGGGGTCACCTCTCTCTTACCTTTGATCCCAGATGCCCCACAAGACTGGGTTCTATAGGTGAGGCAGGGCTCCCAGTGGAGCTAGAAAGCAGCCACCCCAAAGCGGTTTCCAGGCAAGCCAGGAACCCAGGCAGAGGCACACTGCCTAAACCCACTCAGTTTTCCTCAGGAGAACTCATGGTCTGTGCAGTCCTATCAGTGCTGAGTTAACCTGGTTTGGAAGAGGTAATAGCCCTGCTATAGAGAAATTACATTGCAGTATGAATGCAACTGTTCTTGCCTTATGTCTTCTTAGTAGTAGTGCACTTCTACTTCTTAGCTAGATTCTGTTCAGAATATTGTGATCCCAATAGCATTATTAAAGCTCTATTGGTGGGGACGATGATCGGTAAAGTTTTTTTTTCTGCCATTACACTAAGATCATCCCTATTTGTTGGCTGTTAGACCTTAATTTTACCTATAAAATATACCAGTGACTGGCCAAATAGAGGATTAGGATGCGCAACTTCAGTAACAGCATTTCCATCATGCCTATATATGTAGCCATCTAATGAAATTTACTTGTTACTTTAGATCTAACCTCCTTAGTTACATTATAGCATATCAGGTTATTTGAGTTAAACAGTGCTTTATTTTTTGAGATTTATTTTCTTTTTAGTTACATGTATGGATTTGTGTGTCTGTGTGACTATGTCCAAATATGATGGCAGATAACAGCAATGTCCAAAATAAGGAGTAGCATTCCATGAAGCTGTAGTTATAGGCAGTTGTGGCCACCCTGTGTGGGTGCTGGGAACCATACTCAGGTCGTCTCCAAGAGCAGTGTATGCTAAGACTCTTTCCAGTCCCTAAACAGTGTTTTGTACTTGAACAAAAGTACACAAATTACCTTTTTTTAAAAATTTGTTTTATTTATTACAATTTATTCACTTTGTGTCCCAGCTGTAGTCTCCTTCCTTTGCCCCTTCCAATCCTGCCCTTCCTCCCTTTTCTCCTCCCAGGCCCCTTCCCCAGTTTACTGATAAGGGAGGTCCTCCCCCTCCCCTTCCATCTGACCCTAGACTATCAGGTCTCATCAAGACTGGCTGTATTATCTTCCTCTGTGGCCTGGCAAAGCTGCCCCCACTTAGGGGAAGGTGATCAAAGAGCCAGCCGCTGAGTTCATGTCAGAGACAGTCCCTGTTCCCCTTACTATGGAGCCTATTTGGGGACTAAACGACAGCCTATAGACTGGGAAAGGATCTTCACCAATCCTACATCTGACAGAGGGCTAATGTCCAGAAGAGATAAAGAACTCAAGAAGTTAAACAGCAAGAAATCAAGTAATCCAATTAAAAAATACTTGCAAACCGAATCCAAGAGCACATAAAAGATATCATCCACCATGACCAAGTAGGCTTCATCCCAGGCATGCAAGGGTGGTTCAATATA
>CM053753.1:62461795-62477867 GCA_028658305.1 Pachyuromys duprasi
GGAGACATGATAAGTTGGGGTTGGATGGAAGGGAAGGAGGTCCTCCCCTGTTGGTGGACTTGGAGGGGGCGGGGAAGAAGGAGATGAGGGAGGGAGTGGGAGGGTGGGAGGGAATGGGGGAGGGGGCTACGCCTGGGATTCAAAGTACCCAACCTGTGATTGAGATAAAAATAAATAAATTAAAAAAAAAATAAAAAAACAAACAAAAAAAAACAAAAAAAAATAAGGTACAGAGCTAAACAGAGAATTCTCAATAGAGGAATAAAGAAAAGCAGAGAAACAATTAAATAAATGCTCAACGTCCTTAGTCATCAGGGAAATGCAAATTGAAATGACCCTGAGATTTCACCTTACACCCCACAGAATGGCTAAGATCAAAAACTCAAGTGACAACACATGCTGGAGAGGATGTGGAGAAAGGGGAACCCTCCTGCATTGCTGGTGGGAATGTAAACTTGTACAACCACTTTGGAAATCAAACTGGTGCTTTCTTACACAGTTAGGAATAGTGCTTCCTCAAGATCCAGCTATACCACTCCTAGGCATATATCCAAAATGTGCTCAAGTACACTACACCCATTACATTTTAATTGGTTTGAGCAGTTTATTTTTTCGGTAGCAGAACCTTAAAACAACTGTTAAAACATTGACCCTTTCTTAAACCGTGCTGTTTAGATTTTTGTCAACTTTATGTAAGTGCAGTCATTTGGGAAGAAGGAACCACAGTTGAGAAAAATGCCTCCATTTTGATGGGCATTTTCTTGATGAATTATTGGTGTGTGTGTGGCGCCACTCCTGATAGGTGGCCCTCCAGAGCAAAGGAAAGAAGGTTGAACAAGCCACATAGAGCAAGCCAGTAAGCTGCGTTCCTCCATAGTCCCTGCTTTAGTTCCTGCCTTGACTTCTTCTCTGTGCTAAGATAAAATAAGCTCTTTCCTCCCCAAAGTGCTTTTGCTTTTGGTTTTTTCTCACAGCAACAGAAACCAAAGTAGAACAGTTACTTGTTTTATTGTCCACAAAATAAGGCAACATTATCTGTAGTTACTTTTCAACTCCAATATTTTATGTTCTCATTTTTCAGTTCAATTTAACAGATTAATTAAAGGAATACTTACATAACACAAACTAATGAGGTAGAACCTGAGTGGATACAGAGACTGAATAATGTGATTTTTTCCATGCAAATAACTAATAATGTGATACAATCAAGATTGAGGTATGTATCCATAACACATCCTACCTAGCTCATGAGCTCGGTATCTTATTTATATGTATGGTTTATTCCAAAAATGAGGGAAAACCTGTCCTCTGTTAGTATTTCTCATTTTTAGGCATGGCAAACAAAACTTGCTTTCTGAACTTTGCTATATATTTGTATGTCACTATCATTTGAAAGAATTTAGAACATTCTAGAATCATTAGATTATCCATCTGCAGAGGACCCCTGTGCAATTAGAAAACAAAAAAAAAGTAATTATTCCCTTTCTGGTTATTGGAAAGATAAATACCGAATTTTTTGGAATTACATAAGCCAGTGAGTGTAAAAAGGTAGACACTCCCACCAAGGCTGCACAACCAGCTTCATTTGCATATTACAGTTTCCATTTCACTTGTTACTTATGACCCCTACTGTGCATAAACCTTCTTCCAAACATGACTACCCCTTATTCCCTATCCAAATAGTAGGTACTATTGATTTCAGTGGTTTCAGTAGGGGAAAAAAGTATAATAGACAATGGAATGTCTCCAACAGCAGATATCCTGTACAAGCTGTGATGCAGTGAGAGAATAGTTTAGACTCTGGTTTGCATTAGTGGAAGTGAAGAAAAGATGAGTACTGTTCTATCAGAACCGTCCATGAACCTCATACTATATGCCCAGCAACTGGAAAGAAACTGGCAATTTTGGTTGGCAAGAAAATCATTCTAATTATGGCAGCCTAGAAACTTGTTTTCTTGGTAGTAGTAGAATTTCCTGCTTTTGAAAAGTATCAGAAGGGAGAATCTGCGAAGAAGCTCTCCAGCTGTGGCTGATTGTATTTCTTTCTTTACCTAAGCCTTTCTGGGTCATAAGTGAGTTATATCCATGTCTCGTCCCATGATTTTCTTAGTAAAAAAATTTGCATCTGAAGCCTAGGAAAATGTTTGGCCTACACAGTTGAATGTTTAAACAGGTGTGTGCTGCCCTGGTCTGGCTGAGGAAGGTAGTCCTCTCCTCAGAACCTGCTTTTCCAAGAGTGCTTCTCATGCCAGCTTTTAGGGGCTCATCAAGAAAGGCTCAGGTGATACTTAAGTCTTATTACCTGGTTACTAACCTACTTCCTCCTTCCCCTCTGCGGTCTCATGAAGAAATTGATTTAATAGTTTCAAGATATTATTAAATACATTCTACATTAATATTATATGTCCTCTTTGAATCCAAGTGGCAATACAATAGAATTTCATTTTATAAATAACACCTTTCAAGCTAACACCACAGGGCACAGTACAAAAGAATCAAAATAGAACACAAATGCTGTAATCAAATGCAGACCCCAGGAAGGCTGATTAAAAAGGCATGTTGCTAGTAAGAGCAGCCGACAGGGTAAGTATAGTGGGTCATAGCAGAAAAGCCAGCTGAACAGAAGGGCAAAATAAAATAAAATGGACTTGCCAGCCCGTTTCACAGGGATTGATGATGCTGTGTTTCGTCATCTCTCCTCAGCTCGAGAACTGAATATGGGAGGTATGTGAATGTGGTGTGGAGGGAGGGCTTCAACGCAGGGTCATTATATTTTCCCTCAGGATTTATATGTCAAACAAACAAAAGAAAATCATAAGCATACCTTCCTGTGTGTGGCAGAGATGCTACAGTATGATCGTGAGAGTATACAGAACGCCTTGCCTTGCTGGATGTTACTGTTGCTTCTCAGAAACATACCTCGAAACAAGATCCATTCCATTGCAGTGCTTGTGGCCAGGCTTAGGTAAAGATGGACTTACAAGTGAGGCATGTGCTTTTTTGCTGCGTGCCTCCCCGGTACAGTTCTAGCTTTCCTAGAACTCTACTGATCCAGTTAGAAGTTGTGCTCAGATCTCCACAAAAAACAAGCAATTCTCTAGTGTCAGAGGTTTCTGTTTTTAAACTTAACTTCTATTTACAAAATAAAAGGTTCTTAAATGAATTAAGAAATAAAGCAAAAGAAGAGGTACTGTGTACAAATATATAACCTTACCTGCGTGTACAGCTAGTTCCAACAGTAATCATCACAGGTCTGTGGTAATGATCCAGTCGGTCACTCACTGGTGCCTTTTTGTCTAATACTAAAACTTTAACAATGTAAGAGAATATGTGAAATGTCGAACATATGTGAAGTATAGAACATACTAATTTGCAGTTAGGAGACAACCAAGGCAGGCTTTGCCTTTCTCAACCTTTGGAAATTACAAATCATTATTTGTAATGATTTCTTTCTAATCCATATCACCGAGATTCTGGGATGTGGTTGAGCACTGATCTGGAGCCACGGAGTTAGGTCAGCACTTTAGTATTTCTGCATGCCCCTTTCTGTAAGCAGTTATAAACATTCATATACTTGTGAGCAGTGCTTGGGGAGAAGCGTAATTGTACAAATATTAATACTGTGATCTCTTTTAAACTAGTGCTGTATAGGTTTCCATTTAGTCACCTCTTGTTTCCTTCCATTCTGACAGTATTTATCCAGAAATACAGAGGAAGACGGTTTATTAATGAACATAAATAAAAGAGCAATGCATTAAGAACATTAGATTGTAATGCCCAAAGTGAATTATTTCATGAAATGTGTGAGCAAATAATACCTGTGTCACTTACCAATTGTCCTCATTGATTTTCTATTGCTGTGATAAAATGCTATGACCAAAGGCAAGTTAAGAACGAGTTAATTTGTGCTTAGAGATCCCATCTCAACCCCCATGAGGAAGCAGAGTTAACTGGAAATGGGGCAGGGTTATAAACTCTGAGCCCTCCAGGCCCCGTGTGATGTCCTTCCTTCAGCGAGGCTGAAGCTCTTGAAGGTTCTGTAACCTTGCCAAACAGTGCCACCAGCAGGGGACCAAATGTTCAGATACACGAACCTATGGGAGACACTTCTCATTTCAACCATACCAATACCATACCAAACCTTTCAAGTTTAAATTTACCCTTCCTTACCTACTCTACAAAACTACATGACTTTTTAAGTATTTCCCTTTATCATCTCTCAGGCTTTTGACAAAGATCAAGTTAATTGTTTCCCTTTGCCCACTGGCCTGAAAGTACTTGTCAGTTCAGGAACCAGTGGACATATTGCAGGATGAAGAGGGTTTCCTTCTGGTTGCTGGTTTCCTCACCATTCTGCACTATGCATGATTTCTCCAGAACTTGGCTTCTTCCCTTCCAGTAGATGCTCTTACATGTGTCTGTATAGGACACTCAGCTACCTCTGTGTTCCACCTAAAGTACATATAGCAAACCCACTACCTGGTTCCCACTAACTTCTCCCAGTACATACCACAGGGGCACACATTCATGAGGCTCCATCCAATGAGTATCTTCTGCTGCCACCCAAGAATACAGATACCCACACTTCCTGTTGAGAAAGCTCCCTGGCTCTTCCCTGGGATTCAGTAGACAATGTCTGTGCTTTGTTGAACAGTGTCTATATCCAAATTCAAAATGATTTTTTCTTGTTCCCAACAAGGTCTAGATCATTGTCTAAGAATAGAAACAACTTTTTTTAACATACAATCTCAGCTCTACAGGTAGTAGCTATTCCTTATATTTGTTATTTTTTGTTTATTTTTTAGGGTTACCTTTATTTCTTAATAATGTTCTCTCCCATAATGTTAATGTTAGCAGTTCCTTACTATAATGTGATTTTTCTCTTCTAGTGGACCCTGCTTCATACACACTTAGATAACATTAAAATGATCTGTAATGCTTAGGGTTGGAGGAAGTCAGTATGTCCTTAGAGATCAGATTGAGATTGGGGCTGGTAGTTGACTCGGAACCAGGCAAGATCCCCCACCCTGTGGGCACATCAGTGAAAGCCAAAATACAAGCCCAAGTGAGTTTTCAATTTTAATCACCCTTTATTTTTTATACTCAAGAGTTATTGTAATAACTTAGTTCTACCTTAAAAAAAAAAAGATTGGATTTGGAAGCACACACTTGTAATCCCAGCACTCCAGATGCAGAGGCAGGAGGATCTCTGTGAGTTAGAGGCCAGCCTGGTCCACAGAGTGACTCCAGAACAGCCACGGCTACAAAGAGAAACCCTGTCTCAAAAAACAAAACAAAACAAACAAATGAACAAGAAGATTGGGGTTGGATATTACATGAACAAAATGTCTTGAGAAGTTTGTTAGATGGAAAGGCAGCAAAAAGTGATGATGTACATACTTTTTTCATGTACGGCTTTACTGATCTACACTTGAAAGGATTTTACGTGCATTCACTGAGAGCTTGTTATTGTAAGCTATAGATAAAGCAAACCACAAAAATCTGGACTCAGGTATATAATTTGTTGACCTTGAAAAAGGTGTCAAAACCTAATAATTATATAATATGAATTTTCAAATTATTAATAATGAGAACCATCATTTATTGAGAAATCATTAATCTTCAGCACTTTAATTTACTGGATCCTCATAGCAATACAGATGGGTACTCTTAATTCTCTTACAAATGGAGAGGAGCACTGGCCTCCCAACTGAACTGATACCTCTCTCTGAGCTGCACCTCTTCACAACCACTCTGCATCCAAAAATCCAACCAATCTCAAGTTACTTTGGAAAACAAATAGGGCATTTGTTGTCAATCAGAGATTCAGGGTAAAGATCCTGTAAGAATCTGTAACATGTTTAGCACACCTGCAGATGTTACCTATACAGTCAACCTATTTTACTTAACCAGATATGGACAACCTAAGTCAACACTGGTGATGAAATTCTCAGAACCTAAGTGTTAACAGAGTATCTAAAACTCAGCAGCCTTTATTCAGAGCTGAGCTGAAGGCAGATGAAATATTAACGGCGGTTCTAGCAGCAGAAAATGAAATATGAGATCCTGTATCAGAAATTATTAGTAACCTGTTAAAAGAAATGCTGAAAAATGGCAGTTACAAAATTAAAACTGGGAAACAGAGCCCAAATGGGAAATTTCAAAAAGTTTGGAGGAAAATAAATGACAGATTGTCCTCTTGGCTCTTATTACTATGCCATCCTAAATCCTACTTGGCAATGGATGGTGGAGGTGAAATAAGAACTGCATCGCTGCCAGCGTTGGTCCTCAGATTTGTAGTCCTAAGTGTCTGCAATGGTGCCTGGGACTGATTGGAAAAGTAGTTGGAAGTTGATAGCATTTGAGCTTTATCTAAATTGAAGAGCCTGGAGACTCTTATTATGAAAGGCTTCCTCTCATTTGTGAATTGGCCCCTTTGCTCTACTTTTGGATGGATGGCTTCCTCCATGCAGAGCTACACTAAATGTTCTACATGGGAAAGCTATTCTCCTTAAATGCCTTCAAATTTAAAGCATGTATCTGAATGGGTTCATGTTTATGATTCAGAATATCTAACATCAAAAAGAAAGAGGGGTACAAGTAGAAAATACCCAGCAGTAAATAAAGAAGATATTTTTCCTTCAGTAACTGAGAGCAGAAAAATTATTTTATGCAGAGTTGTTGAGCATTTGATGCCAGAGGGGAGAAAAAGGGAAATGAGCTATAGAACCATAGAATCTTAGTGTTGGCAGAGATGGCAGAGTTCATGCAGACCTACCCTATCATTTTTCAATGAAGAGACTGAGACATGGGGAGTTAAGGGACTTGACTTGCTCAAGACACAGAGTTGTTTACTGACAGTCATGCCAAAAACATTTCCCAACTCCCCATACAGAAACTCTATTTCAGCATGCTGCTTCCATTCTCTGCTGAAAATTAACACGAGTACAGCCCAAAACATAGAGGAATTCAGCATCTGTGGAAACCAAGAGACAGGATTTATTTTTTTATTCTTTGCTTATTACAATTTATTCACTTTGTATCACAGCTGTAACCCCACCCTCGTTACCTCCCAATTCTGCCCTCCCTCCCTCCCTCCCTCATCTCCTCCCATGCCCCTTGCCCAATCCACTGATAGTGAAGGACCTCCTCCCCTTCCACCTGACCCTAGCCTATCAGGTCTCATCAGGACTGTCTTTCATAGTCTTCTTCTGTGGCCTGGTCAGCCTGCTCCCCCACTCAGGGAGAGGTAATCAAAAAGACACCCACTAAGTTCAGAAACAATATTATTTTAAGGTGGAAATCAGGATGGGTAAAAGAGAAGGAAAAGAGGATTTTTGTGACTCCTCACACAAACTTTTGCAAATCATTTGAATGGTATCAGTTTACTTTCCCATACCTCTCCACCAAATAGAATGAAAAGAAATAAACTTGTCTGTAATAACTAAAGTTTGCATGTGTTCATATCTGATCTGCATACATGCTCTATCCAGATGTAGACTACTTTGTAGGTAGCATGCTTACATATCACACACACACACACACACACACACACACAGAGAGAGAGAGAGAGAGAGAGAGAGAGAGAGAGAGAGAGAGAGAGAGAGAGAGAGAGAGAGAGAGAGAGAGAGAGATTGCTTTCTTTCTCTACCTGCGAAGTGCTTCCCTGAATCCTCAAGTTGGTTTCAGAGGAAGGATGGCTCCTGTCCATGGGACACTTCTAAAAATGAGAGGTAACTTTAATCCTCATGCAGGATTGAACTTTTACTGTTTCATGACTTAGATGAAATAATGTTCTGTTTTGTAAACAAAGTAATTTATAGTAAACCAATACAGAAGAGAGAATGAAAATGTCTCCGTAGGCTCCCCTGTGAAACAGCAGCACAAGCCTTTCAGACAAGTCTTATCTTTTTCGGAATAGAGCAACCAGAGATGAGAGAATCAGCAACATGATGAAAACTACAGATGGAATGCTTTGCATGAAAAATGATTATGTACAAGAGGGCTCAAGAGAGGATAGGAGTGGAGTTTGAAAGGAGGGGCCACTGAGACAAAAGAAGATATGCTTGACCAGATCTAGTAAAATGCTCCCTGCCACAGCCACTGTCCCATGAAGACATTGAGCCAAGAGGCCTGAATAAACTAACCTGTAGTTCAATGTCACCATTTTTGTGGGAGGCATCATGTAGAGCACATCCGGACTTGTGTTACACAGTAATCACTGCTGGGTGTCAGCATTCATCAGCCAGATGGTCAGACCCACAATTAATCAATTAGGCTGGGATGATCAACCGGACTAAGTTTTCCCCTTTGGTAAAAAACCCTCATCATGTGGTCAAGGCCAATAGCACTTTTGTCCTGTTGCTTTTGGAGTAGCTTCTAAAAATTCCTCTTTAAAAAAAATTTTTTAAGTCTCTAGTTACTGGACACTGTCAGGCTCCAAATTGCTTTGACAACATAGATTCCCCAAAACTAGGTTTTCACATAATAGATCATCAGCAGCTGCTGTGTTCATATACAACGTTTAACATCCCATACAAAAACACGCTCTTCAAATCAGCATGCCAAGCAGTACTCAACCAATATGCTAGAGTTTTTCTGCTGGTTCTACTTTACTGGGCACTCATGAAGGTGATAAAATGATTTAAGAATACTAGTAATAATAATAGTTTCTGGTCTGTTCACCATCAAACAGACACAGCTATGACAAAAATAGATGAACATCAACTCAGCCTTTGTAATACTTCAGTTAGGATGCTATTGGCACTCCCCTTTCAAGGAGAAGGAAACAGACTAGGAACTGCATTGAACATGTGACAGGATGCTTGAAGTGATACACTTGTGCATCTGAGGGATGAAGGCTAGGAGTATGTTCTAGAGCTTCATGGCTCCCTTTCAAACTTCCTCAAACAGGTTCACTAGTGTGTTCTGCTCCGATGACTCATTCTGCTTCCCATGCCATACAGCTCCAAACCACCCACCTTTTCCCTTTAATGCTGAGAATTCTCTGTCTGCAGCTCTGTAGCCTTATCCAGGTATGGCATCTTTTTGTCTGTTTTAGGTAGTTTTTATCAGTTGACTTGCAGCACAATTTGCTTCTCTATCATTGATTTTTTTTTACTTGAATTTTACTACTCCTTTCATTTTGGCTTACCTCTAGTTATATTGTAGTGTACAGTACAGGAGTGATGTTTCAGTATCCTGGTTGTAGGGAAGGTCACTTTCTAACAGGACCCTATATACTAAATGTGCTGTGTAGAAATACAGACACAGTGCAGAAGCCCCTGTGTATGTAGCACTGAATTTGTGTGTCTCTCTTCCCTGAGCTCTTTCTACTCTCAGACTTGATATAGGATGTTTTAATGTTTTCTGTGAATCTTATATAAGGATGCAGTTCACCCAAATATTCATCCTTGATATATCAGTTACTCTTTATGGAGTATATTGCTTCTCTATACAATTGCTTTGTTTTTTTCTCTTGCTAGCTAGCAATTCGGAAAACATATCAGAATGCTAAAACGATATAATATGTAACTACCTGTTTTTACTTGTACTTACATGGAATAAATAGTTGCTCATATAGCAGCAGTAACCAGCAGGATTTAACCTTCAGTCTGTTTTGTTCTTATGACGCTGCTGATCTTTCTGCAGTTCTGTATTCTTTACCCAGGAGCTGATGAGGCTCTTTCATTGTGACCTGAAATATCCCGCATATTGCATAGTTGAGTCCTGCCATGTAGGCTGCCTTTCTGCTTCATTTTGTTCCTGACCTGCCCCCCCCACACACACACACCCCAATGCTATTCCAGGCCTGGCCTCTCATGACCAGAGACTGCTGACTCATCCTGGCCTGTGCCAAGCTGTGCAGTCGCTTAGTGATGTGGACAGGAGTCGAAGGACTAGAATGAGCTCACTGAACTCATTTCACTTGTTGCTTACGGTACAGTCCAGCATGAGCTGGAAATGTAGGAGCCTCAGCCTCCCGAGCAGAAAGAGTAAGTAGATTAAACACAACTGCATCGTCAAGTCCTCAACAAGCAGGGGACGCTGGTGGGTGGGGGCTTGCTTATCATGGCTCATGGCCATGGCTAGGGCATTCCGGGTCATCAGGAGTTTCCCTTTGTCCTCTTTTCTTCCTCTCCTCCACAGTTGCACCCTTCCCCCTCTCCCTGAACTTCCCTTCTGAAAATGTCCGGATGGTAGAGCAATGATCTGGGCAGAAATGAAATTTTGTTAATAAGCAGCCTCCGCACGAAACCCTGGAACACAGACTCTGCTGAAACTGCTAGAGTAGCCTATCTACTGGGAGCTCACATGAACTTCCCACCAGAATTCAAGGACATGAGAGAAGCTTCCACCTTCCTTCTGGATTCTTTTTTTCTTTCTGTTTCAAGAGGGGTAGTTTTAGGAGACATGGCTGCATTCTGGTGTGGTGCAAAGTTTTCCGTCAGGAGACAATAATGTACATTCCTCTGGCAGGACGGGATAGGTTTTTTTTTTTTTTTTTTTTTTTTTTTTGGTGTGTGTTTCTCTTGCTGTTGTTTATTTATAAGACATTTCCTCTCAGTTAGTGGAAGTTAGCTCGTAAGAGGCTCCAGTGATTTTCCTTCCACCTCCCCTCCCTAATTTCTGTGCTTCAGCACTCTGGAACACTGTGAACTCAACAAACTAATCAGAGCAGGGAGCTTAGCAGCCAGGCCTGGACACTCTCAAGAGACTGTGCTGCCTCTCAGCCTTCACTCCCTGGATCAGGAACCACAGTCCTGGTGAGTGGTGAGCTTCCAGAATTTGATGTATCAAGGATTCTATTCTTGGTGTCTCCGAGGCAGGCAGGAAATCAAGGGTATTTTAAAAAGAAACAAACAAAAAACATTTTTTTAAAAAAGCCTGCCAAACAAATGAAACAGAGTGATGAAGATTTTTAGTGTGTACAGCTGAGTGGACTCTGGACAATGGCAGAGCCTCAAGGCTGTCTGCTCAGGAGCAGCCTGTGGTCATAGGCTTTGTGCTGCCACAGAGGGCTGTCGGCCTTACCATGCCTAGCAAACATGTTTGTGAGAGGAGGGAGGGAGGTTAGGGAGGAAGAGCTCTGGGCGGGAGGAGGGGGAAGTGAAAGTGGGAATTCGTATTCATTCATCTGAGGTTCCTTTCCCTCTGCTAACTTTGGATGCATCTCTGCTCCAAGCAGTTGTTCCATGCTCACGGTACTTACGACCTAGCCAGGCCACAGAGAAAATAGATGGGCTACAAAAACTGTTGCTAGGACTCTTCCTTTGGAGATCACCTTCTTAAGAACTGGTTGCTTTTAAATGTAAGGAAGCTCTCTCCATCTGACCTCAGGAAAACGTGTGTCACAGCCTGTTCTTTGCCCTCCTGCATTCATGGTATTGAGCAGAAGAGTGCAATGAGACTCCTTATATGGTTCCAGGGAAATTCATCCTCTTGACAAAGGAAACTGATGATTGTCTTCAGAATATTAAACCCAAATATAGTATTGTCCTCAATATAAGAGACTGCTAGAGTGGGCTCTGGGAAGTAGTCAAAGGAATGGAATGGGGTGGGGTGGGGTTATATGTAGCCTGACTGATATGTCATAGCCTTCCGCATTCTTCTTGGCAATGCATACCCTCCCTGGAAGTGAAATGTCAGGTGGAATGTGGTTTTGTCTTCTGCTGTCAAGTCCCTACTTAGTTGCTGTTCTAGATATATTCTATCTTACTGTTGTTTCTCATCTTTCTAATTTCAAGAATCTGACATGTTCTAAAATATTGAATGGAAAAAAGAGAAAACAAAAAAAACATGGTGACTATAAAATTATTTGGTTGTGTGGCATCCTCTGAAGTGAATTGCTCTTTGGAGAGGGCAGTCTTTGATGTCCCCAATATGGTTCTCATAGGCTAAAGTTTTCCAGAACCACAACCCAGCCTGAGGGGCACTTTTTACTAGACGTCCTTAAATATTTGGGAAGAGATGCTATTTTATTGTTTTAGCTGTCTTTGCTGTTAACACATTGCCAGTAGATTCTTTCTAGATCTGAAATGCTTTCATAATAGATGATCTTACAGATGTGTGTCATGTGTCGCTGTTAATGTGTGTGTGTAGCTTTGTCCAAACTGGTACAGTGATTCAGTATATGGCATTGATACTTAGCTTTGGAATTTTGTTTGCTATTGGGTGGTTTAGACTCTTAGTCACAAAACTCATGCATGCCCATATGTCTGAAGTACCCTGCAGACAACTGTGTACTGCTACAGTCACACTAGGTTTTGTCAGTGACCTCTGAAACAAACTTCCTAGCACAACTCCTATAGTTTCCAAGACTCATCAAATTTGTTAGTAAAAGGAAACTGCTTCAGTTAAGTTAGGGCCAAAATGGGAAAGCCTAGTGTGGTATAGACTGCATTTCCATTAGCCCATGTTAAGAATTACTGCACTATTCGTATGGATAATGTGTTGGGGTACTTTTTTTTTTTTTTTACTATTTTGTTATTTTCTAAAAATCTGGACAAGAAAATGGTGTTAAAAACTTTTCAGCATGGCTTAAGAAATGTACGGAGCTCTTAGTCCATGACAACCCAGAGCTGTATAAATCTGTGTGTGTCTCTCTCTCTCTGCTAATGCTCCCAAATGCACAAACTTGAGAGAAACTCAGTCTCCACAGCCTGCATTGAAGACAGCTGGTCTATTAACACTCAGAAACAGTTTATTTTCAGGAACTATGACTGAACATAAAAATTTGTAAGCAACTTAGGCAGAGAGTATAAACACATTTACCTAACATTATGTCTCAAGAAATTATATTTTACAAATCTAATATGCCAAAAAGATTTTTATTATAGTTGCTAAGATCTAGAGTTCTATGTGGTCATAAAAAATTTCTTGTTGAGCTAATGAATATAAGAAATTATAATTTGATTAGTACATATCTGATTGGAAGGGAAAATGATGTCTTTTGTAAGTTGACATAGTTGTGTTCATATTACCTGACTTTTTCCATACCTTTATAATAAACCTTCATAGCATATTGTAACTAATTCAGTTTTTCAGTATTCATCTTGCAGGTTAAATATTATTAAAATAATGAGGATTCATGTTTTGAAATATGTTTTTTATTTCAAACAAAAATTTTAGATGGGATCATTTCCTATATGTTATATTTATTTAATTAGGCAGTTATAATTATAGACAAATGAAATTGCTAATATACAGATTGTGATTGTAGACATGCTCAGTACAGATGTGACTTGAGGAGCTGGATGGAAGGGGCTCCCCTTTCCTGAGGAATTAGGGAGGGGGGAGGGGAAGGGTGGAACTGGGAGGTGAGGTGGGATGGGCTAAAACCAGGATGTAAAGTAAATTAAAAATAAATACATTTTTAAAAGCAACATGAAAAAATAAATTATCTTTTCTCATCCTTTTGACTAAGCTACTATCAACAGAAGAAGTTCTATTTGTGCAGAAATTTAGGAGGTAATGATTCCCTAGGACCTGACATATGTTCTACATGTTAGAAGTTTTCAGAACACATATTATTGAATATGCTAACTTATAAACATATGTATATGTGTAAAACTATGTTCTTATATATTTAAAATATGAGTTTACCTAGATTTTCTAGACTTTGAATTCCATAAAATAATTTTAAACTAACGATAAGCAAAGTTAAGTAGACATTTTATCACACTGAGAATACAGACAATTTATACAGATATTTATGAACACTATCTGCAAATGAGATGAACTGATAACTGGTAAGTTTAGTAATTATTCTTGATTAAATATACATGTCAGATTGTAAACCTAAATTCTATTATGCCCAACTTCAAAATATTAATTGTTATGTGTAAGAAATAGCTTAAAATTAAGTAGAAAGAAATTAAAAGCTAATAATTAAAATTGAGACTATATTTAATGAATTCATTTTTGTAACAGTTAATACCTATACAGATGACCCAGTTTATTCTCTCTCATTTCTCAGTTATTCAATTGTATATTAAATACCTTAATACTGCACTTACATATTAGTGTCAGAATATAATTTCCCAGATATTGTTTCAGTGTACGGAGTCAATTAAGTCACACTTTTTTTTTGTGAAACTGTCCATGATAAGCCGGGCTAATGATGATCTGACAGTAACAGCATTTTAAAAGACAGCAGCCATCACTTACCATCTTATGTTGCCTTGAACTGAAACCTGTGTATGGATAGAGAGTATTACATATTATGGTTGCGTGTTTCTTTCCCTTCTAGACAGTGTCACATTACCTTCATCTTAGTGGAGGAGCTGGAGATGAGTGGTTAGGTAGGGAATGAATGAATATCTGTGTTCATTGACAGTGGGTATTTCCTGGTTACCATTATGGAAGAACATGTCCAGGAAAACAAATCAATAGTTTCTTCTATGTCTGTATCTCCTTACTAGATCTTCCAAGAGCTGAAACTGTCTCAGCCATTACCTGAGGTCATTTCTCTAATCCCACAAGGGTTAGAACATTTCTCATGGGACACAGAGGTCTTGAATTTACAGTAGTTCCCCTCAGTTTCTAGAACCTGTGCAGGTAACCAAATACTTAACTTAGTTAGCTCATGCAGTCTGAATATTATGTTAGCCAGAGCTTTTCCAGATTGTGAATATTTCCATAATGTCACTCAGTGCTTGTTCCTTTCCTCACAGTCCCCTCTGAAGGAGCCGGGGTGGGAGATGCAGAGTCACGTGAATGTTGGCTGTGAATGCTGTGAACTAGACAGGAGAGAGGTGGGGCCGACGGGAAGCACAACAGAGAGCAGGGCGAGAGGACAGCCGGCCGGACCATTTGCACTGTCTTAACAAGCACTAATTAAATGCCCTGTTTGAGGTAAATAATAGCTGAAAATAGCCAAGGTCAATTGTTTCTGATCGATGAGGAGAGAAATTGGTGGATTCAGTTGGTGCTGCTTCCGTTATTAAGCTGCAGCCCACTGCAGCGTCTTCAGAGAAGGGGCCTCAACGGTGTCAGCACTGGTGTGTCAGGTGCTGTGTGCCCATTCCAGTGTCCTGTATGATGCCCTGATACAATAAGCCAGATAGTAAGTGTATATATTATGAATACACATAGTAAGCAATACCTACATGAAAAATATTTAAAAGAGATTTTAATTAGTGGTCAATCAGCATGGCAAATCCCAAACTGTATCCGATCCTGCTTTCTGAAGATTATTTTTCAGAACTTTTAATGTGTCTGTATGTGTGTCATATAAGTGGGATGTTCATTTTTATATTTAATATTTTTTCTCTCTAGTAAACTGAATTCCTAGCTGTGAGCAGCCGGGGGGGGGGGAGAAAGAAAAATTATTCACAAAATGGATAATTAACCCTCCAACAATGGAGAGTTAACTCTGCAAACATGCCAGAAACTAACATGTCTCGTTGGTGAATTTGCTCTTCTTTGGGAGTTAACATGCAGAGGACATTTCCAGTAGCACACACTTGGCACCACACAACCTGTTCATCCTTAAGCGACAAAGATCACATTCCCCCTCCAGCTCCTTCTGGCAGGATTTGTAGTATCATGGCCTCTTGGGTAGTGTATACAAATCACTCTGAGGAGCAGAATTGTGTGAGTGCCTAATCCACTTTTGAAAATGAAAGAAAAGAATCTATTTTATGAAAAGCAGCAAATATGGAAGGATATAAATTGCAATAAAAGATATTAGCACCTTCACCTTCTGCTAATTGCCTCCCTAGTCAAGAGGAACAGAATACTGTAATAAATGTTACCGCTACATCATGATCAGAGTACAAAAATTGTCTCTACATTTCAATAGCAAATTGAAAAAAATAACAAACCAGGTAGACTTAATTTAGGCTTCTAAATTAAGGGACTCATCTGCTTCATTTTCCTAAGAAAGATAATGGTACCCATTTGACTGACTTGCCATGTTTTTTGAGGATCAGAGTAGAAAGTCTGTTTCTCCATTATAATCATTAAACATTTATAACATTCATCCTTTTTTTCATTCACAGAATATTTTGAATCTGTACTCTATCAGTTTTTATTGCAGACACTAAAGCTGGTTGACAAACACTCATGG
>CM053753.1:62478367-62523143 GCA_028658305.1 Pachyuromys duprasi
CTGGGTCCTCCTTCTTGTATATCCTCTCTAGGTGCATAGATTTCAGCTTGAACTTCCTATCCTATAGGTTTATATAAGTGAGTATATACCATATGTTTCTTTCTGCTTTTGGGATACCTCACTCAGTATGATCGTTTCCAGGTCCCTATAATAGACTTTTAAGAAAAAAAATTCAGCACATTTCAATCTGGTTTTTGATGCCATTGTTCAAAGTCAATGACCCACTATCATTCCATGACATTAAAGTATTTTAAATACAACTCCCAGAATATAAAGCCAACAGTTTTTGGGTGTATTTTCTATGAAGTAAGGAAAGGGTTCTATAGAACGTAATTAGGGAAAAATACATCCTTAATTCAAGTATTTCTATATATGACACACTTTCCACCTGCCTAGTACTTTTCTAGAAGCTAAAGATAAACAGGTAAATATGTCACATATCCAAAGGATGCTCACAGGTTGGTGGGAGAAACAACATAAAAGCAGTAGATTGATTACAGAGGAACATGTAGGAGGCTGTATAGTTCTGCCTGGGACAGTTCTACTTAAGCCCACAGTATTGATTTAATTACCATAAGGTCCTCTCCCTTTCAAAAGTGTTCCTATCTAGAAAATAAACTACATGGTTACTTTCTAAATAGCCATGTCAACTAAACCTGCCTGATGTTGCCTGAAAGATTTTCAACAGCATAGGAAATAAACTAAAAAGATTGAGAACACATTGCCATGTGTGTCACCTGTGTTCAAATGAATTGAGACAGAGACTAGACTGACCAACCTTCATCCCTCTCAGGCTTGTGAGAGAAGTGGAGTGGAGTTTGACTCATGTTGGATGGAGGAATGACAGGACAATCTATACCCTGTTATAATTATGTGTTGTGCACAAGGGTTGGTGAGCAGCGGCTGAGTGTCATTGTGAGCAGACTTGACCACCATTCATGAAACAAGCCAGTCACTAGTTACCTAGCACTCACAACCACACCATTTTGTTGTTGTTAGCTTATGATTCTACACATAGGGTGGGGTCTCCTAAACTAGATTTTAAGAATTCTGAAGTGGTACATGTAGAATTAGATTGAGGAAGAAAAAAACACAAACCCTGTGTTCTTGTGGACCCTTCTGAAAATACTTGAAAAAGCCTTCAGAGCAGGTAGTATAGATGTAAGGAGCCCATTGTTTGCCATACAAAGAAAACAACCACTAGAGTGTGGTATTCAGGAGACATGCTTCATTCAGAGGCTTGAACACATCCACACTTTAAGATGGGGTAGCTGTAATGTCTTGCTTACAGTTTGATTTATATAGCTCCAAGTCAGCCCTGCTCAATCTGTGGGTTGTGATCTATATGGGGGGGGGGGCACATATCAGTATCCTACAAATCAGATGTTCATATTAAGATCCATAACAGAAAGCAAATTAAAGTTTGTGCAGTAGCAACGATATATTATGGTTGGTGATCACCCCAATCTGAGCTATATTAAAGGGCCGCAGCATTAGGAAGACTGAGAACCACTGCTCTAAATTATATTCAAATGGGATGGAGCCAAAGCTGTCACTGAAGAGAAAAACAGCCAACAACCAAATAAAAGAGACATTCTGTGCAAAGTTTGAAGTTCAGCTGGTTTCACAGATCATTGTTAACAGTGAGATGAGTATCTACCTCTTCCCACTACCAGAGAGAAATATCAGAGAGGTGACAATCAGAAACTCCTTAAGGGTGACCTGGACTATGCATTGAAGTAAACTAACCCTGTCTGCATGTCGAGGGAGAAAGGAGTTGGCACGAAAACAAGCCGATGCCATGGAACACTGCATTCACAATAAATATGTGATTAGCTTAGAACCTGGTTCCTCCTGCCCAGAGCGCATGGAAGCAAGATTCAGTCAGGGCTGGAGGAGGAATGGCATCAGGATGAAGCTCAGCTTTCCTAGAAGCCTAAGAACAGTAACAATACACCAAAAGCCAGATTTCTCTAACTTGCCTTTCTAACTGCAGTTTTGAATTTATTTAAAGTAGTTTCCAGGGAACCAAAGAGAAGGTAGTAAAGCCCGTAGAAATGGCCTTAGTTCTTCAGTGGTTAAGAATACATATGCTTTGGAGGTAAGGAAAACTAGCTAAGAATCACTGCAACTTATATAATTATAGTAAGATCTTAAATCCTTAAGTTTTAATTCCTCCATTAAATACCATTGGGTTGTGAAAAGATTCACTACATACATAAGTTGTGTAACATGTGGCAAAGGAGTATTAATATTTTTAAGATTTTATTTGAGGGGTATGTGTCTGTATGTGTTTGCATGCACACGCGCGTGTGTGTATGTGTACGTGCCAACATAGGTCAGAGGAGGACATTGGGTACTCTGGAACTAGAGTTTCAGGTGGTTGAGAATCACCCAGCATGGGTGCAGGGATCTAAATCTGGTCCTATGCAAAAGTAGTCCATGCTTTTAAGCATTAAACCATCTCTCTTGCCCAACAATAAATGTTTTATCCAACCAGGATCTCCAACTAATATTTTCTTTCACTGTCTTGTAGCTACCTATTCTAAGCTCTTTTTCTGTTTATATCATTAGTTTCTTGACATATCACCTTGTGTCCTACCTTTGACCTTCTTCTTCAGAATCTAAGTCTGTGTCTCTGCTTGAAAGCCTGTTGCTGTGTCCTTTAAGAGTAGTACTCACTATTTATAAATTCAGTACCAGCTCAAAGATGACATGACATCCTGTTCTTACTCTACAGCTCTAAAGGATTGTACTAACACTAAGGCTTGCGTGTAAGAAGAGTAGGGGCTGGGGACTCTTATTATTACCAGCTTCTTCACAGGAAAATAGAATGACTTGCCAAAAGTCACTGGGAAGCCAGTGGGAAATGTTGAAATTTTTATGAGAAGATCTAGAATTCTTGGATCTAAGTCTGCCAGGGGTCCATTTACTGTGAAAACAGCAGCACAAGGATGATCCCAAGTGTAACTTTTATCTTATGATACTGCTTTTCTATCACACAGATAAAACGTTTTCTAGCACTGTATTCGTCCTCCAGTTACCTGTGGAAAGCAGGAGGAAGGTGCTGTAAATTCCCTGTTCAACAGCCAAAGCTATCCTTGTCACCAAAACTATCATATGTTAGATCACATGTCAGTGTCTGCAGCAGAGCTAGGGCTTGGTGTCTCAGGGTCTACTTGTCACCAGTGAGTTTATGTGCCCTTGAAGCATATGGCCTTGATATATGATCCCAGAGCAAAGGAGCAAGGTATTTAAAGCTGGCCACAGTTTTATTGACTCTCACAAGCTTGCTTTGTAGTCATTCCAATAAACTAGATGAGAAATTTCTGATGTTCCAAGCTATCCCGTCCTCAGGACTCCATTTCATGATTCAGAGTCCAACAAAACAACTCCAGTGCTTTTGTGTGACACTGTGACCACAGGGATAAATAATTGCTTAGTAATTCTCTTTGAGGCAGAAAATTCTAAACATGGAGGAACCATTTCCCCTTGATGGGAGCCAGAAATCCTCTGCGTGCTTGAAATGGCATTCACAAGTCTGAATGGTAAACAGATAAAAACAGGAGCGCACCAGTTGTACAAATGACTTGCTTGTCACAAACTTGTCATTGCAGTAATCTAACATTTCGTTCACAGAGCCCGATGGAAAGTGTGGAACAAACAGGCCCTGCTGACGCTTTGGCTCCGCTAAGCTTTCCTCCAAGCTAACGTGTCTGAAGCATCTTCCTGTTCTAGACTCTATCTGCTGATACTGTACATGAGAAAGAAATGTTTGACTTTTGCATTAACAAGTTGATGACAAGAAAGTTATCCAGGCAAATGAAATACTGCTGCTTTTAGAAGGCTGCCATTTTGACCTTCATGTTATCATAAAGAAGAACCCTAACAGAGCAGAGCACCAGGAAAATCTCAGGAGTGCTGCCACAGGCCTGTGCAGATTAACAAAGACTGCCTGTCTGGGGCATAGTTTTGATGGTATCGTACATATAGCAGACGACTCCATGAGAGTTATAGAAGGTGTTTCCCAGTAGAACATAATGTTATGAACGCATTTGAACTGTCGAAAGAATTGCTCTTGTGGCGGCTACTGAAGGGAATTCATGGTCTTCCTGCATTCCCTCCCCACACACATATTTGTGCAAATATGAATTTATGCCTTATAGACTGTTAATATTTGGAAAATATATAAGTAAACTCTCATCTGCCAGCTTTTACACATAGTATTTGCTGCTTCTTGAGTTCTTTCTATTGATAACCTTCCCTAAGTGTGTGGTTATCTACAGTTATTTAAATCTAGTCAGAGCCACATTCATGTCTCCTAAAACTTAGTGTCTTACTGTAGTTCTGTTAGCCTCCTCACAGAAAACTCAGATGCCCTCCAAGCCATCACCAGTTTATTTACAACATAAGCTACCAGCAGGGAGTGCTCATACACTGTGTAGCCTCCAATATTGTCTTTTTGAGGAGCCCTCCTCCCGTTGGGAACCCACCCTTAGTGGTTCCTGTCAAGTGGGCCCAGAACTATCTTCACACAGAGCCTGGATGGATCATGTAGTCAGAGCCCTGCCTGTCCCCCAGTCCCAAGGGTTCTGCTTTGTTGGTGCTACAGGGTTTCATTACTTGGAACAATGGCACATTTGCCCTAAGACTACTGGCTTTTTCAAACAGCTGAGCTTCTCTTATACACTGAGGTGTCAGGTACCTTGTATTCCATTTAGACCCTCTAGGTGTGTTAATGGGATATCGATAGTGTCTGCTGTGGATTAAATATTCACATGGAAGACTTTCATTCTCTAATTTTCTGGCTGATGCCACAAGTGCTTTTATTTTCAGAAGTCTTACGTAAAACAGTTACCATTGTTCAGCCATGAGAACCAAATTTCTTGCCAACATCATAGTAGACCATAACTTTCTTTGAGACTTGGAAAATTGACCACAGAGCTGTCTACCAAGTAAAATGTTTTAATCTCATCCAAATATCTCCTGTTGTAATCTATACCTCTGCTTTGTGGACCTCCTACTTCAGAGAACAGGTGGGTGTAAGAAGAGGGGTCTTTCATTGTAGAATTCATGATACTGTCCCTGGAAAAGGAAGTGAGGATAGCTCAAAGCAGTAACTCAAAGTTCCTGAAAGAAAATATGTGAATGAAAATTTGAATTTTAAATGGAGTTTTACTGACCTTTTTTTTCTCTTTAAAAGTTCTTAATAGAATTTCCATAATGATTTTGTGTTTTCTTTCTTAATAGAACCTAAATGGCAGAGAAAGGATAAGCTATATTTAATTCAGAAAAAATAAAAATCTTTTTATGGGAACTTTTTTTAAAAATATGCATTAGGGAGTAGATAGGTAATGGGTAGATGGAAGGGGGATGGAGAAGAGAGAGGACTGGTTTTTTTCTATTCAGAGAAAGAACTCACTACTCTAGTATATATGTATACTTATTTTAATATGCATTTTCTTATCTGATTATTTTAACAAAGAAAAAATACCTCCTATACTTGAGTATTATTACTAGACTCAGAATTTTAGGACAAAAGTGAGTTCTTTAATAAAATGAATGTATGTCTTATTATCACTTAGGTAGTGTGTGTGCTTGCTAGGCCCCAAAAATGTTTACTGCATGAACCATGCACACAAGATTGAAACAAGGCCCTAACCCCAGGGTCTAAATTTCAGTCCAGGCAGCTCCTCCTCAGAGATTATGTACTTTTAGTTTTATTTTAAACAAAAGTTTCCTTTTAATTATATGCATCACTGTGCCTAAAGGGAACAAGACATTTGCTAGTTCGATAACTGGGACTTCATACAAGCTGTACTACCTAAGGAACATACATGAGCAATCCGCACATCTTTAATTCAAAGTTCTACTTTTTCTTTGTAGTATTAAAAAAAGACGTTATGATTTCCATTAACTTTTCTCCCCACTTAGAGTTCAAAGAAGCACTCTACGCCCATCTTAAACCTGAAAACATATTTTAAACGACTATGTTTCTTTAATAACTAGTCACTTAAGTAGGTCATAGTCTCTGATTCTTGGAGATTTTAAATTTTTTTCAAATAATGAAAATCTATTTTATATTTCCACTTTCAACCATGTTTGAGATGATCCTTGTAATGAATGTTAGTTTCAGCAAAACACTGATTAAGTCAAAACATCAGTATTTTTGTTTTCATCCTCTGCATTTAACAGAAGATACATGAACTATGCATTTACCTTTTCACAATTATAACTATATACTCATTTTTATTTATGCGAAACTTATTTTTTAGTGTTTTTTGTTTCATTTCTGGTTTTGCATCTCCAAACATCTGTGGCGTAGCTAGTGATGAGAGTAGCAGTAGTAGCTGGCAGTTTCCCTCACACTGTGAGAGGAAGAATTGGCTGAAATCAAACCTTGCTTTCCATATGGTCGGCTTGCAGCGCAGCACTGAAGAGGTATTGTTTCTTGTTTTCTGAAAGCAAAGGTGAAACTCGTGAGCAAATAGCAGTGCTGATGCCAAATCACCTGTTGAGTAGTATCAGAAAAGTGCTTGGCAGGGCAAACCCTGCTGCATCTGCTGGGAAACCTAGATGGATGGGCTTTGTTTGTTGGAGGCGTTGGTCTGTATCAAAAGCATATGCTTCTAGTCACTCACTTAAGAAAGCCTAAGATTCTCCATGTGGGTAGAAGTAAATGGAAAATTTTGCTCATGAGTCAATGAAGCAGTTGCTGTATGAAATGCTTGTTAATTGGTGAAATATTGGCTTCTATTGTAAGAAACAGAGAGAAGGTGATACTTTCCTTCACATCCATTTGGATTAGGGAAGACAGTAGTCTCAGAGTTATATTTCTGTGATGTAAGGTGTTTCAAATATATATAGAATAAAGAATGATCTGAAATACAGGAAACCAGAGTCCAGGTTAGACAAATCTTAATAATTTGAATGTTTGTTTCTGAGCTTGTTTCTATGATTTTAATCTGTTACTAGTTGCAGAGAAGTAAACAATTCAGTGTATAGCATAGTGAACTAAAGCATCTATGTGCAACAGGACCTAGTCCACCATTAGGCACATTCGCAGCGCCCAGGGGGAGCTCTACATTTCTTCTTGCAGTTGATAGCATCCCCATAGCTTTAGCAGAGGGATGAAGTCAAGCAAAGCTCTTCTGACTCCTATTACCATGAGTTAGGTTTTTTAAATCATGTATTACAGCTTATATAAAATGATTCTTCTATATATTATCACTAAACTTTACTGATCAACTCTGTTAGGCATTATTTCCAGTGTTCCCCAACTGGCAAACAAGTTCACATCTTTATATATGTTAATATGGAAATCATTAAACACTAAGAAATATGTATGTGAAAGCTTACTGGCTATTACAAAGTGCTCTTCAGCAAGTGCTAGTGCCTTGTACAGTCCTTAGTAAGCTCGGAGCTAGCTGAGGAGTCGTAACCTAAGTGGTCAAACCTTTAAGAGGTTTCTCAGCAGCAGAGACTTAGACAGTATCTCACTAGTTTCACTTTCTTTGACATTTCTTTTGTGTGTTGCTTTTTTTGTATTTTATACCCATTTTTCTACAAGGTTAATAATTTTGTAGTAAACTCTGTGTTGTCATGTTCCTGGTGGTGATGTAATAATGGTGTCCAGATCTTTGTTCCTTTGACCCATAAAGAGTGCAGATATCTTTGGCCAATTTATATTTCATCTTTTAATGTCTTCAGCAGAAACTTTTCTAACATTTGATTCTAGTGCAGGAAATCTTATTGATATTTTCCTTTATAGTTTGTTCTTTTGTGTCACTTGGACATCCTTCCTAGCCATTGCTAGGTCATAAAGCATCCTATGTCTTTTGCCAGTTTGTTTTTCTTGTGTTCCTTTTCAGAAAGGGTCTTGCTCTGGAGGCCTCCAGCCTGAGACCCTCCTGCCTCCCTGCAGGAGATACTGTAATTACATGCATGTGAGAACATACCCAGCCTTTGTTCTAACCATTTAGTTTTGTTTTCTTTATATTTAGGTTGTTAATCTTCCAAAAACTCTTTTAGTTTCTGATATATGACATGTACTCTAGTTCATTCTGTTTCATTCATAATTGTATCTCTCACCTACAGCAAGTTTGTTCTTAGGCTCATTTTTTTTCTCCAGTGTACTTATTCTAATCACTGGACAAATACTGTAGCTCCTGAATCATCATAGCATGGTGATATTCTTGCTTGTCGGTGTGAATTCTGGGGCTAGTAAAGTTTGTCAGTGTTCATGTTGAATATATTTGTAATGTTGAATATATTTGTGTACATTAACTTTAGAGAGTTACCTACAAGATCAAGGACATTTTATGTGTGTGTTCAATTATCTCTGTCCCTATATTTATTTAAATCTTCCTTCATGTTGTTAGTAATAATTTATTACTTTCCGCATAAAAGTATATAGCCTATTATGTTAAATTTTTTCATAGGTGACAGTTATTTTTTTTTAAATACTCTCTTCAGAATCAACTTCCATTTCATTGTTTATTGGCTATTATTGGTACATATTCCGCAACCTTACCAAATCCTCTTTTTTATTTCTAATAACTGATAATTCACTTCAGTTTTCTTTATTACCATATACATCATCAATAATGATGTTCTCTCATAAATTCTAATTCTAAATATTCAATTTCCTTTTCTTGTCATATTGCATTATGAAACTTCTATATAGTATTAAATAGAATTATACCAGGAATGTATTATGTTTCTTATTTTGGTAATATATTTGGGAAATATAGTGTTTGGGATTATGATAGATCAAAATTACTATGTTACAGATGCTTCCATCATTAATAGTTTTCTAGGAAATTTAAATCAGCAGTAAACTCCTCAGAAGCACTTTCTAAAACAATAATATGCATGGTCCCTTTATTGTGTTAATATCTTATATGATATTAATATGTGTTTATTTTAAACACATATTTCTGGAAATGTTCTGCTTAGTCAACATATTTTTAAAAGGTAAACATTGTACACTTAAATATAATGTATTTTCATCATCTTCCTCACCACACCTCCTTCTCCTACCACACCACTCCCAATTGCACGCCCTCTTCTTACATTTTTTTATGACTTAGTCCAGCTAGTGCTGCCCATATGCACATGTGTATAGAAGCAACCATTACTAGCTGGGCACCACAGCATGAGCCACACTTGTAAAGACAACTAACTGACTTTCCCTCCCACAACAGCTACAGCTATGGCCATATCGTCCTGAATCTTCCCAAGCTTATCTGTCAACACAGTTGTAGTTAACAATATTTTAAGATTACATGTGAAAGTTTGGGTTTCGTTTTGGAATTCCCATACATTCTTGTTTTTTGTCCTCTACCCTATTCCCTCCTGTCTCCCTCGTCTACCACTCTTCCCTTCAATAATCTCTCTTCTGTATTCTTTCAAATATATTTTATTACCTTTTTCCCCCCCAAAGTGACTTCTATTCCATGACGATCTTTTTTCTAATTTTGCTCAAACACACACAGAGAGAAAGAGAGGGGAGAGGGGGGAGCAATGGAGGCCGGGAGAGAGAGAGGGTAGAAAAAGGAGGGAGAGAAGAAGAGAGGAGAGGAGGGGAGAGGAGAAAGAGAATGTGTTATGTAGCCCAGGCTGTCCTGGCCTGTTCTTAGCTGTGTTATGTAGCCCAGGCTGGCCTGGCCTGTTCTTAGCTGTGTTATATAGCCCAGGCTGGCCTGTTCTTAGCTGTGTTATGTAGCCCAGGCTGGCTGGCCTGTTCTTAGCTGTGTTATGTATCCCAGGCTGGCCTGGCCTGTTCTTAGCTGTGTTATGTAGCCCAGGCTGGCCTGGCCTGTTCTTAGCTGTGTTATGTAGCCCAGGCTGGCTGGCCTGTTCTTAGCTGTGTTATGTATCCCAGGCTGGCCTGGCCTGTTCTTAGCTGGCAGGAAATGTAAGCACTCAGTTTCTAACGTGCTCTTCCCTTCTGGAGACTGGACGCAGCTCTGTGTTCTGTAGTTTCTCTCTAATGTGACTAGTTACACGTTGATGTGGAGTCACCAATCCTGAACTCAGAGCATACACTTAAATTTTAGGATTAAATTTGGACAAATCCTAAGCTCTTCTCTTTCACCTTATCATTTATTTGCTATTATCTCCATTTTCTTCTTCTTTAATTTTTACAAGATACATATGGATGCTTCTGGGTCAATTTACCATGTTTCAACTGCTGCTTTTACTTTCTGTGATTTATTTTCCAAATGAATTCTTTAAAATTACCTTCCAGGTCATTTAATTTTCCCTTTCAAATTACACTTTCTTAAGTTATCCAAACTAAAGCAATGAATGTCAATGAATGTGCTTAAGCTTCTTAATATTTTGGTTGATTTTCATTTTATTCACTTATTCTTATTTTTCATTCTGTTTTTATTTAATACTTTACTGTTTCCCTATAGATTTTAGTACAGTATATTTAGCATCCCAGCATATTATGTTAAGGTCATTATGATATTATTCTTTAAGGTAAAATTCATCTGAACTGAAGGTAATTGATTTTGGTGGTGGTTTTCCTTAGCATTAACTTTCTTTTTTTCATATATATAACTTTTTTGTTTTTACAATTAAATATAAAAATACCACTCTGCTTTGTGTTATACATGGAGGACTGTGAAACAGAAACTTTCTCTTCCTTCATGGTAGGACCATCTGCCAAGTAATACACTGACCTGTGTTCATGAAAGTCCCTCCCCCAAGCACAGAAGCATGGTACAAGGGACCAACCTCCAATACCTCACCTAACTTTCATTTGGAATAGAAAGCTGGTTTCACTTAAATAACAGCTAAGAGGGAACATGTCAATCTGAGCCTTTGGGCCTGCCCTTTCAACTATCCTGAGGGAAAAAAAAAATCCTTCCCCACCACAAGTACACCTGCTCTGTGACAGTTGTGCCTACAGGACATGCATTCCTGATGAGATGAAGCAGTGTTACCTTTCCCTACCCTCCTCCCCTAGAAAGCTAAATAGGAAAAAAAATGGGGTTGGTGTTCAGAGATTAAGAACTTGACCCCTGTCTTCTGACCAATAAAAGCAGATTAACTGGGCACGAGGAATAAAAAGACCTTGATATTGTATACTTTTGTGTTACAATGGGGCCAACTGAGAGAGGAAAGGGTTGAAGTGGGATAAACTAGGAAGGGCACAAGATCCCTGGAAGTCTTGTCCACTTCGTTTTTGTATTGGAAGGGCTCATTGTCAATCTTGTTGAGAAGACATCTGCGGACAATGGCTTCTGTCACCTCATAGGGGTCACAATTGGCAGAAGGGCGGTGGTCTTCAAAGTAACCCTTCTTCTCCTGGCCAACAGTCTGGGGAATACGGATGCTGGCACTTCTTGAAGCATTTTAGAATTTTGTCTTGAAGTTAATGCTGATCATAGGCTTTTCTTTTTTCTCTCTTCCCCCAACCCCTCCCTCTTTCTGTTTTCTTTCTTTCTTTCTTTCTTTTTACTTGTTTGTTTGTGTTGGTTGGGTTTTTGGTTCACAAAAGTCTGAATGGTGACTTTTCAGTTCCCTTTATCTGGATCTTTGAGTTCCTGCTACCCATGCAAATCTTTGCAGGGAAAAGTCAGTGTCCTCTCTAAAGGAATATTTTATCATATGGCTGTATTAATCTTCTCTGCATAGAGGTTAGAGTCCTATTTGACAATTAGGTGACAATTAGGCAAACTTTTGGCACCTTCTAGCTGTAAAAGGCAGAATCGGGTCCACTTCTTCTGCATCTTTGACTCTGTCGTTCCAGAGAGCAGAACATCCAGCCCCTTGTCTGTGCTTCCAGACTTCATGTCAGCATTCTTGTGGCTTTAGCACTGTTCTCATTCACTGACTTCATTTTTATAGAAATAATCACATTTTTAAATCTACACCCCTTGGTTTTTATTTTATATTATAGTAAATGTTTTGTTGATAATACATTGTAGAAAATGGTGCTTTGAGTTTTATAACTCTTTTATGCATGTAAATATATAATATATGTTATGATATATTATTTTAATAAATGATATGTTATTTTATCATTATTTGTGATTTTATGTACTTATTTACTTGAAGTGCCATAGATAGAACTGAGAGCTTCATACGTACTAAGCACTGTATCACTAAACTTCATTTTCAGCCAAAGCAATGTCGTACCTTTCTGCCTATGTTTGCTCACATGGGCAGATGCACTGGTCTCTGCATGCTGAAGCCAGAGGTGGACAAGTATCTTCTACTGTTCTCTACCTTATTCATTGAGACATAGTCTCTTCTCTTTTTTGTTGTTTGTTTTTGTTTTTTTTTAATAACTTATTTAATTTTATTTTATGTGCATTGGTGTGAGGATGTCAAATCACCTGGAACTGGAGTTACAGACAGTTGTGAGCTGCCATGTGGGTGCTGGGATTTGAACCCAGGTCCTTTCGAAGAGCAAACAGTGCTCTTAACCACTGTGCCATCTCTCCAGCCCGTCTCTTCTCTTTTTTATATACATCATTTAATAATGATAATATAAAAATATAATTATTACTTGATGCCAAATTGTACTTAGCATATAATCATATTTCACCCTCTGTTCTTATTTTCATTTTCATTCAATACAGTAGAAAATTGAGCCATGTAGGCAAAATAAATATTTATGTAAAGATTCTCCATGTGAGTAGAAGTAAATGGAAAATTTTGCTCATGAGTCAATGAAGCAGTTGCTGTATGAAATGCTTGTTAATTGGTCAAATATTAGTTTCTATTGTAAGAAACAGAGAAGGTGATACTTTCCTTCACATCCATTTTCTTCTTTGAAGAAAAAAATATTTTAACTAGTAGACATAAGTATTTTAATCTTTTTTCACTACTGTTTTTATATTTGTGGGTATTTACTTTTAATAAATAACTTTAAATAAGTAATTGCTATTTTTAGAAATAATATATCTGGTCTTGCCTCAAAGGGTTTGTTTCATATTACCTGGTCTTTAAGAACTTTTTGCTCTCTCTCTCTCTCTGTCTCTCTCCCTTTTTCTCTCCTTAACTCCTTCCCTTTCTGCCTCCATCCCTATTTCCATGTTTTTCTCTTTTGTACTATAACTAGTTTGTTTTGTTTGTTTTTCAATTTTTAAAATGTAATGTATTGTTCAAGTAAAAATTACTGTAATTTTTCTAAATAAATATTCAAACCTATTTTTAATTATCCAAATTGTTGAAGTTATACACTGCAAGGAGTGAAAATTTTCAAATACCCTTTCTTCATTCCTCTTTCATCACCCAGTTCTCTTTGCTGCTGTTGCTACTGCTGCAGTACACTATTTCAGGGATAGAATATTAATTTTTATTGGTGCATCAGTAGAGAGGGTAACCAGAAAAAGACAAGTCATGCATTTGGGGCCGTAGAGAGTTTCTAATTAAGTTTCTATTAAACAGGTGCATAATATTTAGTGAGTTGAATGAGTTGAGGGTGCCATGTTCATCTGTTCACACAAAGAAAGAAAACAAAGCTTAGATAGCTTAGAGTCTTCCTTTGCTACTGACTCAATCTGTCCTTAAAAGCCTGAATTTTATAAACTGCTTTATCATATAATTGATAAATGCTCTTCATATTTGTTTTGTTAAACAAACACATGCTTTGTGATTGACTCTTGTATTAGCAGTGGCTGGAAGGTCGTGTACCCCTTCAGCTGTGTTCTTCAAAACTCTTTGCACAGCAGTGCCTTTTTTTCCGAACTCCTGCCCCTCAAATTACAGATGTGGTTGGCAAATCCCATCCTCAAGTCAGGAGCTGCTGTTAGGTTTTCTTCAATGTGAGGTAGTCATCAAATAGCAGTAATTGTATCATATTGAATGGCTATTACGCTGTGACCTTGCAAACTAGCTCATGCTGTTCACTATTTAAATAGAGGCATTTTAAAGTGGCTCTCATTGTTTATTTTTAAGAGCAGTCCTTTAAAATTTCTAGATATATTCAGTAGACAAGATACATATGAATCTTCTTAGAAAATGAACTTTTGTTTATCCTCCCTAGGTGTACATATTTTAGTATGTTTATCCTATCTTATAGGTCAGATGATCTATCCTCACTTAGAAAGACAAATGGGATGGACATTGGATGTAGGAGAAAATAAGTAGCAGGATAGGAGCCTAATACAGAGGGCCTCTGAAAGACTCTACCTAGCAGTGTATCAAAGCAGATACTAATACTCACAACCAAACCTTCGGCAGATTGCAAGGAATCATAAGAAAGAAAGGGGAGTTAATATGACCTGGAGAGGACAGGAGCTCCACAAGGACCAAATAGATTAGGGCACAGGAGTCTTCCACTGTTTCTCCAACCAACGACCATGTATGGATATAACCTAGAACCCCGGCTCGGATGTAGCCCATGGTAGCTCAGTATCCGACTGGGTACCCTAGTAAGGGGAACAAGGACTATTTCTGACATTTACTCAATGGCTGGCTCTTTGACCTCCCAACAACCCCCCATGCGGGAGGAGCAGCCTTGCTAGGCCACAGAGGAGGACATTGCAGCCAGTCCTGAAGATAGCTGATAAGGTAGGGTCAGATGGAAGGGGAGGAGGGCCTCCCCTATCAGTGGACTTGGAAAGGGGCAGGGAGATGATGAGGGAGGAAGAGTGGGATTGGGAGGGAATGACGGAGAGGGCTACTGCTGGGATACAAAGTAAATAACCTGTGATTAATATAAAAATAAAAATTATATTTAAAAATAAATAAATCACATAAAGGTTAAAAAAAAAGAAAATGAACTTTCTCATTGATATTACCGAGACTCTTAATAACAATCTGTAACATGCTAGAATATGAACACCTAGTTTTGTCATACCAACACAGGTTACCTAAAACAATTCAGAATGGCAAAAGAAAAGCAAAGTATAAGCTGGGTCATTTTTTGATGTACAAATTTTATGGACATTTTAATGACACGTTTGATTGATTAATGTGAAGTGCATATTATTTGTGTTCAAAGAACACTCAACCCTTCTATGATTTTCAGTAATCTTTTAAGCATTGCAACAAATTGAAATTAAACTGTCTTCCTAGCTGCATCTATTCTTCAAATTATAAAAGTGATTTTTAGTAATTTGTAAAAAGCCAATGAACTGGGACTCAGAACTTCCTAGTCCAAAAAGACTAGAAGTCATTGAGCCCTCTGATGATGAGGAATTCAATGAAATGTTTGGGTCATTTTCTCTTGACAAATGTTGAAAAGTGGAAGAGACTCTGAAGCTTTTTACTGTCTTATGTCCTAGTATTTAGATTTTGTGTGCTTTTGCATATATATATATTTCCCACATATAAAACCTGAACTTCATTTAGATTCCATTTAGCAATATAAGCTGGTCAACCCGACTCATAAGGAAATATTCAATAATATGATGAACTTTCCTTATCAAATTTAGCTGATGCAAAACTAGGAACTACTATACGTACTTTATTAGGAAAGCATTACTTTCAAAGGTACTTTTGGGCATTGGAGTACAGAATGAGGCACAGAGGAAGAAATCCAAATGGGCTTGTTAGGCTTTCTGCCGTGGTTCGCAAGGTAAGAAGAGTTCAGAACACAGTGAAATCGTGATGAAACAGACACAAACACTATAAAGATAGTGATAAAATGTTATTTTTAAAAAGAACAGCTAAGAACATTTTTTAAAAACAAAGGAAATGGACATACAGATGTCTAGTCAGCAGTACTTACTAGCACTCATGGGCATGATTTCTTTTTAAAACTTTTTAAAACTGAATCTCATTGCTGGTAAGTATGCAGCAAAACAGTTATTCATATAGTGACAGGGAGTGATAGTGACAAAAGTTCTGTACAATAATATGATATATTACAAGAATCTTTCATAAGAAATACTGAACAGATAGTCTACCATCGGTCTACTCATTCTGAGACACATAGCCAAACTTTGGGCAGAGTGCAGGGAATTTTATGAAAGAAGGGGGTGGGGAATAGGAAGGTCTGGAGGGCCCAGGAACTCCACAAGGAAAGCAACAGAACCAAAAAAAAATCTGGGCCCAAGGGTCTTTTCTGAGACTGATAGTCCAATCATGGGTCATTCATGGAGATAACCTAGAACCCCTGCACAGATGTAGCCCATGGCAGCTCAGTGTCCAAGTGCCCTAGTAAGGGGAACAGGGGCTGTCTCTGACATGAACTCAGTGGCTGGCTCTTTGATCACCTCCCCCTGTGGGGAGGGGGACCTTGCCAGGCCACAGAGGAAGACAATGCATCCAGTCCTGAAGAGACCTGATAGACTAGAGTCAGATGGGAGAAGGACCACCCCTATCAGTGAACTTGGGGAGGGGCATGGGAGGAGATGTGGGAGGGACAGTGGAGTTGGAAGGGGACAAGGGAGGGGGCAATAGCTGGGATACAAAATGAATAAACTGTAATTAATACAGAAATTTTTAAAAAGAAAAAAGTGTTAATCATAATGGCATACAAAAGAAACATAATCTTATTCAAAATGTAAAGAATCATTCTATAAGTAATAGAAAATCAGTATATAATGTATATGTTAAGTAAGATAGGATCATGTTGTTCTTAAAGATGTCTTAATGATTTTAAACTGGGGAATGCTTATGATATAATGTAACTGAAAACAACTCACTTCCAAAGAGATAAACTTGTATGTTCATCCCAAATTACAAAATAAAAGTCTCTGATTAGGATGGAAGGAATGCATTAAATTGTAAAGAGCAGCTATCTCTGTGTGGTGGAATTAAGTGATACTTGATTTATCCTTTTTCTTCAACTTTCCAAGTTTTCCGAAAATGCTGTAATGATGTGGAAAGTAAGTTTTAAGCAAACAGTAAATAATCGAAATAATGAATCACAAATCTGCTAATACGGTTTAAGGAAAGAACACATGTTTAACTTCAGCTATTTATCTTCTAAAATCTGGAGAGGTACTGATTTTCAACTTCCTGCCCTGTACTGTGTCATTTTGCTTTCGTCGCCTTTTATTTTCATCCTCTTCTCTATCCTTCTGTATGCCACTTTGGCATTCTTCTTGTTAATTGGGGAGGGGAGGTCCTCAAAATTCTCCATGTACTGTGATGCACATGTGGAGGCCAGAGGACAACTTTCAAGGGTCACTTCTCTCTCCTTCTACCTTTCTCCTCTTCTCCTAGGTTCTAGAGTTTGAACACAAGTCCTCAGCTTTGGTGGCAAGCAGGGCCCCACCATGACATTTTAAAACTTCATTTTCTGTAGAACCTCGTTGTCCTCAGTCACTTCTGCCATTAATATGCCCAAACCATGTTCACATACATGTAACATTATCCTCTCTTTTAGAAAGGAGAGTACAAAGTCTAGATTACCCAGCATATCTCCAGTTGTCCTTGACTTCTAAATTTCTCTTATTATTTAAAAAGTGTTAACCTAATAATAGCATTTCGAGTAATTGAAACAGATGAAAATGAAGTAAAGGATAATCAATATGTCACTGTAGAATAATTTTATTGGGTGGAATAAAGTACTGCTGATAAATTTATTAGGCACCCTTTTCAAGAATAGACTCTCGGCCGGCTGCTCTCTGTAAAAATGAATAAACATAACAACTCGCTTGGCTCTGTACCCAGAAATTTGGCCAAAAAAGAAACCCAGTTGGAAAGAATGAAGCAGATAAAGTTTTATCAGTTGGAAATATACAAGAAACTTAGTCTGCCTCTTTTCTAACAAAATTGTATAAGTAAAAATGCAATCTTCTTTAAAAATCTGAATTCCTTACACTAGCCAGTGGCAAAGTACTAAAATATCTAAAAGTTTCCAGACCTTACCCTCCTTTTCTTCTGCCAAAGTTGAACCACTCTCTCTCCTTTGGACTCCCCTGGCTGTTCAAGTTACCTCAGGACCATTTGTACCAAGCTCATCTCATTTTTCAAACAATAAATCTTGTGAAAGCAGGGAGTCTGGCTGTTGCCTCAGGTTCAGACAAACTACATGACCAGTGAGTAGACTGAGGAAGAATTAGCAAAAGAGTTTTGATGATTTTAGTGCCAATAAGTAATCTAAGAATAAAGTCACTGTGTATAGCCTTATACCATAACCAACCTAAGTAACACATAGGCAATTGTTTCAAGTTAGATGATAGTAAGATAAGAACATCTTAGAAAGTGGTGAACATCTATAAAGGACATATTTTTCTGCAAAGCCATAAGTTAAAGAGGTGTAGTTTCTAAGAACTTTTAGATTTTTTTAAATTTAATAACTTCTGGGCATTGAGGCTTTTTAATCACTATGACACCCAGAAGTTACTAAACATCTCTGAATCTCAAGTTTCTCATCTGAAAAATGGGAAGAGCAAGAATTCTATCTCCCAGCTGTTACTGTGGAGATCACATGAGGTAGTGCTTAGCAAATGTGTTATCCCAGGCTAAGCCCTTGGCCCCTAAGTCAGTATGTTGTATTGACACACGTCTCTTGACTACTGGAACTGAACATCTGAGTGTACAATCTGGGATCTTACCTGAAGCACTCACAGGGTGGAAGTAAAAAAGCTTGTATATCTCCAGATATTTGGAAAGCTCGTTTAAAGAGGGAGCTCTGAAGGCAGAAGATGTTAGTTGCTTTGCTCTGAGGTGAGACCCTGAAACATGTCTTTGTAGTGTGTTCCCTCAGCAGTTCTGATACAGCTGTTCTATAGCCAAGTGCCAGGAAACCCTGACATCATAACCCCACCCCAGCTTTGATCATTGATCAACTCCAGCCCTGTGGCATCTTCCTCAGAATTTGCCTTGCTCATTGTTAGGTGGCTTTGCTAGAGAAAAGTTGGTGCCCTACCCTCCCACCCGACTGAAGACAGAAGAGAAGAATAGGGAAGACAGGGTCAATTGAGAAAACTGAGTGGCTATGTCAAATTATCAGTTATTTTGTATTATTTGGACTAATGATCTACATTATTCCAAAAGTGAGCTGACTTGAGAGGAAAGCTTGAACTTTACAACAATAGTTTTCCCCAGAATGGGAAGGGCTGGCTATAGTAAAGGCTATCTCCTGTGTTTTTTTGTGGAATTGCTATCTATAGAACTTAGATGAATAAGCACAATTGAAGTGCAAAGTGTTAAATGCATGCTTCGATTTAGGCAATGCATTTACACATTGAAGTAATTAGGGTGTATTTAAAAGCATTCTGCTTGCAATACTTTGTTCTCCATTTCCTACAAATCAAATTAGTGAGGGGTAGATTTGATTTTTACATCATTTTGAAAATATTTTCTTTTTCTTTTTTTAATTTCCTTAGTATTACATTTTTACAAAGTTCAAAACACAACCAACTGTGACTAAATTCATAAAAACAAAACAAAAAGTCCAAAGTACAAGAAAATGAAAAACAGCACCAAGTAATAGCAGTAGAGCAATGCAGATCATACCTCACAAATGTCACTGTAATGATATGCCTTATCCATGTCTGATCAACTAATAACAAATACTTAGATTGCAAATAGCTCTTTTACATTGAGTGAGAACCTCAAATTTAATTATTCATCTCAATGCAAATACGTTTGAAAAGAGAGCCAGGTCTGCTTAGAAATATCTAACCATCTCCTGCTTTCACTGCATTGTATGCAACGCCATGAACAAATGTGAAGGAAGAGTATAAAGGGTGCTTTCCTTGCTTGCTAAAAAGGCATTCAAGCAAGATTAATTATTTTTCAAATAAAGTTTGATTTGTAGAACCAGCAGTTATGGAACTGTGTAACATAAAGAAAGACAGTAAACCCCCATTTGAACACTGGGTTAACCTTGATAAGTAACTACCTCTCTGTGCCTTGGTTCTCACATCTGTAAAATGAGCTCACAATGTCTATAACTGGAGTTGTTGCAACATATGATACTTTACTTGAAACACTTAATATATACTCAACAGGTGAAGGTTATTAGTTCAGGATATAGAGACAAAAATAAAAATATTCATGCTTGTACTTTTCAGAGGCTATTTACATGGATCACAGATTTTAGGTTTAGAATTTATTAATATTCTTGTAGAAAGGAGTGGTTGGTTTATTATCATCTTTCCTCATCTCCAGATTGTTTTCTTTTTTGAAAATCAAGGATCTCAAAACACATACTGAACAATATCCTTATATTATTGAATGAGTAAACCTCTTCAATACAAGTTATTCTCATAGTATTTTGTTGAAGATAAACAGTACTTTGGGCTGGGTCAGTTCACTGCAGTTTCTGCTATTATGTTATTAACGTGATAGTCCAAGAAAAAAAAGGAGAAAAAACAATGGAGTTTGCTTCCATAGGACACAGAGAGGGTGCTCTGTTTAAGCTTGCACCAAATAGTTTTAAAAATGCCCATTGTTGAGTTAGAAGAACAAAATACTTAGAAAATATCTTCCTAACATAAAGACGCTATTAAGAGTAGAATATGCGTGTTGTTACAGAGCACTCAGAACTTGCCTGTTGGCCTCAGATGAAATGACAGCCATCTTTATTCAGAGATGCTAGTTCTTAGTTGGAAGTAAATGAGCCTGAAGAGAACACTGACCTCTCCCCAGAGCTGTGGACGATCAGCTAGAAGAAACTATGGGATTCTCTAATCCCAGGGCCTCATTTCCCAGCTGAACAAACTGAATGATGCCAAAACACTGGGTGGCTATGTTTGTTGGTACTTAGACTTGAGTTTCCTGATTCTGGTCCAGTTCATTTTAAAATGTACCATGCTACATTCGTGTTCCCCAGCTGCCTGCCTCCTGGTGGTTTCCATATGCCCACATGGCTGTTGCTCCTGTGAGCAAAGGAGTGCAAGAAGCATCCAGCAGCATCTCTGATTAGAATCACCTCATGTGTTGTGGAATTCTCCATGCAGCCTGAACATTTAAAATAAAGACATGTTTTTATTCTTAAACCGGAAGTTTCTCATTAAAAATAAAAAAATATTGGAATATCATTCATAGTTAGCAATTTATACAAGTTTCTGCAGGACCTTTTCCAGTGACTACTAGATGGAGTGATAGGGGATGGGGAACAAAGAACATGTACCATTGAAGCAAAACTGAAAGGAGGGCTGTAGTCTCAGGAGGTTCTACCAGGGAAGGCAGAGTCAGGTGGAACATGGCACTGGCCACCCGAATCCCCAACAAGTACACTGAAGACCTGTACCTCAGAAGAGCAGAAAGGAAAAGAAGGAACCAAGTAGGAGGGGTGGGAGCAGTTTCCTTGTACTACAACCATTTGGTCTTCAGCACATTCTTTTCTGTCTTTGTAACTCCTTTCCTCGGTGGAAAAGTCTTGTGCTCACGCCATCGTGTCCTGTTATATTACTACTGTCAAGTTATTTCAAGAATCCCTTGAATCAAGTATTAATGACATCCATGAGAAGAGACATCCAGCGTTTGGTAGGTAAACATCTTCCCTCCCACCTAAAGAGTTGGGGAAAGTGAGGAAGTGTTGACGGGCTGTTGATGGTGAGGTAAACTGGCACACGAGGGATTTTTATAAGCGACTTTCCCATGCGCCACTGAATCTGTGCCTTAGACTTTAGTTGTGTACCAGCTGTGCATGCAAAATCTCATAATTATTCTTACTGTATTAAGCATTTTATAGCAATTTTAGCTCTAAAATGCTATGCAATAGTTTTTATGCAAGTGTACCAGACATGTAAGCTGTTCCAATGAAAACATTTCCTTTCTTTTAGACACATGGTTTTAGGTTTCCAAACTTAGCTTTTTGCATTGATGGAAGAATCTTTAAGACAGACACCAGGTTTTTTCTTTTTCTTGTCTCTTTTGGGGGGGTTACAGTAGGATTTGGGGGGGACAGTTGGGTTGTCTTGCACATATTTTACTCCTTCAAACAGCCTCATCAGAATAGGAGCATTTCACTGATTATATAATGCTGGTGTTACAGTGTTGCTGCAAAATGCTAGCTGTTCCCCAGCCTACCCTGTCTATGGAGAAAGGAACTAGAGAGGAAACTAGAATGATCTCTGCCTCCTTCTAGGACACAAAGGCAAACAGGCAGGGACTTAACCTCGCTGAGGAAGGCTGAGCCCTTTCGCACTGCTGAGCAGGCTGCTGAGCCCTGTGGTGGCAAGTGTTGGGCCTGAGCCCAAAGCTGGGATGGAGTTTGAACCCTTGGCATTCTGGCCTAGGGCCAAGTACTATCAATGGAACCCCACTGACACCTTTAGTTATTCTTCCTAGATTAGGATAGTAATTTACTTGTCTCTTTGATTTTAAGTGTCTGGTTTTGTTTCCAGATGCCTCCCAGCTCATCTGTATTCCAGGGGTTTCAAAAGACTTTAACCTCATTGGTTCTTTCCTTTGTCAGTTCCATTTGGTGAACACAGGAGGGATATAGAAACTAGAGAGGGCAAGGGAGGGTCGTGTGTGTGTGTGTGTGTGTGTGTGTGTGTGTGTGTGTGTGTGTGTGTGGTGTGCGTGTGTGTGTATGTGTGTGTGTGCGCGCGTGTGTGCAATATGTAGAGCATATGAGGAGGGCTTAGTGTGGCTGCAATAAATGAAAGACATACACACTTTCAGCATATTAGCTATTATACTAGAGCAAAGTCAGGGTGGAATTTAAGAGGTGGTGTGTACGATGGTATAGTAAAAATGCTATTCGATAGATTCATGTGGAAAAGCCCTCTAACCAGCAGTAATCACAGTCTCTCTGAAATGATTGCAGTATATGAAAGAGATGGAGAAAGCATAGACATCCTAATGCCAATAAGGTAACAGCACTTGGATTTTAACATGCACTAGTCTGAAAAGGCATCTATACATGGGTGTCATTCTGTGTTTACAAGGGCCTGTCTAGCACTGTTTATTGATTTTATTGCAATTTTCCCCCAGAACCCTGTAGATAGATAATTGCTAGAAATGTCCATCATTAGCACAACAACAAATACAACTATTGCACTAAGAAAAAGATGCACATAGATCCCTGCGAGCAAGCATCAAATGTCAAGGAGGAGAGTCACACAGTAACATGTGCAGCTATAACTCCAGGCAAGCACACACACTCAACACCCTGTGTAGCCATTGCACTGAGAAAATACACACAGCCCCCTGTGCAGCCATCACACATCAGGAAAACACATACACGACACAGCCCCCTATGCAACCATCACACCAGGCAAGAGCAGAGACATAAAATGCTAAGTCAATAGGAATGAACAGCTCATAAAAGCCTACTGGAATAGATCACATCACAGCCAGGTACATCTGTTCTCAGCACTAACCATTATCGTTAGCTTAAAATGCTTAAAATCACTGCGCATCCTCAAGTCTAGGGACAGATTATTCCAAGAAGATTCTGCTAAATAGATTTGGCAATGCAGTGAAGGGGACCTCTACTACATTAAAGTGATGCATTTTGCATCTCAAAGGCTGTCAACTGTATTTAGAGGGATTGTGTGATTGAAGAACAATGCTCCAGGACAGGATAGCAATTTTTCTGGCCCTTCTAAATCTGAAGGTGATTTTTACCCCAGGTTGAGCTAAGTGTGCAATTGAATTGGGTAGCTCTCAAACTGGGAGGTGGCTAATAAAAGCAGAATTGAAACTAGCTTTCAAGTTGTGCTGCAAAGGAAGCCATTGCATCCTGTTTTAAGCTGGAACTCTCAGGTGGGATGTCCTACGAAAGGTCTTTGTGAGGTCAGACTTCAAGCCACCAACAAGAGCTAAATAAGTAGTAACCACTGTCCTTGCTTCACAGGACTGCATGCCCCTCAGGGGGAATAAAAGGACCACCTACTTCTTCTTTGCCAACACCTTCTCTTTATGCCCTGGCCTTGGTCTGTGATGTTATCCAAACTGTGTGACAGAAGGGTCAGCACACAGCGAGGGAGACCCAGCATGTCCTGAAGACTGGCCCAAAAGAACTAGGGAGAAAGGGTTTCAAGTTTGTAGTTCTGTATTTCAATCACAGTGGCGTTTCGTCTTTCTACTGAGTGAGTTTCTACTGAGAAGTTTCAGACTAGCTTGTTAAGAATGATTTACACCATAATTCTAGGAAAAACAAATGTGAGTGACTGAGATTTGAAAGGAAAGAGTAGGGGGGAAGTGCCAGACCAAACAAATCCTAAGTAGATAGGGTGGCTTTGCAGGGGTGGCAATAGGATTTTTGCTTGTTTCCTTACTTTAAAGGGGGGGGGAGGATAGATTATTAGTAATCGGTTCTCTTACCTGGGTAGTGCCAAGGAAAGGACAGCCATATTATTAACTCCATGCAAGAGCAAAGTTTCCATGAAGGGCAGGTGCTTCCCTAAATTCACATGACAACATCTTAATGAGAATGAACAGAACTGAAAATGAGAACTAAGAATTCTAAGGTTTTATTTTTTTTTCCAAATGTGGCAGAAAGGGTTTTGTTAGGGTGAGAGATAAGCATTTTCAATAAAACAATGCCCCAGTGACATGAGGTAATTACATGGTGACTGGGACACACCGCATGGTTTACTGGAGAAATTGCATGATACCTACGTGATGACTATAGCAACACTAGATACCACTACCGCATTATCTCCTGATAACTGTATAATTAGTTTGTGTCATCAAAGCACCCTAAACGTATGCCTGTTCTAGCTACTCTGGTAGGGGGAAAAAAATAAACTTTTTTGCAAATGGAAAAAAAGCTAATGAAGAAAGTTGCCAAGAACAGATATTTTGTAATCTGTGCTAAATCTCTGCTGGAAAACATGAACAGTAACGAAGCTGAGAAGACAGTAAAAGAAATTCGGGGCAAGGTGCCAGACGCCCAGACGGAAGGAGAATGTGGACCAAAAGATTGCGACAATCGGGTAATTATGGTTTATGAATCTCAGCTTTAATCTGTAGTTCAGTGAGTCCTGATTAAATATCTGTTAAACACAATTAAAGTTTGTTTTTGTATTTCACCGTCTTGATCAGAATAATTAGAGACTGCGTGTTTCATGTCAAAAGTAGCAAGAGGAATTTTAGTGAATGAACATCGTTTTTAAAAGCCATTTGTAGCACCAGCTGTTGGCATTATTTTATATTTTAGTGTTATCAGCATAAAGATGGCCCTCTGGATGCTGAACAGTTTCCAGCAGGACAAGGATGGTGTGCAGTTATAATGGGCCTATGCTGACAAAGCAGGCATGCTGAGAGGTGTGTGTTCTCTACAAACAGTGCAAGGGAGATGAGAACCAGAGAAAGGCCAGGTGAGAGGAGAGAGGAGGAAAGCAAGGCACTAAGCAATGGGACTTCTCCTGGTGTAGTCATTTGCATCAGCATCTGCAGATCGTGGTGGCTTGTTGAGATGGGTTGTATATTGTGGCTTGAGGAAAGACTCAAGAAAGGTATGTTGGAGAAATTCAGGGACTCTCTTCTGCCCCTGGCTAGGGATATAAGCCCTGCTCCTAGAGTTGGTAGAAAGGTGCAGAAAGCACTTGTCATATTAATATTCTTTTCTGGGAAAACTGAGAATTCTACAAGAAGGCCATGTTTAAATATAAATAGGCCTAGCTAAAACTAGGTAAAATGGTAAAAGAGGGCTATACAAGCCAAAGCTAAAACTAAGATTCCCACATTCTTGTGCCAAAAGAGAGGCTAGCCAGTTGTAAGCTACTATTTCTTTAAATACTTTGAGGGCACATTAAAATATCAGTATAGCTTACCATGGTATAAGCTTAAAGAAATGATAAGATATTATACGCTTTGTTGTTTAAGATATAAGTACCTAGAATATTTTATTTTCTGTTGCAGATTAATGGCCTCCAAGAAATGTATACCTTAATCTTAAGAACACATGAATATGTTGTCTTTCATGACTAAGGGCCTGCAGATATAATTAAAGGTTTGAAAATCATCCTAGATTATCTGGGTAGGCCTAACATAGTACAGAGTCCTTAAAATAAAATGAGGGAGGCACAGTGTTCACACACAGGAGAGACAGGGGTCAAGGGGGACATGCTGCTAGGTTTGAAGATGCAGAAAGAAACTTTTAACCAAAGAATATAGTCAGCCTTTGGAATGTGGAAAGTCAAAGGAAGTGATTCTCTCTTCTAGGTCCTCCAGAAAGAATAAGGGCTGGCTGACATCATGACAATTTTAGGACTTCTCACCTTTAGTGTGGTGACAAGTTTGTGTTTCAGATTTTCAGGAATTATTAGTTTGTGGGGATGGATTGAGAGGTTGTTTGTTTTGTTTTGTTTGTGTGCTGGTCATGGAACATAGCTCCTTGTGCAGGCTAGACAAATGCATTGCCAATAAACTACAAAAACAACCCCAAAAAGAAATGAATATGGTCTCATGAACCTGCCTTACATATTTGAAATATTTAAAATTGTCTAGAAAAAAAGTATAACTTGGTATGAGAAGAGCTACAAACCTCTGAATTTACCCTTCTCTGGCCCATTTCCAGGCTTTCTTTGTAGCATCCTTTGGAGGTGGTGCCTAGGATAATAGTCAAGAAACCCTGTAAAGTCAAAGGCAAGTTTAACCCCATCCCTCTACCACAATTTAGTAGGAGTACTGTCATCTCAGGAGGAACTAAGGATAATTAGTTTTCAATGGTGTTATTTGTAGAGATTCCTACCCTCTTCTAATTAACAATTTCTATTGATCATCTGATGAAAACAGTTAACCCTCTCCTCAAAAGAGTGAGTTACAGCCTCAAGCCTATCCATGGGTTTCAATTAATTATCAATGGTTTGCAATGGTGATCCACAAAAACACTACAGCAGTGACTAGTCTTGCAGAATTTGAGACCAGAATTATGTAAGATTTATTTAACATGAGGAATTAGACCAGCTTTTAATGTTCACTGAAGTCCTGGCTTTTAATTACTAAAATAAGTGCTTTTGTTGTGAATGTACCAGGAAAGCACCTTTTGCCTTTAACGCTTTTAAAAGTTTGTTTGAAGACCCATGAGAACAAAGGTGCTGCTGTTGTCCTTGGTTATCATCATTTAGTCATTCATTCATTCAGCAAATATTTGTTGAGCCTTGACTATTCTGCTATTATAGACAGTGGAATGTGTTAGAGAGCAGGACTCTCAAGTCTTCCTTCCTTCTGGAACATTCTAGTTAGAGGAAATAGGCAATATGTAAAGCCTAAAGAATAAAATGAAGAATATAAAGGTGTAGCCTAACAGAGGTGGCACGTAAAGAGATATCACTGAGATGATAGTTGAATCATGTCAGAAATAGCTATATGAAGATCTGCAGGAAAATCATTTCAGAAAAAATTGAAAGTAGAAAATACAAAGATTCAAATAAGCCAGGCATGTGAGTTATGAAAGGTCACTGAATGAGAAGTAAGTGAGAGATGTGGTCAGAAAAGGAGTCAGCAAGCAGAGTTATGCAGGTGTCTTGGGAGGAATTTTGAATTTCATTCTAGTTGTACTGGGCAGCCATTGATTTATGTAGAAGAATCTGAGTTCATGCTTAAAGAAAACATTGCAGTTGGTATATAGAGATCAGGGAATAGAGAACCAATCTTAGCTAATAGTTTGGGGTTTTTTTCTGTTTATTTGTGTTGTTATGTTTTGCTTTATTTTTTAAGCTAAAGCTGAAGTTAGCAAGCCATTTCATGGAAGTGTGATATGTTGCCTTGTGGAGAATTTGAGCAGCCAAAATAGAAAACTGGTTTGTGAAGGCTCATATTTCCTGCCTGCTTGATCTTGTGTTTAGTCCTAAAACTGTTCTTCCTGAAAGGAAAAGAAAATGTGTACACAGTCCAGTGATGTTTGCTACGAAGCTGTGCTATTTTGGGTTAAATAGGTGGTGGGGTTGGTAAAATAGCTGGCAACTCATTGGAAGACCAAAATGTCACTAAGTGGAGGGTTTCCTGAGAGTGTGGACCCTCTTTACTAAGGCTTACTACAAGTCTGCCCCTCTTTCTTGAAAACTGGCCAAAATAACAAGTCGTTTAGATTATTTTTTTTAACTTTTTAGTTTTTTAAAAGATTTATTTACTTATTATGTATACAGTATTCTGCCTGCATGTGTGCCTGCAGGGCAGAAGAGGGCACCAGATCTTATTATAGATGGTTGTGAGCCACAATGTGGTTGCTGGGAATTGAACTCAGGACCTTTGGTAGAACAGCCAGTGCTCTTAACCTCTGAGCCATCTCTCCAGGCCTAGATTATTTTTTCTGTAATTTTAACACATAGATTTCAATGACCTGTTCCTCCATCAATGTCAAAGTAGTCCACAGAAAAGATCAGTGTATGGTGGGAATATACAGTGTAATTTGAATGAACATCAGGAAAGGAAAGAATTCTGTTGTGTTCACAGGTGATTCCCAGTAGACTTAAAAGACACTTAAGTCTAGGGATAGAGGGAATACTTCAATATTTTGAAGTTTTTGTGAGTCACTAATGTTGTTCAAAAGAAGTCTAGTTCAATTTATCTTTGTCATCTCACTAAAACACTTTAATAAGTAGCAAACCATAATAAATACTCCAGAAATAATGTCCTGTGTGTAACTAGTGATTTATTGCTAGTTTATGAACAACTTTTCACTAATAAACTAAAAAATTACATTAAACATTTCTCAGTGGTATTCATAAATAATACATGTTGGCAAAGTATGTAATACTATATGGCAATATAGGTAGATGGTCATTCAAAAGAAAATGGCTTGGAGCCTTTTTCAGAAGGCATTCCTGAGATTGCATGTTACCATGCCAGGCTTGTATGAAGAGATGAGAAGCTTCATTAGAGCTAAGAGTAACTGACTTAAAGTGGTGGTGGATTTGAGGAGCCTCCCCTTTTCTCGGGAGAATGGGAGGGGGAGATGGGAAGGACATAAGGGGGACAGAGCTAAGAGGAGGAAAGGAGGAGGAAGGACTGTGATCAGGATATAAAGTGGGTAAATAAATTAATGGGGGAAAGGTGATGTTGGATTTCATTATTAGAGTTCCCAGAATGAATTTAGAGACCTCCAGGGAAATATGAATGTAGCAGTGTACTGTCAGTAAATACCCTTATTCTACAGGTTAAAACCATTACGTACTGTATATGAAAAATATACTTCAAGTACCTATCACTCAGCTTAATGTAAGTGAAGGCTTAACAACTGGTTATTGGGGGCAGATATCAAAGTTGAAAGAATAGAATTCCCTACCCTCCAGCTTCCTTGGGTTCTTCTACATCTTCAACACCCTTCCTTCAGTTCTCAAACTGCCCTTCCTCTGGGCAGCAGAACACAAGTTACCCTATGTAAATTTTAGGAATGACAGTTCCCACTGAAATCATGTCAAAAGTGAGAAGAGAACACCAAACTCTTTAAAACAGTATACTTCATACTAGTTCATACTGCATACTAGTTCATCCTAATAAAACTGGTTGTTAATCTTCCCTGATTTGTCTCCATCTTTGGGGTAATGAAAGCATCTGAATCATAATGCATTCTTTCAGAAGAGTATTATCAGGTGACTTAATATCTCTGTGCTCAAAGACACATTGTCTTTTTGTATCCAGCCCTGAACTGGATTGGCATTTCCAGCTGACACTTTACATGAAAGGTCATTTTGTTCAGTTCACTATCTGATATTTCTTATTGTTTTCTAGAACATTCCTAATGCTCAAAAAGATTTCTTCCTCCATACCAGTGTACTAAGAGCTTCCTATTTCATTATCTCATTGCTATATTTCATTAATTATTAGCATCTATCTAATTATGAAGTTTTTATTCCCAGGGAAGTGTCTAGTCTCATCATTAAAGATATAAATAATCAGAATATTGTGAACACTAAAGCATAGCTAAGTTGGGCACAGCCCTGAAGTGACAAAGGCATAGAGCATTTCTAAATGTAAAAGGCTTTCCTAATTGTAATAATTTCATAAGGGTCATTCATTAGTAAATTTTGTTGAAATTAAATCAATCAGTCTAAAACATTTTTATTTCTTTCATTTATATACCAGGTTGAAAGGCAATTTCCACAGCTGAACAAGCATCTGTTTAGATGCCATGCCTTGAAGTTTATTTTTCTATGGTTTATGCTATCACTGCAACCTTAAAAGAAAAAAAAAAGCATCAAAAATGTGATTAAAGGTACCAGAATTTCCAAAAATTAGTTTTATTCATTACCTGTTTGATGTTATTCAGTTATTTACAAAAACAAAATTAAAATCGTTAGAAAATAACTGTAGAAATATGAAAACTAAAAAGATGACACTATTGCTCCAAGTCCTGGATGAAGTTTGGAATGGAACTGTCACAGTTCACATTCCTCCTATGTTGAGAGTAAATGAGATCGATTAGGAAGATGGGAAGGATTTAAAAGCAAAGATCAAAAGTGATTAAATAAATAACTTGAAAATTGTGAGTTTATGCCACACAATCCTATATAGAAACTGAATGTGAAGAAACCTAGTGAAGAGATGTTCCAGGAGGGATATAATAGTTACCATTCCACTATATGTTACTCTCATCTCTTTATATGTGCTTGTAGTGAACATAGGATATTGTTGCCTTCCATTGATAAGACTGTAAAAAGAACAGGAGTGAAACACAGCAATACCTATGCTGTCTTCAATGTAACTTTGAACAACTGTGGTCCAGCTTCCAGGTTCAAACTGTTTGAATCCTTCTCCCTGACAGGTCCAAATGTAATCCTAGCATGTTTAGGACAATTAAAGTCAGCAGGGTCTGTGGCTGCCTAACCTAGGCTTTATTGTGGACTGGATAAACAGCCATTTGTAATTTAGTCAGAAAGTGCAGGTCTTCCATGATGAGCATACCCACCCCACAGAAAACCGATCTGTTTCCACGCCTGGCTGTGGCATTCACAAGTCCCCAATGGAGTATTATCCCATGCCTGAGGGTCATTACTCTCTGCAGAAGCACTGACAGTTGTGATGAATGGTGGTACCTGGGAAGAGAAGTGTTTGGATATTTAAACAGATTACACTTGCCTTTTAGAGCAAGAGACATTAGATCACATTTTCGACTGTCTATGCATATGGACAGGAAGGACTGCAGTCAGGGCAGCTCACATGTGAGCTTGAGAGATCCAGATGTTCCAAACATAAATCCTATGGGAAAACAGGCTGCATTTTGTTCCCTGACATAGTATTGTGCGTGCTGCAAAGCAATTGGTGATAGGCATATATAAATTCTAAGATGTAAGGATGTCAACAGGCATGAGATTCTGTCCATTACCATTATCTACAATGGGACTTACTACCTGCCGACCAGTAAACACCCTATTCATACCATCTGCAATGAATTAAAAAGTGACAAGAAGAATCAGGATCAGTTTGGGTTACACTGTGATTGTCAGATTCATTTTTGTCTTTCAAGGTTCTTTATAGTTATGTAAGAGACTTTAGGGCAAAATGTACAGTGATGAAACCCAGGAGTAGTCGTCTGTGGCAGATCTGATAATTACTAGGTTTTTGTCCAGAAAATTACAAATACATTTTCATTTTTAATTTACATTTTATTTACTTCTTTATTTGCTGTGAGTTTATTTGTGCCTCTCTGTGTGTGCATGTGTACGTACATGCATGCATACCAAGACAAAAGTGAATGTTAGAGAACAACATTTGGGAGTCTTTTTTTCTCCATTCATCATATGGGTCCCAATGATCCAACTCAAGAGTATCAGCTTGGCAGCAATCCCTTTACCCACCCAGCCATCTTGCTGGTCCAAAACTAGCTTCCTATATAATATGAGAAAATACAGACCTTTGTTGATTCTGCTCTTTCTGTTCTTCCTTCTAGCTAGGCTTTTTTTTAAGCTGGAATTATAAACTACTGTTTGATTTCTTAAATTGATGCTGACTACAGTGAGAAATATTTCATAAGAATGTATGTTTCAACATAAACTCTGAAGCATAACTGTCACTAGATCCAGAAAGAATGTGGTGACTGGTTTCTAATTTACACTTGCACCGATTGCTTTGGCAAATGCAAAGTCCCCATCCTTCAGGAGGGCTCTTTATAACTGTTTCTACTTGAAATTCTTATTAGAGTATTTAAAAGTTACAAGAGGTCTATCGGTACTGGAAGATATTTAATTAATATATATAATCTGTATAAGCAAATTGGCAGTCTGTCCAATTTGTCCAGATTACACATCCTATTACAGATACTGCAGGGAAATGAGCAAATAGAGATGTGTATACAAACCATACGAGAAACAGAAGATGTGTCTTTCATTCACATGCATCTCCTCTCACCAGCAGAGCCTCCTTTTTTCATTTCTTGTCTTCTTCATCAGGCAGTCTATCAATGTAGAAGTAACTTTCAGTCTTATGTTGAAGATGGAGAGTCTTGGTGTGCCCACAGTGCTGTTCTGAGCAAAGAGACCTATCATGAAATGAGAATATTGAAGATACACCCTTCTGAATCTATCCTTGTGTATACAGTGGGATTTCACTCTCAGAAATGCAGCTCTTCCTGCCCTCAAATTGCCCCTGTGGTAGCAACATAGGAAGGAGATTATATATTACTTCATCTCCTTTCAGAGAAAAGGACACATGCTAAGGGAAAGCTTTGCTTCTTTGAATGATTTCAGGCATCCCTTGTCTTTAATATTTCACTAAAGTGGTCCTTGGTTGGCTTTAGAAAGACACTCTAGTGAGACAGAAAGAAATAGAATAATGAAAATGATGCTTCATCTGTAAAGGCTTGCTAACCAAAAGGGATAAACTAGCTGTGACCCTTGTCTTCAAGTCCTAGTGAAGCTGACAAAGACAGAAGCTATGACTGCCTCAGTATTTCTTTGTGAACTGATCTGTGCAATACTGCAGTTTGCCAGGAGATGCCAACTCCTACATCAGAAGCTCATCTCTATGTTTCTAAAGGGAAAGATGCAATCCTTTTGGGAAGTGTTTTGAGCAACTCATTTTATGTGGGAATAAGGAAGATGAATTGTCACACTGAATAGGAAAGCTATTTTGTATAACCTCCCAGGGGAGTGAATGAACTACATTCTCCTTCTTCTCGTCTATCTAAATTTAAACTTGCACACTGTATTAATTCTACCAGGACAAAGGTGTTGCTGATGAGGTCACAGAACCTAGGAAGTATAAACCTTCTTTCTTCCAAATATAATCATGTTCAAAGTTTGCCTGTGAGTCTCTGCATCTGCTTCATCTTTTAGAGGACATCTGTGGTAGGCTCCCAACGTGTTCCCTCTCTTCTACCACTTCCAGTGTCTATCCTGTTTTCCCTTTTGAATGAGAATGAAGCATCTTCCCTAGGGTCCTCCTTGTTTAGCTTCTTTAGGTCTGTAGATTGTAGTATGGTTATCACATATTAGATGGCTACTATCCACCTATCAGTATATGTCATGTGTGTCTTTCTACATGGGTTACCTCACTCAGGATGATATTTTCAAGTTCCATTCATTTGCCTGCAAATGCCATGATTTCCTTCTCTTTAATAGTGGAATAGTATTCCATTGTGTTAATGTACCACAATTTCTCTATCCATTCTTCGGTTGAAGGACATCTAGGTTGTTTGCAGTTTCTGGCTATTATGAATAAAGCTGCTATGAACATAGTTGAACAAATGTCCCTGTTGTATGGTTGAGCATCAGATATATGCCCAGCAGGTGGTATAGTTGGGTCTTGAGGTAGCACTATTTCCAGTTTCACAGCTAAATTTTGGACAGAGTACAGGGAGTGTTATGGAAAAGGGGGGATATAGAAGGACCCAGAGGGGACAGGAGCCCCAGAAGGAGACCAACAAAGCCAAAAAAAAAAAGCTGGGCCCAGGAGAGACTGCAGAGATGTGCATCAACCAAAGACCATGCATCCAGAGGACCTACACCCCCTGCTCAGATGTAGCCCATAGGCAGCTCAGTCTCCATGTGGGTCTTCTAGTAAGGAGAGAAGAGACAGTCTCTGACATAAACTCAGTTGACTCCTCCTTCTTCACTTCTCCCTGGTGGGGAGACCTAGCCAGCCCCCAGAGGAAGAAGATCCAGGCAGTCCTGATGGGACCTGATAGGTTAGGGTCAGACAGTAAAGAAGGAGGACTGTCCGTATCAGCGGACTAGGGGAGAGGCATGGGGGAGGAAGAGAGAGGTAGAGTAGGACCAGGAGATGGGGGTGGGGGGGGTACAACTGGGATACAAAGTAAATAATTTGTAATAATAATAATAACGAACAAATATAATGTGTTTATTTCTAAGACAAAAATGTCCACAGAATCACAGTCACAACTTCATGGTTTACAAATCCCAAGTCTTCACCTTTGTCCTGAGCAGAAAACCATCTGGGACTGTAGGAGTACTTGACCATTTTGCCTAGATGTATCTATCTTACTCTACCAAACTCCAGAGGTTGTTTGGTTTGGTTTTGGGGTTTTTTTGTTGTTTGTTTGTTTGGTTGCTTGCTTTTATGACAAGCATAAATGTAACTGCTTAATGTAGAAGCCGATGGCCACAACAGAAACATATTTTTGGTGAGAGTTCACAAAATTCATAACTGAGGAATAAACTATAAATATCTCATTTAGAAATATGTGTTTGGGGGGAAAACTCTTAATGTTATCATTTCCCAATAATTTGGGGCTATTAGAAAACAAATCCAGGAAGATTTACTGAGTCCTTGTAATTTGTCTATTATGATTGTGAGGTAGGATTGGTTGCTGAATGACTGAAAGGAAAAAAGAAAAGAGAAAAGGTCCTGCAAAAAAAGTTTTCAGATGATACTTCCGTCTGGTTCTTTTGCACTGTTTCTTAGTCCTTAATGTTATCTCCCTTGGTAAAAATTCCTAGAGAAATTTGAACAGAGACAAATAATAAGAAATACAGTAGAGTTATGTGAAGTGACTGGGTACCCGGATATCTAGAAACTCTTTGTTTTTAGCAGAAGATGGGGTTATTTATAGAATTAAAAGTGTTCCTAAACAATAAAATGTTTATGAGGCTTTTTTTCCTCAAGGACCATATGGACAAGTTTACAGTAATGTCTAGGTCACAGTCAGAGTGCATCTATTCATAGCTGCACATCTCCTCACATGCTTTCTGACTTAAGGATCCATGTGTCTTATAAGTGAGGCATATAATTTTATTGAATACCACATGATAATTGGCAACTTTTCCTACAGCCATTTGTAAAAATAGAAACTAAAATGTTATCCTTGATGTTCATGAAATCATGTTTATCTGGATATGCCACTTTAAATTTTTAAATTACATTTATTTGTTTATTATAGGTGTGCTTGCATGTGTATATGTGTGCCATGTCCCAGGGATCGAATGCAGGTCCTCAGACTTTGTGTCATTTACCTTTACCCAGAGACCATCCTCACCAACACTGAATGATGCAGTTTTGATCAACACACTTTTCTTCAAGTATTTTCTTATCTCCATCTCTATCTTTATTTCCACCTGTTATATAAGGTCTTCCTTAGAGGTACATCCTTTTGAAATCCTAGCTTTTCACCTGTCTTATAAAATGAAGGACATCAGCTTTTCCTCTAGCTGCCCTCACAAGCAACTTCTGTGTAATTTTTTATGAAACTTGAAGCTAAATTCATATCTCTGTAGCTTTGTGTAATCCCTCTGCCGTGTATCAATTCTTTAAGTGTAAGGACTTCTATAGTGTTTCTTAGTGCCCAGTAGGTACTCGGTAAACATAGTTAGCAAAATTGAGGCTCTCTTCTTGTGAACAGGAATACTGCTTAGATTTTCCTGTATTACTAACAGAATGATGGACTGATAAATAAAAAGTGATGGCTCTGCTCAAAATTAGAAAGATGATCAGTGTAGTTTTTAAATCTTGTGACTTATAAACCTTTACTTCTGGTAAGTATTGTCTGTTGTAAATTCTCTTTCTCTTTAAAATTATTTTGGGATTTTTGTTTCCAAAGGATAGCTCATAAGTTAATACCTTTAAAAGGAAGAATAAATTGACAAACTTAGAGAAAATAAAGAAGTCAGGAATGAGACCAGAAAATAACTGAAAACTTTTTCCTGTATGTTGAATGAAGCACACCAACAAAAAATATTCCTCGGGAGCTACAAAAGGAGACCAATAGAACCAAAAAATACTGAGCCATAGAGTCCCTGACGAGACTGATAACTCCAACCAAGGACAATGCATGGAGAGGACCTAAAACCCCGGCTCAGATGTAGTCCATAGATTCAAGTGAGATCCCTAGTAATGGGAGCAGGGGCTTTCTCTGGAATGAAGTCTGATCACCTCCCCCTGGAGGGTGCATTCTTGACAGGCCACAGAAGAAGACAATGCTACCAGTCCTGATGAGACCTGATAGAAGGTCAGATAGAAGGGGAAGAGGACCTCCCTATCAGTGGACTGGGGGAGGGGTGGCATAGGAGGAGAAGAGAGTGGGAGGGTGGAATTGGAAGTAGACAAGGGAGGTGGCCACTGCTGGGATACAAATTGAGTAAATTGTAATAAATGATAATAATAAATTATTTACTGTAAAAAAATGTTCCTTGGAGCTAGAAGAGCCCACTTACTGACCTATTGTCCTCAAGACTTCCTCTATAAATGAAGAGGAAATACCACTGAAGAATGGCAGTTTTGTTTGGCGTCATCGCTCCTCAAACCTGTATACAAATCAGCTTGCATTTTGGACTTCCCTTTGTCCCTAATAAAAGTGGGCCAATTTGGTTAATGTATATATTCTATGCAAGACATCATGGAAACTATGAAGAATTTTAACAACTTTAGCACTGAACCAAAATACACTGAGGAGATATTATGATTGCATAAGAAAGATAGGATCAAACATGGTAAGAAAGGAAAATGAAATAGCCTAGAACCTCTGCTCAGATGTAGCCCATGGCAGCTCAGTATCCAAGTGGGTACCCTAGTAAGGGGAACAGGGACTATTTCTGACATGAACTCAATGGCGGGCTCTTTGACCTCCCTCCCACCCCCGCCATGCGAGGGAGGAGCAGCCCTGCTAGGCCACAGAGGAGGACTTTGCAGCCAGTCCTGAAGATACCTGATAAACCAGGGTCAGATGAAAGGGGAGGAGGTCCGCCCCTATCAGTGGACTTGGAAAGGGACAGTGAGTAGATGAGGGAGGGAGGGTGGGATTAGGAGGGAATGAGGGAGCGGGATACAGTTGGGATACAAAGTTAATAAACTGTAACTAATATTAAAAAAATTTTTAAAAGAAAATTAACAGAAAGCAGAGGTTATAGGAAGGAAGCTGAGAAGTACAGTATAATGGCAACATAGTATAGAGTGGCTGGGGTAATTCCTCAAGCAAGGATAACATTTAACATGAAGTGGACTTTGCACTGACAGGGTTGCCAAAAATATAACATCACTACAAATAAACAAACAAACATTATATATATAATATATGTATTTATTAATGGGCAACATTCTATGTGAAAGTCCAATTTCCCTTTACAAAAAGCAAATGACTCAGTGACAGAGAATAAAATATACTATCTAGATTGTAAATAGGAGGAGCAATTGTGGTATTGATAGCGTCAGGCTGAAAACACTTAGCAGCAGGGATACATATTGAACATTGAAAAACGTTTTGCCATTAATTTTCTGTCTTAGAAATAGAAATACAGGACTGGTGGGATCTTTATTTGCATTTACCCCATTCTACTGTGCTGTACACTGCAAAATTAGTACCAAAGCTATCACAAAGAATGTATTTAATCATAATTAGTTCATAAGATCCATTGGCCAAGAAAAGGTCTCCCTTAAAATGATAAGGGCTACTGAATAAGACTATATAAAAATGAACACATAAATACTACGTTGCAGACTAGATGTCTAGTGAAATGTCATAGTTCCTCAATCTAATAGAAGCATCTACCATTAATAAAATAGCTAAGAATTGTCATCCTTCATATTTTCTCAGCAGCCAAAGTTCAGAAATAAATATAGTAATACCTTAGTATATGAAGTGTTTTGTTTGTTTATTTCTTTTTCCTATAACCTCTGTGAGGAAATTATTTTTTTATTCATTGTTACCTTGCTTCAAAGTAGGCTTTAGGCCTTACACATAATGAAGAAATAAAACTGCTACATACGTTTTTGCCCCCTGACCTTACTGTGTATTAATATATGCAAAACGGAACCACCATGTTTTTTAAACTTGATATATTTTAATGTCCTCGTGGATGAACTTATTTCAAACACTAAGTGATCACGTGGGTACTTTATTAGATATAAATGATACACCTTGACACTGAGGTGGTGTGAGAGCTCATTTTTGAGTTGGTTGAGGTAAGATTTTCATTTTACCTCAACTGAGGACCAGCAGGGACCATGGCATTGTGTTCCTATATGGTACTTGTACAAAATAAATATGTTTTTCCTTCTTCTCTCACTGCTAGACACAAGGGATGCCAAAATATAACTATAGTTCAAATACAACATCGCTAAGGCCAAAATCTGAGTGAAGCATAGACTATGCATGTGCACATACACCCCATTCCAGGAAACATGAGGTCTCCAATTAACATGGCGCTGCAGAGAAACTAATGCAGTGCAACCCAAAGGCATCTTATTTATTGGCTTTGTCCAAATGCATAAATGCTATTTAAGAAAAAAGATAAGCAAGTACACTAAGAGAAATTACTTGATTTTCAGTCATATTGAGAAGGCACATCTGTCACTAATGAAACCACTACTGTGTCAGTGGCCTATGAATTACAAACAACAAAGCCAACATAAAAAAATGAAAAAGAAAAAATGTAGTAAGGATTTAAAGTACTTCCCATTCAGTGACAGAACTTTTTGTTTCCTTATTGTAAAGTTCCTTATACATGGTCTTATTGTACACCATAGACAGAAAAGATAAGAATACATATCTAATAAAAAATTGGTTACGTGAATAAAGTGCAAACTGTATGTAATGTAGCAAAACCATCATTCCTATCTTTGTATGTCTGTGGGTCTACAGAAATGTACGTGGGCACACACAAACACACACTGTTCAAAGCATCTTCTACTCTGGACATCTATTTACTTTTTAAATTCTTGTCTTTGGTGCTCTTCCCTCTGCTCTCAGCACTAGACTATTTTAAAGGTCACTCTTCCATTGTCTTTCATGTCCTTTCAGCTAACCACTAAATTCTAACAGCTTTCTCCCAACAATATCTCTTCAGTTGGTCTCTTCTCTTTCATTTCAGAGACTTGAGGTTGAGGTTGCCCTTGAAAAGAGTGAGCTTACCTGCTTTCCAGACCACTAAAAGTAGGCCACTCTTCCCTTAAGCTGTTCTCACAGACCTCTGTTTAGTGATTTAGAATAATTATTCCTACCTATCATTCCCACCGTTTTTTTCCTGGCCTGGGTTTCAGTTTCAAGGTGTCCATCAGCGTCTGTTTCCCCTACAAAGGAATGAATGGGGCTTTATTGAATAAATCTTGGTGATCTCTGGGAGGTAATTGAGTTGGCTCCTCATCAAGCTCTGTCTACCTGTAGTTATCCTTTGCTCTTCATCACCACTTTTGAAGCTTTAGGCAAGTCAATTGTCTTACCCTTTTCCTTTTCTATGCTTGTTAAGCTATTATTCTGTAATACTCTTTGCCTCTATAAATTACTCTATTAAAGATTATTTGTCTTATCTTATTCCCTATGCTGACATCATACTTTTTGTATCCCTCTGTATTTTGATATTTGTTAAGCAGTCTGGCCTGTGTAGGTGTCCTATTTCCCTCACTCACAGCAAGAATTGTAAAGATCTTCCAAGAGCAGAGGGTCTCTCCTTAAGCATGCTGATGAATTCTCCACAGAGTATTTCTTTGGTAAATGTTTGCTTACCTGTCTAGAACTCAATGGCCACTGTTTATCACTGGCACATTTGTATTCTCTGCTTTTTATTTTATAAATGACAGTTGTATGTTACAAAGGAACTCATCATATCTATAGCCTATTAGTACAGGGCAGGATATTGAGAACATTAGAGGACCAGGTGAAGCACTCAGGACTCCTACTGGATTTTTGACTAGGAGGTCTTAAACATGCAAAAAAAAAAAAGTAACACATATTACCTGAACAAAAAAAGTTTCACAGACAGTGAACCTGATTCACCACTCAGTGAAGGAAGGAAGGTGACTTTTATGGTTGTTTGTTTGTTTGTTTAGCCAACTCAATACAAGCTAGAGTTAGCTTGAAAGAGGAACCTCAGTAGAGAAAGCACCTCCATGAGATTGGCCTGTAGGATGGTACTACCCCTGGATACTTGGTCCTAAGGTATTTAAGAAAACAAATGGAGCAAACCATAAGAAGCAAGTCAGTAAGCCTCCATGGCCTCTGCTTCAGTCCTGCCTTTAGGTTTCTGCTTTTAGTTCCTACCTTGAGTTCCTGTCCTGCCTTCCCTCAGTGATAGAGTGTGACCTGAGCGTCAGCTGAAATCAACCCTTTCCTTCCTACGTTGCTTTGGTCGTGGTCTCTTATCACAGCAAAGGAAGCAGTTGTCCCATGGTTCTCATAAAATACAAATGATTTTATCTTCAAATGAGCAAATCAGATGCACCTCACATAGGCTAGAATCTGAAGATGTAAATATATAACATGAACTAGTGTGACTGAATTAGATTCCAGAGACTAACCAGAGAAATAGACGTGTGTCTACCACCTTACATTGTGCAAAATGTTCCTGTTTGCTCTAGCTGTGAGTGCCTAGTAATGAAACTGAAAGTGGGGGAGAGACCCAAAAGTTATTCCCTATACTTGTGAACTGTAGAAACTCAGGTCCAAAGAGACAGAGATTATGTAAGAAAATCTTTGTCCAGTCCTCCTTGAGCCCACCAAATAAACTCTGATGGAAACACACAGATTGCTGCAGGGGAATTAGTTTCAGGGCTAAAGAAGACCTAGAATTAAATTTTACATCTTGTTCCAAATCATCAACTCTTTTCTCTGAAAGTGTATTAAAGGCTTTCTTTTTTGCAATGAAGTAAAGACCCCATTTTAGGAAGATGGTTTGGATTTAAGATTTGAAGAAGCCATTACTCTAACTAGATGCTTGCTGCATGTACTTGAAAGTAACTGTGAAGACCTTCTTTTTCCAGCGTGGTGAGTAGAAACAGACTCCTGAGAAGTCCTTATTATCCCTGCCATGGTTTATTAATGGCATGGACAGTCCAACTAGATTATTACTAATCACTACCTTATTGAAAGTTAGAAATCAGTCAGTACCTACTTACAAATGAGAATAGTTGATGCTTAAAGTGATAAGTGGCTCCTCCAAAGTATACAGCTAGTAGCTGCTTTAGTAAACACTCTAGAGTCTTGGGTACCAAAGTCAGTCATCTTAATCTCCACACACTGCTGCCTTCTAACTAAACAATGCAGTGCATGTGAAAGCATTTTACAAACTATAAAATGAAATACAAATGGTACTTTATGTGGGAGACAGGAAGCATTGGGAAGGGCAATTTTCAAATCACCTTGAAGAAATAATGGTTTTTACCCTGCACACCCTACAGGCTATAACAGTTCTTTTAGCTATATGCAAAATCTGAGGATTATTCTTCTGTGGGATCCAGAAGCACAGAGTTTTATTTGCTTGACTAGGCTAACCAGAAGCACAAATAGTCAAAGTAGGTTTTCTCCGTCTTCATATACAAGAATGTATATCAGCAATGCCATACCAAGGAGAAAGGAGATATGTGGGCAGAATTAGTATATCTTAGTGTATGCATCAAATCATGAGCCATTTCATTTTAGCTTTCTGACAGGGTTTCTCTGGGACCACCATAGGAAACAGGTAGTCATTCTTCTAAATTTACTGTTAAAGTAAAATTAGTTTCTAGAGATATGGTCTTCCATGTTTTGGCATTAAGTAATACAGAAAGAATGAAGGAGTCATCAAAGTTGGGATGTTTCATATAGCTGTGAGGCACCCTTCACATGAGAGGGTCATGTTTAAACAACATTACAGGTAGTGTTATTGGCCTTAGTTGATGAGCCCTTTTTTAAGTAACTATTTTTTATTGATTTGTTTTAATAATTTAAAAACTACTATAGTTGACAATTTTGGCATTTCAGCAAGAGGGTAATTTGTGAACAGTCATCTAAATGACTTAAATAAAACACTGTTTCAAAAGTTTTGAATGAAATGAGATTTAAATTACCACTCTTCTAGATGTAATTAATCTCTATAACCAAATCCACTAAGCCCAACTCCAGGAGGTCTTTCTTGAGGCTAAGAGGAGGAGAAGGTATTGTTCACACTGTGAGAGCAGAAGTGGAGACCCCACGTTCAGTGCCCAACTAGAGCACTACCACAACCATGGACAGTGCTCAGGGAGTAGTTAGCGAGTGCACTTTCTCTATCATTCGATTTTATCATGCTCCTCAGAGTAAGAAGGAAAATGAATGTTAAATGAACAGTATTTACCTTTTTCCAGAATTTTTATGCTTACTCTCAGTGGTAATTCTTGTATAATATCTTTAAAGAATCTAAAGCCTTTGATTTAAACTGTTCTAGAAAACTTTCTTTTCCTCAGAAAAATAGCCATTGCTCTTGATTGTGTTTTCTAACTGTTGAAATCCCTAATTTTGCCTTGTCTTAAAAGTATATCCTAGGTTAATACATACTGAAATAAGTTTAGGGAATAGAAATCTTTGGTTTAGAAAGCTGTAGTTGTTTGTTTGTTTGTTTGTTTCATTGATTGATTGACTCATGCTGCAAACAGCTTATTGCCCAAGACAATTCATATTATCTAAAATTTTTATACTTTTCCTGCTTTGATTCCCTGCTGCTGCCATAGAACACTGACCCAAAGCACCTTGGTGAGGGAAGTGTTCTCAGCTCACAGCTCCTCCCTGAGAGAAGCTAGGCAGGGACTGAAGCAAAACAATGGAGGCATGCTGCTGACGGCCCTGTTTCTCTGGTGTGTTCAGCCTCTGTTCTTCTGTAGTCCTGGCCTGCTCACCCCGGAGCAGACCACCCGCAGCGGAGTGGGTCCTCCCACATCAGACAACAATCAAGACATTTCTGATGTAGGAAATTCCTCAATTGGGGTCTCTCTTCCCAGGCGATGCTAGTTTGTATCATGTTGACAAAAACGAACCAGCATACATCAATGTAGTAGTTATTCAGAAACTGAACTATCAGAAAGGTAGACCCCTTGTTCCAAATTACAGAAATGGGGGCTGACACTTGCATAAATGGGTGTAGTTCTGAGTCGCCTGTGTGACCTTCAGTGCATTGATCCAGTTGTCCCTCTATTTTCAGAGAATTAACAAAAGAAACCAACAGGACTCCAAAAAAAAAAAAGGCTGTGATTTTTTGGGGGGGATCACATGATTGAGGTTTTTTGTTTGTTTCCGGTTTTATTGTCAGTTGTCATTCATACTTTCTATATGACTTTTTCTACCATGCCTTTATCACTTTGCTGTATTGTATGACTCCCAGGAATAATTCCTAACTGTGAATGTGCCAGGAACTGTGCTTTAAATTATCTATTAAACAGCATGATCTCAGAATTAGTACTTGTATCCTTGGGAAAGGAATTTGGCTGTTTTTCTGAGTGGATATGCTTCAGCCAAGCCCATACCTGCGCACCTCATAGCAGAGGAGAAGGTGCAAGCAGGTAGAACACACGTATCTTTTGTGTACCAGTCTGCCAGACATCAAATGTGATTACTGTTGACAGGGGCAGCTTTTTCTTTTCATTCCACAAGCTAAATTAGTTGCTTTCATATGAAAAACCCCTTCCACTTTCCTACCTCCTTCCTCATTGCAGACACCCAAACACACTAATTCCTCTGTGGAATGGACTCCTCCGAGGAAGGCTAACCCTGCTTCAGCTGCTTACTCACCTGGTCACCTCCTGTGCTCGGCCATTTTTATTCATTCCTGCCAGAATGCACTTAGGAGTTTTTATTATAACTATGGTTGAGGTGGCATTTTAGCTTTATGCCCTTAAATTTATGATTTATAGCTTTCCCTCAAAATTGCATGTTGGACTAGAATTTCTCAAGCATATTTTCTTTGTAGACACAAATGTTTCATTAAACTCGACGAAAATATTAAGCATGAGACCCAGTATTCAAGCATTCATTTAACTTACCTGTTTTCAGAGTTAGCTCCTGTGCTTTGATGTGTCAGGTATTGAACATAGATGGTACTCAGTAATAAACCGTAGAGTACTGTATGCATTATAAAAGAAAGAGTCCTCTTTGTACCTTTCAATAAAGTGAATATTAAATAGTCTGAATAGTCTAGGTTTTTTTTTCCCCAGAAACCTCTAGAGACAACCAAATGATGGTTAAATTGTGGGTGTTCCTTTTCTAGTACTGAGAGTTGATAATAGTATCATAAATCCCAGAAGAACTGTATAGAACATATATTACTCATTTAATCTCTGTAACAGCCCTACAAAATGAGTTGTTTTGGTGACTTCCTGGTTTTGTTTTTGTGCTTGCATGTGGGTCAGAGTACTGTAGCTTTAATAAAATGATGCAAAGTGGTTAGTTAAGCAGTTTGCTAGCAGTCACATTGATTACAGTAAGTACCTTTAATAAGAGCTGTGTCCCTGTCTGCCACTCTATAAAGCCTTTGATTTTCTATAGGATGTACCTACAAACATAAATACATAGACTGGGTTAATCTCTTAAGTATTATTTTCACATGAATATTCTTTTGTTGTGTGTTGAAGGAACAAGTCAATGTCTCACAGTCCACAGAATGCTTGTTTGGTTCATAACATAAATGTCTTTTCCTTTTCCAGACAATGGCTAGTCTTAATCAGAAGACCAGGTTAAAGAATTTTAGAGGAAATAGGCAAATTGTTGAACAGGAATATGTTAGTCACTCAACTGGTACATAAATTGTATTTGTCCATTTTTGTTGATTATATTATGCTCTAAATAGACATTCACAAGTTCAATCCTAGTCAGTTATGCTTTACATTTTCCCCT
>CM053753.1:62523243-62597464 GCA_028658305.1 Pachyuromys duprasi
TAATCAGAAGACCAGGTTAAAGAATTTTAGAGGAAATAGGCAAATTGTTGAACAGGAATATGTTAGTCACTCAACTGGTACATAAATTGTATTTGTCCATTTTTGTTGATTATATTATGCTCTAAATAGACATTCACAAGTTCAATCCTAGTCAGTTATGCTTTACATTTTCCCCCTGGAACTGTAAGTCACACATGTAAATTACACATATATTATAGAAAAACATTTGAGGACTGACCGTTGTCAGAATGAGAGGGTGGTACCAGAAACCTTGATTTTAAATTTCATGACATTTGTAGACTTAGAAGCTCAACCTTAACATTACATTAACTTACCTTTTTTTGCATTTAATTATAGATATTGGGTTAAAGTGAGGGAAGTTAATATTTTAAGTCTCCATTAATGGTTATAATCAATTTTTGTGTGTTTTCACTGTAGTAATGAAAAGGGCATTTAACCTGGGCAGGAATTAAATCTGGGATTCTAAAGATTAGCGTTAAATCTGATAATGTATTTTCCTACTGGTCCCGGAAGCTAGGTAATACGCTGCTATATGCAAGAGCTTACAGGTAACAAGAATTTGAAAATATCCTAGGGTTCAATAGTCCTCTTTGAATCGTCATGGTAGCATTGTGTTTTTAGTTTCACAGTGGGAAAGATTTTAAGCAAATGAAGGTAGAGATTCAAAGATAAAAGGATTTGACATAAAAAACTAACGGAATTGCTTAATTTGTGAATTTAACCCTGTATCATGATTCTTCATTAAGGATATTTGCTGTACTGATTCAGTACCAAGCACAGGGGGCAAATGGGACAGAAAGGGCACTAACTATTTTGAAGATGACACTAGAAATTTGGAGGGCTCTTAATAATTAGGCACTTAAGCTCACCGAGAGAAGTGATTAGTGTGTGGAGGTGGAGCTGTGGCTCCAGGAACACAGCTATGTTGGAATGGAGCATAATGTCTAGCTTGCAACAGTGCTAAGCCACTGCAGCCTGCACAGGGGTATAGAGACACTGTGTCACTTGCTTGGCCTCTCCTGAGACTCACTTTGGTCCTCAAACATGTGATCACTTTGGTACAGATGTCACCTGACCATGAGGAGCTTTGGGTCTGTCTCACTTCTCTGTTGCTGACATCTGCTTTCTCTCAAATCATGCTCCTGATTTTCCCTATTTATGTGAAAAATGCCTTCCTCCCCAATACTAATAATATTCAAAATATATTCTTTAAAGCTTATTTGTAAGCAAAAGAAGGTGCACATTTATAGCATAGGAGACATGGCAAACACATGGTAGGGTCTCATTAGGGTCTATGTCAACAAAGATGGCTGGCTCAGTGTGCAGATGTAGCCCCTAGTCTCCATAGGGCTGTGAGGAACTGGATGGGTAGGAGTAATCTAATAAAGAGATGCATACTATGTAAGGGTAAGCAAACATCAGTGATGTTGCATGGTGAGAATGTTAGAAGGGTTGTGTGTTCTGACCTTGCAGCTGACCTGTTGAAGTGCCCTGTGTACCTGTTTCAGTGTCTACAAGGGATGCTGCTTATACCACGTACACTGAAAGTCAAATAACCACTGTGTGCAGGGAAGCAATTTGGAAATTCCACCATGCTTAACAAACTCAATATTATTACTTCCCTATCACCAAAAATGGTGGAAAATCCACCTCATTAACTGGGAGATTCAGACCAAAATTCATTTCACTAAAATATGCAAGAGACTGTGCAACTAAAATGCTGATACTTCAATTGTATGAATAATGTCTCTGACCAAAATTTTGTCATAAGAATTGATACGTTCTGGCCATGGACTAACAGAATAATTGCAACTTTCCAAAATTATAATCTTCTGAAGCTAGGAGAGAGAAACTTAAAATTGGAAAGAGCCTGGACACTTGTACATTAAGAAATGACAGAATGAAAAAGGAGGATTGTGCTTTTCCAAATGTCAAAATTTAAAATGCTAATAAAATCCAATAAACAGGGTATTTACCATGGCTATGGCAACTAGCAAAGGTTAACTTGGGCAAGGAATAGAAAGTGTTAAAGACAGCCGACAATGAGGACACCCAGCATAGGATGAGGCTCCATCACTGGCACATCCTCAAATCATGAGGCAGCCTCTTTGAGTGTGCACCAACGTAATGACTATTTAGAGGAGATTTACCTAACACTTTTTGTGCATAGCAGACGTGACTTTAGACTTAGAGTGAGAAAACTGTTCTTAGGTTTAAGCAAGGGTACCAGTTTGAGAAAGATGACAAAATGTTCAAATACAAGCAGGGCCTGTCTCTACACATCTTAGACAGAAAGCAGGATATTCAAACATGTGTATCTTGCACTTAATTTAAACTGCGTGGTTGGTTACCTATCTCTCAGGCAATTCAGTATAAAGTTTTATTACTGTGAAATAGAATAGGGTAGGGATTTATGTCACACAAAAATGAATTTCCATGGATGGGAACACACATGAAATAATTTAAGTAAGCAGTATGTCAAATGAAAATTTAAGATGTTAGAGCTGGTGGTACACAGGCAAGAAGCAAAAGAGGAGGTTTGTGTAATAGATGATAAATATATCACACTGAGGAAATAGAAGGGACCGCGGTTGCTACAGAGGTTATTACTAATGTTGAAGAATTGTGGAAACACTAAAGAGTAAATTTTAAGGTCAAGAAACCAATGCAAATTATTAAACAAGGGCAGATTCATCATGTAGTATGTTGTATATATAATCACTTAAGTGTGAGCCCTTAGTAAGGAAAAATTCCATATTGTTCCAAAGTGAATAGCACCCACAGACCTGGAATTTGACAGGATATATAGATGTCTTTTTAAACTCTGATTCACAGAAGTGACTAAAGGACCACCAGTGAACATATCTTCTTTTACCTCACAAAACTCCTTCCTTTTCATTGGTTTCAAGTAGTGAGAACTGGGGTGTAGAGCATGTGTTTCAATTGTGAAAGACTGAATCTCAGAGTAGTCTCTCTTTTAACCAATGTTATGGTTGTGTGCAGGCTTTAATGGAACTCTGGCATTATAGAAGGGTATGAAAATCTTTTTCATTCTATTCAGTACTTCTGAACTTTTTTTTAACATAAGTCTGAGCAAGAAATTCAGAATAGTAGATATTTGACATAGGGCTTAAGAATCCTATTTTTAATTTGCATCCCATTTCTGTCGTCTTAGGCTTAGACTGAAAATCTCAAAAACACTGTAAAACTACTACAGGGCTTTAATTAGCTGGTTTCAGTAAGAGACACAGCAGAGGAAACAGAGAATGTAACTGTCTTACTTTGCTTTCTATTACTGATAGAACCAAAAGCAACCTGGGAGGAAAGGGTTTGTTTGGCCTCCATGGCCAAGCAGAGTCCATAATTGAGGGAAACCAAGGCAGGACCTCAAGCACAGATCATGAAGGAATGTTGCTTAGTGACTTGTTACCCATGGCTCACTCAGCTCACTCTTCTATACAACCCGAGACCACCTGCCCAGGGGTGGTACCACTCATAGTCAACTGGGTCCTCCCACATCAATCATTAAGCAACAAAATGTTCCACAGACTCACCTAGAGGCCATTCTGATGGGGCCAGTTTTTCAATTGAGGTTCCCTTTTTCCAGATGTGCTTAGCATGTGTCAAGCATAGTAATGTGCTTAGAAGTAGTACTTCCAAGTTGATGTCATCCTCCCAGAAAAACAAAACACAGGGAAGGAAAAAGAGATGTGCTCTGGAATGGCAGATATTCTCTTGCTTTGGGACATGGGACATGCCCTTAAGCATGCCAGATGTCCCAGACACCCAGGACACCACTGGTCATGCAGAGCTCAAGCTCCAGAGTAAGGTCTTGCTTAGAAATGGAGAGTCAGTAGTTATCTCTGAACACATCCTGATACTGGATGGGATGACTCAAGTAGAAGTTTAAGGGGGAAATCCCAAGGAACAATACTAGAACATCCCAATACATGGGAAGTAGAGAGGATAGAGGAGCCTAAGAAAAGACGAGAAAGGATCTGAGAGAGAAGGTAAGAAAATCAGCCACTATTAATAAGTAACCAAAGGTTTGCTGTCTCGGGCACAGCACCAGTGAGCTTGAATGAAACAGAAACTACAAGTACTCAGCTTGGGCACAGAGAAGCGGATGCTGACAGAGCATGCCCAAAGCACACTATTCTGCTTGAAGTCACAGCATGGAACTGTAATCTCATTGGTGTAGAAGCCCGTGTAAGGAAAAACTTGATAATTGTCTTTATATGATTAATTAGTGTGTATACAGAGGGTAGGAGATGTGTACATGGGTGCAGGAGCTCAAAGGACCCAAGAGCCTTGGATCCACCTTGAGTTGGAGTTACAGAAGTTTATATGAGGGTACTGGACCAATTTTTGGGTCCTCTAGAAGAGCATCAAGTGCTAGTAACTGTTAAGACATTTCTCTAGCCCTCAAAGCCCTTTTTACACACCCCTAGTTCTTTTCTTTTCCAGTTAATGTCCTTTTCACATGCTATTGTCCTAATTTTTTGAAAGAACTCAATGTATCCTTTAAGACTAGTTGCTAGGAAAACAGTACACAAAATATATTCAAGAGTTTTAGTGGGCCACAGTGTATTTCCAAACCAAAAATTAGTATAAAAATATCATCCGCCACCTATATAGAGTACAACAAAAAGCAATGACACTCTTTAATCAAAACTATTTTTATAGTCTTCTGTAATTTCCAAACTAGTAACGTTCTATTTTGAATTCATTGAAATAGCTACAGTTTGGAGAGAATAAGTAAAATAAATTTATTGTGCACAAAGCTCTTACGTATAAATAAAAAAAATCAACACCTGATAGAAAACATTGTGAGACATAAATGGTCTCTTGGACAAGAACCAATGTGTCTGGTTTATGAGGGCTCTTACTTCAGGTAATATTAAATTCTATAATACATAAACCCACAAGGCTTAGTGGATTAACATAATAGAAGTTTCTACTTTGCTCATAAAAGAGACTCCATCATCTCTTGGACATACCTTCCAGGATCACCTTGAGTATTATATCCAGACAGAAGACCAGAGAAAAATAAACAATAGAGAGACCTTTTTCGGGGCCAGACTCAGAGCAGTGTGTATCATTCTATCAGAATTCCAGAATGTGGCCACGAAGCCCTAGCTATTTTCATGAAAGGCTGCATGCCCAAAAAAAAAAAAAGGAAATGGGGTTTTTGAATAATTAGTCAACTACTGCCAAAGGGCCAGAACTGGATTTTTGCGTAGGATTCAGGATTGCAGACAATTAAGTACATGTGGGTGTTACAGAATAAGAAGGGAGTGAAGGAAAAGTCCATTTCAGTCCCCGCCCCCTGGATAGACATAGTGCTATAGGGTCATGCTAGCATTCATATAAGCTCCTTAACAACAGTGCTCTCTTATCTGAGAATATGGCTCAGTTTCAGAGATAATAGGATCTGCCATGCAATTTACTTAGCTGGATATTACATTTATTAAAGCAGAGAAGAATCATGGGCTTTCACCTTAAAACACTCTCATTTCAGGAGAGGTGGCCAGGGAGGTCATGGCCTCTGGATTTCACATAGCAAGTCATTCTCAAAGCTAGAACAGACCTAGATCTCGTGGCTTCTACTCAGTGCTTTCTGTGATCAAAGGACAGGTTGGCATTTTTACCACTATGCAGAAATAACCACAGAATTTCATCATAAGTTAGCTTGGTCTTACTTTAATTCCTACCTTCAAACTAATAGAAATAAGCAGTGCTGTTTTGAAATTTCTACTAAGGATATGAATAAATATAGACATGCTTATTATTTTTGGTGGGGTTCATTGTATGTTCTATTCTGAAAACCAGTATGTATGCCTCGTGTATGTGTTTGTGTGTGTGTGTGTATGTATGTGTGTATGTAGTCTTATGTAGACATTTACTGTCCACAAACAAGGATAGATGAAATCAACATGTTACTGTTATTCTTTTACCTAAATTTTAAAAGAAAAGAGAACAAAAGGTGAATGACAAATGAGTTACATGACTATAATTGAGTCTGTGTTGCTTTTACTGTTACAATATTTTAATTGGCGTGGATGCCTAAATGTATATCAAAATGCATGTCACAGCTTTTGTATAAAAATAAATTTGACTTTAGAACACATTTCTTTAGTGAGGATAATAAATTGTCTTGGAGCTTATGAGTCTCTACTTTTAAAAATCATAAGGTCAGTTTTTAATTAAAAGATAAAGAAAATTACTCAGTGTCCAAGTAGTTAAAATCAGGATGATATAAACAACAACAACAAAAAGTTCAAAGGAAGACTCAATCCATCATCAGAATAATTGGCCCAAGGATAGCTTCCTTTAGAGACTAAGAAGACCAGCTTTGAGGACGCTCGTATCACAGTGTAAGAAAATGAGAACTGCACTGTCTACAACAAAGAAGTCCTTCTAAATTTACTCATTTCCTTCTAACCATAAGTTATAATTGTTTTCTTCTAGTAAATAATAGGTCTTTTGGAGGTAATCATTCTCTTTTTCAAAATAATTAACAAGAATACTAAATAGTCAGCCTCCATTACTTGAAGTAAACATACATAATACTAAAGTAGGGCCATTGGTAAATAGCATATTTATTCTTAAATAAAGTGCAGGTGTATTCAAGCCCACCACAGCCCATCAGTCTTATCCATGTGCTTTTTCATGAGGCAGGTTAGGCAACTGTTTTTTACATCCTTAAGATTATGACAAGATATTGAAAAGGCCAGTAATCTGAGAATGCCTCCTAATGAATATCTGAAGATCTATCTGTTTCTGTTTGTGTGTATGATGACAATAATCTACAAACCTAAATGCGGAAGGGCCTTCATCACTTCTGCCCTCAGCATCAGTTTGGACTTGACCTATGTACTAGCTTATAATAAACCAATGCTCATTGGCTCGGGGATAGAAACTTTGTGGGCCCCATGGAAGACTTGTCCTCCAGGGAGGCTCCAGTCAGATTTTTGGACCTGCTGTCTAGTGGTCACTGCAGAAACAAGACGATCATAACATTTTGGTCTTCACTTGAAAGGGATTTAAATGGAGCTCATCTGCAGACACAGGGTCTTTCTCCATCCTTTTAGGGCTAGTCTCCTCCTCCTCCATTAAGCACACTGCCATTTTCTTATGGCAGCTTCAGTCAGACCATTTGTTATATGCACAAGAAAAACATATTTTTCGTGCAAAACGATACACTTCCCACCTGGAATAGGAAAGACAAAAAGAAAGTCTATTATTGCAGAAAGAACTGGAGTAGGAAAGTGAAAGGGGGAGGAAGAAAGGGATGTGGGAGACCAGGCTGATACTCTGTCAAGTAGCTCTACTTACGAGACTAATTCTTAGAGACTGTGCACCCAGCGGAGTAAACCTCTTATTTGCTGCTTTTCTCTGATCCCCCACATAGCTGTAATGTTCTGCTTGTTTTTCCCTGTCCTGTAAACCACATAGGCATCTGATATTATACATAGTGTTGGCAAAGGAACAATTTGCAAATGAATTAAGCAGGTAATTATTAGAATATAGGTCCTTGGAAGTATGTGTTACTGTAACAAAACCCAGTAAGAGGTTAGTTTTGTTTCATTGTTTCTATTGTGGTTTCTGGTTGTTAGTTTTCTTTTTTCCAGGGATTTATGAATAGAGTGCAGAAATGCACAGTGGGCTATTATTATTATTTATTATTTGTCAAAGAAACAAGTATACAGAGCAAAGGCCAGTTTGTGAGCTATTCCAGGCAGTCCACAGGGCCTCACCACAGCATTCTTCGGCAGGTCCTGTAAATTGTAAGACAGAATGAAAACAGATGGATGGATGGTTCTTATTCAATATCTTAAATATAGAACTCAGTTGTACAGGTGCGTCTTCAGATGTTATTTGAAAGAAGAGACAGAATTTCTTGGCATTATGTCATTTATTCATAAATATTATAAATTTTATATTATTTGAGAAACTATTCTAAATATACAAGGGAGAAGGTGTAAAAGCTGATTGATTTTCTCAAATGAGACAAAGAGCAAATTGAGACATGGCCACTGATAAGAAGAAAGAGAGAAGAGCCAGGCCAGAGACAGGAAAAATAAACTCCAAGAGGATACATGCAGACAGGAAATTGTATATTAAAAATGAATAGAAAATAAAAGCCAAGGGGAAGATGATCTTGGCAACTATGTCCTTAATATACTAAAATTGCCGAGAGAATCCAGGAGCAATAGTGTCATGAACAACAATTTAATAAGGAAGTTGCTACGCCAGGAATTCTTCATGGCAAACAGAGAACTTGGTCCTGGGATTGAAGAAGGTGCTGATACAGCAGAAAGAATACTCAGATTTCAATAAATAGGGGGAAAGGGCAATAAAGAGGTAGATTTTGTCAGAGTGCTGAAGATGAAATTGGAGGAAGCTAACAAGTAAAGCCACAGTGGGTTGGTTTTGTTTGTTTGGTTGGTTGATTGGTTGGTTATGGTTTTTCAAGGTTTTTCTCTGAGTAGCCTTGGCTGTCCTGGAATCGCTTTGTAGACCAGGCTGACCTCGAACTCACAGAGATCTGCCTGCCTTTTCCTCCCAGACGGCTAGTATTAACAGGCATACATCACCACGCCCAGCTTGATTTTGCTTTTTAACATCTATTATCCATCAACATTGTCTGCTGTTCTTTTTTGTTGTGCCATAAATGAGAAACTATATCTCTGAGCCAAAAAATAAAAATATTTTCAAAGTTAGAGGGAAGATTAATAACCTGGAAGCAGTTGGGAATGAGAGGCAGCAGATATTAAGATGTAGTTCCCATAGGCAACTCAGTCTCTATGTGAGTTCCTGAATAAGGGTAGCAGGAGTTGTCTCTGACATGAAGTCAGTTGCCTACTCTTTGATCACATCCCCCTGGCACTGCAGCCTCGCCAGGCCACAGAGAACGAGGATCTAGGCAGTCCTGACGGGATTTGATAGGCTGGAGTCAGATGGCAAGGGAGGAGGGCCCCCTTTCATGTACTGGAGGATGGGGATAGGGGAGGAAGATGGAGAGAGGGTGGGACCGGGAGGAGATGAGAGAGGGGGCTATAACTGGGATATAAAGTGAGTAAGTTGTAAAAAAAAAAAAATTAAAAAGAATTTCAGGACTTGAAAATCAGCAGGCCTCACAATGGAGATGGGAAAGCTATGCTTAGAGAACTGGTGTGTTCTTCAAGCATGGAAACAGACAATATGAATTTGATGAAATTCATCAAGATAGAAATTAATAAGCTGGGGCCAAGGGTGACTGCTGAGTGAGACTGATGCTCTGAATGGAAGAGTGTAATTGTGTTAAAATGAGGCGTGGTGTAGACTGAGAAAACACAGGCTTGTTGATACATTGTGGGCCATTCATTCTTGAAGTACTTATTGGGAGTATATTATATTCTATCCCACTAATGGAACTTATATCCCGGTAAGAGAAAATAGAAATTGTCTCCCCAGAGGGGGGGAAAAACCCTAGCAACAAATACATCAGGACCGATCACTTCAGATTGCAATGAGTAACATCAAAAAAAAAAAAAAAAAGGTGTGACAGTAAAGAGGGTGATGGGTCCTTGAGATAGTGATGAACTCGAATGGGGCGAGCAAAGAAATACTCAAAAATGAAGTAGAGAGAAGGAAGGACGGGTGGGTGTTTGTAGCTGTGGACACTGAGGAATTGAAGTTTGCAGACACTAGAAAGATGGGAGGTAAAATGGAGTTAGGATTGTCGGGCTCAGGGTTCCCGTCAGCCTTCTTTGTTATGGTCATCTGCTAAAGCCCAGCCTCTACTCACTAATCCGGTATATTTCTAAAACTCTCTTGATCTGCTCTCCGCCCTACTCTAGCTACTCACTGTTCTGGCTGTAATTTTGACATTTTAATTACTAATAATTACAGCTGCCCATAATCTCAATTACAGGCATCCACTCTCCGATTACTACCTAACGTATTCACAGCCCACTCTCTCTGTTAGCCCTGTTAACAATTTCTGAAGCCCATAGGACCCCTTCATTTATTAATTTTGTCCATAGACTCTCATATCCTCACTTTCTTACATAGTTTAGATTCCGAGTGCTATGCACCTCACATACACTTACACCCTGTGCTTTTTCACTGTAAAGATCAGAACCAGCTGCCCACTTTGATCCAAACCTCTGTGCCATCTGACTCAGACTAGAGCCAAAAGCAAGCACACTGGCAGACCTCCCTTAAATTGCATGATAACTGCAGAAGGCCTTTAGTCCTATCCACAAGACCTTTCCCCACATCTCTTAAGAGTATTCCATCTTGTTCCCTTTCCCCAACCTCTAACACCTCCTTCCCCATCCTTACTGTCACCTGATGCCCTTTCTTTCTCCTTCATTGAGAAAAGAAAAGCAGTCAGTCTAAAAGGAACTTCACATGGACCTGCTTTCCAACAAACCCACTCTCTGCATTGCTGCCCACAGCTTCTGCTTTTTGTCCCTACAACTATAGACAAGCTGTGCACCCCTGTCTCAGTGTTCACACTGTGTGTTAAACCCACTCTTCCCATGTTATAACTGTTTCTGAAAGGCATGTTTCTTTCACATGTTTTATCTTCTCACTACTAAAAAATTCATGTCTTCATACAAACATCTTGGGGTCCCTCTCATCCTAAAGGTTTTCTTGGTCCTCACCCTCCCTGAGAGCCTGATGTCCCGGTGAATATAAGACAGTTCCCATGAATATCTAAGATCATAGACTCTCTCCAGTACTGTTCTTTAACTTTCTCTGATCTTCTTCCAATTAGCCTTATCACCAGTAAGAATAATGAAACTGATCATGGCCCCAGTGACTTCTATGTAGCTAAACTCAGTGACCAAGTCACACTCTTCCCCTTTCTTATCTCAGCATTATCTCACCCACCTGGTTCCATTTTCACAGAAACACTTCGAATTCATTCACACACTCCTGACTTCTCCCACATCACAGGCTACTCCCTTGAAATCTCCTTGACTAGGTGTATGCTCATGCCTCCATGAAGTGAACATCAGAGGGTCCTAGGACTGGATCTGCTTCCTGTTTCTTCAATCACTCCCTTAGTGTTGACACTAGCTTCAGTCCTAGCTTGGATCACTAGTCCACACTTTGATCCTATGCAACATTCTCACTACATGTTTAATAAACACCTTAATGAAGATTGAACATCTTACCCAGGGGAAAATATAAACACCTTAAACTTAACATACTAGGAATACATATTTTATCTAACAAATATGCAATCTAACCCTGTGAGTAAACAGTATCTCCATCCTAGTAGTTGTTCAAATTGAAAATATATTTCTCTGCCAATCCTTTATTTCTCTCACAAACCCAACCAATAAGCAAATCCTTCAGTTTTACCTCCAAATCCTGCCTCTCATCCCATGACTGTGCTGATTCAGACTACTTTGATTTCTAATGCAGACTATTCAGGACTTTCCTAACTCTGTTTCTTGCTTCTGCCCTTAACACACACAGGCTATTCTGTAAAGGGAGCTGCTCAGCAGCGCGCTCTGTGACTGCAGGCAGGGCGTGTCAGTCCTCTGTTCACAACTCTCTCAGAGATGGGAGGCTTCTCTCCCTTGAAAGGACAGGCAAGGTGAGTACAGGACTCCACAGAGCACTCTCCATCACTTCTCCATCACCTCTCTGTTCTCAGCACTGGACCCTTTTCTCGCTCCTCTCCAGCCCCCCAGGTCTGTCTGCAGTGCAGGTCCTTTGCACTTGCTTTCCTGCTGCCTCAAATGTTTTCCCTATATAAAGCTTGCTAATCGTCATTAGGCTTTTACTGAATCTTCACCTCAAAGCAAGGCGTTACACAGCCTGCAAAATGCACCTAATCTTTTACCACTCACACTGCAACGACCCTGATTCAAGGGAGTGTCATCTCGTTCCTGGGAGCTCACCATTTGCTTCATAGCACTTACTCCTTTTAAACATGTGTTTGCTTTACAAAGTTGTGTCCATTTGCAATGGACTATAAGGCCCATCATCTAAGGTTTTTTCATATTGTTTGTTTGGGGTCTTGTCTGTTTTGCACTTCAAGACATCTCCTGTACCTAGACCTATGTCACTGTGTGAGGTACTTAGTAAATATTTTTAGATGAATTGTAGGAAATGGTAAGCCTTTCTTGCACTGAGTTTGAAAGGAATTTTTATTAAATGCAAAACATAATATTGTGGTCTGGGCCCATGATTCTCCATGGCAAAATTTTAAGATTCTTCAAAATGAATTTTGAAAATAAGATGCTTATGCAGGTTTCTACAAAGCATTTGATAGGCCGCTATTTCTGTTCATGCTCAAAACAGCATGAACATCCAAAGTGTTTATTTTTCTTTTTTATTCAATAAATGTTTGTCAGGGAATATGGGTACTCTAGACAAGTAGAGCCATGTGTAAAGATTTGGAAACATAGGAGAAGAGAATATGACGGGACACTGAAATCAGCGGCAGGCTCTACCAGCCTGGATGAGGGGTAACACTGAGACATGTGAGGCCAAACGTTACCAGAACCCAAAACATAGTTGATGGTGGCAAAACACATTGTCTGCCTCTACTAGCTGTAGAGATTATTTATAAAGTTAGATAAGTTAGAGCTCAAACATTCAGTAGGACACAGCTGGAAACTTCCCTAGTAAGGCATAGACTTAAAACCCCTCATTGTCAAGTGACTATAAAAATAGCCAATGTGTTTACTGGTGCCCTTGGTGCCTCTAAGTAACAGCTGAAATAGTTTTGAGGTTCCAGACTTCCTGCTAGTAAGAAGCCTCATTCATTTGGAAGCATTTTTTCTTAATTTATACAAAGAAAAATCTCTAAGAAATGGATTAATAATGTATATTCATAAAAGGTAAAGTTATAAAGCCAATTAGACTTGTAAAATTTGTAAGTTTAGAGGTTAATATTGGTTTTAAACCCAGTTAGCTGAAAGTCGTGCTTTCTCTGCACAAAAGAGTTTTTTAGTTATTTTAAAATTGCATTGGATTTGCATGTTTCTATGGGGTGGTAATTATTTGAGGGGTAATTGAAAAAAACAGATAAGGTATATCTGTTGGGCAAGTGAGTGAAGAGTCAATGCTGCTCGCGCTCATGGGGAAGAAAGGAGAGAAAAGTTTGGAGAATATGAACTAGCTTCAGATATGTAGACTTTTAGATGCTTTTAAGATATCCAATTGTATTTTCTACTGTATCAGAAATACAAACATTTATGTTCAAGAGAACACTAAGGTCTAAAATGCATGCTTAAAAAACATTTTAAAACAGGGGAAAATGAATGTCCAATGGGAATTAGACATACTATTTTGAAGTGTTATGAAACATTGCAAGGCCCAGATATCTAAAAATTTGTCTAATACTTTTCTCCTAATTAACTCTTACCTATCATGGCACCAATATACATCCTAGCTTTAGTTTTTCTTTCTATTTAAAAACTTCAGAAACTTGATACCTAACCTCTTTTATTCCAGGCATGCCTGATTTTAGTAACAGCTATGTACATCAAATTTTTAAGGACAACAAAGTTGTCTACATGAAACCATTGTTGCTTTAGGAAACTATGGAATAAATCTGTTTACATGTGAACGATATCCACATTCACTTACCTATTCTATTTTCCAATTTCTTTTCCATGACACATCATATTCATTGGCTATAAATTTTTTAAACCATAGGGGATATTAAAGGAGACTCCCCTCTTAGGCGATGGGATGAAAGACATTTTTATTCTTTTTCTTTCCACCCCCATGAAAGGAAATGGTCACTAAGAACTTGGGTATTTTTTAGCCAGGAGCACCTCTTAAAGTTGAGCACTCAACAGGCAGGGGCAGATGTGTGTGAGTTTGAGATCAACCTGGTCTTCACAGAAAGTCACAAGCTAGTTAGGGCTATAGAAGGGGACCCAACAAACAAAAATAAAAACCAAAGTTGTTTCATCATAGTTCTGAGGTCACTCCTATAACTTTAGAAAGTGTTCTGCCCCCATATTTGAAATTTTCCAGAGGCAGCCAATGAGAAGGAAGCTCATGGTAGTTTTATTATAGTTATAAACTCGGTATTTTCTGTTTCCTAAAATCTGTGATCAGTTGGCACTTCATTCTGATTTGATTCTCTCTTAGTAGTCTCATTTTTTTTCCTGGTGTCTTATCTGTTTATCTTTTAAAACTTCTAAAAAAAAAATGTGCCTTCCCTATCAGTTACAGTGCTGTACTCTCAATGTATTCAGTCTCTATGGCAACTGGGTTACAGGCCACAACACCATGATTGCTGGAGCTGCCCTCATAGTGGGGAAACTGGCACAAGCCCTGCCCTGTGCCCTAGGCTTCTCCTTTGGATTGGGAATCAGATACCAGCATTTCGATGTGCAGGGCAAAGAAGGCTGCAGAGGCCGTGCTTCAAATCCAGTGTCTAGGACGAATTATTGGGATTTGGTAAAATGGGTGATACTTTTTATCATGATAAAAGGTAGCCTGGTGTGCTGATCCTCACAAGACATCGTAAACTGTCTTGTCCTGTAAGAAAGGAGGAAATTCCTTTCTTACTAGTGTCTAAACAATCTACTTTTACTGAAAATAGGAAGTACTTTTTGGCAAAGTCAGAGAAATTAACAGTAGTCTGTAAAGAAAGACTGTATTTTGGGAACAGTGTTTCATGCAAATGCCCCAATAAGTGCATATTGATCTAGTATGGGCAAAAGGCAAGTCTGATTTTCTCCAAGCATGCCTTAGAGTGGGATTAGTTCTGCTGGGTTAGGAAAGCAATGAAGGAAAGCAGCATGGCCCCTCTGGAGTACCGCTTCTAGGACACGGCTTTCTTCCAAATGCAGGGCAGAGCAGACTCTGATGTACAACACGGAATAAACAAAGGGTCTGAAGCAGGCCTTTATAGCATTGTCCCTACTGATCTTTAGAGTCAGCTACATCTGTGGTCTGCGGGGCTGTCATGTGCAGCGAATGATGTTTAGCAGCATTCCTTGTGTCGGAAGCAACTTCTTAAACTTTCACAACTAAAAATGTGTATGTCCCCTAATGAGGACAAAAATAGCCCCAGACTGAGAACCACTGTCCTAAATCAGATAAAAGTCCAGTAAGAACTGAAACGAAGAATTCCTTGAAGACCCAGAATATTGGCTTAATTAGTCATTCAAGGGATACTTTGGGGGTTAGGGAGAAAGCTTGAGTTCAGATCCCCCACTCACGTAAAACTCTGCTCAGCCATGTATGTCTGCAACCATAGGACTGGAAAGCTAGGGGAAGGAGATGGAGCCAGGTGGATTCCTGGAGCTCGTTGACTAACCAGCCTAACAAAATTGATGAGCTTCCAGTTCAGTCAGAGACCGCCTCTCAGAACAGGCCACCCAGGAAAACCCTGCAGCCAGTCCTGATGAGACCTGATAGGCTAGGGTCAGATGGAACAGGGAGGAGGACCTCACCTATCACTGGACTGGGGGAGGGGCATGGGAAGAGAAGAGGGAGGGAGGGCGGGATTGGAAGGGGGCTACAGCTGGGATACAAAGTGAATAAATTGTAATAAATAAGAAAATAAATTTTAGAAAAAGGGAAAAAATAAGGTGGAGAACAACTGAAGAAAATACCAGCATCTACCTCTGGCATGCGCGCGCTCGCGCACGCGCACACGCACACACGGAGAGGGGGGAGTTACTTATTGAGCCTCTGCTGTTTACCAGGCATTCTCGTACTTAACAGGAATTTAGCTGGGCTGGTCTCAGGAAACTTACATTCTGTATGTCTCGTGTTTCATGTTTCCAACCAGTGAGACCCCTTTCTCTCCAAACAGCTTAACAGCAAGTGCTTCCAGCCATCTAAGGGCCAAAGAAAGAAAACACAAGTTCATAATTGAAGTTTTTCTCAGTTTATGAACCTCAAAATGGCTTTGGGTTTAAAAGAAAACTTGGCAAGTGACTATTTCATATGTTTTAGTTTATAATGTGTTTTGATATTTTGGGGTGTTTCCAAAACAAGTGGTGAGATTAGGGTTCCCTCCCGCCCCCCTCCCCCGCGCTTCTATTTTTGGTCTCTTTCCTCTAGAGAGTCCTTCACTTTTGATTAGATTTGGTGTTCTTAGGATATCTGAAAAATGCTTTCAAGTACATGGGTGAAAGGAGATGAGGAAGGAAAAAAAACCCAAGGCTTCAGGATCTTAGCTTAAATAAATAATGCACACCCATCCCCACTGGAAGGTTCAGGCGCCACTTCCTCCAAGTTCCCTCCTCAGAAAGCCCTTGTGGGCACATTCCAAAACCCAGGTATCTTCCTAGCACCCTCTATAAATTCTTACCAAGGTCATAAGGGAAATAGCCATAATGTCCCTCCTTTCATGTTTTGTCCATACAGTGTAAATGCAGTGAGGACCAGCGCCAAGTCTGACGGGAGCACAATTCTATCATTCCCAGCACTTGGGAATTGCTTAATGTGTGTTGAGTGGCTCCCTGACTGGTGGAGAGACCCAGCCTAAGCGTTTCTAACCTGTGCACTCACTCACTCTGAAAAGTCCCTGGATTGGTCATTATTTTAGAGACTGTGGAGTAACGTGTTTACTCTCTCATACCAATAGAACTGTGTTTAATCAGAAATTCTTGAGAATAATTAAGGTTCATTGATCTTAAGGATATCTCAGGCTTTTTCAGAGATGCAAAAATGTAAGAGAAATAATAAAATATTTGTGATTTAAGAGTATTCTTAAGTATTGTTGATGTCCTGAGTATTTCTCAAGACTTACAGGGTTTATATAATAAGGTTTATTATTGTTTGTGTGAGACACAGAATAAAGTTATATGTCGTATTACAGATTTTCTTACTTAATTTCTGCTTCCTCTTGTAGAATTTAAGCTCCTAAAATATGGAAAATTTGATCTGTCAACACTTTTATCCTTTGGGCCTAGCATAGTGTGTGGCTTATCACAGTTACTCAGGAAATGTTTGTTGAATGAATAAGTGGTAGACATCCTGTCAATAGCATGTGGCTGATTGATTTCTTACTTTTTAATGAACTGCACATGCAGGAGGATGGTGGCGCTCTTATTCATTCATTCATCATTCTAGAACAGTGCCTGATAGAGTAGACAGTAGGAATTTGATGAATGGAGATGCTTAGTATTCCAGTCTGCTCAAGAATAGTGCACATATATTTTTTTCTAAGACATTTTGCTAGACCAAAGTTTTAGGAAGGCTGGTTTGTTAGCTCCCATCTAGCTTTTGCTAATTTCCTGATCATCTTTGGTGTGATTGCTGGAGAATCATGACCCAGCCTCTACCTTATTTCTATTTGACATTCTCCCTTCATGTGTCATTGTTAAAATTCTCTCTTTTCAATAAGGTTTTATTAAATTAGGCTCTCTCTCTCTCTCTCTTCTAGTGTAACCTCATTTCAATTTGTCATGTCTGCAGTGAAGTTGCTGACTGAAGTACTAGGCAGGGAAGAGGGGTCTTTCTAGAACCTTCATCTATGAATTTAAGGAAAGCACAGTTTAAACATAGCTTCTCAAGACAACACTTAGTTTTATGATTCTGTCTGGAAACTGATTTGGTGATCACCAATAACGTGAACTGTTGTGTGAAAATTGTGTTTATAGATAGTAGGCATGGGACGTCAAAAGGGCCCAACTGTACATAGCATATTTCTCGAATGCTGCTGAAATACCTAATTTGACAAGACAATGAGTTTTGTAGGAAAAGCTGCTGAAAGATTCCAAATGAATTTGCATATGAAACAAAGGAGTTTGTTGGGAGCTTCATTTTAAAGATGTCAGACAAGGGGCATAGGAGTTGCATTAATTATTTTTCTCAATGTTGTAGCAAAAGTACTACAAGCAAATTAAGGAAGGGCACATCTTGGCTCACAGTCTGAGAGAACAGTCCTCCTTAGCCAGGAAGGTGTGGCAGCAAAGCAGTAAGGCAGCTGGCCCCACTGTGTCCACAATGAGGAAAGAGAGAGGTGGGTGCTGGTGCTCAGCCCCCTCTCTCCTTTTTCTCCATCTTAGGACCCTGGCCTCCTATTTTTGATGGGTATTTCCTCCTTAGTTAAAGCGCTGAAGAAACACCCTCATAGTCATCCCAGAGCCTTGTCTCTTTAGGTGATTCTAAATCCTGTCAGGCTGACAAGATTAATCATCCCAGAAGTCTAAGCTTATTGACTGGTAAAAATATAAAAAGGGTGAACTGCATTGAATATAAATTACACATCAGTGAACTTGACTTGAAAAAGAAAGACATGATAGTGAAGAACTTCTGAGAAAGCAACTCAGACTTTTTTTTGATGCCCATCACAGTAGTTCTGATTCCCAGTTTCACCTGGAAAACATACTTTTGTAATGCCATGATAAAATACCATGACAAAAAGCAAAATAGGGAAGAAGTACTCTAGTTTGGCCCATCAGAGCCACAACCTTCAATCTGGTTAAGCTTCAGAAAGGCTCATCCATATCTTTCTCTGTGAAAGAGGACTACATTGGAAACCATGACATTGTGAACTCCAAGTTGACAATCAGGGAGTTGATCAAAGATTGGCAGATGGTCCTCCAGTTTATGACTGTCCATTCCTTGGGGGCTTGCTCCCAAAGAACACCTTAGCAAAGGATAGAATAGGTATAGAGAATAGACAAATGGAAGGATAGTCATGGACAAATGCCATCATTAACATAGCTCTGTGCATCATTTGTAACAAGTGCATGTCCTGCCCAGAGAAGATACTCACCATCTAAGAGAAGGACCACCAGTATCACAGCTTGCACCTGAAGCTTAAGGAGACTGTGTTCAAAAGCAGGCAGACTCTCGTAGGCTCCATCTACAAGCCAAGAGCAGAAGCAACTGGCAAAGCCAGATAAGCCCACCAGTGCCAAAGATAGGGAAACCAAAGAATAAAGCTGTGTATACTGTGGTCTTAGTGCTTACATTGGTCAACCACTACGGTAAAATAAGCCTTTGGCTGCTTAGTATAAAAAAAAATAGATGAACTTGACAAAAAAAAAGAACTTTAATTAGAAACACAGCTAGATAAATCAGATTTTAATTGGGCTGAGAAGGAAGTGGGAGTTAGGGAACTTCAAGTTGACACCAAGGAGGGAAAGATCAGATCCACAGAAAAAGGTGTCTTATTCATTAGTTCATTATGATTATTATCCTTGTTGGTGACTTGATACGAAAGATGCTAAAGTGTGTTGGTAGCAGTAGAAAATTGAAAAACAAATGGAATAAGTGGTAAAAATATGAACCTAGAGTAGGTCATCAGTGGTCCCTTTGATGTTAAAGATGACTTCTGTGACAGACATGAAGTGTGACCTCTGCTTCCATGACACAGAAAGAGGCCAGGCTCACTGCTGAAATCGAAGGGTAGCAGAGCCATTCTAAGAAAATAAACCAAGTGATTAGTGAAACTACATAATCAAAATAGAAAGCAAATAGGAATAAATAAGGAATTGCACGGTAGTTCTGACTGCATACTTTCCAGTCACTGTGATAAAATACCATGACAAAAAGAAGAACAGGGAAGAAAGGGTGTAGTTTTGGCTTGGAGTTCTAGAGGAAAGACAGTCCATCACATGGGGAAGGAATAGCAGCAGAAGTGTGAGGCTGAGAGGTAAGTCAGGAAGCTGACTGACTGCCTTTCATCAACACATAGGAAGCAGAGAGAAACCCCACCTTAAAGCCTCAAACTTCCTCCCACAAGGCTCTGTCTCCTAAAGGTTCTATAGCCTACCCACACAGAGCCACCACCTGCACCAGGCCTTCAAATACATTCTACAGAGGACATGTCTCATTCAGTTTGCATCTCCATAATTCAGAGAAGCACCAGGCTATGTGGTTTTCTGGTTTGTTCTTAGCATCAGTCAGCAGCTTAGGCAATAAGGAAGAAGTACAAGATTGTGTTGTGTGAGCTCAAGAACGAGGAAGGCTCAGCTGGAAACCACAGAGGCAGGGACTGGAGTTGCTAGAAGGCCTCAAACCCAACAATGGAGAGGAAAAGAAAATGAAGATTTGTAGTTTAAGAGTAAAAGGGAAACCAGGAAAACCAAAAGCTGTGGTGAGCAAGTAGAGTTCTTTTTATCTGAAGCCAGACATGTCCGAGTAAGGAAACCCATGCCTGCCACACATATGTTTAGCCATAGACCTTAGAGAAGCCACAAAAAGTGAGATGAGCATGTTGGAGGGCATAGAACACATTCAGAAACAGCTGTGCTCAGAGTTTCTTTACTACTCACCACTGTTTTGTGAGCTCTGTTGGTCAGCTTTGCTTCCCTGTGAGAGACTCCAAGGATAACTAGCTTTAAGGAAAGATTTATCTTGGATCATGGCTTTGGAGGTTTTTGGTGCCTAACCCATTGGCCTGCCGCTTTGAACCTATGGGGGCACAGTACATCATGGTAAGTTTGTGACTTCTAGTCTGGGTTCAGGACTGGGTGAAGAAGAAAGAGAAAGGTAGGGGCTGGAGTCCCAATATATTTATCAAGGGCATGCCTGCAATGCCCAGACTTTTTTCTAGCAGACCCTACTTCCTGAAGGTTATACCGCTTCCCAAATCACCACAGACTAGGGACCAAGCCTCTTAATACATGAGAAACTATCACATCAGCCTGGCTCACCACCATTGTCATAGAATGTTAATCTTAAAGGGATGAGTACTGTGTGTGAATGAGAAGAAGGGGATAACCACAAGAGGCAAATGTAGCACTGTTCTGTGGTCTCCCATTCTGCACTCCCTCTTTCTCTTTGCTTCCTCATATCTGTAAACATCAGATGTAGCTGAATGTCTCAGCCACCTTCCCCACCTAAAGTCCAAATAAAGAATCCCCACAAGCTTAATATTGATTTGAGTTTTGTAGGGTATTTTGAAACAGGTCTCTCTATGTAGCTTACCTCAACTAGCACTACCGCTGGCTCAGCCTCAGTATTGTTAGGCATTTAGCAAGTAATACCACACCCATCTCATCATATTACATTTTATCTCCAAAACACTGTGCAAAGAAGTTAGTGCTTGGTTGAAGAATCCTTTTATATGCTTTCTAGATGACACTGTATAGCTAATCTCTTCTAGCCTGTACATTCAGAGAGAGGGTTTTCCCTCTATGTATTTTTAAGGGTAGCTTGTCCCTGTGGGCCTTGTCTCCATATGTCATCCTAGCAAAGTAACCAACCATGTTGTTCACTGTGAGATACCATGCTCTAGTTATCCTCCTTGCTTGAGAGCATGGAAATGAGCATAATATGTAGGGTTCAGTAGTTTCCTAAAGCCCGTGAGACAATTCCAAAACTTTTTTCTCTTAGTACTGTCTATACATGGGTTAAAAAGAAAATATCTTTGAAAAAATGCAATAGGCATTTCTAAAGAGGTCATCCTCATAGTCTGCAAATATGAATCCTTGTAGAATTCCATTTTCCCCCCTTTTTTTTCCGTACTCCTGATCCTGTTATAGCTCTCTCTAGCAATGCTGAAACCCAGCTGGTCTGGAGATTAATATGACCAGACATACCATGAATTTTTTAAATCTCAAAAGTCCCAGTTTCTGCTTCTTCATCAATCAAATATAGGTTATATATGTGTGTGTGTGTGCATGTGTCTATGCAGTATATTATCATAAGTCTCTAAATTCTTTTCTTTTTGCTTCGATACCTCTTAAATTATTCCTGTTACATGTTATAAATAAGTAGGAGAAAGAATGTGAGGAACAGAGAGACAAAGGGTGTAAAGATGGAAACAGTGAGAGTGTTAGAAAGAAGGGGATCCATCCAGAAGATGGGAAATTAGTAGCTCCTTAGTCTCTTCAGACTACTTCTGGGTTAAGCTTTGTTGTCCTTTCTACCTACTGCCCTCAAATAACTTCGTCTCACTGTTTGCAAGTGTTTCCTACCTTCCTCACACGTGGAAATCTCCAGGACAGCCTCCTGACACACTGCCCTGGCTGCCAGGTGCCCTGGTCATTAACTCAAGGGACTTGGACCTATTGCTACTAGGTGTGCCAACTCCCTGCTCCATGTCGGCATGGACAGTGTTAATGCCCGATGTAAGTCTGAGGGAACTTAAGCAATAATTTGGTTTTACTTCATTAACATTCAAAAAATAAACAAGTAAACTACAAATTGAATTCATTAAATTCCGCTTCCACCATTTAGGAATATAAAACTGCATTTTTTAAAAAAGGGATTGATTGGTGTCATGTACGTATTTGTTCATTTCTGTTTATGCAAGATAATAAGGCTATTGCCATGGAGGAGGAATAATGGTATTTATAATTCCATCACTACTGTTTATGTGAGATGAAAATGTCTGAAAAGGAACCTGAAGGAACAGTGATGTCCTTTATACAGATTAAGCTCTTCTATTGCTGTTAAGAATATATGTGAGGAGGAAGACTAACCCAACAGTTGTAGGAAACTTAGTGTTTGTAGTATTGTGGTTATCATTTGCCTCATTGACCAGGTTCAAAAAACACTAAGAGGTAATGAAGGAGGTACCTCCTTGCAGAGAAGCACAGAAATATTCTTCGTTGGGTCCTGAGATTTAGGTTATTGAAGATTATGCTTCTCTGCTGAACGCTCAGAATGCTTCTATCTGGAAGGAATAATGGTAGGAATAAACCAATGACTTTAAATTTGGCTATAATTTCAGATGTGCTTCTTAGGGACTGGGTCCTATTAGTTGTTTAAAAAAAAGAAAGAAAGAAAGAAAAATTCATACCAAGGTGTGAAGATCCTTGTCAAAAAGTTAGAAGATTCTCTGTAAACTTCAGAATATCCTTGTGTCTATCTAAGAAGGAAGAGAATTGGAAGTAGCACAAGTTAGCCGGGTAGATTATGTAGGCCACAAAGAATGAAGTCATCCATGAGGGCTTAATGGTTGTCATGGAGCAAGTGAAAAGAGCAACTAAAGATGACAAAGAGAGATGGTTTGGGTCAGGTTGGGATATTCACGACTACTTTGTAAAGGAGATGAACACATGAAGATGGAGGCATAGGACTCTGCAGAACCACAGGAGAGCCTCCATGGCAGGGCTGCAGTCCGAGGGACAGCTCAGCCAGCACGACGCTTTGAGAACAGCATCTGCTGAGCTAATGAATACTTCTCACATTTTCTTTCCTCTACAACTAACCCTCAAAGTGAGTTCTGAAACTTTAGAAGACTTCTTTTAATAAAAGCATAAAGTCACTAATTTTCAAATTGTATTCCTTTTAAGCTCCATTCACATTCTTCATCCTGTCTCTTCTCATATTTTATTGTCATTTGGAATAATTTTGCATTAAAGTGATGGGTGATGAATCCAGGGAGATGGTGAGAGGTGTGCTTTATTGGGCCTCAGAGACCCTGGAAACTTGCAGTGGACAAGAAGGTACTTGTGATCACAGCACAACCCTGTTGTTGTAGGAGGACCAGCTTTAGCCAAAGTCTGGAGATGCAGATGTAAGAGCTTAATGTAGTTTACCTGTCAACTGTGACATTTCTAACCGGTGAATAAAAGTGAATTGTGCCTTCCTCTACTTTGGGCTTTGATTCTAATACCAATTTCTCCCATCCAACTCTCTGTTTGGCAGTCTTAACAAAGGGTACCCAGAGAGAATGGCTGATGTGCTATTGAATTTTGATAGGGCTTTTGGTTCCAAAACAGGATAAGATACTTCCACAAGAATTTTAAATATTAGATTGTGTTTCTTCTTGTACCATCCCCACCATAGGAAGAAAAGCAACATTTGTGCGCATTAAATACTATATGCATAAATCATTTGCAGAGGAGAGAGGGGTTGAAAGTTCACAAAAGTTTGGCATCCTCTCTTCCCAGCGGTACCAAAATGAACCAGTTTGGAGAATGGGGAAGATCTGATAGTTTGCCTCAGGTACCAGATTCAGAAAAGGTCATTTTCTTCTCTGTTCACATCTGAATTTTTGTAACTCTGAAGCCATGTGCTTAGAATTGACGGAGCTAGCATAGAATTCTTCTTGTCAGTTACAGAGATGCAGAGATGACAGATTTGAAAATCTGATGCCTTCTCTGAATAGTTTCCTCCACAACCTAGAACCTGCTCGCTTCCCTTTGGCCAAGGTGCATTTTTGTGATTTACCCAAAGAGGTTTTTAACAGAACCTTACACTTATTCTCTAAGTTGATGACATTCCTTTCTTTTGCCTTGACTAAGTCCACTGCCATCTCTATATTATGCTAAAAGTGGTTTTCCTAAGGCATGTGGACACAGTCTGTAAAAGCCTTTTCAGTTCCATCACACTGACAAGCTGATTCCACTAAGTCTCCCACCATCATCATGTTCAGCTTTTCCTCCTTTTTTTGAAAAGTTAGAAAACAGTTATCATAAGAATTTTAGAGGCATTCACTTTAGCAAAAATAAATCTGGAAAAACATGAGTATGTTCCTTGAAATGGAAAAAAAAAAAGATGAGTTATGTCATTCTCTGTGCAGCCCCCCTCTTGACACTGCTCAAAAAAAGGGAAGGGGGCTGTGGCTCCTCTCCTCCTGCTCTCCAGTGCAGTGCCCTCTAAGCATCCCAACGAGAAGTCAGAGATCTCTACCTCCAGGTTTACTGTGTATTATCTGCTATCTAGAGTGGACACTGCAAGAATCTGAGTGAACGACAGGAAGGGGTTTCATTGGAGGATCTTTTAAAAGCTATTTCCTCGCCATTGGATAAAATGCTGTTTGAAAAGGTTTTAGGGTCCCATGGCTGTTTTGATGTTTTAGGGTACATACATTCCTTTCTCCTTCAGTAGCCAGGCTTTCCAACTGACAAGGTAAAGCCCATATTATTTCACCGCTGCTGGGTCATTTAAAATACTGAGTAAATAAATGTGTGAAATAAGAGGGGGAAAAATGCTCAGTATGGGGGTAATTAGCTCTGTGGAGTTGTGGGTGGGTCACTTCCCAGGGAGAAATCATGCATGTACAGACTTACAGGATTAAAGGAAAGCTAGGATCCTTCCGTCTGGGGTGCAAATTGTTTGTCGATGAGAAAGGAACCCTTTTGTGTAGTGAGTCATTCCAGCTTCATTGGTCAGAGACAAATGGGCTTCCCTTGAAGGGTCTGGTACAGACCATGATCAGATACCGAAAATGAATTCAGAGTTTGAGACAGCCTTGGCAAACTGGTACATTTGGAAATTTGCCTCTGCTAACACTTGAAAATCCTATCTTCTCTGTTTCTTATAATTTACCTTAATATTTTAGGTCTCCTCTTGGAAGCAACATAATTTCTTTGTGAAAACACGATGACACCTTTCTGTTTTCGTAACTGTGTTTCACAGACTGCTGTGTGTTCCCAGCTAGCAGAGGTGAGCACTGCCCTGCTTTGCTGCGAGCATTCCCACTAGGTTGTTTATAGTCTGGTTCTTTCAGGAAGTGTGAGATAAGGAGCAGAGAGAAAACATTCTCGATTCCCACATCTTTAGCAGGTGACTGCAAGACTCCAGATACTTACTAGAGATATCTAAGACCTGGTTTTTCTAGGGCTAACGAGATTATGAGGTCTTCCTGGGGTTATACTAGCAAACAGGTAGGAAGCAATGAAGATGAGGACTGATAAATATGATACTGAAAATTCAGCGCAAACCATTGGCGTTTTTTTTTTCCTTTCTGAATAAATTGTTTTTATGTTACTAACAACAAGACTTTATTTATAAACTATCTGAACAGAAAATCTGAAATGCTTATAATTTTGAGAGGAAAACATAATATAATATATGTGTGTCTGTCTAGATGTGTTTTACTTGAAATTAAGCTATATGCAAAATTGTTTTTTTAAGTGAAGCAGATGACATACCAAAATTTTGAAGACTGTAGAATAGAGCCCAATATTACACATACACAGATTACTTAATACCTCTCTCATTACCTGTGAAAAAACTAAATTTGGATCTTGTAGAAACAGTTAAGAAAATGCAAATTCTCCTAAGAGGAAGTATTAAAGCAATTACTGACTACACACTGTGGTGTAGAGGCTGATTGACTGGGAATGTCCACAAAGAAACAATCCCTGTACATTTGGTCATTTTTCTGCAACTGCCTGGTGATCAGAATGTGTATGTGGAAATCAGAAGGGAAGGAGGGAGGGAGGCGGGGAGCAAGCTTTATGAATCTAACAACCTGCATTAAGCCTATTGTGCCACAGCTTTTCAAAATCCAGGCTGCTGGTGAGCTTGACCCTTTGCTGTCAGTTCACTCCTGGAGTTTGAAACAGCCAAAGCAGTGGCCACAGGCACCAACCATTCTATATTATATTATGCTCGTTAGGTTATCCGAGTTAGCTTAATGCTGACTTTATTTTCTGTAGTGATACCGAACAAAAAATGTCTCTTTTGAAAGGTCTTAGACCTCTCTCCTCCCAACTCCTGATCACAGTAATAAACAACCTCAAGAAGTCATTAGTGAGGACTAAAGCAATCGCCTGTGACAAGTCAGCTATGAAGAAATTGGCATAGTTTGTCTCTTTGATTTGTGTTCTTATGAAAATAATGGGTTGAGGAAAAGAACTACATTTCTCTCTTAGTTTCTTTTTGTAACTTTTTAATCTTTCTTTTCAAGTTACATTGAACCCGACTTTGGGAGCTGGTGTCTAGCTTCGGGTGTTCCTAACAAAAGTCGAATACAACTGGAAAGTTTTAATTGTCAAAATCCATCTTTAAAAATAGCTTTCTTCTATAACCATGTACTACCAGTTTCTTCTGTGTGTGTGTTTTGACTTAGCTGGAGCCTTTGCTATGGGCCACCTGTTGATTGAGGCATGTTAGTGTTTTGCTTATGAGTTGGGCAATAGCTCAGTGAGCCAGTACTGATCTGAGCTGTATATAGAATGGACTCATCTTCTATTTAAGAAATGTGGCAAACTGTTCTAAATGAATTTAGTTCAGACAAGGTCATCGGAAGTATTTATCTGAACCAGTGCTGTATATAATGGACACTTCTGTTGAGTTCCAGAGCTGCAAGGTGAATGGACAAGAAAGCCAATGACTGGCATCACGCATTAGCACACTCAGGAGGCTCTCAGTGCATATGAATTCTTAAGCCTATTTCGTCATTTAAAAGAGCTTTTCTCTGGCTCTCCTGATGTATTGGAAGTTAGATTTGGGAGTAATAATACTGAATTTTTATATCAGGTTCTGGACTTTTCGTCTACCTTTTTTTAATTGAAAATTTATTTAATATGTGTATGCAATTCCAGATTTATGAAATATTCAGCTAAACATCTTAGAAATAAGAATGAATTGTTAGGTTGTTGGTCTCTAGCAACCACTATGCTAAAGCTGTAGTAGATTCTAGAACATTTTCCTCAGTTTGATTTGCATCATGGCACTTGGTAAATTTCCCCAATTCCTAAGTACCACATATACTGTTTTTACTTTAATAACTTACTGTCTGTGTTGCCTAATCCCCCTTTAAGTTTAGTATTTATTTTGTTAAATTATATTATGGTTCTGTGTAATTTGTATAGTCAGCATTTTATAGGATTTTGTTGTCATCTAAAGCCAAAGAGCTAGAAAGGTTATTGAATCCACCCCCTGGCTGGAGGCAGAGCTGTATTTCTTCAATCCAAAATAGATAAGGATCTTTCCTATTTTTAAAGAGCTGTGAAGAAAGAAATTTCATAATGGCTCTTAGCAAACTATTTGATTATTTATGACTAGCATATTTAGGGTGTTCATCTTGAAGTCTTAAATTCTTCACTTACCTATCTGTTATCATTTTGCCCAAGGACAGAAATGCCAATCATAATCCTCTTTGTAACGACTGTTGTTATCGTCAGAAAACCGGTGAAGATGCAGCTCAGCTCTTTCTTTCTGAAACTAAATTATCCCCATATTTTAACAGTTACTTTTATTTCTATAGCTCTTTCTGTGGCAAACAGGACTATTTTTAAAAGTTCTGTCATGTATGATGCTTCTGAGACAGGCACTGCATATTTCCATTCCACTGTGCTGATGTAGAAATAGCCGCAACTTTTCATTAGGCCGTGATGGACAGAGGATTTGTGTTCATTTAACCTTGAAGTTTAAACTGATTCCCAAAAAAGTAACTGACTCATAGCATCGGCTAGACCCAGGAATAAAGAGCATCAATGTTCCTAATCTTAAAGCTCAACTTGCCCCCACTCCTAAAAAGCACTAAAATTAACTTTTCCTTGACCTCTCTTTCTAGTGCTATTTATTTACTGATTTAACGACTTTTTTTTCTATCATCTTTGTCTCCTAAAATAGACAGATGACATTTATTCAACAAACATTGGAGTGTCATGCTGTGTTTAACACACTTTGCAAGGCTTGGGAGATTCAAGTGTGAACTGTCAGCAAAGGCTAGAAGACATAGATGTCCTGGGCATGCGCAGGGAAAAACATAATAGTCTGTCACAGTATATAACGAAACTGAGATGGGATTGGGCCAAATTGTGAAAGGTCTTGGATGCTCTTAAGCAAATAGTTGGTCGTGACAGGGATAAAAGTAACACTTTGCAGTCTGTATTACAAAAAACTGCTCTTAAGTCTTTAAAACACAGACCTTGTTTATGCCATCCCTGAAGCTTAGCCAGTCATCAGGCCTAAAAACCTGATTAATTTCTGCTTTTTGATATGTGTGTCCTATTTTTTTCTTTGTATTTTTAAGCATTTGAGGGAACCGTTTGAATGATGATCACTCTCTGCTCACATTGATCTGGATGCTTCTCTATGCTTCTGCTGTGTTCATATTCTATGACCCACTGCACCACTCACTTGTTATTCTCCATGTTCATATAGAGAGAAGTTTTCAAATGACATTAATGGTAGATTAGAGTAGCACTGTGTGCCTTTAATTGGTTGGCCACATGATAACAGTGTCAGACCTTTTAAGGCCACACACACAATTTACTATAGGGAAACAGTTCTGATACCCAATCCATTTAGAAGCTACTACTTCAGAAGTTAAAAATATACAAAAAAAAAAACCCTGGAATTACACTATAAATTTTCATAAAATCTGCTTGGGGTAGGGGGACTTTAAGTTGCCAGGGTGGAGAAGGAAGAGAGAGGAACTGAGGTTGGATATGGTCATGATTCATTCCATATATGTACAAATTTACCAGAGAATAAATAAATAAATATATATATATATAACTTAAATAGAACCCATCTTAAATATAAACAAATTCAGTTCCTACCACCTGTCACAAAAAATTGCTGCTTTCATTTATTTTCTCATATTTTGTTCTCTGTTCCTGTAAGCATTATGGAGAATTAGGAGACTTGTATGGGGTGGGACAAGAGTGTAATTGTATCTTGGCAAAGGCTCATAGGCCACGCCTAATTACTGAACTTCAGTTTTCACATCCTTTCTCTCCATTGGTGATTACCTTATTCCAGCAGCTGGGATTTAAAGGAAATGTTGTTCACAGTCATGTCATAACATGTTTGTGATTCTCTTATTTCTTGAGATGGATACAAAATAATGTGGTCTTGGAAGGCAGACTTCAACATACGAATGACTACATAGCAGTTATGATTTTCTCCCACTGACCAAAGGAAATAAAAACACATAACTGCACAAGGCCTAAAGTGGTTTTGCAAAGGACCTGTCTACACCTGTGCTCAGTCTTTCACTTACAGACCTTTCCCCAGGGTTATTAAAAAAAAAAACCTAGAGAACTTAAAACTCCCAAATACAGGGTGCATGAAATGCCATTAAATCTAGCATAAAATGTCTTTAATCAGTCACACACAAAAAGGCATGTTCCCAGAGCAAAGAAGGAATATCAGTATCAAGTGACAGGAGTCTGTGGAGCTGGTACGCATTCTGAGAGAATGTGTGTCTAAACTCCAGTAGTTCCCCAGCCTTTGGGAGTTCTGGAAGTCAAGTGATATTAGCAAAATCAGTTAGGCAAAAATCATCCTACTGTCCAGGATGACTCCTACTTGCAAATTACTTAGTACAATATCTCTAGAACACTAAAAGAATATTTAAACGTTACCCCTCCCATAGAAAACAGAGATACAAACCCCACTAAGCTCTAGAAGGAGTATTTTGAAGAGAAAAGACTAGGAAGATTAAAGACCTGCCTAAGAGGTCATTCCTGTCTGGCTGTCATACCTTTTACCCTCTTGGGCTAGAAAGATGAGTGTGGAACTTGAGTTCATCTGAATTCCTCAGATCTGTCATCAGCACTGTGACACATTCTCATTTTCTGATTCATCTGTGATGAATAAGCACTCCTTTCCTATTCACAGTCCTCAAAGTAACCAATTTTGTGAGTTATGATGACTTATTTTTTTTCATTTCATTACTGAATTATTATTTTTCCCTTTTTGTCACCCAGTATTAATCCCATATGCAGAAAAGCCTGCTCAGCCAGTAACATCCCCTGAGCTTTGAGCCAGTTCAGAGGAGTAAAGGAGTGACAAGTGGGCTTCTGTTCTTAACCCAGCCAGATACTTCAGCTGGCAAGCCGCTCAGCTTCCTCACCATAAAATGGGTATAATAATAGCTTTCCCTTACCGCTGTGAAATATTTAGAATGCAAATCAAGCCAAACCTATCTCCTTCCAAAGCGCAGCATAACCCAGCCTGCATAACCCTGAATGAGCCCAGATTTCAAGGGAAAACACCAAGTGGGAAACACCTAAAGGTAGTGTAATTTAGTGGTTAAAATATGTGGACTTTGGAATGGTACAGACTCACTCAGAGGCCAGTGGCTGTGAGATTTGGGGTAAGCGTCTTAATTTCTGAAATCTCTTCTTTCTTCTACTAAGTACAGGGTTGTTTTGCTGTAGAATGTGTTCAGAGATCCGCTCTCCCGCTGCTTCTCACACTTGACTCAGGCAGACCTTAGGTCGGAGCAGCCGAGCATTCAGGATGACTGCAAGGACTCTGCCCTGTGTGCCTCAGACAGGACATTTCAGGGAGGTCTCAGGTATTACCCCTGAAAATACACACAGATTTTTTTTTCTTTTCAATCCTTAGTATTGTTTTACTAAACTAGAAGAAATGCAAGGCCAAGAAGAACGTCTGTTTTGTTCCTTCTGAAATATCCAAGAAAAAGTTAATGGGGAAATAGATACATACACAAACAACAGTTTAAGTTATTTACCCACAAGGAAAACTAGCCCTCCGGGAAGACTGCTATGTCTTAGTATTAGTGGCTCTGTGTACCACATGTTGCTTGCTCCCTGCGCATCCCTGGGTTGACATAAACGCAAACTAGACACACCTTTCCTTACCAGACGCCAAAAACCACAGCAGGTACTCAGAGCATAGGAACTCTTTCCCCAGCTATCATTTTTTCCACTCCATGCTCTTCTACCGCATTACAGTAACTTCTCTATGAACATCTTGAAAAGAAATTATAATGGGTAGACAATGATCTAAGTTCATCAGATATATATATCATCAAAGTATTATAATGAAGCCCATTATTTTATACAATTTATGCATGCTAATAATAATGAATGAGGAAAATATTATAAAGGTCCAGTCAGATAGAAGTCTAGGGGACCTAAAAGGAGCTTATGTGTCTATAGTCACACATCCTTACCAATTTTGAATGCCACTTTTTTGCATTTTTTTTTTACTCCAGGCTTCAGCTTATGCTTGGCTTAAACTTTCTGAAAACAATTCAAAGGGAATTTTTTTTTTAATATTTTACTCAACTCTCCTTTCTAATCCCCATCTCTCCAAGCCATGGGTAAGCAACCCTTACCCATACAGATAGACTTCTTTGGGGCCAGACATTCCTTGAAACTTGTTTTTGAGCTTTCTGGGGAAAGGGAATTTTCTAGGAACTTGCACCATCTCTTAATGTTGAAAAACACTGCCCTAGAACATTATGTAAATTCAAATTAGGTGAACTAGCCTTTTCGGTTACAATTACATTACAATTACGTCCTTGGAGTTTGACACTTTTGGTATCACAAAACTAACACTGGATGTGGCTACAAATCACTTCTCCTGCCCCTCACTTTGTGTGTGTGTTTACTGCTGTGTTTTAATGTCCTGAATTATTTGGCCTTTACAGTTTTATATACTTGGCTACATATTTGTGTGTTGAACCTAGAATATTCAATGCAAATGTTTTAAATCCTGTGCAAAACTATCCTACTTAATTTCTTTGTATTTCATATAAAAAGCAACTTACAGACATGTAAAGTGACTATTGCTTAGGTGGAAAGGGCATGTATCGGTACATAATAGTTTTTCAAGTGAACAAAAGTAAATCTATGTAGATTAATATATATTGTAAGATCACATAGCAGATTGTAATTCAATCAAAAAGAAGGAACCTTTTGACCATTATGAACAATTGGAAATATTACATGAATTATGAAGTTAAATTTTTAGCCTTAGTATTAAATTTGGAATCACTTTTATTGTTTGTCATTAATAAAGCAGAACAAACTTATATCCCCCCAAATTTGCAGTTTAACTTTGTTTTGTCTCAAGCTGTAATAGACACTGTAATTTTTCTCTCCATCTTACATTCTTGTCATTGGCAGCCTATGCATCATTTGACATTAGGGAAGACAGTTTATTAGTCTTCACATGTGTTAGTCAATCTGATAACTTTCTATCGTCAGAATTTAATTTTGACTAATTTTGTGAGTGAGCATTCCTTGGAGTTCTAAGAGAAAAGCTGCCTACTCAGATATAAGAGCATAAACAGCTGATGTAGTTTTCAAAGGTCATAATTTATTTTCAGAATTATTTGATTTTTAAGATGCAATATATAAGTGGTAATTGAGCATATTTTATAGAAAATTCACTAACCATATTTTCCCTTTTCCCCCAAATATTGAGAAAGAAATCATGTTCAAAAAATGGAGGAGGGGAAAAGAAAAATGAAAGAAGAGGGAAGAATATAATGGCAAAAATATATGCAGTGAAATGGCTTATTTAGTGGCTTGGCTTATAGAGAGAACATGAACATTCAAAACTACAGTCTTTGAACACTAGCTCCTTTCTATTTGTGTTCCCAATTTGTAAATGCTTTTAATAATTCATATATAATCTAATTGTCTTCCCTACAATTTTCATTAACCCTGTCAATTTTGTAAAAAAAATTTAAAGCATAAGAGACCCCAGGTGTCCCTTGGTGTGCACTGTGATACCTGCTGCAGACTTTGTTTTGAACTCTTTGTGTCCCACAGGACCACCACGATTCACAGCCGCACATACCCAGGCAGGCTTCACAATGACCACGCGGGAGAAAACATCTATTTAGAGCAGCCTCTACCATGGTACACTTGTCCAGAAAACCTCTAGAAAAGAAGCCTGCTGAAAGCAGTTTTCTTCTTTGGCCTTTTTCAGTGCAGTAGGGTCCTTCACATCAATATCCATTCATAGCTCATCTTAATACTTTTCGAGGCTTTATGTGAAGTGGTCAAGGTCATCCTGTCAGGGGCCTGCGGTTTGAGAGTATATATATGACGTGATCTTTTGGGCCTGGTGAAAGGACTTCTATTATCTTAATTACTTCTAGAAGAGTATCTATCAAAACTCTAGTGGCATTCCAGTAGTAATTGGTTATTTGTAGTATATTTTGAGGATTGTAAGGAAGAACTATTAGACTTTTAAACCTAGAACGTGAAACTATCATAAGTGTCATCATTTGAGCCATGTTTGGGATGCAGAAGTTTAAGTTCCAGTCACCTTGTCTCAGAAGTGTCATCAACAATAGAGCTGTCTAAAACACTGAAATGTTCTGTGTGCTGTTCAGTAAAGTTGTTGCAAGCCACATATAGCCATTGTGCATTTCAAGTGAAGATCTATATCCTTAGCTTTTCATTAAAGTTAAGAAATTTAACAAGTATGGCTATTAGCTACTGTAGCGAGCAGCGTCACTCTAGAGACTCTAGATAGAGATCAGATGAAACCAGTAGGAGAGATCGTGGCCCTTTCTTTTCTGGGACATACAGGCATCTGTCATAGCTAGAAGGCTGTAACCCTTGAAATCTCTGAAGCTGGAGATTAATGATTTTGTGGCTACTGGTGACAAAATTTGGGAGCAGTAAGTCCCATCAATATATCAAGCTTTTGTGTTCCTCACTGCATTAGATTTTATGTTTAATTCCTTGTCTTTTCTTTTAATTTCAGTTCCTTGACCATCAGTTTGTTGCCTGTTCCTGCTCTTTATGTAAGTAAAAGTGGCTTCTTTACCTTTAAAAAAAAGTGTTGTGTTTATGAAACTCTGGTCTCTGGTGTCATATTTCCTAGTTGACTTCACTGTGGTACTAGCGTCCATGTAGTATGTGCTTTAGCACTTTTCCTGCTTGGAGCTGACTCTGTGAGGCAGCCCAGCCTTGTCCTCTGAAAGGACTGCCCTTTCCCTCTCTGCAGCTGCTATTTGCAAACGCCGCTGCTCTTCTGAACTGAAGCTTACAGTCCACAGCCAGATCTCAGCAACAGTTGGGTTCTGCTCCACTGTCAATCAATGGGCAATTATTTATTCTTCAGTTATTCACTCATCCCTAGGTCCAACCATTTTTAATTTTAGCTTCTAGATCAGAGCTTTCATTTATTGACAAAATTTATAATATCCTTTTACCAAGTAGTACAAGACTGAAAAGTAAATAGGCTAAAAATTTGTGCAAAATTATAAAGTCTAGGAAGAAAAATAAAAGAAATCCAGGATTCACATATGCCAGCAGGTTTATAGACTGTACCTTTCCTTTTCAGAAAAGATGGGGAAATTATGAGGGGGAGAGAAAGAAATGGGGGGTTGATTTTAAATGAAAAAGAAAAAAATGATTTTAAATGAAAAATGTAATATTTAAAGACCAGACCAGGCCACACTGAGCCGATTTGGATAAATGTTACTTTGGACTGCTTACAAGAGGTTCTGGGGTAATGAAACCAAATAATCAAGTCACTACCAGAGACACCAGAAATCCTACAATGAAAGGCAGTCAGCTTACAGCCTAAGTAACCATGGGTGGCCCCATAGCTGCAACTCCCTCTGTCCCTTGTTCACATTGTGACCAAACTCTCCGGCTCTGCTCTGTGGTAGTTCCTGTGCTGTGGCAATCTGCACGGAAAGAGGTCTCTGATTCCACTTGTGTGTGGCTGTCACTAGCGTACCTTGAAGCTTGCTGCAAACATATTTATGAAAACAGAATGCACCGAGAGCTGCTAAGGCTAAAGTTGAGCGTGCTGTTTTATCTGACATAGAAAGGGGATCGATCACACTCTTCAAAGACTGGTGCTGTGTGGGCAGGTCATACCTGCCCCTAAGCCTTCTCATTCTTCTTTCTTCATTCTCGGTGTTGGTACAGTGGGTCTGCTAGTGCTTGAGAGGAAGTCAGCATGCATGCTCATGGTTACCACTGTGTATCTTCCTATTCTTCCCCTTCGTTACCTAGCACTGCATATTTCCAGTCCTCTGACTGGCAAATCATTTTGTAACAGCTCTTTTGTGTAAAAACAGTTCGCATAATAGCTCAGTGTTAGACAAGGCATTAATCCTCACATCACCAAGATGAGTCAGCATGATGTTCTCCTGCCCGCCCAGCTCAGCTATTATGACGTCAGTGCTTTAGGACAAGCCTCAGACACAAGCCATATAGACGACCTGTGTCACCTAGTAGAAATCAAGGGGAAGACCTATAATTGAAAGGCTTTGTCTGCCTCACAGGAAAATGTGGAACTAATTCTGCACTACATCAGTAATCAGCAGAACAGCTTCTAGATATATATTTTTTATTTTATTTTATTTTAAGCAGAGTAAGGCTAGGGAAAAAAACCTGTAATAAGCTAATAGTCCATTCATGTACTCATGACCTTGTCCCACCCCCATCCAGGCTTCATGTTTGCTTGACTTGTTAGAAATCCTCAAGTTGCCTTTATTGCCAGCAGGATGACAGGGCCAGTAACAGTCCTGTGTCCTCAAGTGCCCCCATAGACGCAGCTGATGGCTCCAGGGGTAGTGCCCTAGAGGCCCATCAGAAGCAAAGGGAAAGTTCCTTGGGAACAAACCAGAACATTATCCCCCCAGTGCCTCTCATTCCCAAGTGCCTCTTCAATGACCTCCTCTGGACAGGTGCAAAATTCAGCCCGTTTGACCTTCTGTTCTTGGCACTGCATCCAGTGTCCGAATCTGGAATTGACCCAGATTTAAATAGGAGTTGAATGGCTGCCATGCTTTCCTGCAAGAGTTTTCTGTTCCATTATTCTTCAGCAGAAACAGAAAGGAAAATCCCACAACCTGCCATGCTGCCTCAAAGCAGATGACACCGACTAAGCCTATTTCAGAAGCCCAGTTCTTGTAAGCAAAGCTTCTCTGCAATTCAGACTCAGACATGTTCCTTAGGACAGTACCTTACAATATTAAAAGTTAATCATTGGAAGGGTAATAGTGAATTCCAGTAAGGGATTGTCTCACTGGCATTCTCTGTTTAAAATATAGAATAAAATACTATATCATAGCCGCTGTCTCACTTCCGCTCTTAACTCTCACCCCAGCCAGTCACCAGGCCCTGTGATAACCAACAGAAAATGCCTTAGTGCTGGAATTTTCCACCTTCATTAGATTGCTAAGAGCTGCTGCTAGTGCTTGGCTTGGTTTTGATTAATTATGCACATCTCCTTATTTAGTTTTCAGTCATCAAACGTTTATAGAACAGTTGTAATAGTGCTTGGTTCTGGGAACTCCAAGATAAATGAAAAATGCCCACCTTTCATTAAGAATGGCACCATCTGGAGTTGAGGGGACAGCTCATGCTAGAGCACTTGTGGTAGAGCTCAGTGGAGTGGAGCAGAAGTGCAGGCCCAGGCTCCACCCACACAATGCAAAAAGAGAACAAAAAAAGTCCTCAGTCTACTAGTGAAGATGATTGTGTGGGTAAAGGCTGTTTTGTGACAGGCTCAGGAATGCAGGTATCTACACATGCCTGCCCTTAGAGAAGGTTCAAGCTGACTCATAAAATGAAAATAGTGGCTAGGGGTTTACCAAGTGGACACCGGGGGAGAGAAAGAATGGGGCTCATTGTCAGAAAAAAAGAGAGCATTTAAAAGTGAGGAGGCATCAAGTAACAGCCAGATTTAGCGACTGAGTACCCTGGCATGGCTAGAGTGCGGTGGGCAACTGAGCAGGCAGGGGTCAGGTCAAAGGGGCCTGACGGCCAAGCACAGCAGTTTAAATTTGCTCTTACAGCCCTGAAGATATTTTAAAGAAATTGAAGGCAATTGCCGAAGACCTGTACAGTGCAACGGGGAGGGTGGAGGCAAGAGGTCATTTAGGACTGTTGACTCAGGCATTCATGTTTGTATAATTCCAGCTTACCTTTGCCCACTGCACAATCCTTGCCTTTAGGAGAAAGTCTGGTGTGATATGATGCCAAACTTAAAGCCAAACCATCCTTCTGGGAGTTCACTGGTCTAAGACCTCAGTTTGCATCTAATCTTGCTCTGAGCTGCTGCCTACTGGTCTTAGGATGTAGAGGGGTCTTCTGCCCACAGTGAGCAAGGGATAGGAGGGAAGAGAATGTAAAAAGACAAAAGCACGTTTTAATAATGGCTCTCTAAAGTCAATCAATCCCCGATTTCCTGTCATTTGTCTATCGCTGCCTTTTTCTAAGCAAAATTTCCAAGCCATTGAACTGAATTGCAACTTATGCACAGCCGGGTGTTGAAACAATTCAGTATATTCATTCCTTCTCTCTGAATTAGAGTTCACCATAAGTGTGCTTTTCCCATGTTCACTTTGGGCTGCCAGGACAATTTAAAGGAGAATTTCAGCAGCTTGTGTCTCGAATACCACTTTCTCTTTGCAAACCAGAGTCTATGTGTGGGTGTGTTTAAGTTGTCTCTATACTGCTTTCTAGAAAGGTTTGAGAGGATGAACACGATGAGGAGTAGGGACCTATTAAAAACCGAAATCCCCCAGTGACCTGAGTGCAGAACGTAGGCTGGTGATCAGATGGTCAATTATGTGTTTGTCAAAACACAGTGGGCTGCATTCCAGACTGCCAGCTTTGGAGGCCCAGCTTCTGCCAACCAAATGTCATCTGGGAACATGCAACACTGGGCACTGTGAAGGAGTTTGAAATAGACCATGCCACAGCCAACCTACTGCCAGTCTTAGAGCACCAATATGGCATGCACAGCCGGGCCCCATGTTTCAGAGCTCAGGAATTCACTGTACTCAATTCAAGGGGTCAGATGGGTTCATGTTTTCAAAGCCTATGTTCTCTGCTTTGAACACTGTGACTTGTTCCTCAGCAATTTCCAAGGGATTTTTCCAGTCACATCTCTGTGGAAACCACTCTTTCTGTGACGGCTATGATGGCCTTGTAAAATGTCCCAGAGCAGGGGAGGGGAGGAACAACCCTGCTCTCACAGTGACTGTGGCTCCTGTAAGGGATCCCAGCTCTAAGGAAATTACACTAAAGGTGCATAGCTTTTAAAATATCAGGAACCACCTTGGCAACTTATAAAAAGCAGAAGGGCTTTGCCTATTTTATAAAGTGATTTGCATATACCTGCATAAATAATGTCCCCACCTGTACTTTTATGCATTTAGGTTGAATAAATTAAATTCAGTGATCTTTAAAATATTCTGTGTCTTTCATTGCTCAGATACCATTTTTAAGACCCTTCCTCTTTATTCTCCCCCTCCCCCCGAGGGTAAAACGACTATTTGTTTTTTAATCTTTGGCTAATTCTGAGAACTGAAGTACACTGCAAACCAGTCTGCCACAACCAGGAACATTGTCCCCCTCTGCTTGAGATTCTCTTTTCCTTTCTATCATTTGGCCATGAATTACATGTTTTTATAAGAGAAAAATGAAAGAGTGTACTATTAATACGAAAACATAGCCTAAGAAAGGATTAGTACACAGCTCAGAGATATTATCCTTATATTCATTTTATATTAGCCTTTTCTTCTTTTCTTTCTTTCCTCCTTTTTCTCTTGCTCCCGTGATGTTTTTCTCTGTCTGTAAACAAGGTCTTATTGTATAGTCCTGGGATTACTGCCTGTACCACCATATTTGGGTTGATCTTTGCTTTGGTCATTACCAGTGCTCCTTCAGAAACCACCTTTCTACTGACTCCTAGCAGTTATAACTTGGGTGTTTACCTCAAAGCCTGGCCAAGTAGGCCAGCCATAACCACATTCATCCTACAAGATAGTAAGCATGCGCAGTGGTTTGAGAATAATCATATTAAAATATGTAGTTGTTGCCCTTGCTTATTTAAAGGAACTTACCGTAGAGTTCAGAAAAGAAGCTAAACTATTGAGTGTTTTTTTATATGCACATAAGACAATAAATGAACAAATTCCAAATGGAATGATATAGTCCAGGAGCTACTATAGGATTTCATTCTCAAAACTGAGTCTTAACAGCTGAAATTTTTTGTGTAAAATGTCACTCAGCTGGATCTTGAAAACTGAGTAAACTGTAAATTTTTTTAAAAAACTCAGATAATGATATTTGAAGTAAAAACATAACATAAATGTTGGGATCTTGAAGTGGTCGTTAAGTAGCACTGGTCTTCCTCACTCCAGATCTAAGCCTAGTAAAAAGGAAGGTAAAAAGGCCTTAAAGATAACTCACCAGTTAAAAGCCCTGGTAGAGCACCTTGGCTAAATTCAATCCCCAGAACACACATAAAGGCAAAAGAGAACCTCCTCCATAAAGCTGTCCTCAGACCTACACACACAAACACACAAAATGCTTGCACAAGCACACACACACATCACATACATGTACACAATAGGAACTAAATTAATCAGTACATAAATAAAATTTCAAACAATAATAAAAATGATAACAAAGAATTATTTTTTATAACTGTTGATCAGAAGATGTAACATAGTGGTAAAGGCAAAACGAGCTTCATGACTTTAATCTTTCAAAGCTATGAGAAGATGTATGAAGATATGAACAACACCCTGCCAGGTCACACTAATTTTCAGTAGTCTAAGTAGGAAAGAAAGAAGAAAGATATTAAAATTCTGCCCATACACAGTTTGATAGACCCATTGGACCTGGCTTGAAATACAAACCAAGGTCTATCTTACCATCAGGATGGGTCATCTCTGTGGGGCAGAATAAGATATAAGGCAAGAGGCAAGAGAGGGCTAGAACAACTGACTTGAAAACTAGGCATACAGAAGGTACATTCTTACCAATCCCAAGGTCCATAGCCTGGAAAGCAAGAAGATGAAGAAGTAAGTAAGATTAAGAACCTGAAAATGGACCCAATAGAACAATCAAATTCCCATTTATATAAGGGGACACATCTGGAGTCAGATCAGTAATTCTTGTCCAAGACCTATTCTTGAAGGCTTATTAGAGTCTCCAAATTACTCCAATTAAAACTTGAAGGAAGAAGGCAAAAATGAAGCTGATTAACTGAATAAAACCTATGGGAAGAAAATATAATACTTGTATCACTGCTTAAACTAATAATAGCAATATTTACTGAATGATTACCTTCCTTTGTATACTATGCTGCTTAAAACAGTTATCTGATTTAACTTTTAAAGTACACTATTAAGGATATGCTCTTACTATAATTGTTCAAATGAGGAAACTGAGATTTAACCATGTTTGATTAATTTTTCCACAAATACTTAAGTGTTAGAGATAGAACTTGAATTGGTACCATCTGTTCTTAAGATTCAAGGCCAAATTTCATTCAATGCAAGCAAGCGTCTACTAATGTTACAGATATAATGGTGAAGAAAACAGGCATTGTCCCTCATCCAGGACCTTTTAATCTGAGGGATATAGGACAGATATTAATTAAATGGTCAGACAAAGAGCATACACTTTCAACCTGTGCTTACTACCATAAGATGGAAGTACCAGATGCTCTAAGAGCAAAAAGAAGAGCAACATCTGGTATGGCAATTTCCAGAATCCTTTTTGAGGAAGTGGCATTTGATCTAGTATATGAAGATACAAAGTAAAAAGTGAGGTTGGGCAATGGGAATATAGTCCAGATAGGGGAACAACATATTTGAAGGCCCTAAATAGAGTTGGAAAAAGATAAGGTAAGCCCAATCTGAAAATGAAAATATACACAGTGCCTAATAATGCTAGGTCCTTTGTTTCCATATTAAAGATTTTAATCCTGTTTTAAAAGATATTTGGAAAACAAACTAAAGAACGAACATGCTATGATCCGTTTTGTTATTATTTAATAAAGATTTGGTATATCTATCTTAAGTATTGGAAACATAGTCACATAAAAAACAATATGTATAGTTACTTTATCAGTTATTCTCCCAAACAGAAAACAGCCAAATCACCTTCAGTGGGTGAGTGGTTACAAACTGTTGTGCATGCATATCCTGAGATACATTCATCACTAAAAAGGAATGAACAATTTGAATAAATTTCAAGGATATTACACTGAATAAAAACTAAAATGGCCAATCTCAAAACTGTAAATCGTTGTCTCTTTTGCCTTTATGTGTGTTCTGGGGATTGAATTTAGCCAAGGTGCTCTACTAGAGCTTTTAGCTGGTGAGTTATTTTTAAGGCCTTTTTACCTTCCTTTTTACTAGGCTTAGATCTGCAGTGAGGAAGACCAGTGCTACTTAACGACCACTTCAAGATCCCAACATAGCATTCTTGTATTGAAAAAAACCTATAATCTAGAGAACCAAGTGGGTTCACAGCGTCAGAAAAGAGACTAGAGGGGGATGCAGCTACGGCTATAAAAGAGAAGTGTGGATATATTTGCAGTGAAGGGGAGGAACACCTCAAGGTCATCAGTGTGTGGTGGCAAATGATGCTGCTGGCATGGATATAGCAGCCCCAATACAGGTCTTGATTGAGAAGCCCAAGACTAAGAGGAAAGCAACTCTTACTGTTTAATTAGCTGGGAGAGAAAATAAAATCAGTAAAGAACCCAAGGTGGGGGCTGGGAGACTGGGCGGAAAATAGTTGTAGGAAAATCAAGAAACATGAACACAGAAGGCAAGTAAAGAGTGTTTCCTGAGAGAACGGGAAAGGGCAAGGTTGAAATCTATTCATTCGATGGAGCTTTTTGGAGATTACTGTTGACCAGCAAAAACCATTTTGTTGAAGTGGTAAAAATATAATTTGTTTCTGCATAAATGAGGAGAGTGAGGGGTGAAGAAACATAGGCTGTGAACGTGGACAACCATTAGACACTTCACTATGACAGTAAGTAAAATGAACTACATGGCGGCTTGAGGGTAGACACTGGTCAAAAGAGTTTTGGAGCATGAAAACATTGATGTTTTGGACACATATGGGCAGTCCACAACTGAGAGGAGACACTCAGCACACAGAAGAGAGAACACTACACCATATTCAGTAGTAGGTGGTTCTTGGTAAGATAAGAACAAATCGGCAGAGGAGGGCCACCTATTATTCGAAGGAAGAAGCAAGAACAGATGCCAGCCCTTGTACAGGTTTGATGCTGACAAATGATGAGGTTTCCCACATAATGGCTCCTGAGGGGGTGAGAGCCTGCCAAGAGTAAGTGGTGAGGAGATCTGATAAATGGTGAGGCTTGAAACAGTTCTGGGCACAAACGGGGTTGCAAGGTGACCAAAGAAGCATAGGGGCAATCCCCTCGGTAGTGGAGGAGACACTTCTCTTCTTCCCGGTCCTCCTCTCCATAGCCGGCCCTGGTGGGTGCCCATGCTTTATGGCTCCCCCACAAGCATGGCAACTGCTTCAGGAGGTGAACAGTTTCCATCCTCTCCCTTATTCCATGTGAAGAGTTCCTGCTTCATTGCCACACCTCTAATGTGCATCACACATATGTGTGTCACAACTCTAATTTCCCTCATCACTAATATATCATCAATTATCAATGAGTAGATAAACTCCTTGAAGCGTGGTAAAATTTGAATTTCCTCCTAAGTTTTAAAAGCTGCCATCTAATGATACACAAAGGCCATTTAAATTTAAGTGAGGAGAGAGACTGAGAGGAAAGAGAAAAAGAAAAAAAAACAGAGAGAGGAAAAGAAGAGAAAGAAAACTAGTGACCTATGGAAGACTAGGTACAAAACTCATCTTTGTTACTCAAGGGGACTTTGAAAGAAACAATCCTCTGTCCCTTACGGTTAATATACACTGGTGGCCTGAATGCTGCCCTGCCCCCTTAGGATCACGTATTTGAATGTTAGTCAGGGGGTGACACTGTTTGTAAAGAACATAGAAGGATTAGGAGATGCGGCCTTGGGGGAGGTGTGGTCTTGGAAGAGGTGTGCAATCATGGGGTGGGGTTGAGGTTTCAAAAGCCTACACCAGACCCAATGTTTCTCTCTGCTTCTGAATCCGGATATAAGGGTGTCAGCTACTGCTCTAGCACCTGTGTGCCAACATGCTCCTCGCCATGACAGTAATGGACTAAACCTATGTAAACAAGTGCACAGTTAAATGCTTTCTTTTATAAAGAATTGCCTTGGTCATGGTATCTCTTCACAGCAACAGAACGGTGACTAAAACATACACCTTCCACCTCCACGAATGGCTTTCACGCTGAATACTATGGATCACTTCAGCTCCTGCTGCTAAAAATGTAAGAAGATACCAAGAGCATCATCCGAGGGAAGGAAAGCTCCTTAGATAGATGCTGAGCATTCTCTAACTACCCTTGGGAATTTAGAAAAAAAGGTAGCAACAGTGGCCTTTTCGGTCTGAGCTCCCGCCTCTCTGCTGCTTCCCTTTCAGAACTGGCACTAGGGCCATTTGACTCAAAACTAAATTGCAGATACATCTGGGGTAAAATTTGGCAGCTGCTGAGTGAAGCAGCTGTATTTTTTTAAATGTTTACTTCTTTCATGATTCTATAATCTAATTTATCATAAAATATTAAGAAAGTATACTGTAAACAGAAAGCATCCCACTCATTACAGTAAAAAAACTGTTATTAACATATTTTGGTCACCTTCTTGTGTCTTTTCTAGATTTTAAGATAATTCAGCATATAGAATGCATAAAATTCTATAATATTTTAACTTAACAGTATATAGTAAATACTTCCTGTCTTTGTAATATCACTATAATATCTGAATAAACTCCTGCCTTATAAAACTTTTAGAATTTACCTAACAGGGTCCTGCAAACATTTAAGTTATTTGTAGTATTCAGACTTTTATATTTTAAAATCCTTTAAAATGAAAACTATGCTACATGGCATCAAGTTGTTGAAATGGAAAGTGGAAACCTGAAGCAAGGGGTCATGTCACAAACCAAGGAAATTAGTCAGACAGTGGCACCTGTCAAGAAAGCAGCTATGAACTAGGGCAATCATATTAGATTTTAGACAAATTGCAGGATTTACCTGAACTTTTCTTCCCCCAAAAATTAAATGCTTCAAATTTTCATTCTAAAAGTTATGCACATTTAAGTGTTTTTACTACTCTTGATCTTAGCTCAAAGGCTGAGAAGACATAGGTGCTTTTATTAATTTGTACAGTACATATATATATATATTCAAAATCTCGCAGTCTAAAGATAATCTATATGCATGATAAATATATTTTCATGTGTATCTATTTATCTATATCTTTTTTCTTTCTCTTTTTGTCTCTTTCCAAAGTGAAAGGAAAAATAACGGTTTTGTAATTTGCTTTTCCACTCAGCATTGTAAGTAGTTTGCCGTGTTAATAAAAACAAATCAGCATAATCTTGACAGCAGTATTGTAATCCAAAGTATGGAAAATATATTGACTAAGTCACTCATTGATGGACACTTGTGATAATTAGAACTGATCCCTTACTTTTAAATACTGCTACAATAGCTGCCTTTACATGCATCCATGCATACATATTCTTAAACACAGTTTCCTGATCGTTTTCTTAGGATAAATTTAAAGTAGATGAATTATTAAAATAAAATGTGTATGTCATGTCACTGTTCTGCAGTAAAGTTCTGTGGACTTACTCTTCCATCAACAAAGAGCCTACCCCTTTCTCTGTATCTTCATTGATTCTGCGCTCTCAGTTGTAATTTTTTCAATGTAAGTAAAGCCTTTCTTATTAGAGGCTTTGTAATATATTTTCCAAGCATTAAACCCAAACCTGGATACTTTAAAATACGTTAAATTGTATTACATGGAAGTAAAAATTGTTATAGAAAAAATTTAACCTGGAAAATTATTTCTGAGAATTCTTAATACCTTAAGAGTGACTATAAATCAACAACAAAAGGTAAATTTTTAAGTTATATTAATAATAAAATATATATTTATATATTAATGATTACATATTTTAATGATTAACTTTTACTCTTTTAAATCATTATTTGTGTTATTTTAAATTATTTTATTAATTTAAAATTTTAGCCTTTAAATTAAAATTTGTAGAAGGCAGTTGATCAGTGTGACAGCCTGTAGTTGCTGATTCTCATTTTTTATTGCAGAAGGGTGCTCACTAAAACCCTTTGAGGTCAGTCACCTCAGGCTGTTTCTCCAACTTTGACAGCACCCCCTCCCACTGCTCTCCCCGGGTGTTATGAGGAACAAAGCATCAATCGGGAAACAAGGTGTTTCAGCAGGGGGTTAGCACTTCCAGGTTATGTATATTCCTGTATTTATCTGACATTCCCATCCTCCAAACCATTCACTCACAGAAGTATAGAGTATAAAATGTTCGTCTGTGCTCTTCTGTCAGACTTTAGAATCAGAAGATTATCAGGAAGGGAAAAATACACATTGGCGGCATCGCCTGACCCACGCTGCCAAGGCAGGATCAACACTGTTCTTCCAGCAGATGTAGACAGAAAATTCATAAATAACGTGCTAGAGGCCATATCATCGATGTCCTTAACCTTCCCTCCTCTCTCTGACTCCCATGTGTATTACTACATACTTAATGAAATAGAATATGTTTTCCAGCAACTTGAGGGAAAGTTAAAGACTGGGAAAGCAGAAACGCCTCCCTGACAGTGTCACCCCAGCACAGACAGCAGGAACTGTGACAGGTTGTCTTCCCTGTTTCAGGGTAGGAAACATCTGGGCTCTCGGGGCACATTCTCTGGGCTTTTCAAAGGAGCAGGAGTTGTACAAAGCTGTTGTGAGGATAATTGGAACATTCCTTGAGCACAAGAAGTGTAGTTGTGCCTGATAGATGGACGTGCGTGTTCTGGGTGCTTTTTCTTCCCTTTCCAGAATATGTCCATGAAAGTAGCATGTCTTGAATCCTTACTCTTCATTTCTTCTGGTATGAAATAGTGAAAACAAATGAGGCATCAGGCATCCCTTCCTGGCTGTTATCAAGAGATTAATTTCCAAATCCTTGTTTAGAGCTAGCCTCTTTACCTTCTTACAAGAAAGATAAAATGGGTTCTCTATTAGTCCCTCTCATAAATCTCTTGTCTTTTTTTGCTACATAGAACACGACTATAACCTCTAATTTAAAACCCAGTCTTCATTTTAAGTATCCTCGAGAGTGTTCTTCATATACTGATCAAGGACATAGAAAAAGGAGTAGTGGGGGTCTCCTCTGGGGATCCTTGGGGAGGTGGGGAACCTCTTTTCATCCATGGCCACCATGCTTGAATCATCCCTTTGCTGCCCATCAGTAGTTCGACACTCCCCTCCATCAAGGTTCTCGCAGATTCATTTTCTGATATGGGATTCTGTATTACAGAGATGGTCTGTTTTGTCATTCTGAATCTTTATAGGGCCAAAGAGAGGAGAGCAACTCCCTCCTACATTTTCATAAGGATGCTGTCAGTTCATGAAGGTTCTACTCCCAGGCTCTTCTCAGCTCAAGGCCTCATCTCCAACACTATCACATTGGCTATTTCATTTCACTATATGAGTTTAGGAAGACACTGTATCACCAGCCAAGAAATGAATGTATAGAACAGTCATTTTGGTTAGTTTCACCCTCTCTCAATAAAAGGTATGTTCTTCACAAAGAGACAGAGGCTCTATATGGGGAACCTACCCACAAATGCTCATGGGCTTCGAAACAGGAAAAGATGCAAATAGAAGCCAGAATAACAACTGAAAACTGTGTGTACCATCACTGCACCAGTCACCCTCAGATGAAGTAGACATTAGTTAAGATGGAGTCAAAAACATGCAGTCTGGCCACACCTGTAACCCCAGCAGATGGGGGTAGAAGCAGAACGTTGCAGAGTTCAAGGCCAACTCCAGCCAGGGCTAGCTGGGAGCCTACCCCAAAAATTGAGAACAAACAAAGCACACACTGTTAAGTACTAATTTATTAGGAAATGTCAGGTTTTAGGTTGGTCTCATCCTTTACAAAACTCATTTCTATAAATATGACTTCCTCTACAAAGAAAGATTCCTTCATAACACATTAATCTTAACAGATAGGAACAGCATGCAACTTGGCAGCCCCAGGTAAACTCGGGGTCCGAGTAACCCAGGAGGTATGAAGGCAGGACTAGGAATCTTTGTTATCTCCCAAAACTATCCTAGATTAGTCATGCCACTTCCATTGGTTAGCGCTCTTCATTTTGTTACATAGATATTGTTCCTGGGTCATCTGTCTTCTGCACACCTTCATCTGTGTGCCAGGGCCTCAAGGACTGCCATAGTTGAATACACATACAGGCACATACAAACACACACACTTTGTCTATTGATCTGGGCTTTTCTTCCACCCATTAGATGCATTATAAATCTGCTTTTAATGGGCCTCTCTGTATCCCAATAGAAATATTTCTGGCACTCTTCTGGTTCCCACAGCATTTGCTGGGTGCACATTTAATATGTTTTAGCTTACTGCCTGAAGATGGAATCGGGGACATCTACCTGCACATGACAGTGCTTTGGCTCTTGCAGTTGCAGAACTTAATGTATGTATCAGTAATGAAAATCTTAATTAAGAAAGCTGCATCATTGTCCACGAACACTCATTTTTCTCCCCCTGCAAAGCCCTTTGTGTATTGCAGTATATACCTGGTCCAGACAGACAGAGCCCTTGAAGAGCTTGTCTGGCAGATCTTCTTTTGATTATTAACAGCTAGCAAATGACAAAGTCTCACTTCCTTTTGTCTTGAAGCCGAGGCTTGAAACAGCAGAGCACACAATGTACTGTAGAGTCTGTTTGTGTTTTTTGAAACTTGCCTTTATTACGCTGGTTTAAAAATCCGGCAGTGTTGATAAAAACTAATTTAGGTAACTCAGAGTTGCCAAAACACTAGCAGATGCATATTTACAAGTATACTCTCAGAGAACTGAAACGTTCCATATAGAAACAATGCAAAGCATGAGAAGGGACAGTTGCAAGCTCTCTGCTCGGGTTTTTTAAGACCTTTGGTCTCCAAAACTGGAAAGCTGCGATGTCCCCATTTGTGTGACCTTAGTGTTACTTCTTTGCCTGTGCCAGTGTGCATCTGCCAATTTGCCATTTGTGCAAGGAATAAGAAGCTTTGGAAGGTGGAGTAACTTTGTGCAGACAACAATAACCATACCCATAAAAACTGAAAAAGACTTCAAGAAAGCCCTTTGAAAAGGTGGCCTATAATTTAATTACCTTTATGAAACAGTGCTCAATTGTATTTTAATAATGCCCAAATCGTAAACTCCAAAATAAAAATTAACTTATGTTAAACTGACTTAAAAGCTTCAAAGCATTTCATTTTTTTCCTGTTAATTCTATGATCTTAATGCATGACCTGCATGGTAAGAGGAGACTCTCATGTTCTTACCCACTTATATATTCTTCAGCCTTGTACATGTCCTTAGGCTTCTAGACTGCAGTGTGAACCCGTTTCTGGAACATTAATGTTAGTTCCTGACTTGGACTCAAGCCATAGAGTTATGTAACACTTCCTGCTGGACTAGGGCACTCCCACCTAAAGATGGTCAGCAATGAATATTTAGGACCTGCTGTCTGGTGCTGTACATGTATGTCCTTCCATTCTGGATGTGGGTGGGAAGCTACCGTGCCTTTGATGGCACTTATGTGATCTTTATTTAATCTAGTTCTTGGACTTTTAGATGCTTTATCTCATTTATTTTCAAAATCACTGTAAAATAGACAATGGTTAGTTTTCCAGGTTTCTAAAGCAGGAGAAAAACTTGTGTAAAATTTCTCTCTGTGCATCATGAAAAATGTAAGAAAGACTTCATTGTGAAAAGTTATTTTCAAAGACTATGATTTATTAATATCTCACAGTTACAGTCATAACATGTTTAATTAAGGTTAAATATGAAAAGTAAATAAAAATGAAATTACACTTTCTGTAGTTGGGCTACACCACAATAAGAGATAGAAGAGAAGCCATCAGGACTCTTGATTGCCAGATAGGAAAACTGTAAACACGTAGGATTAGTCTGAATGATTTCCCTGTTCATGAACCTTCTGTCCACAAATGCCACCAGAGAACTTAGAGCAACTGTGAAGTACTTAGCCCAGAGCTGTAGTGCAGATTCCTGGTGTAATAGAAGAAGCTCAATAAATGATGAGTAGTTTCCTGATGAATAACTGAAGGGTAAGTAGGGCACTGTTGCAAAGATGAACTCAAAATATCACAACTTCTTTATAATTTCTAAATTTTTCAATTATTTTTGGAGGTAGGGCATGGGTGATCTACAACACATGTATTGAGGCCAGAATATTGTTTATGGAAATTAGTTCTCTCCTTCCACCACGGGGCAACCAAACTCAAGTTGTCAAGCTTAACAACAAATGTTTTTAACCCACTGAGTGAGTAATTTTCTTAATTTTAGAAAGTTCTTGATTAAGAGTTAGAAATCCAATAAATTACTAGGTATTAGTCTTTAGCTTTCCAAAAAGTAAATTTTTGCAGAATCATGAAAATTCTAAATACTTGAATTGGTTAGATTGGTTTCTATCTGTGAGTGAAACACACACACAATCACAATGTAAAACATGCTCCCTCCTGAAGGTCATCAGTAAAAGCTTGAGGAGCAAACAATTTATAGGTCAGTATAAGATCTTCTCACGCTTGGCATATATCTATCCACCATTTACTTAAAATTCAAGAGTGACAAAACTCACTAAAAGTGACAGTCTTTTCGTGACTTACTCTCCATTCTTCCTCTTCAGTGATGCCTGATTGTGTTTCCTCACTTATTTTAAATTTTACTTTCTCTATGCTTGTGTGCGTTTGTGTGTGTGCCACATTGTACCTATGAAAGTGGGAAGAAAATGCTCGAGTCAGTTTCTACTTGGCAGCAATTCCTTTTGCCCACTGAGCCATCTCCCCAGCCTTCCTTCCATAGCATTGCAATGCCTGAAGTATTCTCTGTTGTATGGGCTGTGGCCCAGCCTACCGGCTAAGAGATCCAGCTGGCTTGGGGCAAAGGTGTGTCTTGTAGCTCCAGAAAAAGGTCTTTAGAAAGTATATTAGCTGCCTGTTGGGATGCTTTTTGGCCGCTCTTTGCTCTCACACGGAAACACAGCCACTAGCTGTGCTATAGGTGATCCTTGTAGCAAATGTGTGCGTTGGTTATCCTAGAGCATCAACTTTATGTTAGTGTTTAATACGACACTCGCAGAGTTGGTGAATTTAAATGCCTGCTACTTCCTTATTCCAAAAGTACCTTTAGACATAGTAATAGCAGTTCTCTCTGTGCAAACCTCTGTACATAAAAAGGTTTACATTTTAAAACAAACATGTTTCTTGAGCTTTATCCAAATTCAGAAAAAGCATGTGAAAATTTTAACAGCTGAAAAACACTTTCTCCTTGCTGGGAAAACTTAAACCTTGCTAGGCTTTATGCAACTTTAAAAAAATAAATAAATAAAGACTTCTGTGCTGAGAACCAGCGTGAGAAATCTCAGCATGAGAGGTTGTTGGAATTGTTTTTCTTCATAGAGCTAAAACCAATCCTTGGTTTTAGAGTTATGCCACAATATGCATATGCTTTGTCAGGAACAAAGGATTTTTTTCATCGAATCTAATTTCAAGGGCATCTTGAATGAAAAATGGAAGGGTTAGAGAAAGGCTACTTCAGCGGTGATCCAATGTCTGGAAGCAAAGGTTGAGGACATCATTGTATCAACAAGGTCTGGAGACACTGCTAGCCCTGGGTGCTTATACCTTCCAAACCCTGAAGCTATTTATTTTATTATTGTCTTGCTCAGCCCTTATGTAGCCCAGATTGTCTCACAGGGAAGCTCTGCTCTGAGATGGTGCCCTGGACTCTGTTTCGATTTGTTTCAGCACTTCAGTAAATGGTCTCAATAAATGCTCTGTTACCTGCCATTATGACCTGCATTCATTTGCTGAACAGTTTCTCCAATAAAACAAAATTATGTGGCAGTTTCTAGAAACCTGAACCATTTTCAAGACAGTATCCAGTGAGAAACACACAGAGACATGCCCATGTGAATGTATGTTTAGAACACACGTTACATTGGATGCATGAGCACAAGCTTAGGACAATAAGTGAGGCTGGACAATGCAAACAGGAAGATTTAACTTGTTTATGTATTTACAACCCATGCTCTTAACAGTAAACCCATGTGGAAGTGACATGTTTGTTTAACGCAAGAGCATGTTCCTTTTAGTAGTCAAATCAAATTGGGGGTTGTTTGTTTGAGGTGGGGGACGCTGTTGTCGTTTGTCTGCTTTTACTTTTTAAGACAAACTAGCTATATAGACCAGCCTGACCTGGTACTCATAATGTACCTTACTAGCCTTAAATTCAATTATTCCCCCTTCCTTAACCTACCCAGTGTTAAGATTACACATTGGATCTACACCTGACACAAAGCATTTTTTAAACATCATCCTGGCTAGTTTGGGAGATAGTGGCCAACGGTGTCATGGATGGGAGGAGTCATGCAACAGCATAATTCTAGTAAAGACATAGTTTTTATGAGGCCTTCCTTGAAGACAGGCTTAGATATTTCAAGACCTCCTCAGAAAAATTTCTCAGCACCTTCTGTGCTCCAAATTGAGTTGAGTTTGCATCATGTTTCAGCATAACTGAGGAGCAGGCTGGCAAATTCCCTGCCTTCCTCTTCACCAAAATCCAAAATAGAACTCAAAAAAACTCCTTCCTTCTCTTCTCTCTTTAAAAAAAAAAAGAGCCCCCAATGTGGCCCCCATGGAGAAAGAAGAAAAAAAACCTCAGTAAATAGAGCCAGCCCTGAAAGACAAATTCCCAGCTGTAACTCTCTCACTTTGCTCAGTACTGTGAGCTTGCTAGAACTGGCACGTTTTTTATACTACAGATGCATAAATGTCTGTCTGAGGCAGAGGAATTGCAGCGTCCCCACTGTTGCCTGATGCCTTGATCTAAGTATATTGCACAACCTAGAACAAAAGACGCAGTTTTCCATACCACTCCTGGTATATTTTTAATTGTGCCCCTTTAGAGCTGATTTTTCATAAAGTTTGTAGGAAACAACCCTTTTCAGACTTTCCCAACATTCTTCCAGATACAGACTTTCAGATATTTAAAGTAATAAATGTAAATTCATACTTCTTTTTAAATGTGTGTGTTTAATAATGACTTCTTTCAGAAATGGTTATATGACAAGCTAGCTATAAATAGTTGTTTGAAGCCAAGCTGCATGTTAATCTTTTGAGACCATAAGATATGTGTGCATTTTTAAAGCATAGCTTATTTTATGAGTGCCCTTTTTATTTCTGTAGAAATTTTTTCTAGAATAAACACATTTAAATAGATAATGCTGATGAAAGTGAAAGAAAAGAAAAAAAGAGTGTACCATTTGCAAACGTCCAGATAAACATCCAAAATTGGGGCACATTTTGGCTAACTTCAAACCTTTGCAAGGGTAAAGATTAGCATGACTGAAGCTAGACAGTTAGGATGCACCTTAACCCTAACATTGGGCAGAGAAGAGGCAGAAGATTGGAGGCCAAGTCTGACCTCATCTGTGTAGCGAGTTGGAGCCTAAGCTTCAGAAAACTCTGAAACAACAGCAGACAATTAAAATGACCTAAGTCTGAAAAACAGAGTGCAACAAAGGGCCTTTGCACAGGTGTGGGTTCCGGGACTCAGGCTTGTGCTTGAGAATAGCCTCATTAATTTCTGAGTCCTTTGGGTAGTAAGTTAACTCATCTTTAAGCTTCAGACTCTTTAGCTCTAAAATAAGAGTAGTAACTCTTGTGATAGTGCTCCACAACAGTCCAAATTATTTTAACATTCATAGTATCTTTCAAATAAATGTTGAGCCTAGAAGTAGAAATGAAGCATACGTAAAGTATATTATTTCTAGCATATTTCTAAGTGTATATGTTACATTTTGTAGCCACATCACATATGATAATGTAATCAGCATTTTGTGTTTTCAAAATGGCATTGGTTTCACAAAAACATTGTAGAAGACATTCAGACCATGTGTCTTATATGAGCCCTACAATGGCCCTGTAAGTTGCCATTATTATACCCCTCTTTTAGGTAAGGAAACTGAACCCACACAACTTCGGCTACTTCCCTGTTTAAGTCAGATTTTGAATTGAATGTCTAATTCTCAATTCTAGCCTATGAAAATAAATACAAGTAGACCAAAACCACTGTACACTGTTTATTATAGCAACACATTTTAACCTTTTTATTATAGACATTTCACACATATACAAAAATAGAAAGAATGTCATAGTGAGCTCTTATTAGTCACTTCACTATGCTTTTTACAATTACCAGCTCATGCTAAATTTATATATATTTACGTATATAATGTATATGAAAGAAGTTAGATGTATAATACGTATATAATGTATATGAAAAAGTTAAACTACAGGAGATTGTTTAAACATAGTATGACATACCCATTAAATAGAATTTTTGAGACATTAAAATCTTTATGAAGATCTTAGAATGGCATGGACTATGCTATCTATATTTAATTAAAATGCAACAAATTTAATTGTGCATCTGTTATGATCATAATCATTTTCTAAAAATAGGAGATTGTGAATCTTGAATATCTGACAGGCTTTAGATATTTTGCATACTACTTTAGTATATGTTTAAATTGTATACCATTAGGATAGATTAATACTTCAGTAATGTTCAGAAGAATATATGCACATATTCAGATATAAAGAGAACTACTAGACTTCACTATGGAAATTTGGTTTATGTTCTAGAATATTCCCTGTGACAGAATTTTATCCCCCCCCCTTTAAAAAAATTTCTTATGTTACAAATTTCAAGCTTGAGGTACAGTCTCAGTCTTATATGCCTATAGGTTTTGTAGAACATGCCACAATTCAAATATTCTAAATGGTTCATATTTATTATCTTGAATAACAACAAATTTCTCTTTCTGTTTGAACTAATGGGGATGGCATGGAAATTGAAAATGATGCTATACATTTTTATATTATTTGCAATCTCCAAACTGTTTCATGTAGCTTTAACCACATGGTACTTGTTCTAAAAGATTGCTTGCTTCTGTGTTACTTACCCGTGAACTGCAGTAATTTTTTAGTCCTCGTGTCATCTTGTTATAGTCTTCATATCTAATCTTTGGCTATCAGGTTACTTCATAGGCAAATAAGCCTTATTCTGAGCGCCTCATTTCTTCTTTGATTCCCTACTTCTGATCTGCTTTGGTTAAGCAGAGAAGCATGTTTCAGCTAAATGTAAACCCACGCCTTATCTGTTTACTTGAAAAGCTCAGTACACTTGTATGCTCAGGGCTGGAGAGAATGAATTGATCAGTGAGGCACAAACCTTTCCCTTACAGAAGCTCTTCCCTAGCAGGAGAGGCGACTATGTTCCTACTTTGCTGGAATCTGTATTATAAAGATAGGTAGTACAAGTAATGTGTTTTTGGAGTTCAGAGGAGGGCTAACCATGAGCTCTGCCATAGACATGAAAATGGCAAAGGCATGAAAGGCAAGGACTTGAACACACAAAGATTAAAGGAAAGCCCATCTGTGAAGCCATAAACAACGTGTGGAGGAATTAGAGAGTAAAGAATCTGCAGAGAAGTGGTTGAGTTTAACTAGAACATGAAGTGTGTGAAGGTGAATAGTAGGAAATAAAGTGGTTCAAGTAGACTGGGACAAGAAGTTAAAGGACTTGATTACCTGCACAAGGAATCTGAACTTTATCCAGAGGACAGTGGGGAGCTATTGCAAGTTTCCAGTAGGAGAGTAACACAATCAAAGCTGTGCCTCCAGAAGATTAATCTGGCAACACTGAGAAAAATGGATTGGAATAGAGAGAGACCAGAGAACAAAGGAAAGAATGGGAGACTCTCAGAAGTCCGGGCAAAAAGGCAATATGGGCCTAAGTAGGGCATGGGCAGAGGGACTGGGCAGAGGCCGTACTGATTTATGACACATGGCAGAAGAGAATTAATCCATTGTATTTGGAAGCCAGGGAGAGGCTGCACCGAAGACATCTCTATGATTTTGAACCTAAGTGGAGCCATAAACAGAACCAGTGCAGCAGAGGAAGAGCAGGTCTGGGAGGGGAGAGCACCAGTTTAATTTCATACACACTGAGTGTTGCTGAGTGGGTATCCGTGTGCTGCCTACCGGGCTTTGGAAGACTAGAGACTGCAGGGCAGAAGGAAAGCTAGGCTTGGGTGTGAGCACTGTGGAGTCATCTCTGCCTCAGTGAACTTGGAAGAGACACAGAGCTAATGGCTGTACCTTGTAGAATTTGTGGGTGGCCTACTTCATGTCAATGTCGCTGCTTGCTCTTTCTTCCTCCCTTGATTCCTTCCTGCCTTTCTCCCTTTTTGTCTGTTCTTTGGTGAGAAATGCCACACAAGTTCCTTACAAAGAAGTGAATCATTGATTCATACATAAAATAATTTCTAAAATAAATAATTTCTAATGTGTCTAATAAAACCAGTTTCATAGCATCCATAGTCTTTACTGTCACAGAAAACATATCCCTATGTGACCATACAGAAGACACTGTACCTCTTACCATTTGGTACTTAGATCACTCAGAAGACAAAAAAACTGCTAAGATCCCTGGTTCTTATAATTGGCTACAGGTAGTCCAAACCAACATTGTCAGAATGATTAGGGAAGACAGAGGAAAGGGGCCAAGGTTGAAGGATCTGTTTTAAACCTCTTGGCATGAGTGTGATATACAGCCTGGGCTACATAACCTGCTAGGTTCATTCCATCTCTTATATTCATTCTAAAGCTTTATCAATATTTAGACAAAATGTGCATTTCCACAGCTCATAAGTGAGAAAACATATCCAAAATGCAAATTTACTGTCAAATTCAGTTCATGTATAACAAAATGCTCCCCCTCTCCCCTTTAAGTTAGAGGATGATATATATTTGAAATGTATTTGAAAAGCACTGTAATTTAGAGCCCTCCTGGGATGGTATGAACTGGGGGTTGGAAGAGGAAGAAAGCCAGGCAAGATAAGCTACAAGCTCTCGTGCTCATTTCCAGTCACACCCAGGGACTGTCTACAGACCTATAGTTCAAGGGCGTCTGTGCCCTGTAGTTGAGTTCAGTGCTTTTTTGCAGTTCTTGTCGAGTCATGTCCTTGTGCTGTTTCTGACTGTCCCTGTCACAATCTGTATATAAACACTTCAGGAGTAACTCTTCTCAGACTCAGAGCTCGTCGAGAGTAGAGGAGTAGGGGCTAGCAGCATCCTTAACCTAGTCCCATCTGTGTGGTGCACATCCCTTCCCATTTTTTCTATCGTGACTTTTCCATAGCTCACCTGGTTCCAGAATTGTTTGGCCATTCACAGAGTGTGCATTCCAGTGGCCCCGTGAAAATGCAGACATGCTAGACTGGCCACACAGGAACGAAGGCCAGGATGGAGGCTTCCAGTTTTTCTCCACTGTCTAGACTTTCTTCCTGAGGGGACTCAGTTGCAGAATATGACACACTAGGCGACTGGCTTATAATTTAATAGGTTAGAATTTGGAGATCTCAAAATTACCAACTTCCAAATTAATTTTGACATTCCATTTTCTCAGTGAGTGTTCATCAGTACTAAACACTGAAAGTAGTTACTAAAACTAGGGAATCCCATTCATTTCTTAAATCAGGAACTAGCTGTTTATTGAATGATTTTGATTGTGTCCTACCTGCTACCAAAATTCTAGACCCAAATGCAGAACATAATTAAGCTGATGATGTTAATTCTTCACCTTTATGGAACCCTAAAGAGCATTTCCCAGAGTCCTATCCCTCTAGGCAAAGCCTTCTCTGATCCTCGTTTGCATCATCCCCATCACTCTTCTTCCATTCCTAACTCCATAGCTTCCCATTTCCTCCAGACTATGGTCCCTTGGCTCAGTTAAATGAGCCAGTGACTTCATTAAAGTAATTTATCAGAAGATATGGATGAGGTATAACCCTCTTAAAGAAATTTGTGATTCAAAAAAAGTATTTTGTTTGACAGTTGGGATTCATCCCTTCTCCTGCCTCAAGTAGACATAAAGACAGAAATTTTTGAGTAGGTCCCTTTGACATAGCCTCTTTATTTCCTGCCCCCCCCAATTTACAAAACTTTATAAGAACACAAAATTACCCAAGCATCCCTATATATAAGCCACCAGTGATACTTCAGTTCTCCCTTTCCCTCTTAGATCTACATTCCTAAGATGCAACAGGATGCATGTGGGATTTCTTCAACCATGCTGAACCCAGTTTCTCCAGATCTGTTCCCAGTTCAGTTCCTTAGACTTAGCTGTATCTTCCTATTTATACCTTACTACTGCTCTTTGGTTCTGCCCCTTTGGACTTTGTTCCTGTACATTTAACTTTCATTTAGCAAAACAGAGAAGACAGGAGCTGTGGAGTCAGATGCAATGACTAGACATGACTGTGAGTCCATCATGCATCTTCTGTGAGTCTGTTTCCTAATATATAAAATGGGAGCATGGCAAAGAGCAAACATAATATGTGGATAGGATCAGGGACACTTCAGTAGGAATTCAATATATGTGTTACCATATATTGAATCTCTACCCCCTGCAACAACTTTGATCTGGAGTCCTCCTGCTGATTACCTAAGAGGATCCTAATTCTTCACTGACTGTTATGTGCTGGTCAGTACTAGATTCTGGTCTATGTTTTACAAACAGAATAGTTAAAGACAGAGACCACATATTTCCTAAACCAAGACTTAGGACACAAGTTTATCAATACAGGCATATTGGGATAATAAAGGGCAAGATTTGAGGCCCAGGAACGTAGTAACATTGGTAGATTGCTCCTGTAGGGTACACAGAATCCTGGGTCTGATAACCAAGACTGCATAAATCCAGTCTGGGGGTACACACCTGTAATCCCAGCCCTCAAAGTGGAAAGATGAGTGGATCAGAAAGTCAAAGTTATCCTAAACTAAAAGGTCATCTTTAGCTACATAGCAAATTCCAGACTGTTGTCTCAAAAAAAAAATATATATATATATAACGAAACATTGAAAGGCAAAATATGAAACCATGAATCTTCAGAAAATCAAAGGCTGAGGTTCCTGTACTGTCCTTTGAATGTGAATTCATATACTAGACAAAGACAAATTTCAAAGTCACAAAGCAGTGCTAAGTAAAGCTAACACTGTCCACCAATAACTCATTGTATTAAGAAAGGAAAGCTGGTCACATTGAAAAACGCTGTCTCCATTTCATGGAGGCATTTTTTCCTGAGAAAGGAGGCAGTGGATACTCAGAAGGCATGGAAGACTTGTGTGCGAACTCTACCATTTAAAATACATGGGCAAAAGGACTAAATTGGTCAAATTCTTTAATTTTCTGAGTCTTAGTTCTTTATCAGTGCCATGTGAATGGTGCCTATACTGGATTCATATTGTGAAGATTAGAAAGTGTACATAGTAGTCTGCCATAATGTTTGGTCTAAATAAATGTATTTCCTGGAAATCCAAAGCCAAGTTTCTCTTCAAGATGAAAAAAGGAACTGTAATTATGCCCACTTTCCACATATAACCAAGCTCTATAATATAAAAATAAACAAAAACTTATCTAACTGCTATAGGACATGGAAATAAACATTTTCTGTAATTACTTGTTAACCCCAATTTTCTAACTTAAGTATACGCAGATAGTCAGATTGGCTATAAATTAAGTACCTTTCAACATAGATTTCTAAAAAGGGAGCTTTCAAAGGCTTTCTCATGTACGTTAGCAGAAGACTCTTGTTATTATGTAAGGAAAATAGCATGCTCTGAGACTGTGTCATTAGAAGAAATGATCAGCTAACATTTTACGGCAAAGTACAGAGGTACCTAGTAAAACTTCACTCCAAGGGATTCCCTATTCCTGTATATTTAGTGCCTAATTTCCAAGTAGAAATCCTGCTATCTAAAAAGATCTCAAGCATTTCAGATAAGTTGAAAAATTATGTGTTAGGTATTTTTTTGTTTCTTATTTCTAATGAATCAGTAATTTTGACCTTCGTTCCATATGCTTCTTTAATTTATGGTGAATAAAATAATACTGATATTTTAAAAATTAATACACATTCTCAAGCCACCAAGTTCCCAAATTATGATATTTCCCATGGCAAATGAAATAACATGCTGTCCATGCAGTTAGTGATTTGAGGCAATTTGAACATCATGATAAGAGAGGGGGGAATTACAAGCAGTGTTATAATTAAAGGTCTGTTGATTCTTTCGTTTAAATGCCATTGTTGAAAGATTTTTCACTCAGATGTCAAAGTCTGTGGCCAGCCAAAACTTGGCATGCTAGAACTGAGCCCAGGGAAACATTGTGTTCTACAGATTGAAAAACCAAAATCTGTTAAGAACAGAAATGTTGGGCTTGGTCTGATTTCTCATGAATCAGAACCAGAACATAGCCAAATACCACCTCCTCTTTCTAAAAGGAAGTAGTGCAGGTGGGTACTAATGGGAAATGTTTGTTCCCATGGATAATGAGCGGAAATTGTCACTAGGTATCAACATACAGTGCCAGGGTTACAGTCATATTATTAAAGCATGTTTCTTTGAAAAGTTCAAAGCAAGCTAGAAGCCTCTCTGGTTAATTCTTTGTGGGTGTGAAATGGAGAGCAGTATTTCCACGCCTCCCAAGGTTTACACTGAGGTTCTGATTCTCCCTATCTCACTCCTGTTAGGAGGAACACCTGAAACAAAGCTCTGTTTGCTTAACTCAAGAAACAGATTCCCATAATTGTATTTCCCTAGAGAGAGATCTCCAAGTACCTTGTTTCCCTTTCTTTACTTTGGAAGCTATAAACCCATGGCCTCGAGCTGCATCTAGCTAGCCTATAATTTTTGTTCTTATTTTATATTTGATCTGTGGAATATTTTTAAATAATTAGATCCAGCTTTTAAACACAAAGAGATTTCCAAAATATCCAGATTTTTCTGGCTTCTCCCGAAAATTTGAAGATCTGGCAGCATTAGACCCGCATCCGCACGTGGCAGCGGTACCGGAGTGGCGGCTGCTCCCTTCAGACAAGCCGCGTTCTCTCCGGCTTGCCATCTCCATTGCGCCATCTTTATGTCACACCCACCTCCCTACCGGCGTGCTTCAGTTCTGAAGGACTGACACTTGCCTTTCATAGCTTGTGCTAGTCGTGTTAAGAGTCCTTACCTGGTTATGTTATTGTTAAAACTCTCAAGCTTTTTCCACTAAATAAGACCAATGTAAAGGCTGAGCTCAGTGATACTCAGAAAATTATCATTCAAAATAATGAAAATTAGATGACAAAAAGTGGCTATAAATAGGGCTTGGTTTACTATATATTAATAAATTCACAAAACAGAATACTGTTCAGGATGTTAAATAAAAGTCTCAAGATAATGCAGGTTCCAAAACAATATATATACAACAATGTTTTGTTTTCTAGGAGAAAAGCTATAAAAGGCTAAAGAAATATGTAAGGGCAGTGGTAGAAATGCATATATGTATTCAAAAGTGCTTATACACGAGTTCAAAAGTAGGTCCGTGGGTAGCTCTTGGAGATCTCCTACATGGCTTCTATCATCCATTTTGACCCACAGTTGAAGCTGTTTCCAGTTCTGTAGCTAAAGCCAGTTTTCTTTCTTGCCTTTATTTTTTATACATGGATACAATCAAAATAAGTTTCCTATAGTTGTTTTAAATAATAGGAAAGTTATTCTTGCTCATCTACATGATATATTGCCAATGAGTCAAAGCAAGAACCCTAGTTTCTGTGCTGGCCTTGAATCTGCTTGTTCTTCTAAAGTACTTTTGGATGACGCAAAAAAAATTACTCAAAAAAAAAAAAACCTTAGAACAGAAAAATTACACATTGAGATGAACTTAAAACACTTTTAAAGGCCAGAACCTAAACTTATCACAGCAAAGATATGCCAGTGTGAAGAAGCAAAGCTCCTAGGTAGAAGGTAGCTAAGCATTTATGGAAATGCTACTGATCCTAATACTTAGCACAATGTCTGGCAGATAGTAAGGGATCAAAAGAAAAAAATTGCTGAGTAAAATTCAAATAGATTCACACTCCTGCCAAGGAATAATTTTAACCTTTGTATGAAGAATCTCAGTTGTCTTTTAAATAAAACTAAAATAATGTTTGAATTTTACTGACTGTTCTTAAAGCGTCAATATTGTTTGTTTCCAAGCTAGTTTAATACAGTATTTTTCAACAAAAAGTATTTAGTTTATAATTTTGCAGCTGATTGAGTCTAGAGGAAGAATAGGAATGACAGATGATGAGTTTGATAGGGAAGACTGTAGCTCTTAAGTCACTTGCAAGTGCCAGCTTCATTGTTTGTGACAGGCTCTTGACCACCAACCTCTTTTCCTTGAAGCATGTTTCACTTTTGTGCCTCACAGCTTGTGTTTTCATAGTTCAGCAGTTCATGTCATGGTCCTTCTTCCTATTTCATCCATGTCACTTCCTTGGCCCGCTGATGTAAAGGCTTCTTTGCCCCTTTCTATATTCCTGGAATCTAAGCAGTGTTTCAAAGCGTCCCTCTAAAAATCTGAACTGATAACAACCATAGATTCTGGAACCATCCTACAGAAAACCAAATATTTCCAACTGGTTGTCCTGCCCATGGCATCTCCAAGTCCTACTACTATCCTTTGAGTGTTATAGAAGCTAGGCAGGTTAATCTCAAACACATTTTCTGCTTCCCTTTCTCCATGCTTTAACCTATTCCATACCCCTTGCCTAAACCATATCCCTCCAATTTCTAATTGTTGAAATTTCCCCCATATTCTAAGGTCCATCTCATACTCTTAGCCTTCCTTGCTATCTCTCAAGCCATTGAACCCTACAGAATTCTATTAGCAACTCATTATTTCTTCCTGTTGTGTTTTAATCATGTGATGGTTATATTCCAAATATAAGGTTATTGACTTCATACTAATCTTTGGAGCTGCTAGGTCCTAGTACACCCTTTGCTCACAACATACATGCATCCAATATATATTTAATTAAATTTAATTTATATACATGCTATGACTTGAGTGATATAGAAAAGTCCACCTTGCCCAAAATATCTTCTCTACTTTACAGGCTATAATATCTTGTTGGGTGCTTTCTTTGCTTTAGATGTGATTATTTTCTAGAAATTTTTGGTCCCTGGAAATAAACTGTTGGCTAGAAAACATTTGAATTTTGCATTTAACCAAGAGGCTATGATCATCTCCAAAAAGAAAACAAAATCCTAAAAGAATAAGTCAGAGGTCAGGTCCATTGTGGAGAGTGAAGGCTAGGAAAGGAGGCTATTTTACTTAAATAGTTGAGTGCTTCATTTACCTCATCTGTAAGACTATATGATAATAGTAATTTAAACCTTGTAAAGATGTTATGAGATGTAGCCAAGTAGATGTAAAGTATTAAGGATAACACCTGACATGTTGTAAATGCTTATACCTAGTAGCTATCATGAAATAGGCATGGGATATATATATATATATATTTCAAATGTTCTGTTATATATTAACTATACATGTATGGTTATTATATAATAAATATATGGATTTTTATATAATAACTGTTCTAATTGTTATTCCATTCATGGCAAGAAACCTGTGGACAATCCATGCAAGGGACCTCAAAATCCTGATGACATAAGATAGAAGTAAGAGAGCGAGTACTGTCAGGCAGACCTAGTTTGAAGCACACATCTACTACCTCCTAACAAACTTTAGAGTCACTTAACCTGTCAGAACCTCCGTGTCTTACCCTGAAGCAGAGGTGCATCTGCCTTTCACTTCTGAGCTGAGGACTGTGTTAGCCTCTGCCCTCTCTGTTCATTCTAAGGCTGATTTCCTTCTTGTGGGGATTGCTATCATCTTCCTGAATTTCACATTCATTTGCTTGACAAATTAGATTTCAGACTTTTTGTTCTGAACAAACTTATAAGAAATGAGTGGCACTATTTTAGAAAAGTGGTGGCAGCACCAGCTACTAATTTCAAATTATTAATAATTTAATATAATAGTGAAAAGCTGAAATATGTACCAATTAATATGTACCAAGCTTAATGGAGAACAAATATGCACCAAACTGTAGCTAAATCCTTAATCTAGAACAAACTTACTGCCTGATCAGTAAGTTTTTGGTTTTTTCCCTTTTGTAAGATGTCTTCTACCAATGGGAATCATTTTACCAATGAAATTTTATAGAAGGTAGGTTTTGGGTTTTTTTTTAATAAGGGAATTTAGATTTTATTGAAAAAAAATCTCCTACTTACTCCTATTTGAAGAAATATGTAAGAGTTCAGGAGTGGCATAAAACAGAAAAAAGAAAAGAAGGAAGGAGGGACAGAAGGAAGGGAGAAGAAGAAGAAAAAAGAACAAGAAGAAGCCAGTCCTGAAAGTATCTACAAACTCCACGTTTGTTGGAGCTTGAAGAAGCTTATCGTGTCCCTTCTTGTGTTTAGCCTTGTTTTTGTCGTGCTGTGATGTGGTACCTAATGCTCAAGGGGACCTAGAGTAAGTGTGACAAATGCAACCAAAAGTCTCATGAAAATGAGCCGTTAACAGCGACTGAGCTGGTCTGCAATGGCCTCAGGAAATCCCCCCAGCTATTCTCATTCTTTTTATCCACTACATTCCTGACTCAAAAGGAAACCTCACTTCACCTCCTTGACCAGAATTGAGGAGACATTGATTTGGCTACCTGGTGCTTTATTTATTCATTCATTAGTCTTCACGATTTGTATTCCAGTAGAACAAAGGAATATATCTTTCTTTGCATTAATTCTAAGAATGTGCAAATGTATGTCTGTCAGAGTATGCATATTTATGTTTATGTAATTTTATGAATAGCTTGCTTTAACTTAAAATATTTCCAGTCAAAATTGTAGTACATAGACCCTCACGGTCAACGTCATTGTGCAGAGTGACTGTACTTGACACATTAGCTGAATTCATAAAAATCTTGCACATAAAGTGAGCATTTTAAAAGAGAATCATGTTTTCTATTCACTTCTATAATTAGTCAGGTTAGGTGTCACATGGGAAAAATAAGTGGCCCAGTGCATAATTTTTTAAAAAAATTAAGAATTGCAACTCTCACTTCAGTGATAATGATGCATTTATCTATAGACACTTTGTGTGCATTAATTGCCCCCAAGAAAAGCCAATAAGAAGTGAATCCAATTAAATAGCAGATAGTTTGGGAGCAAATGCTCTGTATAAACTACTAGTGGATCCAGAAGGAAACTTGGAAAGTGTAAGTCAGGCTTGTTCTCTTAGTTAAGAGTGCACGGCAGAAAAGAGAGAATTGAATACACAAACATTTAAGCAACAGGGTGATATTCAGATGTATTCTTTGCAGAATTACATTAATGATTTATAATGAAATATACCATAATTTCCTTTCTATTTACAGGACTCAGAGTGGATATCAGAGTTACATTCTCACATAACTACTTAAATAGCATTAATGTAGGAACTTTTCATCTGAACATAGTGTACACATTTCTTTAAGCAATTTCACCATTTAAAGCAGTAACTGTTTGCTTTGAGGAAAAATGTATGTTCCCGTTCTTTTAAATCTTGAGCCAGTGTCTTTCCTACAGGAACACTTGTTGAGCTAATGAACATTTCTAAATAGATCTTTGGTATTAAGCAACTAAGGAATGGCCTTTGAAGATATTTTTAACTCCCCAGTACCAGCTTTGGGGGTGCCATGCTTTGTTCAAGTTTGTAATTCTAAATTTATTCTTACTTAGGTAATCTTTTCAAAGTCAAATTGGCCAAAATGTAACTATAGTAAATTGTACAGCACTGCCTGCTTAGCATGCAGCTAATCATGATCAAAGAGAGATCACATGGGGACTTAAAAAATACACCCATAATTACCATTTTAGTTATAACCTGACAGATTAGAATTGTTTAGGGTGGGAGGGAACCATGGATGTATGTGCAACTCACATGTGAAAACATATACAAGCTACCATCCCCAGTGTGCTATACATACCTTCACTCCCTTACTGAAGAGTCAGTAATCAAAATAGCAACACCAATCAGGATCCTTAGTTCACAAAGCATTCTAGAATCATGTTAATTCTTGGAACAACTCATAAGTTTGCCAGAGCACATGTTATCTGCATTTTACAAGTAGAGAGTCTGGTCTGTGAAGTTTAAAAGGAAAGATGACATGCTTAAGGACACAAAGTTCTTAAAGGGGGCATCTGCCTCTCATGACTCACACACATTGTGAGTGGCTTAGCAGAAACCAGGACCCAACCTGAACCTTTGCCATACCACAGCTATCAACCAAGGTACAGAAGAACTGCCAAAACATGATGTGGAAGCCTTGCTCCTCAGAGGAAGGAAGCTCCCTCGGGCCATAGACGCACATGCTATAATTCCATGCAAGAAGGAAAAAAAAAATGTATAGCTACCTTGTATGAAGCGGGTTTTCCCCACTTGAAAAGAAACCTTTGGAAATGCAGAATTTATATTACTCAGATACTGAAGAAATCTTGATGGTTTTCTATGAAAATCACGAGTGTATGTGGTTGTCCTTTACAACTTGTGAAGAATGTGGACTTCTTTGTCTAAGAAGGATCTCCATTCTAATTTGAACAGTCCTTCCCACCTACTAGGATTTATGCCTTTTCCATTAAAATTTAGGTGACTATATCAGTTTTGTATCCCGCAGCATCTAATCTAAAATAATTGTCTAGAAATGCGAGTGATAATGGACCACTCTGCTAAACAGAGAACACCTGGAAACTGAGGAAGAATCATGATGGTGAATTCCACAGGCAGACTTTTGTTGTCAGTACAGAATTCAAAGCTGTCACTAAATTCTGCAATCCAATGAATAGGGAGAGTTTTAAATTTAGAAAAAATCTCAGTATTTGGTTCTAGAAACCAACAATGGAGAGACTCTATTATTCAATATTACATCCTTCAACTGTGTACAAACACCCAGTCATCAGTATGACTTGAAACTTCTTATTGTTACTGTCTCAGAGCCTCTGTCAATATGAAATATCAAGATGTCCTCAGTACCTTGGTCCTAGAATACTCGCCATCCAAATTGACATTTCTTCCACAATAAATAATTTTTCATATTTATGATTTTAGTAAGTCCTTTTGCATAAATGGAACTCGTTCCATCTTATAGGTAATGAGATTAAAATCATGGTCTAAGGTCACACAGCAAATTTTAGAGGCACAGCCATACCTAGGCTAGCAGATAATCTCACAATCCAAAATGCTTTTCTTAGTCTTGTTGAGCATCAGTGTCATTTACCCAGTAATAGTGGTTCCCAACTGGACTTTAAAGTCACCTAAAGAGTTTGCCAAAACATAAATCCTCTTTCATTTACTTCTGAGTATCTAACTGAAGAAACCTGGAGTAAGAGCCAAGGATTTATAATTCCATCAAGCTTCTAAACAACACTGGTGTTACTGGTCTAGGAAGCATTCTTTTTTTTAATCTTTTAAAAAAATTCATTTATTTCTTTATTATTCACTTTGTATCCCAGCTGCAACCCCACCCTCGTTCCCTCCCTATCCCACCTTCCCTCCCTCATCTCCTCCCATGCCTCTCCCCCAGTCCACTAAGAGGGGAGGTCCTCCTCCCCTTCCCTCTGACCCTAGTCTATCAGGTCTCATCAGGACTAGCTGCATTGTCTTCCTCTATGGCCTGGTAAGGCTGCTCCCCACTCAGTAGGAAGCATTCTCTTAGGAGCACTGGCCAACAGACTGAATGGCAGGGATATATTAAGGAAAGAGGTTTTCTGAAACAAGTTAGCTGTAGGTAAACCTCCTTGAGCTGTTTATTCCTCTGTTTCTGACCTCCATTTGGAAAGAACAGGACAAATATGGAGTGAGGACTGGGAGAAAAAACACTTCAGTATTTAGAAAGAGTTCAGGCCTTCTGACAATTGGACACTGAGATGCTGGAGAGGTTGCTCAGCAGTTAAAAGTGCCTGTTGCTCTTCCATAGGATCCAAGTTTGGATCTCAGAACACACATGGCAGGGTCAGAGAGTCACGACTTCCAGAGAGTATGTGATGCCTTCTTGTGGCTTCTGTGAGCATCTCCACACATAGAGAACTCACATAGAATACACACAGCGACACATACACATAAATAAAAGTTAAAAAAAAGAATTGGACAGCAAGATCCTTCTGCTTCCTTCTAACTAGAGAGACTTGTGAATTAACTAGAAATATGACCGCTAGCTCTCAGCAAATGTCTTTAGATGGATCTTCAATGTACCCTTTAACTACATTTTAAATTTTTAATTATTTTTTTCTTCACAATTTATTCATTACATATCCTGATTGAAGCCCCCTTCCTCGACTCCCCTAAGTCCCAGCCTCCCTCCCTCTTCCTCTCATCCCCTTCCCCTAGTCCACTGAAAGGGGGAGTTCTCCACTGTTGCCATGTGCCCATAGCTTATCAGGCCTCATCAGCACTGCCTGGATCCTCTTCCTCTGTGGCCTGGCAAGGCCACATCATCAGGAGCTAGTGATCAGAGAGCAGTCAACTGAGTTCATGATAGAGGCAGCCCTTGCTTCCCTTACTCAGAGATCTAACTACATTTTTCAAATGCATGGCTTTCTATGGACCTAGAAAGAAGGTCTTACAGCAAAAGGAAGACTCATCCATGATTTGCCAACCAGGCAATACAATTGATAAAGGCTCTTGTAATATAAGCCCAGTTTGAATCAACAAAGTAATATATCTGCCAAAGTGAATTAAAAAAAAACTAAGAATTTTTCAGTTAAATCATAAGATAATATCCAGACCAAAGTAGCTGATGGTGCCTGTATTAATTTCCTGGGCTTTTATAACAAATTACCACAAGCCTGATATTTTAATGCCATGCATATTTATCCTCGTCATAGTTCTGAAAGCTAAAGTTGGAACTTGTTTTACTGGACTAGAGTCAGGGTCTTCCTAGAGCTCATTCGTTTTGGAGGTTCTAGAAAACAGTCAACCTTCTTGCCTTTTCTATCTTCTGAAAGCCTCTGTACTCCTTGGCATATGACCTCTCTTCTTCTGCCAGCATGTCAGCTGATTGGTCCTCCTACCTCTTTCTTATAAGAACTTGTGACTGTATTTATAGCCTACCTAGGAAATCCTACATAATCTTCCCATCTTTACAGTGTTGGTTTAATCACATCCGCAAGACCCCCTTGACCATATAAGGCAACCTACATGTTCAGGGAATTAGGACATTGGGGTGTTGTGGGACTATTAATCAATCTGTCTATCACAGTTCCTTTGCAGTATGGTCATAAGACTAAGTGCATAGTTACCTTTCTCTCAGCACCAGAATTTAAGAATTTATCCAAAAGGACAGAGAGCAGGACTATGCAAGCCAAGACTATGAAAGCCATCTTGCAAACTATGGGCAAAGCAACCATGGAGAGACACAGGCGAATAGAGTCTCAAAATAAGTGCTTTTCATCAGTTGTTTGACCTTAAGCTTGCCAGATAAGCCACTTCTACAACTTAGTTTTCTTCTGTTACAGAGAAATTATCTCTGGAAGACCATTTCCTTCTACAATGTCACTTAATTGTATTTTAAAACCAAGGACTTGCTTACCATCTCCAATATCCAGTATGAATTTTGCCCACTTTCTCTTCTCATTCAAAATTCACTGAAGTTTTTAATTTGAAATATGTTCTTAAAGGAGCTCTTTCTGTAAAAAAAAAAAAAAAAAAAAAAAAAAAAAACCCTACTGGTGAGGCTATAAACTAAGTAAGCAATATGAGTACTTTTGTTGGCTAATTTTTAAATATTCTACTGAATAATATTATTTACAGCATCAAATCACTAGTGTTAGTAATATGCATACCCATTTTATACACTGGAAACAAGACCCAGTTAAAATGTTTCATTAAGTTCTGTGAAAATATTTGGTACATACACCTTTTATGGGATGTTGCTGACTAGGGTGAGCGGTAGTCATGTGAGACAATATAGCAAATAGGCCAACAAAATGGAAAGGCCTGTTCCCGCAGAGGCTCATCTCAGAGCAGGAGTAACGATCAGGAAGACAGTCACCAATAGAAACCTAGTGCCAAAGAAGTGAGGATGCGCTGTTTATGTGTTTATGGTACTTAGGCCTGTTTTCAGATGAGGTCATGGAATTAACCTTTGGTTCTCAAAAGGAAATAGAACTGGTTTGATGCTAATCTTCCTGCAGTATTAGGGTCACCCCATAAGCACTGACTTTAAGTGATGATTCACAGAGGACCACAAAGAATCATTTGGAGGAAGTTTATAAGAAGAAAGACTTTGAGAGATGAACCAGAAAAGGTGCGTGAAAGTAAATCAAATTCTGGCATATGCTGAGTTATAGCATTTATTATTATATGCAGAGTATTCGTGGAATTTTGAACTAGAAGCTAGAGAAGTGAGCTCTAGAAACTCTTGTGCAGAGGAAATAAATTAACTTTTTTGTTTTCCCTGTGCCTTACATTTGGAGATGTATTCATGGCGTAGGTGTACAGCAGTTAAGTGTGGTGTACCATGTGTGAAGCTACTCATTTGTGTATGTTACTGAGACATAAGCTCCTGGGAGATTCTTGTGGTATTGTGTGGACATGTCCAGTCTTTCATAGACCAAAACTTCTTGGGGAAAATGAGAGGGGTGTGTCTACATTTGACTCTCAAGCTTCTGAGCTCATTAAACTAGGCTTTTTCCTGTAATCTGTTTGGAGATTTTATAAAGCAACTGCCAAGTAAGTCAGGGTCTAATGACTGGATTAGTAGCTATTCTAAATGAGATTTATATTGGTATGCTATACATGAAGTACCTATCCCCTTTGTCTGCTCTAAAAACATCAGAAATTAGCTGGGTGTGGTAGCACACACCTTTAATCCTAGCATTCTGGAAGGCAGAGGCAGGTGGACTGCTGTGAGTTCGAGGTCAGCCTGGTCCAGGTCAGCCAAGGCTTCACAGAGAAACCTTGTCTCGAAAAACAAAAAACAAACAAACAAAAAAGAATCAAAAATTTCATTGACATATTTATGCTAAAAATGTACACATTTTAAGAAAATTATTTTATCATAAGCAGGTCATCAACTCTTGAAATATCTCTCTATGAAGAAAAGATATATATATACATATATGTATTTTTGGAATCCTCTCACCAAAGAAATGGTTTAATAATCTGTTTATTTGAGTGCCAAATAAAAATCCTAGCTTCAACTAGTTATCTTTGTTTTATAATGATTTTCATTCTTTTCCCTATTCATTTATTTATTATATGTATATTATACACTACCCATTTAGTGTGGAGGGAGAAGCAGCAGCCTAAGTGATTATGCAAACCTTAAATATAACTACATGTTTGTGTGTGTTCATATGCTTTTTAAAAGAGCATGTCTGTGACAGGGAGTGACGGATAGCATTGTCAGGGGAAAAATTAAAGAGACACGATGTAATTATCCAAACTGGAATTAAGCCAATTAATAACCTGTGTGCTAACACTACCCTTAGAGTGCTAAAAATACCATCAGATACTTGAGTGCCCTGTGTGGCCATGGTCAACAAGCTTCACTTCATCCTGTCTCAGCACTGTGCCGGGGCATGTGCGCCCTGACTTCTGATCAAGGGCTGTGCCTGAGAGGCACCAATGACATAGTCCAAGCTCAGGGAACTCTAAAGTAATGATGATGAGACTTACATTATTTCTAATAAAAAATTTTAAATGCCTTTTATTCATTTGCTGTTCCTTTAACCTACCGGTTCGTGCCAGGATAGCACTGTTGCTGAGAATGCAGACTTAGGGTCATATTGCCTGTGTTTAATCCCAGCTCTGTTTACAGCTCTGTAACTTAGCAAATTCCATGACCTCACTGTACTTGAGTCTCCTCTGCTCTGAAGTAAAGACACCAGAGTGCCTAACTCATAGTGTTGCTGTGACAGTAATTTGTAGTAGACTGCTGAATCCAAAGAAGCCGTCCCAGAATATACTGACTGTCATCTTTTTTGTAAGCCAGGAACTGTTTCTTGAACATGAGAATTCTGAGATTTTGTAGCCTTCAGATGACCTAACACCTTGTTAGTTTATATTTTAGAAATTTGGGGTTCTAAAGTTCATTGATCTCTGTTGCCAGCCCTATCTAATAAAAGTCTGCATTTTCCATCTTTGTTTTCTTATCTGATTTTATGTCCGGCTTTGAAAAGAACACACTCAGCACATGCACAGATTATAATTTTGCTTATTAACCTTCATATTAAGCCTTTGTTAATAACTGCCAGGTAGTCACAAGTCTGTGCTTTCCTTCTATTAATCTTTGCCCTCCTCAACTGGGCCAGTAATATCACATATTACAGATGGGAAAACTGAGGCTCTGAACAAAGCTGTGTCTTGTGAAATGCTGTTAATGTTATAAAGCTTTTGCTGTGCAGCTTGTGCTCTTCATACACAGTGTACCAGCATGCCTTTGTGAACACCTCCCTTCCCCTATTGTATACTATGAGACCTGCTGGAGGATCCACCAATGTCAAGATCAATTCTGTCTCTCCCTCACCTCCAAACTGTCTGTGGACCTTGTGTTTCTGGCTAGTCACAGCAGCTATTGGTAAAGAGGTCAGTGTGCAAATAAACTAAATCACTTTGGCTCCGACTTCTTTCAGATGCCTTGCTCTTGAGTGGGTTCCAGGTGCCTGACATTTCTTTCGGTTTTCTTCTTTCACCCTAAGTAGCACCATCGTTACTTTACTGAAGCATGACTGACAGTTTTTGCTTTCATACACGTCATGATTCTTGTTTTAGGACAAGAGGCTTAATCTCTTCAGTAGCATCTGATGGCACTGTTCTTTTTATAAGCACCTCCTCCTTTTAAAACACGCACCCTCAGTTTCTCAATTTCTGTTTTCAAGAGAGAGCTCTGTATTAAGTGTGATCATGTGTCCCCCAAAAAGATATAATCAAATTCGTGAACAAATAAGACAATTGCCCCCTTTTATTTTGGTGGCTTGTTTTCAATTGAAATATATCAGAAAAGTTGCCCATAGCTAATCTTCTAGGTAGAAAAATCTCATTAGTAATTTAAAACTCTGTCATAAACTGAAAGACTCAATCTCTTTTCACCTACACTGTGCCCATATTTTAAAAATGTGTCATATGAAAAAACCACATCTTCTTACATGGTGGCACGTAGCAGATAATGTTCACCAAGGAGACTGTAAACTCTGGGTGATCAATCCACTGCCTGTGTTTGCTTGAAAATGTAGGACGAGCTATGCTGTGCTCAGACGGGACCCCAAAATGTTACAAGCTCTGGTCTACTCTGAGAATGAACCAAGAACTTTAATCCCTTATGCTTATCATTCATACTGAACCAAAAAAAATTTTTTCCTTGCATATAGATGTTTGGGAGGAAATAGAGGGTTTTGCACTAATTCTTTAGATGGAGGAATCTTGCTATTCTGGAGGCAAGGGTGATTTTCATATCTGTTGAGCCAGAATCTTTTAGGAATTCTAGTGGTTTGGTGAAACAGCTTGCCAGGCTTCTAGAACTGTGGGTGCTATGTTAACACAGTTATTGCCTTTTTGTGATTTATTGCTCTCAGTTTCTGGGCCTCAGTTTTCTCCCTTGCTGAATTAAGGGTGGGAGAGGTTCATCTCTAGGTCTTTTTCCAGCTTTGTATTCTCAGGGTCTGCAAATCGCCTTCAGTGTCTGCCGTAGTCTGCTTTGCCAGCTCTGTTTGTCACAAAGATTAATCCATTTTAACTGTACCTTGGAGTGCACCCGGGAGAGGAGGATAGATGGATTGTTTTGCACCTATTATTGCCTCAGAACTTTTGCCTTTTTAGACAAGAATGTGTCATGCCTAAAATCTGTCTGCCCACTGACTTTGTCTGTGCTGATCTCTTGCCGTGGTGCCTCTTTCTCCAGCATCCATTTCCCTCCAAGATCTAGATTCGGCATCCGACTGTACCTGTCTTGTTCTCTGCAGCATCTGTCTGCTACACTCCTAGCCCATCGTTAATAAACTTTCAGACATGACACACAAACCCCCAGTATGCTGACACCTGCTTACAAATATCTACAATTCATAAAACTAGGAGAGAAAACTGCATTTTTTTTAAAAAGACCTTTATCTAGTGCCATTTGTATCTGCACTTTTTGTTTAGTTGTAAGTTTTAATAGTTCCCCCTTTGAGGGTTTGTCAGTACGAGCAGTATTGCTTATCAGAACACACCAACAGTCTTTTTGTAATATTCGCTTTCCCCTCTGGTTCAGCCGAGCCTGCTGACAGATCATTCAAATTCAATTGTTTTATGTCTAAGCCGAACAGCTAATTAAAGTAGGGATGATTAACCTGACTGGCAGTGTCGCTCTCCCTCTCGCGCTCTCCCTCTCCCTCTCCCTTTCTCTTTCTCCCTCCCTCCTGTTCCAATCAGTCTTTTTCTCACACACTCTCTCTCCTTCTCGGTGTGTCTCTGTCTCTCCCTCTCTCTCCTCCCTCTCTCTTCCTCTCTCTCAGTCTCTCTCTCCCTCCCTCGTTTGCGCTCTCTCTCTCTCTCTCTCTCTCTCTCTCTCTCTCTCTCTCTCTCTCTCTCTCTCTCTCTCTCTCTCTCTCTCTCTGTCTCTTGCTCTACTGTTTTTTTTTCCTCTCTCTCTCTCTCCTAAACGTGGTCTGCTTGCTGATGGCAGAATGGCACTCGGAGATTTGTGCATTGTGTCTGGTTTCCTACGGGCAGGCTGACCCAGTGCCTCCAGGGACTTATCAATAGACCACTCAGAAGAGACACAGACAGGAGAGAGGAGGAGGGGTGGGGGGAGAGAGAGAGAATCAATATCAAGAATAGAAGGAGCTCCGAAGCCATTTTTTTTTTAAAGAAGTATCGGGACTTGGGAGAGGGTGACAAAGAAGGTTTTTCAAAGAGGCAGTGGAGGAGGTTCTAATAAATTTGGAAGGAAACAGTTCCCTGTCTTGGGAAAAGGAGAACTCC
>CM053753.1:62597564-62623593 GCA_028658305.1 Pachyuromys duprasi
CTGTGTTTGTTGTTGGGGGGTAAGAGGGGCGGCGTGAGAAGCTGCGGGCATTTCTGTACGGGAGCAGGGAGAATGGAAGCAGCACCCGGGGGGGGGGGGGAAGAGAGTGTGGAGTGTGTTACTGTCTTCCCTGTCTTTGTGCACCCCTGGGGGGTACCCAAGTTCATTTCTAGCAGGTGGATTTAGACGGGAGTTACTTAACGCTTGACCGCCAGTTTTGAAAAAAAAAAAGAAGAAGAAAAAAGAAAGAAAAAGAAAAAACGCTGCTTCCTATGTCTGTTAAAAGGAAGCTCCAATTTCTCTCTCTCTCTCTCTCTCTCTCTCTCTCTCTCTCTCTCTCTCTCTCTCTCTCTCTCTCTCTCTCTCTCTCTCTCCCTCTCCCTCTCTCCCTCTCTCCCTCTCCCTCCCTCTCCCTCACTCCCTCTCTCTCCCTCTCCCCCAGCTCTCTTCCCCTCTCTTCTTTTTTTCCTCTTCTAACCAGACAGCGGGAGGGTTCCTGGCTCCCAGCCAGCCCAAAAGCCTCTAAGTGTTTTGCACTTGTTTCAGGGAGTAGCTGCCCGGGGATTTTTCAGCATTTTCACTGGAGAACAAAGAGTTCTTTACAAAGGGAAGGGGGGGGGGTTAATGTCTGATATATGTTTCTCTATTTTTATTAGTTTTTTTTTTTTGCCTAAAAAAGAAAGAGACAGGAACAGAACATTACTCTATAAAGACACAAAGACATTCAAAAGAAACCTAGTTATCTTTTCTCTCCATCACCCCTACATATATACATGAAAAATTAAAAGGAATGCCTAATTAAGTTGGTTGTGTTGCTCTTTTCTCCTCTTCTAGTCTTTCTAAATTCAACTGTTCCTCTGCTCACTCTGCTGTTCTTTTCTACTTGCAGTAAAAGTTACTCAGGATGCATCTTCTCTTAGCATGTCTGTACCATTTTTGTGTCCCTGAAATCTTGTAGAAGAAAGCGTGAGAGTCCATCAAATAATCAATTTAGCAGCAAGAACATCCTCTACTTTTGCCACTTGGGTAAAAAGTTAATTATGGAATTGAGCTCCCAAAATACCAATGGGGTACATCAGCTCATTTGCTTTTCCAAGTTTTTGTACCCATCTGTTTAAAGGGCCTCACTGTGTCACTTGTCAGTTATAAAGGAAAGGTAGTAAGGGAGGAGATGTTTATCTTTATATTTTGTTCCTATGACATAAATGACCAGCCCCCCAGAGAGATTATTTGTCCCATCTATGATATATTAGTTCAAGCAAAATATAGTCTAGACGGAGGTTTTTCAACAATTCACATAGCTTTGTATTCTTTTTGATGTCTTGCCTATGCATGTGTATTTCCACTCTAAATTTGTGTTTGTAGCAAACATTCCAGAATGCTTATCATTTTCATATTAATCCTCTAACAAAAGAAAAGAGAAATCAGGATGTGAACTGTGTGTGCAAAATGTAGTAGACTGTTTTATTTTTTAATACATGCTGTACACTTTATATTTTTATACTAATATCTTTGAATTATAATCCCAGGGAAATGCTTTCTTTCCGAAAGTTCTACTCTTAATGCGTTTACATTTTGAGTGTCATTTGGTAATCTTTTGAAGATACATAATGGACACTAAACTGAGCAAAAGGGAAGTAGCCACAAGCGCCACCACAAAAACCTGCAAATACAGCCCAGGCTGAACACAAACTGCACACAACTGTGGCTCAGAAGGAAGCAACGACAGCAGTGGTTCACGAGTCAGAAACTCCTTCTCTCTTCCTCCCATTTATGGAAAAATAAAATGTATTCATTATCTCTGAGGGTAGGCACTATAAGAAAAACTACAGGCATATACATTTTCCCATATTTGTGAAATGTGTGTCTGTGTTTCTTGAGGGCACTGTGCTTATGGGGCAGAGGGCAACGCCTCACTAGTCAACGCTCCTGGCTGGGAGGTCTCAGTGCCCTGTGTTTGAAGTAACTTGATAACAAGGAATCTTTTGGGGAACCCTTCTATGTGTGTGCTCCTTCAGTAATGACCCTCAAATTAAACCTGGCACTGGGTGGCCAAGCTAGCACTTGATCTTATCCTCACAGGAGGATACTAGAAGTAGGGAAAGTTTGGGCAAATCCAATATTTCTAGCATAGGTCACTTGTTACAGTTACATGTTTTCTTGAGGAAAATTCTTGAATTACACTCAGATGTCTATATTTTTGTAGAATTTGTAATGCTTTTAATAGTGCTTAAGGAGTGAACGATCCTAAAATGAAAGTCAGTCATCAAAAATAAAAGAAACGAAGTCTTTAAAAAGTTTTAGATTGAAGGCAAAAGATTTTGTTGCTTGGGGTTTTGGGGGGTTTTGTTATTGCTGTTGTTGTTTTACTGCACTTGATTCCCCCTACCCACACTTTGCTTGGCTTTTCTTTCTTTCTTTCTTTCTTTCTTTCTTCCTTCCTTCCTTCCTTCCTTCCTTCCTTCCTTCCTTTCTTTCTTTGCCCCTCCTGACCCCTTTTGTTGTTGCAGCTGTTGTACCTGCATATTTTGGGTTGTGTGTGTCTCTTCTCTCCCGCCCTTCTTCGTTCACTCTCTCTGGCTTTTGACGTGACCAGAGTGTTTTTTGAGAGGGACAGAGGGAGGACTAGGAAGGGGCTCTTGCTGAGAGCAGCAGTGGCTCCCTTGATCCAACTCAGGCAGCAACCATCAGCTAGCTGTGCTGTGAGAGTACAGTGAGAGGTGATAGCTGTCATTCTGGGATTCTTCGTAGATCTGACCTGAGAGTAACACATTCACAGTCGAGGAGAAAGGGGAAAAAATAGAGGAGGAGGAAAGAAAAGCTCTTTGAGCTGGAATACACTGGCCCTTTCTTCCTGGAGGCAATCCGCTCTGGTTCTTGGCGACGTGTCCTGCACTATCAGATATCATATGACTTTTTATTTAGATTTCTTTCTGGAGAATGGCCTGTTAGAACTCTGTTTGTTTTCTTTTATTTAATTTCCTTCTCCGTTCACCCACTAGTTTTGTGTATCTGTGTGTCAGAGAGTGTGCACGCGTGCATATGTGTGTGCAGTTTTTACCCTTGTTTTTGTTCTGTTGATCTGATGCTTTATTTAAGGACAAAGCTTTAATTATTTCAGTATAGTGGTTTAATCATTTGCCAAAAAGAAAACCTCATTCCAGGCTTTTTTTTGGGGGGGGGTCCATTTTTAAACACATCCACTAACACAGGAGGCTGCAGCTCCTAATGCCTGCTGGTCAGACCTTGGCCTCCTCCCTCACCTTCTTTTACCCCTCCTCCTCAGCAGCCTGCACAGCAGTGTAAGTTAGGAAACACCTGTGCAGAGTTGCGAGGGAAATAAAAGTAGAGGCAACTTCTTCAAATCTGCACTCCTGGTTTCACTTTAATAAACTTTTTTTTTTCAATCCTTGATTTTTCTTTTTTTTTCTTTCTTTTTTTTTTTTTTTTTTTTTTGGCACCCTCTGTTGAGCTTGAAAACATCAGAGACAGTTAAGAATATGTGTGTGGAGCTTTTGTGAGGCCAGCTGAGCACCACTGGGAAGTGGAGCAGGAGTTGCAATCCTTTCAGAGACTTAAGAATTAAGTAAGAGGTTTAAATAGGGTCTTTGAGATCTGTGGTCTGTTCGTTCCGAGTGTGCTGATAGGTAGTAAATGGGACATTTAGGGTTTTCAAGGCAGAGAAAGAGAAATTCTCAAACAGGAGAGAGACAGGCATTTTTGATGCAATTAGTGCTTTTAAAACCTTAACTCCATCAAAATTTTATTTTATATATCTCAAAATTTAACTGATTGATGTGTGATTAGCTACCTTTCCACACTTGCTATGAAAAACAATTACACCGACAGTTATTGCTGGATTTACTCTAAAATTTGCTGTATTTCTTTTTTAGTTTTGAAGAGTTCATATTTTAGCTAGAAAAAAAAAAGCCTAACTTCTCTTGATATGCATAAGGTTAGCTATACATTATTTTTGCCATACAGAACATACTAGATCCTGATTGTGTGTGCGTGTTTTTGTGTTACAACACACAGGACCGCCTTAAAGATTCAGGTAACCGCTATATGCCTAAGATCTGTAGTTTCTGTTTTCTTGTTACTTGTTCTGAAATTATTTTTCATGAACCTTTAATGTCCAATGTCTTTTTATAAGCAATGGTGAATTTTGTTGAAACTTGAAGAGAAATTTATTCCACCCCTTTAAGCGTACCCAAAAGGGAAGGGAAAACTATTCTCCTTCGGCTCAAAAAAAAAAAAAATTTTTTTTTTTTTTTAGAAACCTTTTTCCCCCAACAGAAAACTCCAAAACAGCTCTGTCTCAGAACATTAAACTTGGCATGGGTAAGAAATGTGAGTTTTGCTTTGTTTGAGGAAATTTGTTTTTGAGACAACAATGTTATAAATATTTTTAAATTGCCTGCTGAGCATGCGCTGTCTCTGACTTTATTCATAGTTTTAAATACACACCAATGCAATCTTCTGAATGGCCACAGGTAAGGCTGTCGGTTTGTGGGATTCTTCTTGAGGCACTTCAGTGAGCCTCCTCAGTTTTCCAGAAGGGAAAGGGGCAGGAGCTGAGTTCAGAGCTGGATACCCTTCTAACTATCATAGAGAAAGTGAATTGCCCACTCAGGCTTGCACACTGTACTTAGGGTAAGTACTATTCAACTTTTCTTTCCTGTACGAGTTGCCTGCCTTAACTTTCTGGCTTATTACTAGCAGAGTAAACGGAGAAAAAAATTAACTCAAGGAGGAATTTGACTGAAACAGAAGATTTGCAGATTTTTAAGGGCATTTATTGTGCATAAATTTAGGGATACATGAATTTGCCAGTAACATGCTAGCAGCTCAATGCTTACAGAGCAGAGATGTGCTAGTCTGAACATGTCTGATCTCATCTGGAATCGAAAGCTAAATCTAGGTGGGCCTGTAATAATACCAGCAAAGGAACACATGTATCTTTTATGCAGGCTTTTTTTAACCAGCCTTCCAAAGGCAAATGATAAAAGAACTGGATTCTCCTTTTGCTTAGTTGGTCCTGTACCTTCCTCCTGCAGACACATACTCAGGTGTTGTCGGTTTGTCGTCATTGATGCTGAAATGCAGTCTCTCCACTCAGTGATGGACATACTTCTCATTTTCCAGAAAGCTTTATCTCCGTAACTCGGTTTGATGTTGCCTCATGTAGTCCTTTCTCTCAGGTCTGCAATGTCCCTCTCAGGCTTTGCAATTCTGATTGATTCTTTCTATTTGTTATAGTTATGGTGGTGATTTTTTTTTTATTTTGGGGACCTTTATATCTATTCAGACAAGTCACCCTCTAAGATAAAATTTCTCATCCTTACTTGTGACTCAGAAGTGAACTTGTCTTGAAAAGATTTGTAAAATATATATCTAATTAACCATTTGAGTTTTGTTGTTGTTTTATTTTCATATTTTTGCTTTATGACTTATAAATATTATAATAAATGTAAATGATTGGTTTTTAACAAAGTACATTTTGATATGCAATGCTTTTCTACTTTGGTTTTCTCTATGTGCTTTAAAATCAAATTTTAAAATTCCGTGTGTTAGAAAGAAATACTAAGAAGCCTATAGGTAGCCTACTGTTATTTTCAATACCCACTTTGAAGTAATTCAGAATTTTAATTTTCATTCAACGTGTTTCCTTTCATTGCCAATCATTATTACTTTATGTAGCTGTGTGTATGTGTGTGTGTGTGTTTATCCAGGTATATATAAGCATGTATGAATGAATACTTGCATATACAGCAAAAGATACATGAAGCCACTTAACATTTACATTAATTCTGTTTTTACATAAAAGAACCAGTAAACTTTTGTTATTTTATCATTTTTCTGTAATTTAAAAATCTAATAAACTGTTGGCTCTCTCTGTACTATATGCTTATAAGCATCTATTTATATTCACATGAATTACCTTAGTTGGTATTCTATAGTTCTTGCACACTCCTGCATTTCATACACCTGCATTAATGCTGAAGTTCAATCAGAGACCACTTGCTGTGTTCCATATCTGTTAGTGTGCTAACAAGTGGTTTTTGGGGTTTGTTTGTTTGTTTTTATTCCTTTCTAATCTAGTAGACTATGTTTCTATATGTCATGGTATTCTGAGAAAGAAACTTCTAAACCTGTGATCTCCTAGAAAGCTTTCAAGGAAACAGGAGATCTAAACTTTACCTTGCTTCTCCTGGGTCCATTTGTCCATCCTACACCATCACAACCCTGAAAAAAAAAGTCAATAAGAAGTATGACATGATAATTTTTCTGATCATAGAGCTAGAAACTACCAAAGAAAATTGTGGCATATGTAGGAAAATGCCAAGACTTTCTCCAATAAAATCAGCTGTTTTATGCTTTTTTTTTTGTCCGTTTGAATTTTGTTTGTGACTTTTGGGGCTTGCTGAAGCATTTCCCTATAATCTTAGGAAGCCACAGCAAATTCCCAATGCCACAGCAACACTGTGCAGCCAAGGAGAGCCCAGAGAGCTGATCCTGGAAGCTGTAGCCTTTCTCAGCAATCATACAAGGTAGGAGGAATAAAAACGCTACCCTTTTCTTTGCATTTTCCGAGTTTATTCAACCGGCCAGGAATAGAGATTGTCTTCATGCATCTTTTCTTCATCTACCTAAGGCTTTTTCTTCAATGCCAGTGACTTTCTGTTGCTTCCAAGAAATGGTTCACATGGCAGAGCATCCCGTATTTGTTTTATATTGAAACATGGCAAGCCTTGACAACTGGGAAGGACAAAGGGAAGGGGTCTTAGGGCATCAAGGAAATATCCAAAAGAGCATTTGATTCACAGCTAGTTTTAGATGGTCCTGTCTCTGACTTATCTGTTCTCTCCAGGGCTTCTAAGTGTTAAAGTAATGAAGAGGATAACTGCGGGGTGCAAACTGTGATCTAACTGATGCAGTAGATGGAGCTCTTCCCCCTAAATCTGTATCTAAATTAACGGCCCGCTGCAGTTTGTGGGCCTCTCTGTTTTCAGGTGTGCCATGGTACACACGTAAAATCAAAGGCAGGATAGCTGGAGGAAGAGATTTCCTGGCACTTTTTAAAGACAGAAATCATTCGTTCAGAAACACAAAACTTATCGTGAGAAGTGAAGTTTACCTATCTAAATTTCTCCCTGTGGTTCTTGATAGTCCTAAGTGCGAAGTGAAAGCCGAACAGTTTTTATACTAGGGACTGGTACTAGCAACCTAGAAAAATATTTAGCACGTACAGGGTTTCACTGTGTCCGTGACAAGCGTTTCAAGCTGTTTGAACTGTGCTGCTCTCCTTTCATTTGACTCCGCAAAGGAATCTTAATGCTGTGATGCAATTGTTTCATCTAGTTAGTCGAGAGAATCTGGCTGAAATGCTACAAATTCTGAATTGTGACAGCACCGTGGATGGCAAGGCAGATTTGTAAGGTGCCTTTGTAGGAGCAAAAATACCTTCAGCAATGACTGAAAATAGGCCTCTAGTGTCTTTCTTAATATAGAAAGAAATACTTGTTTATTTCTTTTTACACTAAACGAAATGAGTAATTGCCACAGCATTGTCAGTTTGTGTTATCTTCGGTACCAATAATAAGTTTGGTCATTGTCCTTCTCTGCTGCCAGGAGGTAAAGTATCTGTATGCAAGATATAATAAATTATCTCCCTTGGTCTGATATCTTCGCACAGATTGGAGGTATTACTGAGTATCTCTTGTTAAATCTCGATAAGATCATTTGGCCAAAACAGAACTGCATTGGCCCTACTACCAAAAGAAATAGCAGTTTTAAAAGACTTGGATTTCCTTTGCGCACCACGTGTCTGAGTTTGATACAGTCCAGGAAAATAGAGAGGATGAGACAAAATTATTCCTAAGCAGCCGCCGTAGGCCAAACACTGAAACAGTGCCAACCCGGACCAATCAGGCGGGCTGCTCAGAAGATGTGTGCTTTGCTGAGCACTTCTGTGAAGAGGAGAGGGGGAGGCCCTTGAAACTGCATTCGGATGAACGATTCTTCACTAATTTCAGCAAAGTCCATGGTAGTGAATTCAGTCACTTTTTGCCTCGGTAAAGTAGAACGTGTGAGGCTCCCTGGCCAGCTGAGGCCCCCTTGGTGTTGTGTTCCCACATCTTTTGAACAAAAGTATCTTTCTCAGTTTAAACAAGTGAAAAACTTCTCACAGAGAGCAAAGAGTAAAATTAATGGAAACTCAAAATCAATTCCAAACCCATTTCTGGCATGATGAGAATAACATTTGTGCTGTGTTTAAAGCAGTTTAACACAAGAAAATGATAAAATGATCAATATACTTAAAGCCAAAAATAACCAGGAGAGAACAATCTGCAATCCATTCTCAGTCCTGAAACTGTACACTTTAGATTAAACATGAAAATAAATGAATATATCTTTTATAAAGTGGCACTGTGAGCCTTATAATATAAACAGCAACGATGAGATACCAAATAACAAGTGTACTATTTCAGCTGTGTTTTTAGAGTTTAGGATAAACATTCCTGGAGCTAAACTGTTGTGCATTTATTTATATGTATGCACATATCCTGACCATAAAAAGAACGAAAGTTAAAAGATATGTGCATTGCCTGGGAAGTACATTGTCACTCTATAATCTTCATACTATAAAAGCAAGAAAAAAAATTCAGGCTTTGAGTAAAGCAAAAGAACATTTTAGGCTATATCAGAAAGTCAGTGAATGGTCAGTGTGTATCAGACTTAGTATTTCTTTTAAAGATACTTAGCTCTTCCTTAATTCATTAATGCCAATGTATTCATAGATACATATTTTACATATTTTATATCTATTGCTTTAATAGATTACTCTGAAGGACTAAGTTAACATTAATAAATGTTGAACCTGTAGATTCAAGGTCAATGAAATGCCACTGTCTGAACTTAAAAAATTCTCTTATTCTTAAGATTTTGCTCCCAATTAACAATCTTTTATCACTATATCAGAGTCATTTGACTGACAGGATATTTATTGATCATGTAAAACGACATATCTAGTTGAAACCTAGCAAAAGAAATTAAAGACAACAAAGTTCAGACACACTGAATATGGTAAACTAAGGAACAGTAGGAATGATAATTCTAACAAGCACCATGACAAATGTAACTACATTGAAGCATGTGTGATTACATCAGTAAGAGTGAACTCAATGAGCAAGGTCAGAAGAGTGAGACTAGAGAGTGTGATGGGGTGGGGACTAATGATTAGCTATTGGAGATGTTTAAAGCTTGTGGCCGGAATTAACAGATATGGAAAAGAAGAGTCAATCAATTTTTAAAGTGGATAGAAAGGCAGTATTTTTCTTATAGAGTATAATCAATGACAGAACTCAACTCTTCCAGGGAATTACAGTGACATCATAAGCTTTGGTTTTCCAGTGAGATAATGGTTGTGAAGAGCTGCTATGTGTGTATGTTTAAAGAGTCATAGGAGTGTGACTGCTAGAACAAGTTGCTGAGCTATTGCTTGAAGGTAACAAGCTTGGTTTTAAATGACCCACAAAGCAAATATCGTCATTATAGAATCAGAATCATCACATCTCAAAGAACGAAGGAACCTAAGGTATCTCAGTGAAAGAATGTTGGACTATCTGATGCAATACCATGTAAATGTAATTTCTGTTTACAAATATCTACATGTGTATGTATGTATAGAGAGAAAGAGGCATAGTGCAACTGATATATATGTATGTATACACATAGTGGGGTGTATGGGGGTATGGTTTAGATTTGGAAAACACATTTTTAATGGGAAAGCTTAAAACAGACAAAGTGAAGCTGCAAGCATATATTTGGACCAGAGGTGCTGTACACTGGTTCCTGGGACTCACAGGTTCTAAAGAAGCAAGTGGGTTCTACAGAGAACCAGGGGCCTAATAGAGTTGTATCTGAGATTGAGCCACTAACTTTTCCAATAAGGAAGACTTCACATAGAGTGGCAAGTTGTTCTTACGATAAGAAAGATAAAAGTGGGACATGAAGGAAAGTTTCCTGACCACGGTGTACTCCTGCCCCAAACAGACGTGCAGAGCTAGGAAAGGATCCATATTCCCAAAGTAACTAAAGAAGAGGTTAAAGGCGCCAAGCCTTCCAGGGCCCTGTCTTGGTGCCAGTAATCTTACTTTAAACAGGGCAGGGGCGGGGCTGTGTGGTGAGGGCACCTCTGTGTCCTGGAAGATGACGGAATGCGCATGTCCTAGGGGCTCTCTGGAGCCTACACTACTCCCCTGACCCCACAAAAAATAAGAAAAGAAGGAGAAGATGAAAAGGAGAGGGAAGGGAGGAAAGAACTACAAAGTCACAACTTTCTTTTCAAAAGAAGTCAACCTTCCTCCCTAGGAATCTGCTTAAGACTCTGGTGCATTTGAATATCAGAGTCTGAATTCTAATCAGGCAGTGCTGACTCACTGAGCTGACACATACTACAAGCTGGACTCCTCCTTGTCTCCTAAACATGCTTCACATTTTCTCATCCCTTTCTCCTTGGAATCCCAAATAAGAGCAACTTCTCCCTCCTTTTTTTATATGACAGGATGTATATTTTACTGACCCTTGTCATCTTCTGTTTCATAAGTTCCTAGTTCCTAGTGTATAAAGTAAAAGACAATTCTATATAATTTCGGGCAATGTACATAATTTTATTGGGCCTCATTTTCCATATTTGTAAACAGGAAAAGAGTGACCACCTTGCCTGAATATTATAATGATTTTAGGAAATGTCACCTCTAAAGTGTTTAGGATAACAAGTGGCCCATGATTACTACTCATATCAGTTTTCTGACTACTGTCAGCAATACTGCCCTAGTTCTAGGATTTTTCTAATAAAACCTATGTCTAGGTTTTTCCCTATTAATATAATCCTTAAAATCATAAATTGAGTTCACTATCTTATTGGTCAATGACAGAATGATTTTAACATAATAGGATCTGGTTTAAAATGTACAGAATCTCCTTACACAAGCCCGAATTGTGCCTGTTCCTTCCTTACAAACCTTAAATTCTCTCCTGGAGGTTTAGTAAGTGGTGATCATGGCCAGGTCCAGTTGCAAGTACACCATAAGAGATGTGAGTGTGGCTCGCTGTGGAGTCTTAGTGCCACGTCATCTTTCAGGTTCTCTACAGGCGCTTGGACACCTAGCACGGCAGCATCCCCAAAGTGTCGACTCGTATTCCTGGTTTATGTGGTTAATGAGCTTCTTACAGCTCTGTCTGTAACTTGAACTAGAAACTTTCACTTTGGAGAGCAGGTCAAGATCTCAATTCCAGTTTGGCTGCATCTGTTATAAGCCAATTGTGTATTCGTTACATTTATAGATTCCCTCTTCAGCCATAGACTTTCACAGCCATTGAAAGCACCTGACTCCGTGCCGAATGTCCCCAGATTTTACTTTGGAGACCTGAAAATACAGCAATGAGGCTTGGTGATGGCTAGCTGTCATCTTTGGCATTTTCTTCCATTAATGATCTAATTTCTGCCAAATTTGGAGAAGAGGCAAGTAGAGAAGTTTTAATTGTCCAAAGTGCAGCATTGTAATTCTCTATTCATGAGATTTATGGTCAATATAGTTTCTGTACACATTGTTGTTTTTCCAAAGATGTAATCACATATTTTGCAAGGGGAAACACCACTAAAAACAGAAAAATGATTTTTTAAAATTGGCGCATATAAAGACAAGAGTTAGAACTAACAGTAAATGCAAGGGTTCAGCTGTAGGAAGGGCAGCTTCCAAGGGAAACAAAGTGCATATGGATGTTGGTCCTTCAAGGTGCTGGTGAGAAAACAAAGTAGATAATGTGGACATGCAATGATGGGCTGACAGCAGGGTACGCCCAGTTCAGGAAAGCTGCCTTTTAATCCCCCATCGCTCTACTTCTGTGCGAATGAGCTGGTATTTGTGAGGGAAACAGGGTCACATTTAGGAGACCTGGTAATTCACTGAAGGATTTTGACTTTGCCAGAGTAATACTGTTGGCATCAAAAGAAAAAAAAAGTTTTGCAGATTTCTCTATGTGCACTTGCTGTTACTGGTGTTCCTGGTGGGTGGCTGAATCATCCTGATGGCATTCAACAGGAACCAGCTGCTGAGAATATGAAAATGCATGCATTTATTCCTCTAGAGAGACAGGAGCATCTGCAGAGTCTTCCCATCTTGATAGTACAGATAATCCCAGGGCGTACTCTCTAGTAGCTTTTTGGGTTTTTTAGGTTTTTTTTCCTCCCCCCCCCCTTGGAAACAGGGTTTCTCTGTGTAGCCTTGGCTGTAGAACAGGCTGGCCTCAAAAGCACAGAGATCCACCGGCTTCTGCTTCCCTTAGCACTGGGATTACAGGCATGCACCACCACGCCTGGCTTACTCTCCAGTAGTTTTAACTCTGTTCATTTACCCATCTTCTCTTCACCTTGAGTCCTAACTACAGCTGTCTGGCGTATTTGAGTCTTGAATCTACGCCAGGTTGCAGACTCAAACGGTGAACATTTAGCCAAGAACTCAGGCTTTGCCTTGAACTGCAGCCTCAAGGGAAGAAAGTGGAATTCTATTCTCTCGGCTGGCCTGTCTGTGAAGACTCAGGCACGGTCAGTCTTCTAGGTAAAGTCAGCTACTCTTCCAGTCCTATATCCTCACCAGAATACAGGCTTTTGAGTTTTCCTTTCTACTTATAAAACTGTGAATCCTCTGTTTTCCTTATGTATTTGTTGTTTTATTTTATTTTGTAATTATTGGTGGGTTTTAGCTTAGGTTTTGGTTTTGGTTTTTGAGCTAGTATCAACAATTGACAGAAAAGAAAGTGCAAAGAGAAGGTCTGCACTCTGTAACCTCCTAAGTCTTTCCCATCTCTAATATTTATGAATAATGTATTGAACTGATGGAAAAATGTTGAATATGTTCATTATGAATTATATTCATCAGTGTGATGCCTGGAATATAAAAGAGCAAAGCAGTTGCGGTGTAACTACTTCCTTACAATACTTACTGTGGTACAACCGCGCACTGTACCCTTTCCTAGTCCACTGTGTGCCGTCCCCAAATGCACGCGCTGCATGTCTGAATGATAACTGCAGAGGTGGTACCTGATGAGGTGACAGACAGCCAAGGTTCAGATGCATTTGGAGTAGAGTCTGAGTCCTGAACAGAAGCGGCTGTGGAGAGGGATTGATAGTGCAATGTCCTTTAAAAGGAATCACTTTCACAGAGCAGACATTACTCCAGTGTGTCATGATGTAGAGAATGTTACAGATGTGAATCAGGAAAGAGATTCACAATCTTGATCCTGATTTTTTTTTTCAAATTAGTACGAATAAGTAATTTGTTGCCATTTAGAAATAAACAAGGAAGAATGGAAAATTCATAATTAAGTATTTATTAGGTGTAACGTGAAAATTCATTCTGTGCTTTTTCTCTACTGTTTTTACTTCATTGTTACATTATGTTTAGGATTTATTTTTTAACAACTGTATTTCCTAAGCACTCACTAGATGTCATTAGTAGACACTGACCAGCAACATGACAACAGGCAACACACTGGGGTGTTTTTTACGTAGACAGATAATCAACAGAAGAGGTTACAGAGCGTTAACATAAGTTCACAATAGTTTGTCTCTACCCTTATGAGAGTAGAGCCAACATACACTATGTAAGGTCAGGGACGAACCGGGCACAGCACAGTTGAGGACCTTTCCAAGTTAAAGCAGTTTGGAGGAAAGGTAAGGCACGAGCTCTAGCCTTTCCTGGGCTCTCAGTAGAACATCCTACCTCAGAGAAACCTGTGCCTCCTCCTTTGTCACTTCAGAGCTCTTAGGAGATGAGAGTCCAGTGCACCGCTGGAAACAACATTGACCTTACAGGGACCAATACCTCAAACAAAGTGTCCCCGTATTATTTATAATTATACATTTTAGAGCTGTTCTTTCTTTCCTGTGGACTCTTCAAAGGCTAAAACTCATAATAACTCATAAAAGCAAGCGTCAACTTAAGAACAAACACAATTACCAATAGTTTATAAAACCTCAAAGAGGGAGAACGAAAGAGGGGATGAGAAAAATAGTCAAACATGCTTGCAGAAAAATTATATCGTCCAACATTTGCATCAGGTCAGGAGAAATAATAATGGTGCTTTAATTGTAGAGTAGCATGACAGAGGAGCCAGAATGGCAGCATTTCCCCAGCCCTGCCCTTCCTGTTCATGGAAGCGTATATCTGTTGAACAAAGAGCTGTCTGTCCTCATCCACCTCCCAGCAGTATGGCTAAGGCTAATGGTGCACACATATAGAAATGTACATATCACAGCTTTCTGTTTATAGCAGGGAAGAATCATTTTAAAATAAATGAGTCAGGGCTTTGTTTATGTGTCTGATAAAGGTCAGTCACTTTTTTAATATAAATTTTAAGACCGCTTCTGCTAATTACCAATTGCTAAAACACTTGAAAATGATGAGTAAGCCTCTCTCACCTCAACAAAACAGGTTTTTGAAAGCAGTCATCAGTATAACGGTCCAAACATGTCTCACTAGACTAAAGAATCCTAGTGGCCTTACTGCACACAGCATAAACTCATTAGGCAAAATAAAAGACAAGCTTTGTCGCCAGATAGCTTTAAAAATCTTAAATTGGGGACATAGCCGTTGATTTGGTACCAAAGTATAATCCTGGCTGTAGAAGTAAGCTAGTTGTGATATGCCATACCACAGGCATGACATAGCCTTTGCCTTCTCGAACTCTCAGTAGCTGGGATTACCCACAAGAGACCTGCACAAGATTGGGACCATTAACTTTGCCTCGTGGAGAAAAGGAGAGGTTTGCAAAGCTGCACTCCTCCCCAGGGATTGATGGACAGTTGACAGTCCCATCCCTTGCTGAGAATGTATAGACAGTCAACAGTTGTTGGAAATGAGGCATTTCCTTCAGCCACTTTGAAGTTGACCATGCTTTTGGAAGTAACCCTAGTTACTTAATGTACCAAGCTAGACTTGAAAGAAATACAGTCTTTGCTTTGTCATTGATGCCCTATCTGAGGCGAATAGACTTTTGATTATTTCACCAGGAAAAGTTCAGATAACATGTTTTACACAATGAGACAACAATTGAAAGAACAGGAGTAGTCACCAGTGCCTACCAGCATCTGTCGAAGCTGTCGGTCTGGCTCAACAACAGTCAGGCTCAGTATATGTAAGGCCCCTAAGATGGCTAGGAAAGAAGCTGTGTTCATCATACTCTGTACAGCAATTATTTGTTGATGTTGGTGTTGGCTCTTTAATTTCTCTTTTTCCCATTTAGCTCCCCCTGGAATGATAACGACATGAGGAGGGCAGGTGAAGAGAAATACATGTGATTTTGTTGCTGTTGTTGTTATCATGCTGCTACCCTCTAATAGCATGTCCTCTGTCTTCTTCCAAGCATCCAGGAAAGAGAAATTATCTTCCATGGAGAATGAAGTCATAGCTCCAACTTAGCATAAGTAAAAGAGAGTGCAGGGGTAGTAAGCATACTGTCAGTGAAACAAGTGAGTGTCTGCTGGGCTGGGACCAAGTTCTCCTATTTCCTCAATTTTTTTCCAAACTAAAAAGAGATATTGTGGTAACTTACCTGTGCTATTGAACCTGTGTGCACATGCCTAAGACCCACTCAAGGAAAGGCCAGAGAGAAATCAGGACTTGCATCCAGGAAACCAAGCTCCCTTTTAATAACTTTTGCCTGTTTTCAACTGTGTTTTCACAAAATGTGTTTCAGTTCCCCATCATTGATGTCCTGAGCATCCTTAGGTCATGACGAAGTTGGGATTGGTGGGTACAACAGAAACAGCAGAATCCAATGCACTCATAATCTATCAGATCTATAAGCAGATCCCTGATTAGTCTAGTGTGGGTTGTATAATTCATCCGTTTTCTTCCCCTGAGAAGGCAGGGTTAGCTGAGAGCCATCAGAGCACTGGTACATGATTTTAAGTTGGAATCTTGGTGACAATGGAACTAGAATGCCTTGGCACAAGATGGTAACAATAACCAGGGCCAGCTTTATGAGTGTCTAGCCTGTGCTAGTACTCACAAGGCCCCAGTGTGGAAGGGCTCCATGCTCAGCTTAATGCGTCACTGTGGCTGTCTTAAAATTCCTAATAATTTCTAATGAAAGGCCCCACATTTTTGCATTTAGCTCTGAGCACTACAAATTATGTAGCAGGTCCTCCCTGCCTAGAATTTATCTTTCTCTGAATGCCAACTGAAGGTATCAGTCACATGTCTTCTCTTACTGAAAATGATCGCCTCTTTTGATTCCTCAGAAGCTTATTCTCCCGTTAAACTCTTTGAAGATTTCTCTCCAAGTTGTGTGGTTCAAAGAACCCATCTTCCTTCCTCCAAACACCTCAAGATGATTATAATCAAGGTGCTCTTATTTGATAATCAAAAACTCTGTAGTTCTCTTAGCCAAGTTGTTTGCTTTATTTATTTGTTTGTTTTTGAGCTTTGTGGTGTTTGGTTGTTTGTTTTGCCAAAGGCTAACACCTGGAGAAATAGTTATATCGTGGTAGTAAAGTGTTTGCCCTGTATTGCTTTTAAAATAAGCACCAGTCATCAAACTGAAAACTTAAAAACTGCAGCTAATATTCCGATTGTGTTACCTGCAGTGTTTCTCAGCCATCGTGTTATCAAATACATCAGTCTTATGAAAACAGGTTGATCTTCTAGTCCTGCAGTGGGACCGTCAGCCCTTCCACCTCCGTGCCACTGCTGGTAACATGTCCTCTGCCAGCTTCATTGTTCCTTTGGCCTCAGCATTTATTAAGCCCCTCCTCGTTCACACTAAAACAATAATAAGGGGGTTCTTTCCTTGGCCTAGTGAGAATAATTTTTGCTGAGTGTGAGACATATCCAGTAATCTCTGCCTCTACCTTGGTATGTGTGAATTACATAACCATAAGGTCTGGAGCAGGCCCAGCCAGTTGCCTTTTCACAGTAACAGCCTTCTCAGAATAATCCAGGCCTCCTAACTTCCACTCAAGTACACTTTCCATTCCCCTGGGGAGGGAAAGGCAGGTTGTCCACATTCCTGAAACATAAAGTACACATGCCTGGCTCCTAACCAGTTTCCATAGCTGAGAGGAAAAGAAAGTAGTTATCAGAGCTGGGGAGAGACCCTGAGACAAAAGAAACCCCCAAACATTTCCATCATTAATAATGCTCAGCTTTGCTGACCTAACACAAAGCTGGGAAGAGCTGCTTCTCCTTTCTGCCCTTCCCCTTCCACATCACCTCTTCACACTGTGGTCTCCTCTCTCTAGAAAAGGAAAGACAACAGGAGGTAGCAAACAGATACTGGGCTGGACAGATTTCTCTAGTTTAAATTAAAGGAAACTGGGTTTAACCTGCCCTTCCCTGAAGCTTACAAGCTTTTTCATGATTGCTGGTGGCCTGGCTAAGAACGATACAGCCAAGTCCACACTAGAGTCCAAAGGCAGAGCCAATAAACTAGCTTCCCTCACCAGACCCAGATAAGCCCCCACCAGGAAAGCAAAGACTATTTCAGTCCTTTTTGGTCTTGACCCACTCCAGTCACACTCTCCTTTGCCAGCAGAGCTCAGGGTCCTGTGTTAATCTGATTCCTTCCTTCAGCTTCCCTTGTCCCCAAATTGTCTCCATCCCTCTCCCAAGTTTGAATTCAAAACTTCCTTCCATGGCTGTAATTGTTGGAATGGGAGGGGTCAAAGCATCAAGACATGAGCGGCTTAACCACAGGATGTGATGTTTGCATTTCAAAAGTGCTGCAAATTAAAATGTACTTCACTAACAAGGGTCATCGCAGCCATCTTGCCTGCAGTGGGTAGTTATTCCTTCTGAGCCAAAAGAACTGCCTAGAATTAGCCATACTACTCAGGGGGAGCAGATGTGCTCACCTCAGCCCATTTCAACTGTAGACACAGATAAGAAGAGAACTCAGAAAAACAAACTTTTTCCCAGGAAGAGAGAAAGAGGAAATGTAGGTTTTTGTGGTAAATAATCAGCCTCAGGATGGTTGCTGAGGGTCTCTGTGAAAAACACACCACAATACCACTTTTTGGTTTTACATGAAAATAAGATTGTACTTTAGTGTGAGTTCCCTAGGGTAAGGCTACAAGAATAGTGCAGATAAGTTTAAAACCTAAATGCTTTGTCATGACTCTGGCCTCCAGTGAACTGTGAGCATTTTACAGATTTGAAAAAAGCAAAAAGCAGTCTTTTGTGGGGCAGAGGGGTTCTATTTGCATTTGAGACTCTGATGTCTCAGAGGGAATTTACCTTTCTTCAGGGTCATCAACTTTAGCAGTAGAACTGAGCTTGGGGCCTTTGGACTCCTTTAACCACCTAGATTTTTGTACTCTCAGGCACTGCTAACAGGAGACGGGCCTTCCTTTCTAGTCTTTTCTCACCACTAGTTGTTGTTCCTGCAATTCCAGAGCAAATGTTAGCATGAGAATTAAAGGGAGACTGTGATGCATTAGGGGAACATTAGCAACTATTGAAAAGACATTTTGACCTATTTCTGTAGTTATCAAAGTAATAGTATTTGTTGCCAGGAAATGCACCATTGGCGGCTGGGAGGTTGGATTGCACTTGCAGCCTGTTCTCAGGGGCCCTCCAGTTACAGGAGGTGGTGATTCTAGTTAATAGAAGGGTGAACTTCAAACACATTTTAACCAAATCAAGTTGTAGCAGGAAATATCGTATCACTGATGTTCAGGCCGACTCACAGCTGGTAACATTAGTCAGTATATAGGCCCAAATTCTGACTTTTCAGCATTTTCAGATGAATTTCTGGCTGCCAGAGAGTTCCCCAGGCCACTGTTATGAAGGATTAGGAGATTTTTAACTAACATAAGATCTAGGACAAATGAAAAATTTTGAATTCTTGTTAAGACTTTTTATAAGAATGTCAGATATTCAAATAATATGTAACCAAGCCAAACTTCAGGTGGTCGATAGGAAATCTAGAGCCAGGAGTTTAAAAAAAAATGTTTTGTTTTTTTTCCATGACATAATGTTGGCAAATGATAAAAGCGATTCACTCTGCTAACCAGAGATGCTGGGCAGAATTCCCCCACTGATTTCATGCCATGAAAAGCACATGGAGTCTGGCCTGGCAAGGCACAGTGTGCAGCGCAGGCTTTGTGTCCTATAACTCATATTTGAATCCTAGCATAGCCCTACTGGTTTGTGGCCAAGGAAGGTCACCGAACCTGTGAACCTTAGGACTGCCTTAAGAGAGCCTTAGAAAATGGGCACCGAATCCACCATTCATCCTGTATGAGGGCCAAATAAAGTGACCGGGAGATGTCCACATAAGAAAAGAGTGGCAGGCGGCTACTCAAGTGTTCAAAGGTCATGGTAGTTACCTTCTTCCATTTTGCTTTTTAAACTGTTATTTTTAAAGTTATTTTGCCCCAATAAAACATATATTTTGTTAGGAGAAAAATACTGATGCCTATCCTGAAGACAAATCAGGTCAGTCCTGTGAGTAAATAGATCTAGGCACGTCATCTTAGCCACAGTTAGGCCTGGATTACCCTTCAGTGGGTCTGTGTGGGGTCCCATGCAGTCAGAACACAGAGGAAAGTATGCTCAAGGCAACTAGACCCTTGAAAGCCCAGCCCCACATTGCATCTAAGCATATAATTCGTGCTTCTTTGCATGTCCTAATTCATGGAATTAGGAGACCTGTCAGGCACCTTTCTGCGAATTGTCTGCTGCCTGGATTTTTCTTTTGTAGACTTTTTCCGTGTACCTGTGTCTCCATTTTCACAAAGACTAGTTCTGATTTGGTTCGCCTACACTTTTGATGCTTTAAAAGCTTGCCATTGTGGGCAGATTGTCTCAAATACTGTATTTGAGGGTAGAAAAAGAAAACTCTGCCCAAACATAAGCATCATGGAATCAAAGAAACAGTAGTTTTGTTTTGTGTTTTTCAATTGCATTCTTTGAGGATTCAGACAACCTTGAATTCTTTACAAAGCACATCAGTAATGTCATCCTCCCTTCTCTTCCACACGCACACATGGGGTAGTGGGGTACTCTTCAAGAGGTAAAGAGACAAAATGTTCAAAAGGAATAAAAACTGAAAATTAGGGTTCTTCTATTAAAAAACAAACAAACAAACTAGAAGGTAGGACATCTGAATTCTGCTTCTTTCTTCCCTTCTTCTTTGGATTTCAGCCTGTTCCCCTGCCCAACCCCACGACATGACCTCCAGGGAACACGAAGTCACAGTCATTCTCTTAGGGGAAATTTTATCTGATCCTGTTTTGAAAGACATTTTGATACCTGTACCAAGGGCACTTTACGTGGGCAAGGGATATGCCTCATTTGAAAAGATGAAGACCTGAATTATTCCTCCCATCACTCTTCAATGGGTAAAAGAATGAACTTTTCACACTAGTACAGGAAGAAAATGATGTCATTAGAATGCCAGCGTCTAACATGGTATTAATAATTGTATAAATATCTATACTTGATGGAGACACACTGGCCTTGGCTGGCCTTCATGTGACTTTCACTTTCACATACCTGCCTTTGGTAGACATTAACTATGAAACAGAGCATGATGAGAGGTTCTTTGGGTGAAGTATCCCCTGTAGCCCACTTTGTAGATGGTTACTTAGCATAAAGCTTGGTGTGATGCTTTCCTTTGGTGTGCATTGATGTCTGCCAAGCGACTGTTCCATAACCAGGAGAGCTTACATCACAGTTCAAGTACTGACTTATATGTCATACTTGTCACTGACTGTTCCCTGTTCTATCCCACTGAACACCTGAATCTATTTCATGCCTCATAAACGTAGTTGTAGATCCCTAGAACATATCATCAGAAGTACAAGGTAAGGGCTGGAGAGATAGCTCAGTGGTTAAGATCACTTGGTATTCTTGAAGAAGACCCACGTTCAGATCCCAGCACCCATGTCAGTAACTCCAACTCCAGGGGATCAAAAGCCTCTGCAGACATGCACACACATGCAAGCACATGTGCACACACACTAATTAAATAATTTTATAGAAGTAAAAGATATATTGTGAATGTTGTAATTTGAATAAATGAAATGAACAATGGCATGCAAATTTTGGGCAAGAAATTGCCTTTTATAAACTCCATAAATGCCTACCAGAAGCCAGCCCACAAAGGTTGTATCTGTAAACCGTGAGAATTTTTTAATTTCCAATTGATAGCTTATGGGTGCTATTTCTTTCCGCTACCACATACTTCATTTTTGTATTGCCTTGGCTTAGCTATGTTGCTTGAACTAGTCTTTTTATCTTTTCTTTATTATTTTTATTTTTATATTAATTACAGTTTATTCACTTTGCATCCTGGCTGTAGCCCCCTCCCTCATTCCCTCCTAATCCCACCCTCCTTCTCTCACCTACTCCCATGCCCCTCTCCACTGATAGGGGAGGTCCTCCTCCCCTTCCATCTGACCCTAGCCTATCAGGTCTCATCAGGACTGGCTGCAAACTAGTCTTAAACACCTAGACTCATGCAGTTCTTCTGCTTCAGCCTGCTTAGTAGCTGGAGCATTCTTCCCCACTCTTGATATTTCCACATTTCTACATTTTTAATTTAATGGTTGTTGATTTATTAATTAAAATAGCATAATAAAGCAGATATTTTTCTATTTCTTTTTATCAATATAGTTATGTTGCATTAACTCTTTACCGTTAGACATTGTCTATCCCATAATGCAGAGATCCTAGGATTTTAACTTGAGCTCAGAAATCATCCTGAATTATAATTTGGCTTCCTCCTCAGGGTTCATATAAGGCAGATGGAAAATTACCTTTTTTGGGTGGGACAAGGGGGTTTTCTCTTTTTCATAGGACTGTTGACTAGTGTAACGGCATAGCTATCTATATATAAAAACCTTTTAATTCCTAGAAAGAAGAAAAAAAAAATACATCAGACTCAGCTCCAGATTGAGGAAGCTTTGGCATCCTCATACAAATAATTTTGTACATCCTACAGTTCAGACTTACAGGTGAAGGTTTTATCCTTCTAGGCTTTTAGGATAGGTACAGACAATCTGTAATGCCAGCCATTAACTGTGACCTCAGTCCAAATGAAGCAGATGATCTAAACGCAAAAGCTTCATCGTTCCTCTCCAGCCTGACTGAATTCCATCTGCACAAAGTGATCTGAAGCTAGTACCCTAGTATTGGGTCACAGGAAACGATACAGCAGAAGAATTCCAAAACAGACACATTATCCTAGTTTGTCTTAGGTTCTTCCTCCACAAGCCTGTCTAGCAGCAATCGAGGAAAGCCAGTCTCTCCTCAGCTAGCATTCTGTTGAGTCATGTTTACTGTCCCCCCTCAAAAAGGTTCCAAAAGCAAATGCAAGAGGTTGCTGAATGCAGGGACATGTGGCGTACGCACTACTGAAGTGAGAGGCATAGCATGCACCTGCCTTGTGGCTGTGGCGGGCCATCTTGACTGCGCCATGCCACAAGTTAGCATTTTGGATGAGCAATTGCCATTCTGTTGTTTTCTTCTCAACACATGGTGTTCAAAAACAGTTAAAAGAAAACTGTACCCATTTGCTCATCCCAGAAATCTAAAATTTCAAAGACGCATGCCAAACTAATTTTCACATAATATTTTGCAAGCTTTTTCTTTGCACTGAGAAATGATACTTCACTTTTTGAACTCATGGTGTCCTGGCCTGGGGTAAGTGGGTGCCATTTCTCTTTAAATGGCATTAAACATATCAAAGCAGGATTATATCTGTCACTGTCTTTTTTTTTTCTAATGGAATCAAAATCCTTCAGGGAGTGTCCCAAATCCACATTAATGTCTTTGAGTGCTAATGTCTCCGCTGGGACTTTCACATTAGCAAAATACAAGTGTGTGGTTCCCCTGTGCTGTCTGTATTAGGAGATGAGCTACACATCCCTGATTCTCCCCGGCCTTCAGCTAGCCCGTGCACTATGGTAGAAGATGAGTTCAGCGTCTGGGTGGTGTTGATTCCTTTTTGGCCACTTCTCTCCCTGTGCAGCTTGCCCAAAAAGCTTCTGTGAGTGCTGTTTCTAACATGGGTGAATCTGTGGAGTGCCAGCCATGCATTTAATCAAAAAGGCTAAGCTTCATATCCACCAGTCCTGTTCTTATCTCTGTTCTGATTGTGGGAAAATTGTGTAAATACCCACATGGCTGCTGGTATTTTTGTTATTGATATAAAGCTATTGGTCATGTGTCCCTTTGATTGCTAGAGGGTAGCTGCGCCTATGTACTCCTCCTTTTGTCTCGTTAGCAAAGCAATTGGAATAATTTCTTTTTTTTTTGTTTGGTCAGCTCCTAATTATCAAATGGCAGTACCCCACCCCCAACATGATGTCATAAGTAGATAATAATTATAAAGTGTAGACTCTAACGTGCTAATACATAATAAATAGCTCAGATTTTATCTTAAAATTGACCTTTCACATGCATTTAGCAATGTTCTAGAAATCTGGAGTGTTTTGTTGTTGTTGTTGTTGTTGGGTTGTTTTGTTTTGTTTTTGTTTCTTGAGGCAGGGTTACCTTGCATAACCCAGACAGGCCTTGAACTTACTATGTAGCTTAGGATGGCATTGAGTAGCCCTCCTGCCTCAACCTCACAAGTAACTGGCTCACAGGCATATAGTTCGGCACCCAGCCATGATGCTCCTTGGATAATTGTTTTCGTATGTGATTGATAAAGGGCTGGATGGCTCCTTGAGACCAGCCTCCAGCCCCTGTCCAGTTTCCTTATTTTAGCCCACACAGGGCTCTGTTGTAGCCTGGAGCAGACCGATCATGGGGGTTGGAGCCCCAGGGAACAACATTGCGGCTGCTGGGAAGCGCTTTGTTTTTGTCCTTGTTCTTGAGTTCTGAGCATTCTGAGAACTACACTCCTTTCATTTCTTTCCACCCTTTTCTATCCTTTCCGATTTTTTCTTCTTTATCCTTTTGAGTTTTTCTTTTCTTTTCCTTCCTTTGCTGCAAGGAACTAGATTAGGACACTTGAAACTGGCAGTGTCTCTATGTTTGGAGAGGCTTATGGGGAGAGGGCAATCTCTGAATGCCCAGCCTACTACTAGGCAGGCGATCCGAGGTTATTTTAGATGACCACTCTCTGAAGGCCTTCACACGTGGTAGAAAACTCAGACATTTTTCTTTTCTACACTTAGCAAAAGATAGGGTAAGTGGGAGAAGAGAGAATGGCAGCTCTGAATAGTGCCTGCTATGTGTTCACCTGCAAATATTTTTGAGTCCCTATTTCCTGGCATTGATACCTATTTACTGGTGTGAAATTCAGAATTAACTGGGCCAGCATTGTTGTAGGGTTGACACAGGTTTTCTGGTACAGGCTTTGGAGAGTTGTATATCTCTTCTTTTCTTTCCTTTTCTTTTTCTTTTTTTTTGTGTGCTTGTTTTTAATCATTGATTGCATGATAACTTTGCACTGTCAGATAAATTATGTAATGGAATTGGAAAAACTACCTTTTAAACACAAGTCACTTGAATTTTCTACATTAATACTCATTTGGCTGGGTCTAATGTTAGTGTGTTCAAGCTAGCAGGTTTAAATGGGAAGATGGCTGAAAATAAGTGTTTATGGTTATGCTACTGCACTAAATTAGCATTGTGAAGTAGATGTTCACTTAAAAGATCGCTAGCAGTATTTCTATTTTTTTCATCTGTGGGTTTCCTCTTTACTAAAGTTTGGCAAGGAACATAAGCAGTATAGGTCAGATGTTGATTTAAATATGAGTGCCATGAATTTTACCTTTTATATTTGTGAGTCTACTCAAAGCCCAGTCTCACTGCACCGAGGTTTCTTTGCCTGAACAAAGTGAAGTAACCATTGCTGCTCTGAAAGGTCTTTATGATGATTACATGAGATGGCATATATTGCCTCTGGCACCTGAAACATGGTAGATACTCATATGCTGTCCCATCCTTTCAGTCCTTGAGGGATGCTTGGGGAATGCAGTCATGCCTTTGATCTCAAGTTTACCACTAGTAATTTTTCTCATTAACTAGATTGAGTTAATGATACTCATTAGGTTTTAGCCACTGAAGTTTTGTTTATCACAAGGAAGCCATTGTCCTCTGCCATATTTACAGTAGAGCTGGAAGCAAGCTGACTTGGAGATTGGCTACAGAAACTGGCTATAGCTAGATTCCTGCTTTATCCCCAGCGTTCTTCCCACCTTGACCTATATTCCCAGGGCTAAAGAGTAGCAAAGAAGCAAATCCCAGCGAGCTCTGCTCTGGAGCTCCTGGGGGAGGGCAGTGGATCAGGGATAGGTTCTGAGGCACATCCAAATACATGGAACAGCTGAGAACCGTGGCTTATCCTTTAGATTTGAGGTACCAGAGACTTCCCAGATCACTTCCAGTGTCAGAGTCAATTACAAACACAGTTTATACCTCCTCTCATGAATCAAAAGTAATGATCATGACCAGTATTAACCATTATAACCATTAGAAATTCTCTGTAGATATATGAGGTAGCTGTAGTGCAGATATAAAACAAGTATATTATAAAATCTGATTAGCAAAACAAAATCTGCCTGATCGTGTGTTTTTGCTCTCATAATACTTGCACAAGTTGGGGCTCAACAAATGTTTGTTGAATGAACAAATTTATTTAGTCAGCAGCTCCTGGCCATGATAGTGACAGTTATAACTCAGTTTCCAATGTTTACTGCCCAGGACATATTTTATACATATATATCTGTATCCACGTAACTCTCCCTCTCTACATATCGTGTGTGTGTTTATGTATGCTGTTCAAATAAAAGGCCTTAGGCAGTGCAAGATATTGTTTAAATATGAGGCCATAAGAGACTCAGTTCAGCCAGATCTCTGATAACTTCAAATCTGTCTTTGAATGTATTGTTGCTGAGATTGCCAGGTGCATAATTACGTATCTGACCATTGGCAAGTCCTCATTTTTCTCATTGCAAAATGACTAAATGATCACCACATTTGGCATCCCTTTCTTTTTTTTTTTT
>CM053753.1:62624093-62710700 GCA_028658305.1 Pachyuromys duprasi
ACCAACCTCCTCCATTTCTATCATCACTTCTTGCCCTCTACCAAAGGCTTGATCGAGAGTCTTAATATCTGCTCTGGTACATCTTTACGTTGACCCCCCCAGAGGTCCTCCTTGGCATACTCCTGTCCTGTTGCTTGTTTTCTCCTCCACTCAATGTCCATCCCATTTGTTCATCCAAACCAGCATTAATAATATCCACCTGGGTCCTCCTTCCTGTATATCCTCCCTCGGAGTATAGATTTCAGCATGACCTGCCTATCCTATAGGTCTATATAAGTGAGTATATACCATATGTTTCTTTCTGCTTTTGAGAAACCTCACTTAGGATGATCGTTTCCAGGTCCCACCATTTTTGGCATCCCTTTCAACTCTAGAATTCTGTCCATGCTTTACAGTGAGAGATGGCACATGCTTATGAAAGTGTGCTGTTGTTGAACATGGTACAAGGTTTTCCTTACTGTAATAGTCACAAATGGATGACTTCACTAAGAGACTGGGAACTTATATTGGTTATATGGGGCTGTGTGTATGTGCATGTGTGTGGAGAGAGACAGAGACAGAGAGAGACACACACACACACACACAGAGAGAGAGAGAGAGAGAGAGAGAGAGAGGAGAGAGAGAGAAGGTGTGTGATTGGACGTGTATGAATATATATGTGCATTGCACACGTTTATATATCTGGGTGCATGCAAGAGTACATATGATGCTGTCAGTTATCTTTTTTTTATTTCTCTCCACCTTATTTTTAAACAGAGACTCTCAGTAAACCTAGAAGTAATCCACTAGGCTAGGCTGGCTGGCCAATGAGCTCCAGGGATCCACCAGTCATTACCTTTCAGCTCCGGGTTACAGATGTGCAGACACACAGCTGTTACATGGGTGCTGAGGATCTGAACTCGGGTGCTAATGTGTGGACAGCACATTCCTGACTGAGCCGTACCCCAGCTGCAGGTACTTGCTTGTGCATGTGGGTGGGCTAAATACGTGTGTACACTGCATGCATACGTATAGCCAGGAGCACTCACTTGTGCTTGTATATATTGAGGTCAGGGGTTATCATGTGTCCTCCTCCATTGTGCTTCACTTTATTTTCTATTATTTTTATTTATTTACTTATTTATTTATCTCTCTATACATCTGTTGATGTATTTACTTGGGTCAGACCTTGCCACAGGTGAGAGTGAGAGTGAGGGTCCAACATGTGGGTCTTGGGGATCAAACTCAGGTCAACAGACTTGGAAACAGATGCCATCTCTCTGAGAGCCATCTCTCTGGCAAACTCCACCGAATTTTTGAGAAAAAAAATCCCTCGAAATTTTGGCTTGATTAGCTAGCCAGAAACCCACCTAGAATCCACCTTGTCTGTCTACAGGCACGGGCCTGAGGTTATAAGTGTGTGCCACAAAAAGAGACTGAAACTTAACCAAGCTCCTTGCTCTGGGCTGCACTGGGACAGTGATTCCTTGGTAGAAACGAGGTTGCCAGTCTCCATCTAGCTTCTAGACTCAAAAGGTGTGCTGGGTGCTGATGACAGTGGGGAGCAGGCACCTCACCATGTCCAGAGTCATTCCTTTCTGGTGGTTTTCCTTTTTCCTTTTGATGCCTATATATTTAATGCTGTGCCTGATAGTGCCTGATTGTCTCCATCATGAAAAGGTTTTATGTCGTTAATATACTGATTTGGTTCATGAAATAGAGAGTAAACTGCCAGTGTGGTTCAGTACCGGGCTTGCTCCTTTTTCTCTCCTTTTCACAGGAGAAAAAGACTCTAAAATGTGCATTTTGGATTATCTTTTTCTCCTTTTACATTTGAATTTGAAAATTCTCCTTAAAGGAACAACTCTGAAAGTTCCCATTTCAACATCTGCCTTTGGGTGTATACACTTTGGATGTATGTTCTCCCCATGCTAGATGGCTTTATGGCTCTGGCATCTCTCCCTCTTAGCTGTCGTGAGTATGCTGTGTCCTGGCCTTCCCTCAGAGGCACTTTGGCATCCAAAATATAGTGACTGCCCTGGATGGTGTGTTTTGGTATCCAAATAAGCACTCTGCCTCTATTGCCTTCCCTCTCTCCCAGCTGCTCCCCAACATAGCTGAAGAAGAGCCTTAACATTTAATTTTTTTATGATAAAATTCTGTAAACACCTAAGACTGGATTGTGATGAGTTCTAAGGGGGAAGACTCAGAAAACATGCACCCAGTCTCATTTTGGAGACCACTGTACTTTGTAATTGGACAGCCCTGGGGGAAGCCAGTCTTCCACCTGCGAATGGAAAAGAAACAGAGGTGTTGCCTCCTCTGCGTCAGGACCTCCTCCTCCCTGGGCTACAGTGCAGTCCTGCTCTTGCTTAATTAATCCATTAAGATCTATCTTAACCCTACTCAGTAATGATCTAGGGGCTCACCGGAGCCATCCAGAAGGGGGAAATTAGATGGATAATGATTTTTGTGCTGATGATGTGTTCTGTCTTTTTATATAGTTGATCCCATGAGGAACATATTTTTTTGGTGTATTCCTGATGATGTTCTCAAGACAGATATATTACAGAGGAATAAATCAGGCTATTAGATATTGCTAGTATCTAATTCTTCATGTGTAAATTCAGTGTTTTAAAATCAAAGCTTTGTAAGAAATATTTTATCAATGCAATGGTAAGCCAGGTGGCAGCCTAAATTTTAGAAATTTCATTTCAGTATTATTTCTGCTGCACTCAGGTGCTATAATGGAATATTTATGTTAGCCGCCGCCTTCTGATTGCTCCCTCCCACACCAGTCAGTAAACTGTTTAAGAGGTCTCCTCCTCAATCCAACTCAACAAGTGTTTACTGATTCCTGAAGTGTGCCTAACAGTTGACAATTCTGAAAAATCAGGAGGCTCAAAATGGCTTTATACAGCTTAAAGTATTAAACAGGACAGCTTGTTGTTTATTTTAAACAGTAAGTTGAAATCAAGACTAAAGTTGCCAGTCAATGATTGAATGATGCTGAGGGCCTGCTGTATGTTTTCTACCTCCGTTAACTTATAAGCAACTCCATATACATTTAACATGCACGCTATATTTTGTAAACGCTGCATAGAAAGGCAGATGGAGTAGTTCTTACCTTGATTTAGAGAGCTGACAGTAATCATGGAAATCTGTGTGCACAAGTGCAGTTTGAGTTGTAATTTGAATGAAGGGAAGATGTTCTTCAGTGCATGAGGGATTATTCCATAGACATAGGCTCATGTGAGGAAAGTTCAGTGGTGGAGAGCAAAGACTCTCACAGGGAGAAGCCACAAGGCAGCTGTGATTTACTTATTGGATTAAGGTGGGCCCAGGTATCACCAGTTGACAGGTTAGAAGCACAAACAAGCTTATAGGGACGGTAGTGCATGGAGCTGAAGTGAAATCCACTGGAGGACTGGCGACAGAATGCCGATAGTGAGACCATGGAAAATGTTTAGGGTGAGGAGGGAATTTTTACATCCTAGATAGAGTGTGATTGGAGCCAGCCAAGGGTAACAGCGAAAGGGTATGTTTTAGTTAAGCTCAGTATAAGAAATTTCAGGATTTGATAGCTGGCTGTATGGAAGTAATGTCTTTTAAAATTTGAATCTTTAGGAAAAGATTGGGCCACTGGATGTGACATGGACTATGGTTATACATAATGTAACTAGCAGGATAATTTGAAAATGAAGATAGGACGATTCTTACTATGTAGAATTTGAGGTGCTAGCAGAACAGCTGTCCTGAAGAGTAGGCTTTAACCAAGTTAACTTGGTTCACCTACCTAGGCTGTAAGAAGAGATGAAGTAAAATGAATCTTTTGAATATATAAATCTAAGAAGAAAAACCCATGGTCCTAAAATGGTGCTGTGAGTGACAAGCACGTTCAGGAAATATTAAAGGGAATATCAGAGGAATCACTGAAAGATTTGAGCTAAGATTTTTAAACTGCAAAAGCCAATGACAGAGAAAGAAGCCATTTAAAGCTTTTTCAGAAGAAAGGGTAAAGAAAAAGAAGAGGAGAAAGATGAAGGAAGGAAGGAGAGAAGCAAGGGAGGGAGGGAAGGAAGGAAGGGGGGAAGAAAAGGGGGAGAGAGGGAAGGAGGACAGACAAACAGAGAAGCTGGTAAGGACCTTACAGGATCAACTCATCTACTACCCAAAGTGGATTTGGGAGAAAAAGAAGCCTACAGAGGAGCAGAGGGATCTTGGTCTAAGAAAGTAGAGCAACTTACAGAGAAGCTAGGATAAAAGGTTGGAGCCTTTGATCAGGGCTAAATGCTTCTTCCACTGTGCCTCCCTGCCTCAGTAAAAAATAAAAACAAAAAACTCCAGAAAATGCCTGCACACATCACAAGTAAAGCAAAGGACTGAATCTATGTAGAAGAAGCTCACACAATCTAGTAGAAATGTTTCTGCCTCCTCTGGTCTCCTTAATGAGGCATTTGCCATGCTTGTAACCATGATTTCTTGTCTCTCTGTGCATCTTTTCCTCTCCTGCATCTATTGCTGAGAGCCAGGGAGAAATATTAAAATCCCTGCCACTATGGGCAGGATGATTAGCAGCATAGTAAATGGTTTCAAGTAAGTCAGAGATTCCTTTATTACTTGCCACTATCTGAAGCACATGTGTAAGAGAGTACTCAGAAACATAGCTATGTTGTTTTGCAACTGTTTTCAGCTTAGTAGCAAGAAAAACACAAGAGTGCCCATTGAATAAAAATCATCTTAAGTGAGTCTAGGCTTAGTGGATTTAAAAGGAGAAGAAATGAAACTGGAGACTCCCTCACTATAATCAAAACTGAGAAACTGGTTTGCTTTGGACCTTGGCTGCCTTTCTTCAGCACCACAATGCAAGGATTTGGCCAATCTGTGGTCTAGAAAATGTGCCATGCTTTGCTTGCTAACTATCATTAAATTGGTCCCTTTGTTTCAGGAAGACCTCCTAGGTTTGCCTGGTAAGAGCCATAAACTTGAGCCCATGCTAACTGTAACTGTAAGATCTTGCAGGGGACAGGAGAGATGCTGTGCAATTGTGACATGTTGAAGGGGGCTCCCCTGCATAATGTGATCCGTGTCTTTAGGAATAGAGCTTTGCTCCCATGTTAATACATTCTGGAAATTGCTCAAGAGGCAGCTTTGGCATTAGAATAGCAACTTTCAAAGCAGTGAACGTCAGCACTTCTATTTCTCCTTCTTCTTGGCGTGCATTACGTGAAGTTGGAAGGACTAATTGGCTAAATGAAGGGACTCAGTGTGGCAGAGTTGAAATCCTGGCATGTAAATGGAGAGGTGGGGAGAGACTTAGCATGCATATCTATATGGCCTCCCTTTGTGAATTATCATAATAGAAATGGTTCTGCCCCTTCTGTAGTCTCCCTGCGAGATGAGTTGGGGTGTGAAGTGCATGGCACAGAAATTCAGCATGCTTTGTATCTCTGATTACTTGTCTCTGTGTGCCTCGTTTCCACTCCCAAATTGCATGTTTACCTAAGGTTGCTGAATAATACATTGTTTTAAAAGATGTGTCCCTAAATTAAGGTTTTTATATGACAATTAGAATATAGCTGCATACAGCTGACTGCTGTTCTTAAAAATCAGTAAATGTCATTTGCAAAAGCAAACAGAGAAAGCTTGTACTTGTTTCATAGGCGGTTGGTTTGCGTTCTGACCTCTCCCAAGCATTTGGAAAGCATGATCAATAAGGAGACCAGGCAGTTAATGTGGCACTGACTCCCCATGATAGCAATCAATGTATCGTTTGGGGTGAAGCAATCCTCCACAGGCCTTTCAAGAGAAGCTCCACAGCTCATTCTTTAAGCTTTTGTGAAATGCCACAATCTAGAATTCAGTTGGTCCACTGACCCTGACTTCCTACTGCGCTTGACTTAAATTGTCATAGGCAAATGGGGACCAGGTGTATTTGACAAAATCTGGGTTGGGGCATCACAGTATTTGACATGGTTTGCCTTCTCAGTTATACCCAAATGTTAAGTTTGTTGCACTCTCAAACCCTGATTTAAATGTTTGATCTGAGTTATGTGTAAGGAGAGTAGGGTAAGTAACCCATCAGCTCACCCATGTCTGTTATCAAATATCCTCTCAACATAGGAGGCATCGAAGAAAGTTCCTTTCCCGATTTTATGAGTTATGCAGCTTTGAATACCAAAGTTGATATCAAAAGGGAAGTGGATTTAAGTTCTACACCCTTAATTTAACTTTTGACTGTTTTGTTTTATTTTTAACATGGTGTTACTGATTAGCTCTGGCCTGAAATTCGCTATGTAGATAAGGAAGACTTCAACCTCAAAGATCCACCTGCCTCTGCTTTCATAGTGCTTGGATTAAAAGCATCTGACTGAGTCATTTTGTTTATTATTATTATCATTATTATTATTATTATTATTATTATTATTATCATATTATTATCATCCCAGAGCTGAGGACCAAACCCAGAGCCTTGCACTTGCTAGGCAAGCGCTCTACCACTAAGCTAAATCCCCAGCCCTTCATTTTGTTGCTTTAAAAAACAACCTTTTATACTTACTGATAACTGTGAAAGCCAAAGCTCAATGGAGTAGTGGTCCACAGTGTAAGTTCCTTTCAGTTTGGTTCTTTTTACATTTACTGTTGATCGCTGATGAAATAATTTGTAGTCACTTAGTTCTGCTGTATGTGAAATGTTGAGGTTAAACTGTTCTATGGACATGTGATGCTAAAAGAGGGACTTAGATGTTTATCTACAGGCTAAGAGAACATTAGCTGCCTCAGTGAAATCTCAGGGTCCTGGATTTGGTTTAAAGATTCACTATTAAAATGCTGCCCTTTGGACTTAAACCAAGGTGGGAGTAGATTTGCCTAGAGAATAACATTGGTGTGGTTACGCCACAACAGCCAGAGGATAGCAAATGACCTTCCCACACTGGATTTTATCCAAGGGGGTGAAACACACTTCTGATTCTGTCATTGGTTAGACTGCTCGAAAGGCCAAGAAGATTGACCCAACATATGTAATATGATTTTTACAGTGGCTGTGCCATAATTTTATCACCTCTTCAGTAAGTACATAGGGATATCCAGACATCATCTCCCCAAATAAGAAGTGGGGATGGTGAGGCTGTGGAAGGCTGAATTCTTTGCTTAGAGCCATCCACATAATCATCAGAAGAATCACAAGCAGGAATGGGTTGGTGGCCAGAATCAACAGAGTGTTATTTTCAGGACCAAGAAGGACAAGTTATATTCACTTTAATTTTAATGTGTTTTAGACTCTAGAAATAATGCTACACAAATATGTGATTTTTTTTTCATGTTTTCAATGTAGATTTCTAGAAAGGGAGTTGAAGTTGAAGGCAGAATGTTTTTGTTCTTACAATCTTATCAGCTAAATTACCAGAAAATTCATATTCCATGTGAAACTCACATACAGTAAGTAATATCAGCTAGAAGTTGTTCATAAAATGAATCATTGTGCTGTGCTGTGTGTTCCCCACACATCAGACTAAAATGGCTTTTGTAAGCTCTTATAGATTACTGCATAAGGTTCTATTTTACAGCCACAGGTTTATAGGTCTCTGACACTAAGGAGGTGGTAGCAGCTCTTTAAAGGGGCCTCTTTTTTTTTCTTAAGTAAAACTGTTAGGTGAGCTTTCGTACCCATTACAAGAAACTCTCAACCCAGAGCATCAAGACAAGTAGAGAAAGCATGTTTGTTTAAAGAAGAATTCTGAGTGCTCTACGTAAGATCTCTGCCTTCTAGAGCCTGTCTTCATGCCTGGGGGAGAATGAGAGCAGATTCCAAGAGCTGAGATTCCCCAGGGCTGGTAAGGAGCCCAGTTCATGTCTTGCTGTAGAGTGGGCTTTAGCCACTCCATGAATGTACACTAAGATTGGGCCAGAAACAAAGAGGTATGGATGCAGGACATGTCAACAGATGCTGGGCTTTAGAAGACAGGAGTATTTTCCCTGAGACAACAGTCTACCAGACTCAAAGAGGCTTTAACCCACACGCTATAGTTTTAAAATGACTTTTATGTCTTATTTTTTTTCTTCTCCAAGAAATTAGCATTCAGAAAGTTCTGTTTCTGAGTATGTACTGATGTGTGTCGTGATCAGAAGTGCATCTTTATGACTGGGTTATAAACCATCGTAATAGTGAGGGGTTGAAATGGAATGCCTTCAAAAGATAACCTAGACCTACTGCAGGCTTGAAACTCTATTAGCCTAGCTATTAAAACCAGGAGGACAAACTGTTTCTTCCCTGGATACAAAAGCTGTTAGGCTACGGCATGACCCAGTACAAACTTTTCTGAATCTCTCTCCACTTTACAAAACGTCGGCTCATTGCTGCTGTCTGCATTGAAGCTGTTTACAGCTCTGTGCTAAGTGGAAAGTTCAAATCAATTATTGTCCATTAGAGTTTAGGTATAACTGATGAAATATCCCCAGAGGAGTATTGTAAATGTATCAAGACGTCCTTCCCCATTATAGAAATGGGGACGCATAGTGAATTACTTACCTTCTCTCTTGCCCTTAATGCCTCTGAAAGGCTGCTGGGCAGACAGAGCTCCTCTTGTCTTGCTGGGGTTTTGAGTGAGGACTTCACCATTTGGTGAACATGTGTCGTGAGCTGGCAAACGTCTAGACTTCAGCTTACTCTCTGCTCTTGCTAAACTTTCGTGTGGCTATAAGAAACTAAAAATAAAAGACTGAGAGACCGGAAAAATTGATGAAAAGTAAGTCCCCTGGCAATCAAGTTCCTTTTGAATGGTTAGTATCTTGCTAACAATCAAGTGAGAAAAGCTTTGACTGGGTTTTTAGCAAGTGACACTGAGAGTCGGTGGTGGGTGACTGTGCCAAGCTTTTTCCTCACACCAGTTCTTTCCCTCCATCTTCTACAGGGCAGAAAAGGAGACTCACTCGCAGCTAAGCTGAGGGGTGGGTACTGGCTCCCCAGACTCTGCTATGTAGCTACAGGATGTAACAGTGATTTTCACCCTATAAAAGCCAGAAGCTAGAAAAAAACCAAAGATCTATTTGCAGTCTGCTCAAAAGGGACTTGCTTTGGAAGTTGTCTTTGCTTATCGCCTTTCCTGTTGGTTCCCTGAGCAGTCACCATGCCCCAGAAACCCCAAGGCTGAAATGTATGGACTCTTCTTGTCGTAAGAAAGGCTGATGTTCTTCCCCAGAGGGCTGTGATTTTTCAGACACCAAGAAGTAATAGAGGAAGGTCAAGCAAACATCATTCTCCTGTGTCAACCATTGTTCACCACTGTGCACAGGTGAAGGGACACCCTTCTACCCAGAGTTAGTCTTATTTGGCTCTAATGGCTGCCCTGGGAGAAAGTAACAGAATACAAGTCCACCCCGACTGCAGTCATAAAGGGGATAAAATTCACATTTAAAATGCAACACTGACTGATGTCTTTGTGTTGAACACCAAGGAGAACTGCCAGAGGTCTCTCTGCTCACAGTTCTGTCTGTGGTGCTAGGCAGGAAATGGGCTCTATTTCCTCCTTGTGACCCATACTTTTACCCTTTGCTCTCCTGGGGTTTCCATTCATCTCTCTGCAGAGACACCAATAACTGCACAGTAAATCTGGTTAAGATGAATACAGAGCTTCCAGATCATTTCTCAGGTCATATTAGAGATTTCATTTTTTGTTACACCTTTTTCTCAGCCTATTGTTTTTTTCTCTTTTTTGCATCTTTTACATATATTTTTTCATTGTATGTGTACATTGTATATGAGTATGGGTGCACATTTGCCATGGTATGCATGTGGGAAACAGAGGAAAACTTACAGAAGTTGGTTCTCTCCTATTATGTAGGTTCTGGGGATCAAACTCAGGTTGTCAAGACTAGCAAAGGGCGCCTTTACCCCCTGAATCATCTTGCTGTCCCTGGTGCCTTTGCAGTGAAATCTTTAGAATCTACTTTGGATCAGCCAAACCATTGCTTCTTCACCAAATCACAGACTATGAAAATTGTCACTTGCTCAAAGGGAGCTATCTGCTATGTGGCCAGTGTAGATGCTGTCAGCTGCTCACACATCACCAGCTCCTAATAATTCATGACACTTAAAGAGTGAGTCCATTTCTTTCTGCATATTCGTGGAAAGAGACATTGGTTTACAGCACTCAAGAGGCACAGGATGTGCTGATCTTCACATGAACTGTGTTCATTCTACTTGGTTTATCAGACTTTTTGGGGGGAGGGGAGAGACTGTACAGTTGTTTTTTCTCAGTATTTTAGGAGACTTCTTTAACATGTTAAATGTGGGGCTAAAAATAAGGACTAAGCTATAAATCGGTTTAAAAAAATTAATATGATACAAAGAGAACTGCCTTCCCATCTACCCTGTGTCATAATGACAAAATGCTAAATGACTCTGCAGATCTGTACCTCTCTTCACTGGAGGTGAAACTTCTGAGTTCTATACCTGAGAAACAGCCTAAATGTGAAAGCGTTCAATACAGGCTGAAGTACCAAATGTGGGTTAGGGTTATTTTTCCTGCCCTGATGCTGTTAAAATGTGTTTATACAGCTCCCCAATCAGCTTCCCTGTCCCGAAGCCCTCTCTGCCTGCCCCCTTCTGAGTGACAGCCAGCACCCCGTAGATTATGATATGCCCGCTCAGATTTAAGGAGCGGGGCTGATTTTCAAGTTTCTTCTAGCCATTATTTGTGTTCCAAATTATCTTCCTGCATCTGTATTAATTTTCTGTTTCCCAAAGTAAGCTCCATGTATTTCAAGGCGGCACACTTGCTTTTTCACAGTTTCCAGGGAACTGGTGTTTTTAGTGTCATGTGAGGACAACATTACACAATGGATCTTTGGCAGGGACACACAGAAATGAATACCGTGTGCGAACAAACATTAAATGGCAGTCTTAATTACAGAGTTTGACTCTGTTGTTTTTAATGCCCTTCAATTTTATAATTTGATGGAAAATGCATCAACACAGCTATTTTCTTTCTACCCTAAATGATTAAGGATTGATAGACCCCCAAACTGAGCTCCTTCGATCAGCTCATCAGGTAGGCCTTGCATTTCATCCACTAGAGGGCAGTAGGGATACACAGCCACGCCAACCAATATGTGCAACATATGGTCAACGCGGAAACATAGTAGCCATAGCTTTCATGTGTATGAAAAATTCCCATTGCAGTGTTGCTTCACTTATAATTACATTGAAAGTAAACACTAATTCACAGACAGACTACGCATATTTCAACATACCCCTCCAGTGTTTTGTCTATTCCAGTTTAAAATGCCCTGAGTAATGAAACTTCTATTACTTCCCTTGGGAAGCTCTATCAAAATACCACTTGTTTTAGATGCCTGTTTTTTTACAGTGTTTTTTTACACGTTCTCAAGATCTATTAGTCTTCCTTCAAGTTCATTTAGAACTCTACTGCATACTCCATTTTCCCTAACAGCAAAGCTAGTTCCACCCAGCAAAGGATGTTTACTGAGTACCCATTGTGTGGAAGGAATACTTAGTGAGGGACGCCCAGAGCTGAGCACTGCAAGGGCTCCGACTGAATGATTTGCATGACTCTAAGCTACAGAAGAAGCTGCTCCCAAACCAAACATCAGAAGATGATGTTGGCCTAAGTTCTAAAATGAGTGACATCCATAAAGCTGTCATAATAGGAAGAAGTTCAGTTGCACTTAGATTTCTGTATTGAAATTCAAAGTGCTAGAGTCACATGGCGACATCTAATGTCATCCAATGACCTATGAGCTCTACAGCTGACCTGGCAGTGAGCTCATGCCAAGGATAGGACCTGGATACTTACCAGTGAAGGATGATTGTTTTTGCAGCTAGGTCAGGTTAGCCGAGAAGTTTAGAACCTATTCTCAGATTCTTTATACCAGAGGATGTGGTTTGCAAATCACACCAACAATGTTCCATTGTCTGATTTCTACCATTGACTCCTAGGTTCAGTCCCAGTTCTGCTACATACATTGCATGATGGAAAAGTAACCAGTGTTGTACTTTGGTTTGCATCACCAGTTTCTTAGCATATCCTTGTATCTGAAGGGGAAGGTGGGGAAAAAATCCAATCTAAGAAAATTCCTTTAAGGTTAGAACTCGCAGTTACACTGTTACTAGAAAGTCCATCTTTCTCCCTTTACATGAGAGACAGAACAAAATTACATTTTTCTCAGAAGTTTCCATAAGGTTGCCTGATCTCCAAGGACAATCCCAGGTAGACATGTATTAAAAATAAGAATGTCCAGTCTCCAAGTACAGAATGGAACTTTGCAGTAGTTCTAGGAATGATACTTACTTCTCTTTGCTCTTTCACATCCTTTGAGCCAACACAGACTATAACTTATTCTCCAGGGTCTTTGAATAAAGTGCTTTCTTTTGCCAATTAGGAGGGCAAAAATGTGCTTGCATAGGCTGTCTTTCTTTAGGAAAAGAGAAGGGAAGGATACAGAATCTTCATGTGAATCTACACAATAGTCCAGACTTTCTATCACAAACAAAGCTTACATCTGAAATTTTTGTCACCTGTAATGAAATCTACAGGAGTATTTTATATGGAAGTAATTAAGTGCAAATGTACAACAGCCATTTTTGTGTTTCTGTTTGTTTCAAAATACCAGAGGTGATTAGGCCATATTATGAACTAATTGCTTACTTAATTTATTTAAGTTGAAATGAGTTCTTGAGTTATACAGGACCCAAAACAAGAACTCATTACTCCATTCTGCACACCACTGAAAAGAACAAAACAAAGACGTTAACGCCTTTATTTCATTATGTTACAACACACCAACACTTTGAGCACTGATGAGGACCCAAGTGGTCAAAACATCTGCATTTGGTAAGAAAATAAATAAATGTTTCCCCCATCATTTAGTTCTTCCATTGATGTGCTAAAATTCAAAATGAATGGCCAAAGGTAATAAAATGCCTTTTTTAGTACACTCTCCTATGGAAAGTTTAAACGACTCTTCAAACATATTTGAAAACAGTAAATAAATAACCTACAAAATTCAATATTTTCTTAAATTTGGAAGTAAACCACAGTCATTCCTGGGCTTGAGTCTTTGTACACCAAGTTTCAAACCAAAGCATATTTTGGTATTTTGATGGTTGAGTTATAACCCCCTAAAAGAGGACCTGATTGTGTGCAGTGAGGACAGCTGCCCCTGGAACTACAACCGAGCTACTAAAATAAAACCAGGGCTTACTGGTCACTGCTGACCAGGAGACATGAGAGTCAGTAGTCTGTTCCATAGGCAGTGAGGAGAGCTCTGTCAGCACAGTGTGCTTGCCTTGGCCAGATTCTGGAAGAGGAAAAACCAAAGCCAAAACCAAAACAAAACCCCAGATGTTAAAAACAATTAAAGATGCAAACAGTCTTCCAGGTTCTAGTCCTGTTCAGTATTTTTAAAGTATTACTAAGGAATTCTAGTTAAGGTATATCTGACCACATTAGCTAGGTATTATCGATCATCTCTCTACTTATGTATGTTTCTTTTCTGTGTGATTATGACTATCTGAAGCAAAATTCATGGAAGGTTTTTTACCATTTTACTGACTATGCACCCCACACGTTAGCAAACTATATGCAAGTGTTTTGTGAAGAGATATTAGATCAAACTATAGAGTGCTGGTTGACTTAATTGTTTTCCACCCCTCAAAGAATTGGGGTGACTTCAATAGAAGCAAATTTCTGCTTTCCCATGTGAAAAGTGAAGAAAATGACTGTCATTTTCATATCCTAGCTAGATGCTGTGAGCACTTGACAGGCTGGTAATATAATCTTAATAAACTCAGGGAGTTTGCTGGTGATTAATTACATCTTTTTGGATCTTCCAAAAAAAAAGATGCTAGGAGGATGCACTGTCCCCTGATGTGAAGAGTACCAAATGGTCATTGTCTTGCCTTGTGGCATTGCTGGTTTTAGCAATACCACAGCTTCAGCATGAGTGAGATCCATGTCTTGAATGACTTTTCTCATGGGCTCTGACACTTTAGTACTTATACCCATGACCTCTCTCTCTCTCTCTCTCTCTTTTTTTTGCAACTAGCCATTTTAACTCAAATTAGAACCTGTGACTATGAAGTGAAATTTTTTTCTGTATCCCAAGACAGTTAGTCACTGAATACATAATTATTGAGAAGGTACTAAGTGCAGAACACTATACTGAGCCATCTGATTTGCCTAGGAACTGAATCTGATGGTAAATGCATTAAATCCATGGTGTGACCAAGTAAACCAGCCAGGCTACACTCACAAAATCGGAACTTTCTGTTTGAAAGGAATCCTTCAGCGCACAGATGATGACTTGGGAACTGCTCAGTTATGTTAAAATGCCTCCCACTCAGCCCATGTGGTTCATATCCAACTCCAGAAGCAGAGCTCAAAGCCTCTTGTCACACTGTGTGCTGTGTTCTACCCACAGCATGCATGGTCACCAAGAAGATCCCCTCTGTGGTGCTGGAGGCAATCAGCTCTGACATTTTCCCTGCATCATCTCCTTTGACTCTGATCAGTTGAGCACTGGCATAGCTTTTCTGAGTTCAGTAATGGTACATCCCCAGGCCTTGTTTGCAGTTCTGTTATCACATGGCATTAAAAGAGCGCAAGCCCATATATGGACCCATTCTTAAAGCAATTCTCAATGATTTATCTTTTATTTTTTTTATTTTTTTATCTATCTTTTATTAATTATGTCAAACTAGATTAACTTGTTCCCCCATTGGCCACTAGTAGACAGTCTCTGAGAGCTACAACTCCAAGGAAACATACCTGAAGGTTGTAATTTGCTCCACAGAATTATTAAAGCATACTGCATCTGTGGATAAATCCTGAAGGAAAAAAGAAAAAAGAGCAGAAATGTACAGGAGGAAAGAGACCCTGGAAAAGGTTTAGAAATAACTTGACTATTAACTTGACCTTTAGTGATAGATCCTAATTACTTGTAAGCATATATAATAATTGTGAATATTGCCAGGCAGTGGTGGCACACACCTTTAATCCCAGCACTCTGGAGACAGAGGCAGGCAGGTCTCCAGGTTCAAGGCCAGCCTGGTCTACAGAGCAAGTTCCAGGGCAAGCCTAGGGATACACAGAGGAATGCTGTCTTGAAAAGCCAAAAAAAGTTTTAAAACAATAACAATTCTGAATATTGAAAAAATAAATTATCTCTATTTTCAAGAATGAAAATAAGATACAGATATTTAAGGCACAGATATTTAGTAACATAATGTTTAAAAGCTCATTAAATGTTCCTACAACATAGTGTCATAGCTTTAGATTAGCAAGAACCTCGCAACACAGGCACCTACAGCGAAACTGCATTGTCTTTAAAATGGAAGGAAGGCAAAGTCATTTGAATGAACCCACAGATTTCTGGACTTTTCTCTTCTATCTTCTTCCCATCCTAATATCTGTCATTTTTTCGTCTTTCAATTTGAAAACCCACTCACCATTAAAATTATGAACGTAAAAATTATGAAGTTTTGTTATTGTTCACTTCTCAAATGTTACTTCTATTCAACTACATGAGTTTACCTTAGAAAAACTATCAACATTTAGAAGGTGGCGGAGACTAGCTGTCATTGATATGTATAGACTGTAAAACTTTGTAGAAATCCTTAACTGTGGGTGATATTACCTATATGCCCACTCCCTTTTCATCATCTGCTTGCTCCTTTTGTTTCTTTTTAATGAGATATACAGCTATCATTTCTGTAAGATGTAGATATCCACATGGTTTGCTAACAAAAAGCTACTATGTACAGTTTAGATAAAGGGAAAATAAAGAGAAGGACTGGATAGCTCTGAAAGGTCAAGCTAGTTATCCCAACTGTTGGTACTTCAAGCCACTGGGCAAAAAGGCAGCAAGATGGCTGGGCACATAAAGGTACTTGCTGTGAAGGACAGCAGCATATGTGTTTATACAAACATTACACAGAGAGAGAAAGAGACAAACACGCATACACACACACACACACACACTAAATTAATAAATATTAAAAAAAGTATTCCTTTTAGCATTTTAAAACCCCAAGAATTGATATCAGATTTTTTTGGAAGCAGATAATCTTGAGTTTAAATCTCAGCTCTGCTACTTGTAAGCCATGTGACCTACACTAATTTACTTCTCCTCTCTCATGGTCTTTAATGTACACTTCTCTCACCTGCATCAGGGAGGTAGTTACAGCAGAAAAAGAATGGCATGGCAAGGCTCAGGTAGTTGGATGTAGATGACTACAGCTTTAAGAATTTGCAGGCATTTGGCCCTCCTCTGCATCACAGTCGCCCTATAGTATCTTGGGAGCATGTTATTTCAAGAAAACCCCATTTGGTCAGGCTCATAGTCCTTTCAGGTCAGCTTTCAATCTCTGACCACAGGACCAGGGAATTGTTACATAAGTCACACTTGTCCTTGGTGCAGACTTCAGGAATTAGTTATTTCCCTTCATATATCCTAGTTTCTCTGAATAACTCTGGAATTATTGCCCTTGAATTCAGCTAAACTTCATGATGTTCTTTCTGTCATCAACCTTTAATGATTTTTATAAGTTTACAACCTCGTGTGGAAAGTGGTTCTTTGCTTAACGACTGGTAAGATTGTCATCCTCACATAACAGGATATAATGAGGAAATCCATTTTCTCATTCCCAGGCTTTTTATCCCTTTATATACATTTATCAGATCCCTGCCTGGATTTGACCCTCTAAATAAAAAGCTTCCTCTCATATCATGATCTCTCTTACCCATTCTGAAGTTTCTCTCTTTTGTTGGTTTGTGGGGTTTTGCTTGTTTGCTTGTTTGTCTTTGGAGTATTTTATCCAGAGGGTCCAACACATGCATTGCCATTATCTCCTGCTAAAATTGTTGTGATTTAACTTTCCCCTTCCCCTGTCAAAATTACGTTCTAAGTGTACTCCGGGCTTCAAACAGAATGGTCTTACTATGATTGCAGTTGCATCTGAGCCAAGGTTAGAGCTTAGAGACAGCTGGCAAAATGTTCAGCAAACAGGACCAAAGAGGAAGACTCAAAACAAAAACATGATCTGTCTGTAGCAAAGGGAAAATCTGCTGTAAGGAAGAGCAGGAGGCTAACATTTCCCCTGCTGGAGGAAAGATGAATGAAGGCTGCAGAGTACTTTTCCAGCACCCTGGTCCTCTCTCATGTCCCTCAGATTTAGAGCAGGAGTGCCCGGAAACAGTGACTGTGCTGCAGTCAGAGACTGGGGCTGCCAGGCTATGGAACTAGAGAGCATCCTCATGTTAGCATCAACACCAAGATTTGAACTTGAAATGACTCATTGTCAACCAACTGTGGAGGTACTCTGTTAACCCAAGGTCAGCATCCTAAAGAGAAATCCCTTTAGGTAGTCAATGAGAGACAGGCCTCTCTGAGCCCAGTCCTTCTCAGTCTTGTCAGGGTCTTTGGCACACCAGCCTGGCCATGGCATCACTGACTCTAGAAATAAACACCCTGTTGGTCCAGTATGTCATAGAACATGTGGACAAGGTATCCCATTCAAGTTTTCTCCGGTTTGTGAGCTATTCATGTTCTCTTCTCATGGATGGAGGAAACTAAGTTATAAGTACAAGTATAGCTGAAAACTGAGGAGTGGGGACTAAGAGACAAATGTCATAGTACTGAGCCTTATGTCCTTGCCATGTTGTCACCAGGAAGATAACAAGGTCATTTCTGGACTCTGTCCTGAAGTTAATCTGGCCTGTTGTAGTTGTTTTTAGATGAGATCATCCTGAGACTTGGCTTTTTTCAAATGCGAATGACACAGAGTTCCTTAGCACACATGGAGAGTGCTCAGTAAACCTAGCACCAACCTTGTGCCCAGACAGACAGACAGACCATAAAAGAAGTCATTAATGGGACCTTTTCTAGATGATTTGTTTTAGCTTCCTTTCCACATTAAAATAGTCTTTGCATGCCTTAATTCAAAAGTGCTTCCATATTTTTTCAGCAAGCTCTATCCTGCATCTCTCTGGGCCCTCTCTTCCTCCCTGAATGATCCTGGTAGGTTCTAAAAAGCCTTTTCCAGGCAGATAATGGGTGAAGATCATTGTATTTCGGCTCCCTGATCCATTACACTCCTGCCTTTCACCCGCATGCAAAGCGTTGTGTTGTTTTTTTCTAACAGAATAAATTAAATATGAAAGGGAATGACTAATGTAATTCAAATAAACATGTTAATGACCCTATTTTTCCATTTGGTAACTAGACCGGATGTGGTGGAATGCCAGTTTTTTACTGAGCCTGTAATTTAAAACTTTGAACAAGGACACTTTTTTCCTCTTTTATTTCCATCCTCAATTCCCAACCTCTTTTATTCTTACAGACACTCCTTACTGTCCAATTAGTTTGGGAACATGAAAACTGTCCTCATGGCTGCCTGGAGTCATGGGCGACCAGGGTGGTTCATCTCTGTGGGGTGGCTCGTGAGTCTGGAGTTTGACTGGTGATTAACCTGTCAGAGCTCTGTGCCTCTTCCAGGGCACGGGGAAGGAGGCCACTGGCACACCGCGCACCTCCTCACAAGCCTTGCAGCCTGCTTTTGCAGATTTTGCTTATGCCTGCCTGAGCTCTAGGCAGCACTTCAACACTGAAATGTGGAGCAGATGAGCTCTTCACCTGGGAACTAGCCATGCAGTCCAGCTACACTTTAGTAAGAGTTAGCTCCGTGTCTTGACAACATTTTATTATTTAAACTAAAACCGTAGCCAATTCCATGTGCCCTCAAATAACTTCTGCCCTCCACTGTTTCCTTCTTATCCAGAACATACACTTTGCACAACACCCTCACCCAACACACACACACACATACACACACACACACACACACACACACACACTACTGGACTGCTGAATGCAAAGCAAAGCCTCTCCTATCCCTCATGCCACCGATGTGCCACCTGTCTGCAGCAGTTGTCATTAGTGAGCTCAGGGGCCTGAATTTCTCCACACTGGGCATGTGCGATCTATTTCTCCCCTAGCCCTGGAATGCACTGTCCCTTTGGCATTTTGCAGGCTAGAACCCGCTATCTCTTGTTTCTTTTACTTTAGTCACTTTCCAGCGTTTGAAGGAAAACTTTTTGATGTGAGCATATTCTGTTTTGCTTTTTTTTTCCCCTAACTGATGCTGGCGGGAGGAATGAAGGGGAGAGGGGGCTCTGGCCCTGTTACTTCCTGTTTGTTTTTGTTCTAGAGAATGCAGACCATCTGTGTCTCTCCGACGCTTTTCTTATGCAGAGCCACTGTTCTCATTCTGAGAGTTAATGTTCTTAGTTTTCCTCATTTCTCGCTAAACAATTTCCTATTTCTCTTCCAAAAACTCCTAAGCCCCTCATTAAATCTTTCTTCCTGAAATTTCTTATCTTAATAGTACCTTTGGATACAGTTCTGTCCCCATTAAGGTCCAGGATACAAATTAAGTAAATGATAATGGGAGAGAGGAAAAAAGAGAGGGAGAGAGGAAGCTGTAAATGAGAGGGGGGAAATTAGGCGTGCTTTTTAAAACAGTCCGATAATTCTCAGACCCAGGTCCCAAGTCCTAGACTACACCGCTGACTAGCGCCTCTCTGTCAGGTGGGTGTGCATTTCTGTAGATTGTGTAAGTCTGTGGAAATTGATTTCCCTAAGCATGGCTTGAGCGAGTTCTTCCCAGGCTTGCTTTTGTGACCTCATGTATTGTTTGAAATTATCTTTTCTTGTGGCAATCAAATGTACTTTTTTACAGTTTTCAGAATTTGTGGAGATAAATTTTTCTAAGAGATGTGCATATACAAGTCCTGCATACTTCAGGATGTTTTGTTCTGTCTTTCAGTGCAGTTTTGCTATGCAGGGTCTCTAAGAAACTCCTATCTCCACACTTTATGGAAATCTGACTTCTCTGTATGTCGGTCAGTAAACTTAATGCCTTATGAAAATCTACCTCTGTGTATACCACTTAAGGAGTCTGTTTTCTGAGTGCCATCTTCATGTCAAATGCTATTGCAGTTTAGAACACAGGCTTTTCCTCCATTCGTATTTAAAAACAAAAATCAAAGGATGCACACACTTCATTTCTTAAGGTCAAGATTAAAAAGCTAAATGAATTCCATGTTTCAGGCTCCCAGAGTTTTATTTCAGCCAGTTTGAGCCTAACACATTCCCACAGTCCGCCAGAAAGTGAGAAGTAGTCGTGGCCTTTCTGGGGTACCAGACAAGCAAGCATTGGCTGTTTGGTATCCTCCTATTTGTCCCTGCTGAAGTGCCTTCAGCCAAACACATACCATTTAATCAGTGATGTATTAAAATGGGCCTGGTGTAGTCAGCAATAGCTAGGCCAAAATCGATTGGCTATTTTTACAAAGAAAAAAAAGAAGCAATGTTCTTTTAATCTGGGCAAATCAAATTGTGCCTGCTTGCTGTCCACCTGTAGCTAAGTGTAGGCAAGAGTGCTCTGCTTGAAGTCAGTGCTTCCTTGTACATCTTTATTCATGCTTATCCACCTGGGGCTGGAGCGCCAGGGCATCTTCAGAACTGCGTTTTGCGTTTTCCCATTCACGTGAGAAAATGTCTTCTCTGTTTCTCTCAGGGAAAAAGAAAAACAGAACAAAACAAAACAGATTTCCTCTTTTCCCTTCTTAAAAGATTTGAATAAAACAATACACTTGGCCTCTTCTGCCCTTTAGTTTTTTTCCCTGCCATGAAATCATATCTGACTGTGACATCACAGTGTGCTGCTCCTGGCTGCTGTGTGATATATGAAGGCAAGGGCCTTAATTGGGTTAACAGGGCTCACCAGGGCGCAGGGTGGAGGGTGAGTTCTACCCTCCCAGTAGGCACTGCTGTAGGCAGTGTGAAAGAAACAGCCAGGCTAGGGAGGGGCTCCTCTCCCCAGGGATTATGAACACCAGTGCTCTATCTTTCATATGTTACCAACCAATGAAATTAATCTTTTTAAAAGGAAAAATGTAAACTCTGCTTTGTTTTTAATCTGCAAGAGAGTTGGGGGTGGGATTGCGCTGGCAGGTTTGTTCTCTGGCATTGATTTGTGACCAACAAAGGAAATGTCTACTTATGAGACACAAATCAATGCAGCCAGACTGCGAAAGTGCAAACAGAGATGTGAGAAAATTATTCAATCGTTAGTCTTCTATGGAATTTAAAAACACAGTCTTTGAGTTGTTCCAAAACCCACCCACAACCACCACCACCTGCCCCTTCCTCCAATGTAAATAGAAGAAAAGTAGGGAGGACCTCTCATGATTTTAGGAAGGGAAGACAAGGTTATAAGATTACTAAAAGACCAGCAATGTTATGAATGAATAGGAGCCCATTAGCCATATCGTTAGATGCAGTGGGTTGCTAGCTTGTGAGAAACTAACAGGTAGACCAGTTTCTGCCCAGACTGCTGCTTCTGTCGGCAGGAGCTTTGGCTACTGTAACATGCACAGCTTCTTGCAAACTTTTCATGTTCTAAAGTAATCCACTGAACTTAGTATTTTTTAAATTAACAGCAGTTAACAAAATGTACAAAAATGTAAGCAAAAGACTGAAAGGTATTTTGTGACATCACTAATTTGGATAAACTTGGAAAGGGACAACTGACCTGAATCAGCTGAAAGTATGAATCATGTTATATCTATGTAGTTTGCAATTTCAAGAGTTAACAAGTGGATCTCTTGAGTACTGACTGCAAAATAAAAATTACAACTAGCAAACCTGATAGCTATTGGCTAAATCTGTCCTTCCCACACCAACAGCCTAACATTACGAATTTGCTTAGAAATCCTATTTCCAGAGATAGCAAAAGGTAAATTTCAATACTATCCCTATTCTAACTCTCACAGACTGTGAATTATGCTAATGTCCCTTCAGTGGACTAGAAGAAAAGACTGTGGATGATACATCATTGAACACGTATTATTATAGCTTCATGGTGTCTTTATGTCTGTCAGTATCCCGTGCAAAGCCTAGGGAGACGTCGGAAGCCCAGACATACTTTCTACCTTGGTAGCCCATTCTCTTCTTCTTCTGTTCCCCTGATGAAGCTAGTCACTCCTGACCCTCTCGCCTGATCCAACAAAAGCACTCTTGCTTCTCCCTGGCCTCATGTTAGTTAGCTGTCTGAGGAAAGCAAGGGGCTGAATTGAAGATATCAGATACCCACCACATAAATTAATTAAGGATGCATTTCTGGCCAAGCCCACTGAAAACAGCCCTTTGATAAAAGTACATAACTGTTAAAGTCTGTGTTACTCTCTTATAGCTTGAAATCCAATTCTGGCAGTGTAGACCTCTGACTGAAACCCCAGAATCAGAATAAACAAGGACCTTCAAGCATACAAATAGGTCTCCACCAAGTCTCCAACAAATCAGCATTCAAAAGTTGCATTATATCTGTGAGCCTCATTTATCTGGTTTTTCAATCCAAAGCAGTTTAGGAATACCTTCAACATAGAAAGATGGGAGGAGATGGCTCTGAAAAGCTGAGGCAGCGATATCAGGTGGCTTTGGCAATGGAGAGTTCAGTTCAGTCTGTGGCAACTAGGTTGAACTGCAGAGACGAGGCTAATTCTCCAGAGAAATAACTATTTCTGACAAGCAGGACCAATGAGTATTCACAAGGATGACTCTTTGTCATAAGAAAATATTATGTGGAACCAGCATACTACAAGAACAACAATATCTAAAGAGTCTTTGTTTTATAAAAGTTTAGTATTGTGTTAGTGCTTATAGTTTATGTCATTAAAATTTAGGTGGAACATTTTATACTTACATCATTTTTATTTATTTGGTAATCTTTTAATTTGGAAAATGCAGAAATGGTTTTGTGTGGCATTGAACAACATGCTGACCAAAACTCAGCATGGACACCTTGAAAGGCTGTTTGCTCCTGAATGTCTTGTTTTCAGTCCAAGTCTCTGACAATGAGGACTGTCCTTTCCATTGACCTTAGTTATATAATGTATGCTGTCATCTGGAAGAAGGCACAGTTGCTCTTATTTAACTGGTTGGCTTTGTTAATGCGTCATTATAACTGACCAGAAACATGGTACAGGGAGTTGTTTGTGTGTTTCTTTCTTTGCTTATGCAACTTCCAAGCAGAAAATGTTCTTGAGGCCAGATGGTAAAGAACAGTCAACAGCAAGTTCTCCTCTGCAGATGTATTGATGTTTCATGTCTTTTTGAAGCCAGTTCACGTACATTTCTGAATTTGTCCTGACGTTAGTAACCCTATTTAACTGACAAGGAAAGGGGCTAGAATATTTACTTACAGGATCTCTGAGGCCCGTTGAGCAACGGTGCGGCTATATCACAGCCATAGGTAACTCAGCCTTCACCAGACAGAAGTTCATCACATGTAAAACACTTGCGTTTGTCACAAGCACAAACGTATTTTCAATGGTGTACGTTTTTAGCATTTTTCTTATTTTATTATTTTATTTATCCAGCATTTCAACTTGGCACATAAGTTTTTGTTGGGGTTGTTGTTGTTATTGTTTAATCTGCTCAGCAATTTGGAAGTTTGCTTGGAACACAGATGAGTTAAGATAAAAAGCTGTTTTTCAAAAAAAAATGCCTCTAGTAAGTAAAAATGAAGATACTATATCTGAATGAATGTGGAAAGTTGTCCCTCTGTATATTTTTAAAGCTTCTCAAACTATCCCCAGTTCTCAGCCAAATGCAGCCTACCCAGATTGCTTTAGGAAAGTAGCAATTCACAGAGCTTTGCAGTTAGCTGCATAGCAAACCGCACTCTCACTTCAGTCCCAGCTCATAGCTCCACCATTTTAGAGTATGGTGAGAGATGCCAGAGACCTACCATCTGTTTAATGGGCTAATTATGTTTAGCACATGCCTACTTCACAGTAATACCATGAGTAAGGTTGCCAAACATCATACAAATGTATATGTTTGTATATATTGATATATAAATACACACATAAATAAAGTCGTATACATATATAGTAGCATTCAGCATTTCTGCGCTTTGTTCCATATTTTCCTTCCAAGATAGATTATGGCCCTTCACTTAAGCCTAGCTAGGCATTGTCAGAGTTTGTGAGGATGTATGATGAGTGGGTCAGATTGAGAGGGACAGTGACTGAGGTACTTGAGGATTTTATATGTATGTATATATATATATATATATATATATGCATATATAATGTCTTTGCCTATTTTAGCTGTACTCTATATTTTTCCCTCTTAAAATCTTAATTTACCTCCATAGTCAACACAGCCAAACTTTATGATACTGTTTGTTTCTGTACCAAATATTTTAGCTCCTCCTTTTTAGAAGCTGAGAATTATTCTGTTTGACTGAATCTCTTAAGCATACGGCTACAGATTTTCTCTTAGATACTCTGTTTTCTATATTGAGTCTGTTGCTAAAGTGTACGTATTCTCTCCCTTTCATGATGATTGTGCAGCCCTTGACAGTGTTTCTGGTGGTCTCAGAATACTTCCAAGTTGTGTGGTCTCAGGGACTCCAGTCACTACAATTGCTAGCCAAGAAAATTATCACTGGCTCCCAAGTTGGGTCAACCTAAGCTGCTTCTTAGAAATAAGACTTAAAGTCAGTATCCAAAGGGTTTCGAGAAGTAAAAGCGAAGCAGACAGGGGGCATTCCAGGTGAAGGGAGTGAAACCAGCAAATGAATAGGGCAGAAATGGAAAGGAGCGAGTCATGAGTAACCAGAGTGCCTGGCCAGGATATGATATAAACTCTAGGAACTGGGCTTTCTGTGTGCCTCCTTTGTCTCTGTGAGGCTAGCTCTGCAAGCTCTGGCCCTGCGTGGCTTTGGGGATACATGGGCCTGAGAACTATTGGGAGAAATATCCACGTTTGTATGCCGGACGATAAACCCAACATGTAACAAAAGACCACAACATAGGAAACTATCGTGGGTATATTTCATTTTGTCTTTCCTAAGACGGATGTGTCTTTTTAAAGCTTCCTGCACTCAGAGCCGTAGAATATTTTACTGCCCTGCTTTAGCTAGAGTAAATTCTTCAAACAGAGCTGTTTTGTCTTATTTGTTTTGTTTTTGCAGATTTATGCTTACCGGAGATTTTTATAAACAAGTTAGGAGAAGGAGAAATAGCCAAGATGTAAATAGTCTAATCTGATAAGCTTTCTAGAGCATGATGGGGGCTTTGTGGGAGGATAGAGACCCTTCATCGGTACCAGAATGTGTGTTTTCATCACATCAATCTGATGTGAGAGGAGACACTGATAGACAGAGAAAGGCAGAGCTGTTACTAGTAGTTTCTCTTGGATAGATGAAAAATGATCACCTGGATATTTACTGTGTGACTCCTTGAGCTGACAAACCTGACAAGCCATGCATAGCACACGGACACTGATTAGAAGAAATCAGTGTTTTTCTGAACAAGAAGGGGGAATTGCCCCCTTTGTCTCTTAGGTAGCTCCATCAAATGCTATGACTGGAAGGAGTCCTAGGAGCCAGCCCTCCTGACACTTGTGTCTTATGTGTAGGACTGTGCATTGCATTGCTCTGCTTGTGGCTACGGAAGATTAGACATAGACAGGGACCCAGAATCTCCTGAGCCCTCAGGTAGCCCTCAGTCAAACCACCCCGCTGCTCTCTTCGGTTTCTCCGTCATCGTTCAGATAATTCTAACTTTTCTTCTTCTAGCAGCACTACATTTTTGTATCTTGATTACCAACTGGCTTCTCAATTAATTGCTTCGAAGAAGTTCATTTTATAATAATTAATTGGTGGGTTCCTATAAATGAGTCTAATAGTTAAGATGGGCTCTCAGATGTATTCTAATTACTACAAAAATGTAGTTATGCTTACCAGATGGACATCTACGTCTTCTTTTTATATAACTGCTAGAATACCTGTAAAACTGGCTTGGACCGTATTAGACCTTTCAAAGTCCTAGGGCTGCAGACATTTGTTGGGGGGCATGAATGGTGCAGTCATAGTTGCTCATTAGCCCCCTGTGAGTTGTGCCTAAGATGTGTTTAAACTGCTGTGCCTTTGTAAGGAGGTAATTCCCAGTACCATCAATTTCCCCAGTTCCCATCACCAGACCAGTACTACAGATGGATTGCCTACCAGCCTCAAAAACAGCTGTGCTTAGTGTTTGATGGTGTTTTGTTCGGGGTAGAAGAGAAAGAGCATGGTGAGTGTCTGGCATGGCTCAGCTCCCTTTCATGGATAAAGACTCCATTAGTGACAACAGACATTCAATAACTGATTATTGAAAATGGAAGGAAAAGTATTTTTAAAAAAAACCTCTGAATCATTTGAAAATATTAGCTCTAAGCTTCTGATACAATGCCGTGTAGCTTATTGCTCACATATGGTTATTATGATCTCCTTGTCAGCAATGATCCAGAAATACTTACTGTTGCAATGCAAAGTCACATAATAATCCATCTTTACACTGTAAATGCATGGGGCCCATTAAGTCCTTGCTCAGATGCCAAAGTCGCCACTGTGAAAGATTGGCTGACATAGTGCTCTGAAATTTCAGGTAAGTAGAGTCAACTCAAACAAGCGTGCAGTGAGCCTAGTTTTTGAAGCCAAGAGGAGAAGCTCTGCTCTTCACTAAGTAGGAACCATTTGACAATATTCACAATAGTTAGAGGGAATAGCCTTTTGTGAAGAAAATTGTGGTGTCTCAGGGCTGTTTTTATTAAAACATTTAGTCCACCAGCATACCAATTTTAAGAATAATTTAATTCACAAAGCATATGAAATAAAGAGAAAAGTTTAGCCCCAACAGCTGCATCCCACCACTATGATCCTGCTGTGATGCAGGGTGATTCAGTGGTCAAGACTCCCTCCCCACTGCTCTGCATTTGGACATTTGTGAGGGGAGAAAAAAAAATCCTAAAACTCATTTCCTTTACTATCCATATGGCATGTAGCAAAACCACCAGAGAATTCTAATTGAGATGATTTTTTTTTTGGCCAATTCTAGCCAGATGCTCAGGTAGCAATAAGAGATAACAGACATCTTCTGTCCCTCTTATAATTTTTCTTTGCGTTTCCTTCTCCAGTCTAAAGCTTTCCTGCTTTTATGTATTGAGTCACTTCTAAAGGAAGTAAGCAAAGTTTACCCCATTTGCAGGAGCACATAATCCTCTGACAGGTAACGATCTCAGTGGGACCTTTTTGTAGCCTATGCAACTGAGGAGCATGTGGAAGAGCCAGCACTAATCCTCAAAGGGCATGGTTTAGTCTGAACTAGTCTAAACCACTGTTTCACATTACAGAACAATCAAAGGAGAGAAGAAAGTTTTCCTCCTGTGGTCCTACCCCAAATGAGTGGCAGGATGTAACCTCTCTGTGTCTGTAATTTTCCATAAAGTTCTTCATGATATCTGTGGGTACTGGCTCCTGGGGATGCATGCTTTAAAATTATGTCCTGGTATGATTTCCCATAAGAGGGAAACATAAGGAAATGAAAAAATACAGACATAGATATCCTTGTAATATTTTTTTCTCATAAATATTTTAACTCACTATCAAGACCCCAATTTGATCTTCAATCAAATGAGTGATTTAAAGAAAAAATTATCTTTGGGGGCTGGGGAGATGGCTCATTTAGTAAGATTGCTTGCTTTGCAATCATGAGGACTTGAGTTCAGAACCCCAGTACCCACATAAAATGTTGGACATGGTTGCATGTGCCTGTAATCCCAGCATTGGGAGATAGACACAGGCAGATCTCCAAGGCTCACTAACCATCCAGCCTTCCAGAGCAGGGAGGTTCTAGTTCAGTGAGAGAACCTTTTTAGTGGAGTAAGGCAGAGAGAGAGTGACACAGGGAGACATGGACATCCCTTTCTGGCTTCCATATGTGGGTACCACTTACAGATGAAATACACACACACACACACTTTACCTTTGTAATTTTTTTAAGTCATGTTTTCTGTCTTTCCTGTCACTGAGATTGTGGGTAATCATCTTAACAGGTGGCTGGGAAGAGATCATGTATAAAAAAGACTTCATAGCTGATAGCAAAGCAGAGGATATGCTCCTGAGAGAAATGCAAAGCCATAAATGTAGTTATCCCTACCACAGAGAGAGTAGTTCAGGGACGTTGTGCAATGCTGCATGGCCTGCCTGCATGGGGAGATACTGAAGCCATGTTTTCACTTGCTTTTTCACTCCCTGGAAATTTAGGCAATAAATAGAGCCAAGAAACTTTGGAATATACTCTGGTGAAAAATAAAGGAGATGAGGAAAAGTCCTTTGAAACTCTGATTTAACCAGTGCAAGCTAGCAGCCAATACAGTGAAGTAACTGCCTCCTTTGTCTTATGGGTTTGGTGTTTCTGTACACTAGGAAAGAATTAGTGAATGTATATGCCTGGTGTGTTTGGAGCCCTTGGCTGTTTCAGATACTTTTAAGATGAATGTTTGTTTCTTGCATTTCCTTAAACAAGCTCAGTTAAACGTATTGGTTATTCCATGGGAGCATGATTATTCAATACATTAGGAAATACAGAAAAATCAATTGGGCCATCCCCTTTCTCCCTATGCACCCTCCTGTCTGTCACACTGTGTGAGGAATTGAGAGCATGTGTGCATGTGTGTGTGCATGTGTATGAGTGTGTCTGGGAGGCAGACAGATTCCCTACCTGGAAATGGCTTGCTATTATTAGATGTGCAGTTAGCAGGGGTTATGTAAGACAATTGAAGCTCTGTTTTTAACAGAGACATGATTCATGCTGCTTGTAGTAGCAGTAACCACCTCCGAATGAGACAGAAACCAGACGCAGACAAAGGCTGGAGAAATCAATGCCGACTCGGTGCAGCCATTCTCCTGATACCCTCTGCCTTTCAATCAGGGCACTTAGGTTATCAGGAAAAGAGGCTCCTGCTAATTCTGGCTCTATTCTGTCTCCTGGGACTGCTGGATAAATTCATGTGTCTGGAGCTAGGTGCAGGGAAAAGTAGGCTTCAGGAGCAGTGACATCTGCCTTTCCTCCCTAGGAGCTCGCCAGTGTTCCCTACCTGGCAAGGAACAGTTGCCTGCACCCGAGCCAGGCACAGACTTCTCTGTGTCTTCTATTCAGAAAGCTTAGGGCTTGAGTGTTGGGGTCACCCATTCTCAGAAATTTTCTCAGGTCATGTTTTCAGTTTGCCCAGGGAACAAAGAATGTGGTGGTGTTAGAACCTGTACCCCTTTATTACAGCTTTTCCCAAAACTCCAGCAGATGGAGACTTGGCTTTAAGCTCTCACACAGACTTAAACCCTTCCCTGGTTCCTTTAGACCACACCAACCCCACAGCACAGTATCCAGAGATTTTCACGTCAGCCTCACAACTGAGTAGGACAGGCAGTGCATCTCAAGACCACCTTTCAGATGCAGATGATCTTAATGATCTTAATGTTTAGTCGTAGTGTTCTTTGTCCGTGATTTTATATATAAAAAATTTTACAGCTTGAGAAAGCTGGTGACCTGACCACGGTCATGCAGCTCCTGTCAGATGCAGAAAGCATGTGCAGACCTGATTCTCAATCTGGGCTCCCTTTTTCAAGTTTGCTACAAAGTTTGATGGTAACCAGGACATTTTTTGAGGAAAAATTTTAAATTAAAAAAAAGAGAGAGAATTTTCTGCTGAAAGCCCGTTTTAGATTACACTGCACTACTTACTCACCGGGCAACTCCAAAGCTTTCCCCTCCCCTTTTCCCTCCCTCCTCCAACCCCCAAGAGTCGTCTCTGTGAATCACAATGGGAACTCAATCTTAAAGAACGCACCAGGCAACCTTTCCTGTGTCTCCCCAGTGAAGTAGAACATCTCCAGCAGTGTCTCCCTGTGCCTCCCACTGACATCCCAGAAAGATGTGGATATCTTGGGCTTCCCCCAGAACCTGGAAATAAACCACTTCTGCTACAAAAAGAAGCTGATGCTTGACTAGGAACCTCCCATGACTCAGAAAATAGCAGTCCTGCCCAGTTACACACCCTACAGGCAGGCTGCCCCTCACCCCTCAGATGTGTAAGCCACCCAGAAAGACAACTCTGACTGTACAAGTGACAGAGAACTGTCGGGCTATTTAGTTTCATCAAGTCAATAATCCCTTACAATAAATTTTCATTATAAAAATACTATTATTGATTATTTAGTGATGATCAATATCTTGATACATTCTTAAGACTGTTAACAATGAGCTATATGAAATTTCATAAATAGTCCTGCTCTTACACATGTTCTTTACCATTTAAGGTAAAATGTAAGTAAACATTCTCATTTATAAAATAATTTTAATTATATCCTCTGCTAAAATATGAAAGACTATCGTTCCCAAAGTTTTAAGGAAGAAAGCTATACTCTTCCTGCACACAGTAAAACTCCCTTCATGCACACAGACACTGTATTTGTAGCCTCAGCCTTAGCACAAACTTACTATTAGGAAATACGTTAAGTCTCTACTTCAGATAACATCTAATCTACAGAACTCAAAAACCCTTTGCTATCTGGCTGTTACGCACTGTCCTGAGTAAACCTGCCCTGGGCTTTCTGTGTTGTGGCAGTAACCAATTTATGGGGAAGATGGAACTCGCTGTTGGGGGTTTTGTGTTGTGCAAGTGGCTGCCAGGCTGCCTTAGCTTACACAACACAAAGAGTCTCCAGACTGACTGGAGATAGAGTCTGGAGTGTGGGTGAGAGGTGGCAGAGAATTCTACAGGCATTTGCTGCATGCCCTGATGATGTCTTTTACTTCCCTCGGGTTACCATGATTTAAAGATCATAAATAGAAATTTTTCTTGGTACAAAAGCAGTGTTCCAGGCTTCCCTTCATGGATTGTTTGGTGTTCCTTATTCTTTTATCCTTGTCTCTATTTGGTATCAACTAAGGCAGAACCTTGCTAAGAACAGGGCAAGATTTGCTTTTTCAGGTCTAGTCTTTTTCAAAAGCCTTAGAGACACTTAGTCGAGTTTGTGGAGGTGATGACAATAATAGTGGATGGTGTTTCTTTCCAAGAAAGTATCATGCATTTACCTGGGCCTTTACCATCCTAAACAGACCCCTACAGAAGTTAGAGTTGGATTTATCAGGCCCCCGATAACTATGGTGGCCAATAACATGCTTATAACATCCTTTTGTGTGCAAAGGCCTGCAGTAGATGTTGATGTTTCTGTAAACTATGAGACAAAATCTATTCCCTAGAGGATTGACACACTCCCAGATGACACAGAAAGCAGACAGTAAACAACAACCGTTTATCTAAATGCTAAGTCAATTTCAGAGGTCAATATTGGCAATATCGGCCAAGGAATTCTTCACAATAGTTTCATAAGGAATATGTCACTTCTATGGGCCTGGAATGGGAAGAAAGTTCTGGAACAAAGGAAAGGTAACAAAGATGACTTTCTGTTATGGAGCAGCATAGGCACTGTTACTTCCAAAACAGTGTGTTTTCAGAAGCTTAGGGATAAAAATGTATTTTTCTTTCTGACCCCTAAAAATTAACTGGCTAATTCTAAATGGAATATTAACAAAAAGAGTATTTTATAGATGCTCAGTAACTTTCATCATGGGGGGAAAACCGCTTTGTTCCATTAATCCAATGAGCTTGGACAAATATGGGTTCCTCAGCACATGCTTTATATATATGGTGAACATTCAAGAGAGAACAAAGCATGAAGGGCTGCATAAATTTATTTGACCAAGGGAACTTTCAGATTTTTCTTTTTAAATATTTATTGTGTGTGTCCTTGTGCAGGGCTGGGACAGGTACACATGGAGGTCAGGGTTTCGGAGTGGTCAGTTCTGTGTTTCTAACTCAGAGGGCCCCCAGGATTGTCCTTAGGCCTGCCAGAAATTGCCTTCACACACTGGCCCAACCTTTTTTTGGTTTTGTTTTGGTTTTTGTTTGTTGGTTTGTTTTTGTTTTTGTTTTTGAGACAGGGTTTCTCTAGGTAGCGTTGGCTGTTTTGGTAGGTCCAACTTCTTATTTAAAACAATAGTTAATTTATGTATGTGGGAGCTTTGTGTGCATACATTTCTGCACACCACATGCATACCTAATGCCAGCAGAGGTCAGAAGAGAGTGTTGGGTCCTCTAGAATTGGAGCCCCCAAAGGCTGTGATTCAACTTGTAGATGGTGGGATTTGAACCAGAACTCTCTGGAAGAGCTGCCAGTGCTCTTAGCCGTAGTGCCACCTTTTGATGCCTCCCCCATCCATTTCTTATGATGCTTCTTAAGATACTATAACCTTAAGATCCTATTTAAGGTTTTGTAACCTCACTCTGAGCTATGCTACCTGGTAGGATTTGAAAATCAAGTGAGAAATTATCTTGTGGTGATCAGTATGCTGTGGAGAATGAACAGACCACTGAGTGCAGAGAAGTATCAGTGATGAAATCAGTGGGCACAATAGGCAAGGGCTGGAGAGGAGAGCTTTGGAGGGGGGAAACAAGTGTAGAGGACCAAAAGAAAAGGAAAAGAAAAGATTGGTTCTGTCTTGAGGAATGAGAAAGAGGTGATTAAAAGAGATTAGAGCTTAGAGTCAATAAACTTAGCTATGCTAATTAACTGAGAAGGAAAATAGAGAATGAACAAGACTTGGTAAAAGTCAGGAACACTAAAGTTTGCATGAGGAAATAGTAGGCCCAAGGTAGCAGAGGGCAGCAATGGGCAGCCAGGTGGTAATCTGGATTCATGGGGTGTGAACATTAAGGGAAGCCCTGCACATAAAACTTGAGAAGGACAGGAAACCCGGAAGGTCATTGATGGGCTGAGGTCAAATTGAACTAAGATGCCTGGTGAAAACAACAAGGACCAGTGATTAACATGGTAAAAAGTAGGCTCTGTAGGCATTAAGGAAGCTGAGTGTAAAGCTGGGGGTGGAAGAGATGGAGTGACTTGTGAGGCCTCAAAAGAGTAATTTAAAAAGAGGATGAGGGCCAAGTAGTAGCTGAAGAAGGGTAGTGAAGATCTGTTGAAAAGAAGTGGTGGGCCACTTCTTTTGTATTGCCTGCCAGAGGCCTCGAGTTCAGTCCCCAGCATGAGGGGAGGGTGTGAATCATGTGTACAGAGTTTTAGGAAGTACAAAAGGTTCCAAAGAAGGCAGGAGAGGCCCGCGATGGAGTTTCTAACAAAAGCCTGTGGTGAGGACCCCAGATGAAGAGGACAGGAACGAAGGCAGGAGGTCAGTGGGTTAGTGATTATGAGCTGCCATTAGTCCATGCCTCGGGGCAGTGTGATTAAAACCTCATGTTACATCCTGGTTCCCTTCTCTCCTGATTCATGGCCTATGGCAAGTAACTATCTTTACTAAACAATCTCAGCTTGCCTTGTCTGTATATAAAGTAGGAACGTAATACCTTTGAGAGGAATTGTAAGACATGAAGTTAAACAATAAAAGGAAAAGAAAATTTGCCATGTAATAAGCATTTAGATAGTGGTAGCCAAAATTGTCACTGAAGTGAGGGAACAGAAGAGGAAAGTGAAATTCTCCCAGAGTGTGTTATCTGGGGCAATTCTACTATGATATTTCACAGTACCTGTTTTTCCAGTAAACCACAAAATAGTTGGTACAGAAAATATAATACAAGAGAAAAAGTGTAAAAGACAGATACCAAAAAACATTCTGCTCCACAAATCGTGCACCAGTTAGGATCATTATTTCAGAACTGAAAGAGACCTTATAACCAGGGCTTGTGGCAGGCTCTCTGGACAGGAAGGGGTCAGTTGAAAATGACTTAGGAGGGAGAGGATAAGATAGGGTGTCCTGTCACTAGAGTTTCACTGAAGCCAAAGCTTACTGTGCCACTATATACCACCTGATTCCCAATTCTCTAATTTTAAATAAGAATCAACTACCTGAAGCACTAAGGCTTTGGGATATACCAGCTCTTATTGACAGTCTTGTGAATTGTCAAAAAGGAATTAGGGGTCTCTATGGAGAAAATTAACATAGATTTACTGTGACAAACAGTTGGACTCTGACTCCACTCGAAGTTGGCAGGGCCATCCCAGGGGTCTTTGAGCCATCAGAGGTATTTCTCCTGGACATGAATATTAACTGGTGGTTAATTAATGAGCTAAAATTTAAAACTGGAAATGGTTCTCACAGCATGAAAAGCTGAAGCTGGGATTCCTGATCAGTCTGTCTGGCCATGCTGCTTTTAGTGCCTTACTTGTTTTAATAGTTTTTTGCCAGCTTCCATCAGGTGGGATTAGTGTGATATCAACTTGGGAATTCGTTTTAAGTAATTAGTTAAAAAGTTAAAAGTCAAATAGATTTCTTTAACAGGTTTGATGGCTTCCCAGGGTGATGAGTTCTGTAATTCCCACATTTTTCTTCTCATGAGGCTAATATAATTTTAAAGGATCTTGAAATCATAAAACTCATCCCTTCTTTTTACAAATGGATAAGATGATCCACCTAGAGGTTAAATGATTCACCTAAGGTCATCCAGACAGTTTTAGAATTTCCTTTCCATTCTCTTTAATCACACACACACTATATTCCCTAAATCACCTAACTACTCGCTATTTCTTTTATTGCATCTACCCTTGTACTGTGAAATCTCTTATCCTTCGGATTATGAGCTAGTGGGTCTTTGGCAATTAGTAACCCCTCACCACTGACTCACCACTTCATTTAGAGTGAAGAAATGAGGGAAGTAGAACAATTTTAAATTTACTATGATCTTTGAGACAGCTTCTTCTACACCTGGGAATTGCTGTTAGACAATTAAGGTTAGTAAAGCTCATTGAATTTCTCAGAGGAAAGGTGTTATTTGAATTATTACCAGATAATTATTGTTAAAAATAACAATAATGTAAAAATGGGAACATGGCATGTTTGAGACATCATCATTTTTAAATTCGAAAACTTGAGAAAAGTCAATGGAGATCTAGAAACAATTGTTTGTTGTTCACAATGTACTCAGTGTCAGAAACTCCAGGAATTCTAATGTCTGATGACTGACAAATTGGCCCAGAATCAGAGGCCCTGTTATTCAGCCGAGCTGCCCCCTCGAAAGCAAACTCCTATTAGAAAAGAGAATGTCAGAGGTAAGACCTGTGGTACCCAGGCCTGTAGCATCAGCATCACCTCAGAACTTGCTGGAATGCAGAACTGCAGACTCCACTCAGATATGCTGAATCAGAAATACTGGTGATCCGTGTGCTAGTTAGAACTTGAGACTGATATAAGACCTTCCCATCTTTAATTAGAAAGGAATTAGGAAGGAACTATGCATATTAGTAGTTTCGAGGCCAGTTCCTTCCCAGTAACTCTGAACTTTCAAGGAAATGACTCCCTGTGTGGTCATGGCAGTAACCAGCAATGCACCTGTGCTTTGTGAGAACTGTTTTACAGTGATAGGAACAGTCAGAAGGACCTGTGTTTGGATTCTATCCTTGCTGTCTTCAAGCTTTCTAATCATAGACCTTTTCATGAGCTTCCTGAGTCATTGTTCCTTCTTTGTACACTGGGCATATTAATCAACATAGCTAAGAAGGTTAAATGAAAATGTTTTTATATCTGTAATTGTGTAGTCCTTGATAAAATGTAGACATCCAGGAAACAGTTACTGTTGTTTTCGCTGTCTTTTCTGTGAGTTTTCACCCCAAAAGTACCCTCCCACTTCACAGTCATTTGGTGACTCTGAGGAATGAGTAGCAAAGGCCATACTGAAGTCAGACCTCAGTAGATAGTTCTTCACGTGACATATGGCATTTTGTTCTGTAGCATCTCTACTCTGAACCAGCTTCCAAGGCAGGTGTGTTGGGCGAGACACCAGCAAAGCAGCAGGCTGAAGGGAAATGACCCTCTGTCTGTTCTGCATCTGACACCATCACAAAACTTGCCGCGTTCTAAGGGCAGAGTTTTTATTGCAGTGCTGATGTAAGGGGCAAAGAGAACAGCTGGATTTCCAGACACTGAGTAGAATTGTAGCACCAGCAGCCCCTCGAAATTACCTTTTAACTTAAAAACTGAGTACACTGGCTATGGAAGTCATTAAAAGGGAATAAATATGAAACCCCGTGAAGTCATTTTCACTGAGTCTTTTTTAGACTATAACTACCCTTTAAGCAATAAAACATGACGGACCATGCGGTAGCACTGATTAATGGACCCTCAGATGTGTGCAGGCACCTGAGAGGGGAAATAAGGAAATAGGGGTAGATGATAGTTTGCCAAAAACTGGAAGATCATAGCAGCAGGATGTGAAGGAGGAGGGTTTGATTAAAGGACAGGAGGATTATGGCTCTGTTTAATTACAAATTTCACACGTTTAGTAAACTATTAGGTGCACTGAACATGTACACTTATCTAATTACATGGAGGATATCTGTATGTTGCCAGGTAATTGTTCACTGCAATGTGGGAGAATATTGATCAGTGATTTTCTTTATTATCTTAATGTAGTTGCCAGGAGATAAAAAGAAGAAAGTTCAGTGGGGCGAAGAGTTAATAATCTCTAGCCATACGGTGGGTTAGAAAGAACAGTGAACAGCTTGTGAGCCCCGTTTTGCTGGTTTCTGGGGCTACTAAGGTAAACGGTTCCATGCATAGCGCCTCTCCACTGTACCAGCCAAAATGAGTTTGATAAATATTACTGTCTTCTGCTGCTGGGTAACAATGAGTTGGTTAGCCCTTTGGTACTATCGGCTAATATTTAAGAGGAAGCTTTCCTAGCCAGTGATAAATGACTGATAGGCCCTGGAAGATATGTTTTAATTGTTGTGGTAAGCACCACTATCCCAAGACAGCTGTTTTTGGTTTTAGTTTGGTTTGGGGTTTTCCTTTGTTTGTTTGTTTGTTTTGTTTTAGCTTTTCATTTAGGACTGAGAAAAGATGATTGTGTTTGAGGTCAGAGGAGGAATGGAACAAATAATATTTCTTCCATCTCTGGAATAAAACAAGGCAAGAAACTGAGAAGAGACTTGGGGCAGCCATCTGCACGTTTCTACGAGTAAATCATTAAATGAGGAGGGGAAAAAAAAAAGCGCAAATGTAAACACGTCCAGAGCACAAATAGTGAGCAAAGCTTGCTGGAAAAAGAAGTGTTAATGCAGCAAGACTGCCAAATGGCTATGATGAATTTAAACGTAGAATTACTGCAGCCAGTTTCCACCAGGAACTGTAGCTGGTAATGTTAGAGAAATTTGCTTCTTTGCTTTTATGATCTGCCCTCATTTTAAGGCATTATTGAAACATAAAATGGTATTTATTTGTTCTGTCTGTTGAAGCTAATAAGTTAAACAAGTTTGTTATTTTTGAAGCATAGTATACACTCAAACTCTCCCTCCCCGGTCTGGACATGGCTATTGGTGGGCTGGTGGGCCTTTTGGTGTTTCGCAGGCACTGACAGTTATTTAAAGACACAAGAGCTTTTCTATCAGTTGTCCTTGCTTGGTTATTAACAAGCATAGGACCTTTAGCAAGTAGGCTCCCTTAAGCTCCTCATCTGAACACAAGGACAGTGGAGTTGATGAGCTTCAAAGTCCTTCCAAGCAAGATTCCTATTCCCTTGGAATTTCACTCAGCCAACAGCAGCCGATCACACAACATATTCAAGGCATTGCCTATACAAGACACTGTACCCTGGAGGCAGGAGAAGAGGTGTGGTCCTTATTCTATACACCATAAATAGGCATTGCCAACACCCCTGTAGCCAAGAAATGCATTGGACCACAATTCTATCTGACACTAGAGCCTTCAGGATGAAGACCCAAAATTCAAAGTGGCTGACCATGCTTAAATTGGCAGGACAATGGACAGCTGTGTGGAACTATGATTGGTCAAAATGAGTGTGACCTAATGGTAGCAGACTGAGCACAGGAACCCAGCAAGGCCTGTCTGTTCAGATTCTTGCTGGCCTCTCCATGCAGCATTCCTTCTTCCTGGTTATGGACAGGACCATTTCTTAACCCGGGGTCTTAGGATCTACTTCCAAACAAGGTATGTCAGAACATTTGTAGCCTATTCCTACACAGAAAGGCACAAGAAGATTAGCACGATATTTTTAAGCTTTTGGATGTGCTTTTAGGAAAGGGCTTCAAGAAATCTCCTTTTTGTTTTTCTGTGACTTTCCTTATGATGAAAAGAGGCAGGAAAGAGGAGGACAAGAGAGGGGTAGAGAGAAAGTTTGCTTCTGACCTGATGCCTCCACTCTTCGGTAGTGTCTGTGCTTTCTGGAAGGGGGGAAATAAATGATACAGATGGTGATTGGACTTGGTTAAAGGTGCCAGGGTATCCTGTCAATCAGTGCTTGAGGGTTCAAGGGCATTTCCCTTTGAGAAATGCTACCTAAATGAGATGGCATTTAATGACCCTTAAAGAAGCTATATGTAGACATTGGAATGAGAGAAAAATGGTATGAATGTGTGGGAAAGAGTGGGGCTTTGTGATGTATAGAATAAACTAGGGAATAGAACTGAAAATTGGATTGGGGTCCCCTTGTAGTGTACTCAGTGGTAAGTTGAGAGGTTGAATTTAATACAATCAATAAAGGAGTTTTTTTACGCTAAGGAGGAATATGTTTAGGCTGGCATCTTAGAACACTATATAGCGATAGTAGAAAGGTTGAATATTCATATAAAGTGAAGAGAAATCAGAAGAATGGAGGCTGTCAAGAGATGTTCTCACATGAGCTGGTACCCATAGTGTTGGGTACCCAAAAGAAATAGATTCAAGAAAATTGGCCAGAGGAGGAACCTCTGGGTTTGGCGGCTGACTGGATATGAAAAGGCAAAACCATCAGGATAACTGCTCAACTGTAGACAAACTACAGAGTAGTGGAGGTAGCGTCAAGAGTGAGGAAATGAAAACCCTGGAGAAGCAACAGATTTTAAGGAAAGGACAGTGAGGTCTATCTTAAAGTTTCTAACTTAAAAGAGTCAGGTAATATTGAATGGAGGTGAAAGTTTCCTAGAATAGAGATCCTGGATTGCTCATCCTTTCCAAGGGTCTACTAGGTACAATATGTACACCAGGTGAACAGATGATGAATGCACTGGTCACCCGCTGAATTTAGAATATAGGTCTGGGGCACTGCAGAAAGCAAAAGCTCGAGAAAGCACTCTGGGACAGCACTTGGTGAGGTCTGGGAAGGTTTTCCAGACAAAGCCAGTGGCGGCGGCAAGAATATTAAAGAATTTATCTGTCGAGGGAAAAGGAGAAGGAAAACAAGCAAGTGCAGGAGATAGAGCAGCAGACTGGAGACAGGGAAACAGGACAGTGCCCTGCCCCATCACAAAGGTGGTTAAGTTTCAGGGACAAAGTAGACCCTGAGCAGGACCCAAAGGGCAGAGATTGGGGATAAGAAGAAGCAGTGAGATGGGGCCCTTGGAGACAGATCATAATCTCCCCTTGCTGAGGCTGTCCTCCCTGGGGCTAAAACATAATTCTGTTCTCTTCAAGAGGGACATAGAGAAGGCAAGAATTCAAACCAGCTAGGCGAGTGTTGTCAGGAGAAGCAATGACTGAGTAGTAGAGAGAGAGACTGAAGGGGATTAGACATACCAGAACTGTGACACACACGGCATGGCGGAATACTGCGCAGCCTCTGAAAAGAAGACAGCCTTGTCGTTGCCACGTGAGTGAGCCTGGAAAACTGACTGCAATAAGCCAGCCTATAGAGACAAATAGAGCACAATCTCTGCTATATATGGAAAAAAAAAAAGGTGAATTCAGAGAAGCAGCAAATAAAATGGCGGCTAACATAGGCTAGGGGAATGTTGTTCAAAGAATACAAAAATTTTATTTAGACATTTTTCTAGCTTAAACAAAAATTTTACCCTAGACAAGACAGATAAGTTAAAAGATTTTTTTCCCCCTTTCTCTTCTTTATTCTCTTCCTCCAGGCAGCTGCTGAGATTTACTGTTTGTCTACCCTAGGATTAAAAACATATATATTACCACACGACATAAGTATGTAAGGTAATAAATATGCTAATTAGCTGGATTTGTCTATCCCACAACGAATACAAATCTCAAAACAATGCATTAACATTATGTGTGCCACAAATAGGTTTAATTTATGTCCGCTAACAACCAACCAATACATGGAAAATACCAGAAAAAATTGGCTGGGCCAAGTTAGGATGACGCAGTCCCCAGTCTCTCCATCCTAACTCCCACTCAACTTCCCAAAAGTACCCATCTGCACTGACAAGATGATGCCTGAGACCATCCCAGGAGTGAGCAGATACACTGTGACAAAGCCCCTTCTCTGTCTTGCCACCTTCTGGAACCAGCTGCGGTCATGTTCCTTGTATCTCTCTTTTTAAAAACGATTAAATTCATGAACAAAGCAGCCAGAATTGTATCCTACTCATTTAATGACTTTGTTTATTTTGTTGTTTGTTTATGCTAGATGCAGCCACTCTCTGCTCCCTGCCCCAATGAACATCTGCACTAGGCCCAAGCCTTGGAGTGATTTACCCGAAGAGTGACACCGTTTATCTGGAAACTACTGTAAGTCCATTATGCCTCCTGTGAATTAGCTTGCTTTGCTTAATAGGCGGTGATGGTAGTGGTGGTGGTGGTGGTGGTGATAGACCACAAATTGTAAAAGCATGTAAAAGTTCACATAGTTCATCTCTTAGGTGCAGCAAACAGACCAGGTCCAATACCCGCAGCAGATTTCAGCTACCAGCACTCACTGCATGCAGGTCTGGGTACTGTTCTCTCCTGTCTCCTGTGGTTGTGTCATTCTGGATCTCTCACACCTGTCAAGGGCTGGAGCTGTTCTGTTTGGTCATGTGTGCCTCTTCCCATGATGGCGGTGGCTGTTCTTCCTGTGTTCATAGCTTATCATGTGATAGTCTGTTGAATCTCATGGTTACTTGTCATTTCATGTCACCCTGGTCAAATCTATGAGCCAGCTCAGCTTGCCTATGCCTACATGATCTCTGGAATGTACCCCATGCTGTTGCCTCCTTGCAAGTGTAAAGAGCCAAGGCTTCCTTTTGAGATTCTGGGCTCCTTTCACCATATTTTCTGCCAACCATGGCAGCTCTGCTCTGCCCTCTGGATAAATGGCACTATGTGGCTGATTGGGTTCCTTGTATACTGGGCATTTCTGTACAAGTATAGCCCTCACAAGGAAGTGTACAGATATAAGATAGGGCAGGAGATTCAATATCCATGGGAAAATAATGAAAATCTATTAACCGATCATGTTAAAACTTAATAGGTGAATATGTACTTTTTTTTTCACTAATAAACAGCCAGAAAATTGAATTGTTTAGAAGCTTATGAAACTGTGCTTACAAAATAATTATGCATTTTAAAGTGAAATCTCGTTTTAATTGTGCTTACAAGTCTTCCTGTATTGTATGAGGCAGGAAATGGGATGGTGTTTTCCTAAAGTCTGGAAAACCCTGAACCTGGGAGTGTAATACTCCTCTTAGGTAGGATTTTCACATTCATACTACCCATGTCCTTAGCTTTCGTTGCACACCTCGAACTCAAAGAAATGAAGCTAGAATTTTGTGGGGTTTTTACCTTTAATGCATTTGGTCTCTTTGAAAATAATTGATGACAACTGGTATGTAGCCTTGCTAGCCAAGATTGGGAATGAAGGGCATTGAGGGACTAGGAGCTAAGAATAGGAGAGAATGACATAAATTGTTTCTTCAGCATATAATCACACAGGGAACTTACTTGCATAATTTGTCCTTACACTCAAGTGCAAGGAGTCCCTTAGAAATTCTCACATCTAAATGGTTTCTCACATCTGGATTTTTCTTCAACACAGAGTAATGCCTGTGCCATGCTAGGATATAGACTGGTATCAGAGTTTGTGTATTTTCTGCAACACCTGCACTCTTACAGAAAGGGGAGACCTAGACCTAAGGACTGGGATCTGATCTTTCTTGGAAATTACAAGGAAATCCACAGTCACCTGTTTTTGTCACAGCAAAGTGTTTCGTCTTTTCCTGGTCCCCAGAAAAGGGATAGGTTGAGTTATAACCTTAATAGTCTCCACTGTTCAGAAATTGCTTCTTTACATACACAAAAGATATAATCACTAAGGTGGGAAAAATGTATGAATATGAACTTTGCAAAAGTGCTTTTTCCTAGGGGCTTCCAGTGCTCTGCACCTGTTCTCAAAGTTAGAGAGGTGATGGTTGAAGCGGGTGCTGGATTTTAACACATCACCTGCACATGTGCTCAGGCCCGCCTCCTTACTCTCACTGTTGTGATAATTAAATGAAATGATGTATATATAGGGCCTGGTACAGCAGGGATGAGTATATCTTCTCAATCCACTAGAATGTACTGAGTGTTCACTGGGTGCCAGACACTATTTTGGGCACTGGGATATGGTAGCAAGGAGCACAAACAAATCCCCACTTGTGAGTGTACATTCAGTTTCCCTGCTCTATAAATGGCAAACAGGCAAAATAAGGTACAGGGAAGCTAGCAGAGGACTGATTTCATTTTATTTTATTCTGCATTTTCCTTCCGGAGAATATATTAAGAGGAAAGGGCGAGAGAAATGTAAAAGGGAAACAATAGGTAGGCTGATGGATCTTGCCAACCCAGCTCTCATTTCCTGCCCTAATGCATGCCCAGAGACCTCAGGTCTCCAGTACCCAGGCTTACTTGTTCTCTTGCTTCCGTTAGAATCAGGCTAAAGAAGACTTCTGTAAGAGACTTGAGAGTGGTACCATCAAAAAGTCAGACTGTCAGGCCCTGCCTTAGGGCCATCCAGACTCCTTCAAAAGCTGTGCCCTTCTCTTGCCTTCTATTTAACTGGTTCAATGAGATCAACAACTCCCCACTGTTTACAGTCTCTGGTGCTTCACCATCCTTGGGAGTCCCTTAGGCTCATCTACCCCTCAGATCCCAGTCCCTTCACCAAACTCCCTTCAGTGAAATCCTTTCACATGTGTCATTTATTTTCTGCCAGGATCCTGACTACAGTGAGGGAGGAAAGACACTGAAAAATATTGTAAAATCAGCCCTGCCAAGAAGAAGGGGAAAAAAATGAGATAATAAAATGCTTTAATCATGAAAACATTTTAAATTAATGTGAGAATATTGGGCCAAGTCGTGAAAGGATAAATTGTAAGGAGGCGTGATAGGCAAGAGTCCTGTAGGTTGCTTTCTGTGAATAGACCATAGTGTTCGCGTTGATGGGCTGCTACAGGCCAGATGCAGCTCGCCTGACCCTCAACTCCGAGGAACTCCCAGTGTAGCTACAGCAGTGACAAACGTGTGAACAGAAGAGGTGAGGGTGCCATAATGCCTTCTTTATCCACTACAGTTAGCCTTTGACCTAGATATTCCAAATATGCTAGGATGAAGACGCCTTACTTCTGCAACTAACATGTTCACCACAGGACTTTTTTTTTTTTTTTTTCCAAAAAGCTCATTAGGAGCACCTGCTCCTGAGCCAGCACTGTGCTAAACAAAGCCCGGCTCATATCCTTTATTCTTCACCGTGGCCCACAACTGGAAGACAGCAATGTTCCCATTTTACAGATGGGGAAGATAAGGGCTCAGAGATGCAGAATAACCTGCCATGGGCACATGGTATTAGCTGGTGAAGCTCAGTTTCTCTATGTCCCTTCCCCAGGTCAGAGTGGTGGAGACTTTTAATTTTAGCCCCTCTCCCCTCCCCAAACACTTTACAGTTGTGGAGGACAGTAGGAAAATGGTTACCACTCCAAAAAGGCCAAGGAAGGCATCACTGATCTAAATTACCCTGATCTAGCAACTGAGTAATTATTTATCAAAGGGAGGTTCTGACTAATTCTTTCCTATCCAACCAGGCTGATAAGTGGAAAGCTTGTTAATGTGCAGGAGAGGGTGGGAGCCCAGTGAAGGAAGAGAAGTGGGGGAGAGAGATAGAAGAGAGCACTCGCCTCTCAACAGACCCTGGAGACTGATAAGAGCTCGCACAGATAAAATATTTATTTTTCCATATGTTGCAGAAAGCACAGCCATAACTGTATGTGTGCAATATGTGCGAAGGAGTGTGAACTATATACATCCAACACCAGCGAGCTGCCTAATTTCCATGCATTTAACATGCTTAATACCTAACAGCGTACCCATATGCTTTAATGCATATTTCTTTGCACAAACAATATGGTCTAGTTAGGGAAGAGCCAACATCCTCCACAGCCCCACTCACTGCTATGTTTCAGCCCTAAACTTTTCTGTCGGGGCCAGCAGAGGGAGAGTTAAAAAACAGAAGGTTCTGCTGGCTAGCTCAGCTGCCCTTCACCTTAAAACGCCTTCCTATTTCTTGAAGCAGCCTTTTTCTCATAACAAAAATGTTCACAGTGGGGAGATGAAAATGTTTTTGTTCTCTTTGGACAATTGGGACATGTTCAGTCAGAATGTCAGAGCTGACCGTTGAAAGGCGGGTGCCTGTGAGCACACTTTTTTTCCCCCTTTCTTTCTTTTTCTTTCTTTCTTTCTTTTTTTTTTTTTTTTTTTTTTGAATGCAGAGCTCCACCAGTGTGGCGGGAGGAAGTACACAATGATTGGCCTGTTTTTCTGTTGAAGTGTTCAGGGTACACCCAGTTTTGCTTTGCATATATTTACGAAACATCTGCCCTTTTCTTGTTCTGAAGTCTTTCTCCCGCACAGCCCCCTTTCCCCTTTCCCCCCGGGTCCTTCTTTGTTGTTGTTGGCTTGTCTGACTTTTTCGTTGAAGTTTTCATTTTCCGGGTGAGGGACGACCTCATCAGAGTGTATAATTTTAACAGGGAGAGAGAGAAAGAGAGAAAGAGAGAGAGAGAGAATACACAGCAGGCGGGGGAGAGAACAAACTTGAAAGAGACTGAGAGGCCAGAGAGAGCTTGGCAAACCAACCTTTGGCATGGTGACCAGGCGGAAGGTTCTGGTAGGAGTTTACCCTCGGAAATGCTGCCTAGAGTCAGCCAGTGTGCTGCTGCCCTCTACAGGTGCCAGGGGATAATGCAAGCTATATAGGCTTGTACAGACGTATCCTCAGATGTGTTATGTTTATACAATCCTTTTTATGCAACCGAGGAAGGCATTTTCAGTTAATTACAAGAGAGCTTCCTCCTTCCTCCTTAATAAACCTCAAACTGCAAAAAAAATGGATCATAGAACAGCACCTGTGCATGTCAGCCAGACTGGCATTATATGTAGATATTTCTTGGCTTCAGAGAAAGGAGTCCGAAAGAGTTGTGATGAAAGAGGCTAGGATGGGAGAGGAAATGCCAGACATAGTGCAGTGCTCTTTCCTGTGAAGTTGGGGAACAGTCAATGGTGAAAGCATATGTAAAGCAAATGAGGGAAGGATTCTTAAGCAAATGAGGGAAGGAGCCAGGTAGGCTGGTTTTGAATATGTTTTACCTGCAGAGCTCCATACCTGCCACGGACAGGTCCAAAGGTGGACAGAAGGTGGTACACGAAATGTCAGGCAGGTATCAAAATCTAATCAGGACAAGCAAGGGCATAAGCAGGGCAGTTGTTCCAGGGTTAAAGTCATTGGCTGCCTTAGTGGGGCACCAGTGGAAGAAATCACCTTAATTCTCTGAACTATGCGTCCTGAAACTAGCCTAAGCCTTGTCTGTAAGTACTAGAGGTCATTTTCTTTTCTGCCATCACCTGATAATGGCCATTGGTATTTTGTCCCTATGTTTAGATGGATTGCAAGGACCAGCCACTCTTATTAAATACTCTTCATGTAATCGATGAGAAAGCAACCAATCGAGGTTGATTCCACTGCTGCATAAAAAAAACTAGGAAGCTGAATTGAGATTCAGACTGGGACTAGTCTCCGAATGTACTTGAATTTCAGCTCTGTTTAATTCCATCAGCAAATGCCTCTTAAATGGCTGCTGTGTCTAAGTTGCCCTGGTTCGTAGGATAGCATAGAATAGACAGTAAACTCTGGGAGGACAGGACTCAGAGTGCTCAGCCTGTGTGGCACATCACAGCCGTACAGTATTTGTAAAATGAATGTGTGAATGAGGGGAGGAGCAGAAAGACAGAATGGAAAAATGGATGAACACTAGAACTGTAACGCCAACTAAGACATTCCGCTTCCTGCAGAAAGGTTATTCTCTCCTAGAAGGAATAACACACACCTAACCATTATTGAAATAAGACTTAGTGAGTAAAGGAAGAAGAACGCAACCACTGAGGAGCTTCAGAGTGCTATGGAGAAGAATCATCCTGTCTGAAATAGGCGAATCACAGCAGCCTAACATACAGACAGCGTTTAGTAAGTGTGAGGGGTACATCTCATTTCATGAGGCAGAGATGAGAAAAGGCTGTTCAAAGCAAGAACAGTACTGAGTAAAGGTGAAGAGCCAAGAATGTGCTTTCCAGAGCTCTGGAAATGATAAACGAACTCCAAGTGGCCAGTATATGAGGCCCATGAGACAACGTAGGACAGATTAGAAAAAAACAACTGACCTCAAATGCCAGGCTAACATGTTCCTGTGGGATTTAGTGAATGGACAACAGAGGACTAGGGTCGTGGAAGATGGAGAGCAGGTTAGTGAACATCTGTACAGAAGAAAGTGCTGAGGCAGTTGCCTGGAGAAGAAGCAGGGCGGCGAAGACTGCAGGGTGAGGTGGTCACTGGACAGAGAAAGGTGCACAGTGCAGCTGGGTTTTCAGCCTGACACCAGAGCAGGCTGCTAGAAATAGACACCGCAGAGGAAACAAAGGGTGGGGAGGGGGAGTTTGATGTGGAGTCTTTCATCTTGGATTCTTTCTTAATCTGAAAACCAGAAGCGCAGATTCTTGGGAGTCCAGGTAGGCACATGAGTTGAGGGTTGGCCCCAGAGTCACCCGTTCAGTAATGGATAAGGCATTGTAGCTTGGTTCTGTTATGTTGGCTTTCTCTACACTGAGAAATATATCCAAAAGTCCCTCCCCCCACACACTCTGATCTTTACCATGCTATTTCTGCCTCATGCCCTCTGAAGAAACAGATTTGATTTCACAACCTGTTGGGCTAAAAACACAGCATACTAATCATAACACCATATTCTGCGAGGGCAGATTTGACTACCCAGTACAACACATTTCAATAGGAAATATTCTGTATACAAGCCCAATGCCATGCTCATGGAAACAAGGGGAACATGGAAATATAGCGGCTTACAACAGATTATGTACTGCACATAATCTATTCCAAAAAAAAAAAAAAGCCACACTCCGCGGTTACATAGTGACAGAAAAAGACACAAAGCCACAGAAACTGGGATGTGTTCAAGGAAAAACTCATCCCATTTTAGGGGTCTGGGGTCCATGTGCTATAAATGCTGATTTGTTTAGTTACCATCGGTTGCATTGTCATAGGGAAAAGAGTTATGAGCTGACTGAAAGCTGAATTATTTCATGTTCTGTTCCTGGCTAAATAACGACATCATCTTTCTACTTCCTATCAGCAGTCTCACAAGGCAAATACCAGTCAAGCTCCTAAACGCCGGGAGCCTATACTAAACCAAAGAGCAAAGAGAATCTCAAGGCTGGGATGACTAAAGAGAAGAGTGGCCAGTATGTGTGGGACACCTTCCCTCTTTACCTGCTAGAACCAACTGTCTTTAGTTGCTTTTCGCTTCCTCCTACTCTACTTTCCTGCCACAGCCTGCAGACTGTGGTTGGGATTTGAAATTCTGTGTTGATTTCAAGTAAGACTAATGGTAACAGGAAACTTGAATACTCCGAGAACAGAGACTTACAGGTAGAAGGAGCCTGTAGGGCCTGCTAATCCAAGCCCTTTATTTTGCAGATGAGGAAACTGAAGCCCAGAGAGGTGAAGTGAGGTGCCCAAAGCCACACAGCAAGTTGCAGGCACAGCTAGTTCCGTAGCTCAAGTCTCCTGACTCCTAGTCCAGTGCTCTTCCCATTACTCCACGGGTCCTGTCTCTAAGCTTCCTGACAAATGCTAGAACGGTAAACCTCCACTAGTATTTTTCCAGACCATGTTAAAACTCTTTAAGGGGGGAAAGGATGCTTTCTTGGATAATGTCAGCCATACGTAGCTCAAGCTGTCTAAAGTTCTGGGACAGGGTCTTTTTATACAGCCAACAGAGTCCAAATGTGGTGCTGTTTGCTTGGCCCATATGCTTTCATGTGTTCCCAGTTAGGCCATTACTGGAGGGAAAAAAACAAGAATCAGCTTGTTTTAAAACAAGGGACATGCTGGACTCCCTCCCATCCCCCTTCAGAAAAAAAAATCAAGTTATCTTTAACAGATTCTAAAAATGCCTTTTCCCAAATATGCAGTCAGTTCCTTCAAAGGGCCCTTTGTTTATTCTCAGGAAGAAACCCAAGACAGCTGAAAACCAGAAGGCATCTGAGGAGAATGAGATTACTCAGCCGGGTGGATCCAGCGCCAAGCCGGGCCTTCCCTGCCTGAACTTTGAAGCTGTTTTGTCTCCAGACCCAGCCCTCATCCACTCAACACATTCACTGACAAACTCTCACGCTCACACCGGGTCGTCTGATTGTGAGTACACCAGTGAGGTGATGGTGTCTTCCCAGTGCTTGGCGTTGTGCTTCTCTCCCCCACCCCCATCCCCACCCCAGGGTTCTGGCTGTTTTCATTCAGAGCAAGCTGTTTCCATTTGGTCTTCCAAAGTAGCCAAAAGTAGCATGCCACCATTTTGATCCAACCACCGTCTATATATTGTCAAAGCCAGAGTATATTTCAAAGCCAGGTAACCAGCCATTTGGTTTCAAAATGCTGATTAATTACGTGGGCCTCATTCTCTTCCATGACATTAACTCACAAAAAGAAATGATATTGCTGCTCTCTGGTTGTTCTTGCTCTCAGTTACAGCACTTCGACCGTTACTAAATGGAATAACCAAATATGGACCTCAGCAGGCCAGTGAGACGCAAGGAAACAGCCATTTCCAAATTACATAACCCAAGTCAGATTTGCATTAGTTATTGGAGTCTCATGTAGCTTGGCTGAATTTCGGTCTTTCCAGTTTTTAATTTATTTTGAAGTGGTTAAAGGATAGCATACATTTACAGAAGAGAAAAAGAATGGCTTCCAAGAATTCAAAAGCCACCCAGACTTTGCATAGCCAATAAGAATGCAGGTTAAAAATATTTTTTAATTAAAAAAAACTGCCTACGGGCTAAATTTGGAAATGGGCACTTAATGAGAATCGTCACTATTGAAATCACTGCTGTTTATTTTTGCCATCTTCTCACTAATCTACAAGTCACTTCTTAAATTCTATTTTAAGAAAGTTGATAAATCACGTTAGGAGGCTGTTTTTCGTTTCTCAAGTGTAACCCAGTACTTGAGAGAGGAACACATGTGTTGACAATACCAAACCGAAAAAGTATTCCTTTTAGCTGCAAGATTCCCAACAACTCTTATGAACTGATCTCTCCACAGGACGTCGGGTAACAGGCAGGGAGCTGGCATAGTAGAATGAGTTAAATATACCAAGAAAGCTTTACTCCCCAAAAGGACTCCATTTATTCTGTTCCTCAAAGGCAAAATTAAAAAAAAAAATCTCCATTAGGAAATGAGATTCCAAATCTCTTGCTGTTATTTTTCTTTCAGAACAAATGTAAAATTCTGCAAGGAGGACAAAGGGCGCGTGAGTCGGGGAGATTCCCTCCCCCACTCACTGTATCGTCATAGCCTCTAGACAAGGGATGTGAGCTGGGACAGGGTCTGGGCTGCAGTCACACTCCAACTGTCACTAGAAAATAGAAAGAAAATGAGCTCTAAGTCACTAAGACTCACATGATCTGTGCAGTCAAACTAGCGGCTTCTATTTAGACACAGGGGACGGAAGGAGGGACTTTATTCCCTGGACCATCGTCATAGTCACATCCTTGGACTTTCATGCCTGGAAGTCTCTGGCCTAATAGTAATTACAGGAAGAACTTGAAAATAGCATGGCACTGTGCCCATAGACATGTGCACACTGCCCCTGCCTACCAGGAAAGTGGCCTTTCCCTCTGTTAAAAGGCCTGGAGTCTCAGTGTGCACACCTTCATCACCTGGCTTTCTGCCATACCCCTGGGGAAGATTGCATAGGAAGGCCCTAGCCCAGAAATCTGGTACAACCAGGCAAATGTTTTACTGAGTAGAAAAAGCATCGTGCTCCCTGAACTGTGCAGTAGGCATCCACTGGCCAGGCCTTCCTTACTTGCCCTACTTGCCTGGCATATGTAGACGGAACAGCAGGTCAGTATTGTCACTGTGGACCCTTTGGAAGCCAGCAGAGCAGAGCTCAATGGGATGTCTGAATACAGTTGGACGGAGACCCAATTGGGAGGAGAGACCTAATCTCCAGCTGTCTAGAAAGTCACTTTGATTTTGCCATTAAGATGTGTAAGTGTCTGCACCAACCTGTTGTTGAAATTGGTTATACTTCTCTCCAAACATATTTGGATTGTAGTTTGTCCTGATTTGAGCCTACACTTAGGAGAAAATTGTTTTTAGGAAAGATTCACAGAAATCTGTCCATTTGGAGGTTGCTTGAGAGAAGACAGGAAAGGAGTTTATTTTAAGCTGTTAAATTTTTTGGATGCTCTTCTTGCATTCAAGACGATTTTTTTTTTTTACTTTCAAATGTCATTCTTACCATAGATTAATTTAAAAGCCTAATTTCTTTAAGGTAAAATATTCAGTTCCTATTTAGAATGAACAGATTTGGGGCATTTAAAAATAGTGCCCTTGACTTGTTAGTCTCTTTAACTCCAGGAGCATTCTACCAGTATGTGGTATTCCAGGCTTTCACAAGTACTTGAATTTTCATAGCACCTTTTTATTTTGTCGTGTGCTTAGCAAAATTATTCTTAGTCATGACTTAATGCCCACTTCCTGTCCGTCAGCTTCTTCCCAGTTTACAGATGAGCGAACTGAGAAAATGGACACCTAACCAAGGAAGGACTTGCCTACAGTTCACTCACGTGGATGCTGATGAGCGTTTCTGAGTTTGCTCTCATCCTGGGCATCCAGAACTCTGCTCCAAACACAAAGATGACATTGCTGCCTATAGACAGGCGCCTTGGAGGTGTGGGTCTGCTCATAATGGTGGTTCCACAAACACACTAGATAAGCCATCCCCACAGACAAGAGCTGAGCTCTTCTCTAGCTAGGAAAGGTGTGAAGACACAGTGCTTGAATGTACCAGTGTGGAGAGGACCAGTCCAACTCCGTAAATGACAGTAATGACGCCTTGGCAATGTAACCTGCTGTTCACTTGCCCTGGTGGCACACGCCTGTGATCTCAGCACTCCGGAGGTAGAGGCAGGCAGACATCTGTGAGTTCAAGGCCAACCTAGTCTACAAAATGAGTCCAGGACAGCCAACGCTACACAGAGAAACCAGTCCCAGGGGGAAAAAAGAAAAAGGGGAAAAAGCATAAGTAGTTTTTTTCTAGACGATACTGTTACCTTGCCACAGAAATGTGTGCTGTTTGGTCATGCACTCCCCAACAATTTCCTCTCAGCAATAGTCGACCATTCCCACGGAGCTTGCCACCTCTCCACCATTTCTGAACGCTTAATGGCAAACAAATTCAGATGATAATAATAGAAGGCATCAAAATGAATTTGGAACTTGAAAAGGGCGCAAGAACCCTAGGTGTTTGACAGAGCAGTTAACCCACCAAACAGGCCGAGTTTGCTCTGAGCCAAGATCTATCTCCCTTCGAGTACTTCAGACGGGGTAAATGGGGACAGTAGAACAGACGAAGCCCTCCGTATGAAAAGCCTTCCTGACAACCATCGAGCTGTAGCACATCACAGTCATACTCATGTGATAGACGAAACCAGAATTTTTGCTTGCATATTCCTTCCATTTGCCCCACACACACACACCACGAAGGCTCCCGTGGAAGGGGGAAGTGCTTCTCCCTTTGGCCGCCCTCCCTGGGTCTGCTGTAGATCTGCGTTAGTTTCTTTTGTTGGAGGCTCACATCCAATGGTCACTTACCTTCCAGTGTTTTTGTGCTGGACTCGTCAGACTGTCTGGCTTTAGTGCCCTTGCCAAGATGCATTTATGCATTAACAGTTTTTATTTATTTTTAATTTAACCTTTACACATTAGCAAACTGTTGTGTGGGTGGGTTTAAGTTTAGCTGTGTAGGTAGCATGGTGCTGCCGGGGCTGCCTGCTGTCGAGGAGACTGTGGCTTCTTCCTTTCCTGTCTCCTGCTGCTATCCTTGCTGCTCCCCCCCCCCCTTTGGTCTGTCTCTCTCTGTCTCTTTCTCTGTCTGTCTATCTCTCTCAACTCTTTCCTTCACTCATCCAAGGCCCTGTGATTAAATTTTTAGTACACTTGGATCATTTTGAACTTTTAAGCAATTTCTGAGAGAACAAAACAAAGAGGATTTTTATGGCAAACTCCATTAATGCCACATTAAGGCTGACATTTTAATTACCCCCAAGTCAGGAAATGCAAAGTTCAGGTTCCCACAGCAACAGAAACTGTCCCCTTGAGTGCCGAGTGCAGCATCACAGCAGATTCTTTGATTCCGTGGTTACACAACAGCAGCATGAGAACATTGTTTTTAGCCACGTATATGGAAAGGAGCAGGCTTTATCCCCTGTGTCTGTCTAACTGCAGAGGAGGACATGAGCCGTTAGCACCCCTCCCCAGACCATCTCTCTGTGTTACCCTGTAACGGAAGACATGCTCTCCATGTGCACACAGACAGGATTAAAGTTGCTGTGGGGACATTAACTCTGGTTTCCGGACTTCCGTGCCAGTCACATTTAAACCATAATGTTGTAATTTTTGGCATGTAATAAATGTGCATTTCATGTACACAGACAGAAAGAAGCATAAAATGTATTTTAAAGAGCAATTAATTACTAACTTTGTGATTAAAAAACATTTGGTGCATGTTCCTTCCCATTTAGCATCAGCTGCTGGTCTTAGCCAGGCCTAATAGATGACATACTGTGTCCCATCCTGGATCTCAGATGTACTTACTGTATGTTCCTGTTCTTCTAGATAATTAATTCCTTAGTAACGCTGTAGGGGGAAAACAAAATGGAAGGAATATGCAAGCATGTAAATAGGGTAAGGGAGACTTTGAAGGAAATGATTCATTTCTGCAAATAAACCTCTGAGTGCCTGATAAAAAGCCAGAAATCTGCTAAGTGGGTGTAGACAAAGGTTTCTGGCCACCTTGGAGCATCTGGTCCTAGGCCTTAAGAACAACTTGAAAGCAGATTTTCCCCCCATGAATTCCAGGCTTGCCCAGTAGAGGAGTGACTTTCCTAACTCTTCAGGCCTCAGAATTTAAAGATTATTTTATTCTCTAATGAATGGAGTTTATTTGCAGACTGGGACTGAGAGGGTTGTAAAGAATTCAGGTAAGGGCTGGACAGAGGGCTCAGTGGTTAAGAGCACTGACTGCTCTTCCAGAGGTCCTGAGTTCAATTCCCAGCAACCACATGGTGGCTCACAACCATCTGCAATGGAATCTGATTTCCTCTTCTGGTGTACATGAAAACAGTGTTCATATACATAAAATAAATAAATAAATAAATCTTTTTAAAAAAAGAATTCAGGTAAAAGGTGGGCTTTGCGAAAGAACCCCTCACTTAGCAAATAGTGTTTTCCTTTTATATTTTAATCTGGTTGACCCATTTGTGTTAGAGAAGGACATGTCTTTTCAAAATAACTGAACAGGTTTGTAAGTAAAAGGACTCATTTGCAATACGCTTGGTGTAGCATTTGAAAATGCAAGTGCTTGGGTGTGTAATGAAAATTAGGAGATAGAAAAAGCGCACTGGGAAACTGTGTCAACCCCAGCACGGGCGTCAGGGGCCACACCCCCTGAGGAGTCTCCTGCTATTTGCTCCTTCATCCCTGCCACGCATTCCTTTTTGCTCAGTTTAGTTGCATATGGTACTTAACCTTTAAGAAAGAAACTTCAGTTTTCCAGGGCTCTGAGTTGCTGTGCCTGGGCTGTCTCTAAGTGTGAATGTATGTCTGTGTGAGTGAAAACTGCTCAAGCAAGTTTGAAGGTCTCTGGCAATTTTGACTGCGTGTTCAGAAATTTTTCAATCGGAAAGCTGATTCAGTATAAAACCTTCCAAAAACTTCCTGAGGCACCTGTTCACATGGAAAGATTGGATTTCTGTTGAAGGTGCTCAGAAGGCAGTGTTTGTAACTGAAGATCTCTGTTTGGTGTGCCAAAAAATGAAACACATTTTGGCCCCAAAAAACCTCTATAAATGTTCAAAATGTATAATCAAACAGAGACTTCGTTTGGATTCCGGTGCATGTTTCTCCGCAGATGTGTCTAAACTCACTGGAATCCCACAGGGGCAGCTGAACTGGATTTTGGTATGTCTTGATAACTGAAAGAGTTATTCTTAGACTTTGGAAGGACAAAAATGGTCCATCTGTGAAGAACCGTAATAGAGACATGGCAAAAACAGCATCTCTGAAAGAGTTATTTATGGAATTTAGGACAAGTTGGACAATCCTGAAAACATTTTGGGGTCACACTAATTTGAAGGAGAAATGCAGCCAAAATGGGATGAGGGGTAACAACCACAGATAGTCACTATCCTACAGCCTGGATAATTAATTTTCTAATAAATTATGTATCAATTAAGTAGTAAATGGGGCATCTGTACTGTGACTAGGTGCTGTGGTTGCCTCCAGAGTGCCCGAGCACTGTGAGCAATTGAGTGCTCATCTCTTTTGCATTCCTAACAGTGTAACTCATTTTCTGCCATTCCATTAACCAAGTACGTGTGGATTTGTTTCTTTAAAAGTCTTTCCTTTTTTAAGAAGTCACCTTTCTACCTCTGAGCTGGTTAGCATATGATGTCTTTAGAATTAGTTTTGTTGCCTTTTTACCCTCTTCTTCAGAGATTTTTCATGCTGAACTGAGTGCAGCACTTACACATTAGAAGGCCAGTTGGGTTGGTTCATTTTGTTTTTGTGGGTTTTTTCTTTTTTTCTTGCTTTGATTTTGTAGAGTTTCTTTTATTGTATTTAAGGTCATACTCTTTTCATCTTAATTACATCTGTGTAGTCTCTTTTCTTCCATTCACTGAATGTGGCGCCTGTTCCAAGTCTGCTTCTGAGAGAACTGACTGTGAAGAGCAGACTTGGGACTCAGATTGACTGTTCTGAAAGCAGAGGGCCTCAGGCCAGGTGATATGCAGGATGTAGTCTCCCAAGCTGTGGTCCAGTGTTTGGAGACGTAGACTCTTGTAAAGAAGAGCAGATCCCATCATAAAGGACTGCCCCACAGGGTGGTTGAAAATGCATCTTCTGAACCATGACTCTCAGCATCCATTCAGTCACTCAGTACATGTATGTGTCCATGTATGAGTTCTGTGGGTACCCAAAGGTGAAAACAAACAGAGCCTGCCACCAACTATCTTAAAAGTTAGTCTGTGTCTTCAAATTACCTTTATTCTATAATTAATAATACACTATAATTTATTAACACCTAGTTAAGTTTATTGAAGAGATTCCAATTGACCTCTTTTGAAAGGTTAATTTCATTGAATGTGAGGCATTTTCATTGGGGTAAAGAATGATGAGTTTGCACCCTAATTTAAAACTTTAAAATCCTCAGGAAGGGATTTTTTATAATTAATTTATTTTTTATTAATTAGAGTTTATTCACTTTGTATCCCAGCTATAGCCCACTACCTCATTTCCTCCCAATCCTACCCTCAATCCCTCATTCCCTCCCAATCTCACCCTTAATCCCTCATCTCCTCCCAATCTCACCCTTAATCCCTCATCTCCTCCCAATCTCACCCTTAATTCCTCATCTCCTTCCAATCCCATCCTTAATCCCTCATCTCCTTCCAATCCCACCCTTAATACCTCATCTCCTTCCATGCCCCTCCCCAAATCCACTGATAGGGGAGGTCCTCTTCCCCTTCTCAGGAAGAGACTTTAAGGGACTTATTACCATCAAAACTTTGCTTAGAGAAGGTCTAATTCAGCAGCCAGTATGTGGCACATATAGGGATGGAGAGAGACCTTGTCAGTAGTTCACACTATTGGTAGCCTAAAGGGAGCTAGTGATAGGAATGAGGCCAGGGAAGCTAGACTCAGAAGACTGAATAAGATGAGGGTAAAAACTCCTAGAGACAACTGCTAGGTATGAGAAGGGGAAAATTTTCAGCAATAACACCAACAAGATCTCAAAAACAGAAGACTCTGAGGCATCTAGTACTAGTGGAACAGGTCAACAATCCTAGCCACTCAGGAAGCTACTGTAGGAAGATCACAAGTTCAAGACCCTTCTGGGCAAGAAAGTAAGGTCAAGGTCAGTCTGGTCATCTGATCAAGTCTCTTTCTCAAAAGACAAATAGAAATACAAGCAAGCAAGTAAACAGCAGAAGGAAAGAAACACACCTAAAGACATAGCTCAATGTTGGAAGTTTTGTATAGCATACACAAGGCATTAGGTTCAATCCCCTGCAAAGGGCGGGGCAGATTTCAGAGAATAGAATAGAGTTGATTTCATACAGTACAAAATGTAAAACATGAGACAATCCCAGTGGAAACAGAACGGTGAGTTACAAATGGGGTCCTAGATTATGGAAGAAATATTTGAAATTAGGGGTTGGAAACTTTTTGGCCAAGAGGTCATAACTTATGCCATAATACAGGAGTAAACTTCAAAGAAGACTTTGTTGAAAGAAAAAAAAGGGGAAATAGAACCTGGGGAATGTTTACATTGAGTGATAAGAAGAGAACAAAGAATCTTCAAAGGAGAAAAAAAATGATCTGGGAGATAAGAGGAAGCCAGGAGAGTGAGGGGATGTCAGGGAGGGGATGGGTCAGCTACAGACAGCATGGAAGCAGAGAACTAGGCAAAGGTCATATCAGGCATTGTACCTACCACCTCAGAGTAGCTGTCCTGAGAGCAGAATCAGGTCTCTCTCTCTGTCTCTCTCTCACACACATACAGAGCAGTTCAGGGACAAACATGATAAATGCAGCATTTGCAAACAGCTTTGTAAAAGAAGTTTAATGATTTAAAGGATGCTGAGTAATTCAAAAGTTGGATCATGAGTATTCTTAAGACGCCACGTGTCCAAAAGCCTTTTTAGAAACGAAGGAAACACATAGACACACACAGGAAGGAAGCCTCCATAAGAGGTACAGTGAGAGGAAATTAGATCCCATCCATAGGACAGTGCGGACATGAAGACAGAAAGGAGAGGAGCCTGAAGGCACTGCCCAGCAAGTGAATCAGCAATCCCACCTGTTCTTTCCACACCATTTTTTCCTTTTGCTTAATAAAAACAAATATTTTATAAGAATCATTGGCTGTCTTCTGTAGAAGGCTTTCACCAAAACCCAGTTCATCTGAACATCAGCTGAGGATACCAAGTATCAAATACTTGGAGTATTTAAATATTCTAACAAATTTTAAACCAGTTATTTGAAATATAATCCTTTAAAGTGCCAAGTTCTGTGAATTCCTCTCCTGACAGAATCCATTCAAATAGCGTATAGTTACTTGTAGTAGCATACACCCTTCCATATCAAACATCATGAGGCATCCTCAGCTTCAGTATTTGGGGCAAGGAAGTTTAAACCCGGCCACTTAGAATATTTGCTTTCTTTAATTGCTAATAAAACATTCCAAAAGCCATCCCATCTGGACACACATTCTCTGACATTGATTCTGCTCTAAGAGTATTACTTTTCTCTGCTATTAAATGACCTGCAAAACTAAATGAAAAGTATTTTGTCATCACTGGAAATTATTTAAACAGTCACATGGAAGATTCTTGATCATTCTTCACAATTGCACAAGGTACAATGACTTCCTACTTGATACTAAATTGGCTTTAAGAAAGTTTTCCTTTCTTCCTGAATTGTAGAAGCCCCCTCCCATGTATCTAGCCCCAGCCATCTCAGGATGCTTCTTGCTTTCACTCTGTAAGAACACCTGGAAGAATACCACATTAGGAATTTCAGATATGATTACCAGACTAACTTTCCTATGTAATCACTTGCTGTTTCTACTTTCTCCTACCTGGGCCAGGCATACGATGGAAAGGAGGCAGTGGAATGAACAGAGGTCATTTATATGCAAGAGGCTGACGGTAACTCTGTCTAGTGACTGAGATGAAACCCTTAAAGGAGAGAATGCCTGCATTTTCCTGAGGAGATCCCGAGGGTCTGGCTATGTTGCCAACTTTGAGAAAGGCTCCAGAAATCCAGCCTATCCCTTTTTACTACTGACCTTTAGGTTTTATAACACAGATAGGAACCTGGGACTGCTTGGCAAGTTGAGTAACCCTACATAAAGATACCAAGAGATGGGACTGGAGATGTGGTTCCTCAGGTAAGAGCATTTGCTGCTCTTTTAGAGGACCAGAATTCTGTTCCCAGCACCCAAACTGGGTAGCTCACAAACTCCTGTCACTTCAGCTCCAGTGGATCACCCCATTTGGCATCCACAACCTCTGGAATGCAACCCAAGTGCATGCACAGTAAAGAAATAAACAATTTTTTTAAAGATCATTGAGTGATACTCTCAAGCAGGCCTGCCTCCTAGAGGGTAATACAAAGCCCACTTTAGGCAGAGATATTTCTGGCCCTGCTGCCCCACTTTAGAGCAAATGTTTGAGCCAGGGGCCTTAGACCCCACTGGTTCCTGGGAGCGAGCCCCGCTCAGGTTTGTGAGCTCCCTGAGAAGAGAATGCATGCACCTATTCAGTGTTTGTCTGAACACACAGTTAAAGCTTTCGTGGGATTGGGATCAGAGAGTTAGAAGAAGGAATGACCGGCCAATGTCTGTCTCCAGGAGTAAGCAAGATGCAAGAAGTCCACGGGAGCAACCAGATCCAGCAGGACTCTCAGTGAGGGCAGGGCAGGTGTGATAGCAGACTCTGCAGCAGTGGTCCCCAACCTTCCTAATACTGTGGCCCTTTAATATAGTCCCTCATGTTGTGGTGACCCCCCCCCCAAACACAGAATTACTTTGGTTGCTACTTCATAACTGTAATTTTGCTTCTGTTATGAATCATAATGTAAATATCTGATATCTGAACTCCAAAGGGATGGTGACCCACAGGGTGAGCTATTTTTTGGATGTGTTGTTCATGGGCTAAGATTTTGCTCATGGGTTGTTCAGGAAGTGTTTTCTCATTCCCATGGTCTGGTTATACAAGAACTTTAGTTGATGAATGCAGTTTACATGCTTTTAGTTACCATTTTCTGCTTCACTTTTCTTATATGCGTAGCATCTGTTCCATAGTTCATTGTAAAGAAAGATCAGGTGGAATGCTGTTTGTAAAGCTCCAAAGCAGCATCAGCAGCAGACAAACAGCAAATCCTCAGTGGCTTTGACCATCAACAAATAGCTCCCCCTCCTCCTGCTCCTCTTCTTCTTCATCTTCATGTCTTCTTCAATTATTTCTGTTTTTATTTTTTGACACAGGGTATCATAGCCCAAGCTAGCCTTGAACTTGGACTCTTTCTGCCTGCTCCTCTGGACTGTGAGGATTACAAACAGGTGCTACCATGCTTAGTGTCAGTTTTGATGTTTTAAATTATAAAGAAAATGTGGGTTTGAATGAAAGCGGTTCAAATGACAGTTGTGTGAGGGGCGCATACTTCCTGAGAATCGCCCAAACTGAAAAGCCTCAGTCTGGAGAAGGCCTGCCGGTGCCCTCTTCCTGGCCCTTCTGGATTCAGGTCTTTGTGGATCAGGAAGCCTCTCCACTGATTTTTTTTGGGGGGGGAGGGGGGTAGCCTTTTTTTCTTTTTTAATTTCTACATTTGTTGATTTACTTTACTAAAACTGAAAGAAAAAGAGGACTAATATTTACCAAGCATCTAGTCCATGTCAAATGTACTGTCATAACGTTCTTATAAAACACCACATTTCATAGATAAGGAAATCATCTGCTGCTCAGAAAAGTTTAAAGCAAAAACCTTCTGAATGTTTTCTTGGTGTGAGGAAGCTTTAGAACTATAATCCCATAGTGTTGAATGATAGCACTGTCCCACTGTCCAACAGAGCCCATGTGCTTTCCTGCATTCTAACCAGAGGGAGATTGTCAGGTAATGGAGACAGGAATGGAGTGGTTTACGTTCTCCCTCAGATGTTAAACCTGCGCATGCCCAGGTAAGCTCTCCATGTCCAAGTACATGAAGAGAACAGAAATCAGACCTTACAACAGGTAGACCATTGTTTTGCTATGGCAGAGAGCCTTTGGAAAAGAGAAATGCAAGCAAAAAAAAAAAGACAGCCTTCAGATAATACAAAGTCAGGTACACTTAGAAAAGTGAATATATTTGATGGAGAAGAGGGTTACACTCAGCTGCCTGGCCCTGCTACCTTCCTCATTTCTGAAGCAGTTTGCAGTAGTTGAGAGGAAAATAAAACCTGAAGAAGAAACTCAGTGAGGCTTGTTGACTTTGTCCCCCCTTTCTGACCTGTGGTACCCACATAGTTTTGGGCAATATGATGTGGAGGTGGTTTTAAACATTGCCTCTTTTGCTTCCTGGGTATTTCTACTGCCTGGTGTAGAATTGCAAGGACACACATGGAGGAACTTGATCTTCAAGTCTTCCAGTAATAGCTGCAGATTGAAAGCCAAAGCAGATTATGTGCAAGTCTGTATACATCCCAACTCAGAGCTTTAAAATGATAACTTACTGAGTCATGATTTCTGCATCTTGCATGCAGAATTTCTTAAATCACATGTTGATGGCTAATCAGCAGAATCCAAAGACGCAAATTAGATGGTACAATATTTACAGAGAAAATATATGTGTAGCTCAAAAAGTAACGATCCTCACAGCTACCATCCCACCCAAAAGGAAAAAAAAGGCAATATGAACTCTCAACATTGGAGCCAAGAAAGGAGTCAGCCTAACAACAGAAGGAGGCTGAGGGAGAGGTTTTTGTTAGCAGTCCATACCCTCAGTAAGAGTGCCTGAAGATTTAGAAGCAGTACTCGGCAAAGTGAACTGTTCCTGTTACTCAAATAACATTACCAGCATAAATAAATAAATAAATAAATAAATAAATAAATAAATAAATAAATAAATAAGTATATATGCATGTGTGTCAGATAATACTAATATTAGTAATATATAATTAATACCTAATATATAACTTTCAAATAGATTGTAAAAGTATCTATATACTTACATGTATATACTGAATTTTAGTCATTTTTCACACATAACACACCCATTACTTTCTCATCTCTTTCCCTTTCCCACTGAAACCTTTCAATCTGAGCAATTCCCCTACCTTCATTAATGTCTTTTGTGTGTCCTTGTGACTCGGTGAGTTTAGTGAGGGTTGTTTGTATGAGCATTGGTGACAGGTTATGTCATGGTACCCTCCCCAGTCAGCATTAAATATCAGTAGTTCTTCAGAATATTATGGGGTCTCTTGAGCCCCTCCCCCTACCATGAAGAAATGTTGAGGAGCCCAGTCTTGTCCAGGACTTCTGTGGGTAACTAAAGTTGTAGTGAGTTCATGAATACAATGATCTTATCAGGTCTGGAATACCCATTTTGTAACATTCCTTCTATTCTCTGGCTTGCCCCTTTCACGGCATTCTCTGAGTGTTGGAGGGGGTGGTAGATGTCCCATTTAAGGCTAAGCATTCTACCTTCTGTTATTCTCAATACTTCAACCAATTGTGAGTTTGTATAACTATGGCCTACTGCAAAAAAAAATTCTCCCTGATGAAGGCTGAGTGCAGCACTGATCTATGTATGTAAACATAACTGTTTAGAAGGCAGTTTGACAACATGTCCACTTATTAAAGTAATAGTAGTGACCTTCCCTAAGACCTATGATCTCCTAGCCACAAGCTCTTGACAGGGTTTACTATACCAGGCTTGAGTTCCTTCCTGTGGGGCAGGCCTCAAATCCAATGAGAAAGAGGTTGATTACAGCCATAAAATCCATGCCCTGGCAGGTTAAAAAATATTACATATGTTTACGTGTATATATGTGCGTGTGTGTGCATGCACACATGTGTGGAGGCCAGAGAAAAACTTACTGATTTTTTTTCCTCTATGATTTGGGTCCATGGATTAAATTCAGGTCATCAAGCTGAGTAGCAAGTATCTTCTTACTAAGCCATCTCAAATGTTTCTCTACCAGCTTTTGATCAATTTTTTACTTATTTATTTATTCATACATTCATTTTTTGGGGAATCAGACCCAGTGTTCACACTTGCTAGGTAATTGCTATACCACTGAATTGTCAGCCCCAGCTGACGCGTGGAATGCTTATTTTATCCAGACAGAAGTCCCGAGTGCAGAACTCTGGTCTGGGCCACTGCTGAACCTCTAGGATTCAGTAAAGTGCTCAACCATCATAGGTGCTCACATGTGTCTGCAAAATGGAGGAGTGGAGGAGGCAGGAAGGCTCAGGGGAAGTGTATTCCTGAACGTGTTGCAGGACTATAAAACTGAATTGAGTTTTTCCACTCAGCAAAACTACATGACAAAGTGCATCCCAGATACCCTCAGGTTAGTATGCTGGGAAAACAGAGCGCTTTCTCTGCGGTGTCAACTGCTACATGTTTTGATTTTTTAATAGCAGTATGACAGGGCTGAAGTCATCTTTGTTATATAATCTGGTGCCTGTTTTTTCATAGATATCATGGAAATACATACTTATTTTCAAGATGCTCAAACAGATGATTAGGCGAAAGCTCTACAAAACCTTGCAATAATGAAAAGGAAAGCTCTTCCCACTTCCAGCTTCTATTACTGTCGCATGGTATACATTTTTCTGTAGCCCCAACCATGCTTTCTTGTTTCATCATCTTCCCAGGTCCAGCCTTTGTCTGGGGAATACAGCATGTGGCTGTTAGCAGAGCAAGGAGACAGTTCTTGAGAAATCCAGCCCCCACACACAGTGCTCCCAAGCTCCTCCCCTGGGAATGGCATGATTTGATCAGCAGCAGGCAGAGCTGGCCCAGGGAAATAAGAGCCTGGCATAGAATCTTAGGGCCCTCCTGCTGGAGGGGCCCTCAAGAGAGTTGCTTCACACCCACCCTCCTTCAACTGGCTGGACAGTAGAAAGATGTGTAGGAAAACTAATTCCTGGCTGAATGAATAGAGGATTAAGTGAATGAGGGATGGGTTTGCTGCTCCATAATTCTCCACCATCCCACTTGAATAGAAAGGCTAACTTTGAAGCCACTCTGTTCTCCATGGCACGATTTTGTATATACTCAGCTCTGGAATATGGTTGCCATCTGCTGCCAGTACATAAGGCTGAGGAAGTATTGGGGTGGGCTGGGAGGCTGGGAAGAAAGAAAAGAGACACTTAAAATGAGCTAATGACCTCCTTTGTGTTGGAGTCTAAGTTTCAGAACATCAGTCCCGTACTTTAAGAACAAAACACCAGTGTGTCTTGGGCCACACCAGGCGCCGGCACATCAGATAAGGCCTGTGCTGTGTAGTGTTCAGCTGCTGAGCCTCAAGAAGCTCTGAAAGTGAAATTAGAGGAGCAAACCAAGGAAGGCAAAATGGGAAAGTGCTTACGGTAAAATATGATCAGAGGGACTCTGCAGATACGTGTCTTCGAGGTTACAGTAGTTCAAACATGACTCTACTAATTAAAGACTTGAAAAATAGTCTAAATCCCAGGAACTTAAAGATCTTTATACTAAAGGAAAGACTTCTCCATCCACTGCAAAGGCATTGTGATGCTTTTGTACAGTCACAGGATGAGAGTGACCTAGCTATTGTGCATTGTTGTGCACTTAACCATTGATTAAGAGCCGTGGATTGCCGTTCTGGCAGCAGGACTGGGTGGTCCTCCACAAACAGAAAGGCCGAGTAAGCAAAGCCGGTAAAGCCAAGAGCGTCTCTGAAAAACAGTGAATAGCTCAGAGAGCTTCCTTTTTCCCTGATATTATCTGTATAAATTACCGGTTATGGCAGAGAATCATGTTGATAATTTATATACCAAAATGACATGCCAGAGAATAATAATTAAGCTGAGATGTACACTAGTGAAAAAACCATCCCAGTGAAGTTTACTTTTGAGAAAGATTAGCTAATTAGCCAACTATGACATTTGAAGGCAAGTCCCTTCTACCCTTAATAGCAGCTCTGTCTCCACTTTGAGGAATTAGCAGGATAGTGAGGCAGAGATATTTTCTGGCATGAAAAGGAAAGAATTCTGTCAGAAATATAAATGAAGTGAGGAGATGGTGACAGTTGTGGAAAAGCAGAAAATCAGATCACCACGCATAGAAAGTGGCTGCGAGAGCATGTCGACCTCAGCGCCCTAGAATGACCAAGCCAGGAAATATTTGTTGGCTGTACAAGCTTTGGCTTTGGTTCCTATCTGCCATCAGAGACAAGTCATACACAGCTGTGATGCAACCACAAAATATTACTAATGTCCTCAGTCCATCTCATGCAGTTTCTCATCCCAAGAACCCAGTATGCCTCCATACTCTGCTTACCTTGTCCCCAGACATCCCTATGAAGCATAAGCGCCTTCACTTATAGATGAAATAACCAGTCCAGAAAGGCACAACTCAGTTCTCTGTCTTTAAATGTGAAATGGTTAATAGTCATGATGCTGACCCAGCACATTGTGCTATTTTTCGCTTTATTTTGGGTTTCTCAGACAAAGGACATATTTTATCTTTCTCATTATTATTTTTAATTAGTTTTCTGAAAAGTCAAGATAAAAAACAGAACGTAACAAATATCCCATAGAGATATTTGGTGTTCTCTTTTCTTCTGAGAATAAATTAAGATCGTCTCTGCTTCTCTGAGCTGTATTTCTGCAGATAGTCACAGTCCCATGCCAGTTTTCAGATGAATAAGGGTTCATTCTAATGGCTGGATCACAGCCCCTCTGAGAAGAAACAACCTTTTAAATTCCTGTCTGGACACTGAATAGTTTGGTTTTTGTTTAAAAAAAAAAACTTTTAACGGTTTGACCTAAAAACTTATAAACATTACTAATATACATCTTGGTTGTGAGTTTAGCAATAAATTTAAGTCCAGTATGTGAAAAGCCAAAGAAAAACTAGTGGTTTTTATCCTCCCTGGTGACCTGCACTAAATGTTACATATTTACTTTGTAAATGAGGACACCCAGTGGCCAGCAAGTGAAAATATTCTAAACAATTCCTGACATGGTTAAGATAAATAAAAAGATGGGTTGTCAACACCCATTGATAGATAGCATCTACTACCAAGGGCATGCCAATTTCCCTGGGTCAGGCAAGAGTTGAACCTGATAGTTTTCTACTTCACTTCCCAGATCGGCTGTCTCTTCCATTTGCTTGTAAGTGTGGCTCATCTTTGGGTCCCCCTAGAACTTTCGTGGCAGAAGGTCCTAGTGAACTGTTTCTTAGGACAAATGGAGTCAGGAAGATGAAACAAACTTGGCAAAGAACATAAACAATAAACAAATGACTGTGGTTTAAAAGAAGTGAAATAAATATATAAACCAATTGCCATAAACCTTAGGTTCATAGTGAAAACAGAACCATGTTTATTAACTAATGAGAGGGTAAGAAAATTAAAAACAAAAACCCAAGAGGAAGAGCAGACATGAGCCATCAGGGACTAGAAGGACCTTTTGAAACAGCAAGTAGGCACACCTCAGAGAAAATGAGCCCTGAGCTTCCCACTTACTGTTGACAGTGTCTGTATAGTGCTATGAAGAATGGAACAATGAGGTACTCAGAGAAGACTATTGCTTCTGAGGAAATGTATGGGACAGTGTTAAGGATCTAGTTAACAATATTGTAGTTGTGGTTGTAGTTGTGATTGTATTTGTAGTAGGTAAGGTAGAGTTGTCTTATAGCAGTAAGACAGGCACAAATGGAAATGAAGGAGGCATTAATTTACTGTTATTTTGATTATATAGTACATGTTTAGATGTATTCCTCAACATTTAAGTGTGTGAACCATCTCCTTGTTTTTCTCAAGAAGATTAAACCTAAGACTCCTGTGACCAGTTTATACAGAAGTCTAATGAAGTCTCAAGACTCCTACCCTTTCCAGATGTGTACAAGACATGGGAAATCTAGGGCAGGGGTCAGATCCTGAGAGTTCATGGTGAGCTATGAGTATTGCTGGACTCTCCATGAAAACAGTTGAGTCTGGTCCTTTTGACTTCTAGGAACTACTTCACTCACTGTGATTATAGATGTGCTCAACACTGAGCTCAAGTCCCAGGAGATCACTGCTTCTCTCAAAGCAGTCAATGCCTGTTTTATGTCCAGCCTCCAAAAATATGCCAAGCAATACCCCACAAAGGGTTGTGTGCAAGTTTCATTCTTTCATTTTTGTTTTGTTTTTATGGCTATGGCTGAAATAGGGTCTCACCACATAGCTTGAACTGACAAGTTTCCCACCTCAGCCTCCGAAGTACTGTGATCACAGACATGAGCCATCATGATCGGTTGCCTTTAATCTTTCAAAGGAAGTTGATGGTTTTTCTTACCATCAATATTGCCTCAATCTAATTTCGAAGCACCAGAATCCCCCTTCACTTCCCAGAAAAAGCCCAAAATAATTCCTTTGAGAAGACCAAACTGGAAAAGAAAACCCTTCCTTCTAGGGCTTCATAAGCCCTGGAACGTCAGCTCCAGTGGACAAAGCAACCCATATCCGTATACAAGTACTTGACACTTCCTACCTTCAGGAAGAAGAGGAAGGGGGGGACTCTCTTAGAAAAGTTGTCTGCTTCTATGAAAACAAACCAGAAATTAATAACTCCACTTATACCTCGAAGCCAGTGGGAAATAAGGAGAGAAAGAACTCAGCATAAACTCTAGTAATCATGTGAAATGTCCCAGAGAAAGGAGAATTTTGAATAGGTTTCATGGATGATATATAAGATTTGGTAAGGAGAAAAAGCCCAGTAACTTCAGAACTTGTGACACATTGAGCATAACAAGAGAATGAAGAGTGAATGCAGGCTGGAGAACATAGCTCAGTGGTTGTTAGATAACCTAGCATGCCCTAGACGCCATCCCCCAAAGTGAATGATCAAGGCAATGTACGTTGAATTTGGCAAAATGATCAGCCAAATGATCAGAATCAAGACAAAGATTCTCTTCAGGGGAATACTGTGAGAATCAAATCAAACCAAGTTGACAAAGTGAGATGAGATTGTATAGTTAAAAGTTAGCAGAGCCCAATCCTTTTACTCTATTCTGTAAATAATATTGTAAATAGTATATAACAGAGTTTGGAGCTATAATGAAGCTAAAGTAGAGTTCTCCTTGTGAGCATAACTGTGAAGTGTGCTTTCTGCTCCACTTGCTTTCCAGTGCTTCCTGAGGCTTTTGAGCTCTGTCAGCTCTTCAGTGCTCAGCATTATCTTCATCTCAGTACAAGAGAGGAACTTCCATGTTCGTCTTAATTTTATTTCATAGTTTTACATTTGAAGATAATTTTTCTCACTACATATACAATCTATTCAGTAGATTATGTTACTGAATAAAATATGAGCATTTAAATACAAGTATATAATGTACTTGAAGCTGATTCTGTAATAAGTCATCACAAATGGGCATCTGAGTTCCAGCTACTTACTGTCCTAAGGTTGCCTACATAAATCACCCCTGCCTGAGCTGCCATTTAGCTATTAATCTAGCAAAGAATTAGGGTGAAAGGCTTGTACTGTGTAGGGCTACAAAGCATACAGTTCCAGTCTACAGCTTCCGTAGATCAAGATCTAGCCTTCTCCCACCGTGCTGTACTTGCATTCTCGTGGTTGTGTTGGAGGTGACACAGCAGAGCACACGGGAGCATGACGCTCTGCTCTAGAAACACTCCTAACAAAGCTGCAGCAGAGTTAGGAAGAAAGTTCAGTGTGTTGGAGGCTGCATGGTAATTTCAGCAGGAAAGCTTATTTACCTGACACTATGGGATCTTATTTCCCACTCAATGAAATCTAGATCAAAGGGTTTCCTAACTCACAAATTAATTTCTGTAAATCTTACCCGTTGACATTTTCTGAAAGAATGGTATTCTAGAGAGTTGGCTGTCTCATTACAATCATTGAAGTGAGATTTTTTTTTCCAGTAAATTAAAAGTGCATGTTGATGTGGAGATGAAAAGGAAAACAAATGAGTAAGAAGGTGCTAGCTTTTATACAAACATTTTTTTAAAAGTTGAATTTCTTTCTCAGAAAAGGAAAAACGTTAACTTCCTAACTACTCTGACTGTATAGGTCCCTCTTTAAGGGCTATCCAAACCCAAGCCCAGACTGAAGAACTGTGAATTTAAGTACATTCTTCTGTTCAGATTTATATCCCACCCACAGATACAGCATCTCTTTATTTTTGTTCTCCAGATTTGGTGAACAATGGAAAAGGTTACAATAGGGCAGCAGCTAAATTTGTAAGGAAAGATCTTTAGGGGAGAATGCAATTCCTAAAAGGCTCTTCAAAGGTTTACAAATGTGAGAGGATTTAAAGACGTCAACCTCAGATTCCCTTGAGTTTTCTACTTAGGGCCAGCAGGTATTCCCTCCTCAAGAAGCCATTTCAAGTCTGGAAGGAGGGCATAGGTGTTTTTCAGAATGTCTGGAATTCTTTGTCTGTGCTTTTATTCTGAGAGTTAAAATGTAAGCTTTCATAAACACACAGCAAGACAGTTAGTATCCATGTTTTTTTGCCATTGGAACCAAAGCTCAAAGCATGTATATCCATCATGCTTGTTTTAGTAGATAATTCTAACAGTTACCTTGACTCAGAGTGAAGGACTACCCAGAAACCCACCAAAACAAACAAACAAACAACAACAACAACAAAAAAAAACAAACCATGTTTTAAGTATAGTGGTGAGTGCATTTGCAGAGGAGCTCAGCATATGAGTTGGAGTGGACCAGTTGGGGACAATTCTTTCCCAATAAGAATAGGTCCTCTCAGATTGCTTGGGGGTCTGGAGAGAACAAATACAGAAGGCAAATAGGCATTGGCATCTCCACCTGAGAGCTAGGGAGGGCTATCTTCTGCTTTTGACATCTGAACTGTAGTCTTCCTAGTATTTGGATTCCAGACCTTATACCAGTAGTGTACACACACACACACAAACACACACACACTCGTGTGCACTCTTCCATGTGCTTTCCCTAAACCTGAGAGTTATACCATGAGTTTCCTGGTTCTGAGGCCTTCAGACTCATACTGAGCCATTCCAGGGTCCTCAGCAGAGGACCTCTCAGTTGCCCTAATTGCATGAGTCAATTCTCTTAATAAATGCCCTCTCATATGTCTGTATGCATATCTTATTGATCCTCTCCCTCTAGAGGACTCCAAATAAGAGGACAACATTACCAAGAGTGCTGCACAATACATACATGTCTGACAGGACAATAGTCTAGTCTAGACATGTTCAATATACAACTGTGACTCCAAATTCCATTTCATATGTTTTGTATTGTAGGATATAAAATTAACTTACCTATGAGATGCTAGGCTGATATCCAAGACAGCCACAGGCTCCCGTAATTATTTGTCCCACTATTTTCTGATTGTGTGTGTGTATCTATATATATAGAGAGAGAGTGAGAGAGAAAGTGATTTTGCAGCTTCTTCCTGCTCTTCCTCCTCCACCACCACATCCCATTCTGAGTGGAGAACTACATTCTACCATTCCAGACTCCCTAAGCCTTTGAGGTGATTCCTCGACACTCCAGATTGATCTTATTGGTTCTTTTTTGATCACTATTGCAACCAACAAATGAAAGCATTAGTGTTTTTCTTAATGCTTTAAGCTACAGAATGAAATGTGGTACCACCACACCTGGCTTCATTTCTTTTGCCTATTTAAAAATGGATAAAATGGCTTTCCTTCCTCTTAGAGATATTCTTAGGACCATCAAAAAAGAAAACCTTAGGATTACAGTTATACATAAAGCATTCCTCTGGTGACTGAGAAATGGCTCAGGTCCTATTGGTGTTTGTGTACAGACCTGACAACCTAAATTCCATCCTCTGTCCCATAAGGTAGCAGGAAAGAACTGATGCCCAAGAGTTGTCCTCTGATCTCCACACATGCTCCGTGACACAACTTCCTACACATAGAAACACGCCTGGCACCCACAGATCGAAATATAGACAGATGAAAAAAATTTCAATGTGTTTGAGTTTTATAAGAAGGAAACCAAGGAACAGCAAGGCAAACCTAGAGTTAGCTTTTGTCTTTCAACATAAGATGGACTCTCATTTTTAACTTCTCCATTTTCTGCAGATAAATGTTGGGTTTCTTACTTAGCCACTTAGACCATTTTTCATTTTCCCTGTCTCTCAGGGTTTCTCTGTGTAGCCCTGGCTGTCTTGGAACTAGCTCTATAGATCAGGCTCGCCTCAAAGTCATAGAGATCCACCTGCTTCTGCCTTTGCATAGTACTGGGATTAAAGGTGTGCACCATCTCCGCCTGGCTTGTTTACACTTTTTTTTCAATCTGAAGATTTGTCCTTGCTCTTTGCCCTTTAGCTTCCTTTCAGCTCTTGTAGAAGTAGGCTCAGCTGACTTCTATGACAGTCTCATCTGGGTCTCTTGCAGTTTCCTTCTGTTCCTCCTCCACCACTTCCCACTCTGAGTAGAGAACTACATTCTACCATTCCAGGCTCAGGAACCCATCTGGGCTGTCCTTCTTCTTAGATATTTAACAGCAGGAAGGCTGAGTGCCGACTACCTGCTCACTGAAGGCAGTGGCCCACTGAGAGCTTTCACAAAGCCATGCTGCCTGCCTGCTGCAGACTGAGATCATCAGTATGGGCCATTAAGCAAAGATGCTACATTTCATGTTGCAGCTTAGAGAGATAGGAAAAGCACTGTCTGCTTTGTTGGCTGCAACGTGCGTCAAAAGTGAGTCAACATGCATGAAGTGATGATGCCCAAGGAAGGACTGGAAGGCTTAGGAAGATTGGCATGTTAGAATTTGCCTACTTCTTCCATACTAGGAGAGCCAGAGGTAGGCCTTTCACCAACCAGTGCTTCAAAAGAGTGACTTTAAGCGGCAACCCAGAGACTCTGAGGAGCTCTGTGATGATGCTTTGCTATAGATCTATCTGCCTTTAGAATGGGAATCCCTGTCACTCAAGCGCAAAACTTAGGCGCAGTGAGAACTGGATCTGGGAAAAGAAGCAGCAGCATTCCACTGCCAGTTGCAAAGTGGGTAATTACAAGAGTAGACAGACAGACAAAGTAACAAGCAGCATAGTATAAATTACGCAGATCCAGGACCTTAGTTACTTAATTCTGGAGTTTAGTGAAGGACAATAGGAAGCCTACTGAATCTTTCTGTGACTGATATAACCAGAAAAGTTTTAGAGACCATGAGGAAAATCCAAATTCAAGTCCTCCCAACAGAATCACAGCTCCCAATCTGTTTCCAGAATTGAGCTGAATGAATACAAGGCCATCACTTGAGGAAATAATCCATTCACTATCTAAAACATGTTCTGTTCATCTTTTTCTTCATCCTTCCCCCAAAATAACTGACAGCCCTTTACCAGGGAAACTATGCATGGGGGGAAAAGAAATAATCATACTTTACAGGGACAAGTAGAAATGTGCTCTATAACACTGATTCCAGGAGTAGGGTCTTACAATGATCAAGTGACTAATGGGGTTTATGGCTCTAGTCTGATTCATGACAAATTCTCAGATCTGTCATACATATCTTCCTCAAGCTCTGGTATGCATAATTATGACAGGGATACTTAGCACCTGGCCAAATGAGAGGGTCAGAGCTGCTATTTTTTTTTTTTAAGGAAAATGGTAAATAAAATTAGTATGTCCCCAGAGTATTTATAAGGATCAAAGCCACCATCCAGGACTTGAAAGACGCCAGTATGGTGATTCTCACTTCATCTCCATTCAGCTTTTGTATTTGGCCTGTGCAAAAGACAGATGGATCCTAGAGAATGTTAATAGATTATTAAAAGTTTAGCCAAGTGATGAAATCAGTTGATTAATTTGTAAGATGTAGCTTTATTGTTTGAGCAAATCACCACATGCCCTGGTACTTGGTAAACAGCTATTGATCTGGCAAGTGCCCTTTCTCCATACTTGTCCATAAGAACCGTCAGGAGCATCTTGCTTTCTACAGAGTAGGCTAGCAATGTATCTGAATTGCAGTTCCTACCTCAAGAGAGTAATAGCTTCTTAGCCCAACATCACAGTTTAATTTCTAAGGATCCTGATCACATTTCCTTTCAAAGCTATAACACTGCTCCTTTACATAGATGGCATTATACTGATTGCACATGGTGAATATAAGGTACCAAATACTGCGAACATATTAATAAACAAATTATTGTCAAAGGGTGGAAAGTAAAATTCAGGGCCTGCCACCTTAGAGAAATTTCTAGGGCTCTTATTGTGTGGGATATGTTAAGATCCCTTCTAAGGTGAACAGTAAGATGCTACAACTGGTATTTCCTATAACCAAAAAGAAAAAGGGGAATGGCACCATGTGTGTGTAGGGTTTGCCTAGTAAAAGCACTAAAAGCACAAGTAAGTCACATGAAAAAGAAACCTAAATACTCATGTTTCCTCTCCCTGCTCCTCTTCCTCATCTTCCCAGCCTACATCTCTGACTCATAGAGAATATCCTCTCTCTGGGTCCCTGAAAACTCAGTCTAAACCTGAGAGTTACAACATAGGTTTTACAGAGTCTCAGGTTTTCAGACTCAGACTGAGCTATGTCACCAAGATCCCAGTTCGCCAGCCTGAGATGACCTGTCACAGAACTTCTCAACTTCCGTAATTGCATGAACCAGGTTCCTTAGTAAATCCCCTTTTATATGTCTAGATTAATATCCTGCAGATTCTGCATCTCTAGAAAGTCCTGACATACACATAGATGATGTGGTAATACTAAAACTGAGTTTTTAGTTCATGTTTAGAATTGGTTCCATAAGTTGCTGAATAATTACTTATAGGCTGATGTTTGATTATACTTTGATATGATCTAAAAGGATTTAGGTTGACTTTTTAAAAATCAGTAATTATTAAGACATATTTTTATATAACTGCAAACAAGAAATGAGTTGAGGTAAAATAAGTTATTAATAGAATAAGTCTAGGTGAATTTTTATATAGCAAACACATGTTTAAGTCTACTCAGTTTCTATAATGTCACTTTAGTTTTGACTCCTTTCTAAACAGAGCCAAGGCAGGAACATGATCGACTTTTATACCAGCAGATTTCAGCAAGATCAAAGCAGAATGCTATTGCCAGAACCTGGAGATCCAAGTTGATTGGTTAATATGTTTTAAATATCGAAGGTCTCTTTGGATGAATATATTCTTTGCTTTAGATTTCAGCTCATGTACATTTACTCTGGGGTATTCTCAGTAAACGTTTCACTAATGAACTAGTGAAAAGCCAGGCAACCCCCCCACAGCAGCTTTAACCATAAGTCAGTTATATTTCCTTATAATTTTAGCATGTAACCAGCAAAGCTTCATTCCCTCTTGGGATCACAGCAGACTTGGTGTGAAGTAGGCAAGCCAGAGACCTGAGCTAAGTGAGAGGGTCTGTTGTAATATAAATATTGCATGCATGCAACAGGTGTGGTTCAAGGAAGTGTAGTGCAGAAAGGGCAGGGGAAAGAGAGAGAGGAGTTACAATCTTAGTGAGTCATGAGCGAGACAGCATGGGAGAGCAAAGTGGGGAAGGAGACAGACAGGGACAAGCAGCGAATGCAAGAGAAGAAAGAGAAGAGATGGGGGTCTTTTATTTTAGGGTGCTGGAGGTGTCGACAGAGATGCCATCACAGGTTGCTAAACAACCAAGGAGCTGCCTATATGCTATCATACCTCCCTTTTTGCTTACTTAAGAAATGAGGAACTAGGAAGGTTGGCAAGTCGGGAATAAAGACATTGGGCTACTTTTCATGCAAAACAAGTTAAAGTATATAAATGTAGGTTCAATGGAAGCACCCCTTGGCTGCCATGCAAGGGGTTAAGACAGACAGAGAGAAAGAAAGTAGGAGCACCAAAATGTTCAGATTATATGGTGAAGGGGAAGCCCCTGCCCTGGAAAGTTTAGGGTAGAGGACAGGGGTCTGCCAGCCATGCCCTGCAGTAGATAGGAACCATGGGATGCTGGGGAAACCTGGATCTGTTTGTCCATGGTATGAAGCACACAGTTCCAGCCTTTGGTTTATAATAAATGGATAAAGGGTGAAGAAATCAATCATCTTTGGTTACTTTCTGCTGACATCAGGGTGATAGGGAGGCCAAAAGTCTGAAATGTTGGCCAAGTTTGGAAAGAGCAGGTGATTTGCTGCTGTCCAAGATCTGTGAGAACATCTGTGGCTGGGAGAGAAAGTGTAGGGCCAGCTTGAAACAGTCTGCGAGGTTAGACGGGGGCACCTGTGTGAAGCTGCTTCAGTGCTATTGTAGATGTGGGAAGCCTGGACCTGGCAGGATACTAGAACATATAGATGGGCAGAAGACAAAGTTAAGTATGTTAGGGATAAAAATCTTTTTAAGTGTACATTTGAAACTTTTGGGGAGAGCAAGCAGAAAAGGAAAGTTTGGAGTGTAGAAGAAAAAAAAGCTTGAATATAGGGAACCTCTTTTCCATTTATCCAGTCGCTGGCAGTAATTAAAAAGGTTCCATTTTGGATCTGTCATCTAAGGGATATTGTAGCCAAGTCTGGTTGCGGAGCCATGGACACTTAGAAGCACTTAAAATGGGCGCTAGGCATAGGGATCTCCAGAAGGCATCCCAGAGGGGAGCCTAGAGGGACTGGCGAATGGACCATTCCCATGGGCTGAATGGAGTCGGTGACCCGTCAAGGCATCCTGGGAGTTTTACTTGAAGAAGTTGGTATAATCTGTTTCAGCAGCTCATCAACACTGGTCAGAGACCAAGGACACAGCCCAGGCAGTCAGGTGTACCAGGCACTCGGATTTTCAGCAGCAGATGAAACCATGCTAAAGAGCATCTCACCCAAGGGAAAGTATGTCGACCAAAGGTCCTAAATGAAGGTCAGCAAAAGGACCAACGTAGCCATAAAGACCATGGTAGGGTACCTCCACTCCTCAGTGAACCAGAGAGCTGCTGGCAGTCTCTCGGACAAAGAAAAGCATTTACACTGACCAGGAAGGGGAGCTTATCGATCAGCTGGTGTTGGGTGCAGAGATGTAGTGATTGGGTAACCCAAGAGCAGACCAGAAATAGGGTCTCAGTGGTGGTGATTTCAACCCAGGAGTTGGGGGCACATTTGAAACTTTTGGACCCATGATTTTGGTAGTTGGGGAGGGAAGCCCCAAAGTCAGGGAAAGGGTAAGGAATCTCATCCTCTGGAATAGGCAATAGGTTGGAAACTTAGGTTGTTGATTGGTAGTACTTATCTGGATCCCATTTGACCTGAGAGGTGGATTCAGGTGGATTTCCTGTAGCTTATAAGAATTCTTTTTTTAAATATTTATTTATTTATTATTTATACAGTGTTCTGCCTGCATGTGTGCCTTCATACCAGAAAAGGGTACTAGATATCACTATACATGGTAATTAGCCACCATGTGGTTGCTGGGAATTGAACTCAGGACTTTTGAAAGAACAGCCAATGCTCTTAACCTCTGAGCCATTTCTCCAGCCCCCATAAGAATTCTTTTTAAGTTTGCAAAGAAGATAAGTTTTTAAACATGTTAGCATCACCGTTGTAATCTGCAGTGAAATGCAGTGAAATGTAGAAAAAGGCAGTAGACATGCTCTTTTGTGTTAACAGCATGAACCCTCTGTAAGGTGAGCTCTGAAAGACAGAAGCCTTCCAGGAAGTAGAAGTGGCAAAAGCTCACTTGATCTTGATTTTTAGCATGAGTACACATCATGAAAGAGGGTACTTTCCCCCTTTATCCAGAAGACTGGATCTATATTAATTTAGCACAATGAGAAATAACTTTTCAATCTATACTTCAAAGATGAACCAAAGGAAATTTAAAATATTGAGCTTGGAGCTCTGATGGTGGATTGTATAGTGAAATGTTTCAGATTAATAAATTCTAGTGATCAACACAAAGCTCCACGCAGTCTTAATACAATAGAAGCATAGTAGCAAGAAGAAATCTAAAGTATTTTTTATCTATTTATCTACTTTGGATACCTTAAATCATCATTTTTAGACCCTCTAACCTTCATAGCTTCCATTTACTAACCTTAAAACACCTTCTTAGAGCCTCAAATACTTTCTTAGAAGCTTTCCTTTGTAACTTTCATTATGAAAAGCTTGAAAAATCTTTTCAGACCCTCAAACATTTTCTTAGATCCTCATAACAAACTTCTGTATCCTTAGGCCTTGTATCCAATTATTTACCATGAAGCATGGGTGAAATTTCTGGAAGCAGTCCCTGTCCTTTACCTAAGGAAATGGTAAAAGGTTACATCTGAGATGTGCTTTTTGAGTCTGCTAACAAGGTAGACTGTATCTAGACCTGACATTAGCAGTTCTAGGAGTGAGGCTTAACACCTGGTCTCCTGCACATGAAGAGGACTGAGAAACCATCTGAAGCCTGTTTAGCTTTAACATGAAGTATGTGAGTAGGGCAAACCTGTTTGCTTCTCTAAATAAGAGACCTAGTAATTGGTAGTTTTAACTAGGTAATGAGTTGACTGATGAACTAACATAGTGGATTACCTTGGGATAAGGAGCTAATTGCCTGTTCTCTAGTGGTAAAGCTACTATTAGCTTATCTGTCAACATAATCAGAGACTTGAGAAGGATAAATTGGAATCTAAATGAATCTATGTATATATCAAAATGACAGAGATGTCTAATCAATCAGTCCATAGTCCACTACCTAGATAATTGTCCCAGGTCTCTATGGAAATGTGAGCAGACAGTTTACTGTCAGGTGCAAAAGATAAGGGTTTTTTCCACCCTGTGGAGGAAGAGTATGGGAGAGATTGACCTCACCTCCTTCTCTGCAATGTGAGACAATAACATTCTGGGTATCCAGTTTGTCCACAGTTGAAGCTGGGCCTTAGTGAAGTATGAGGTGTTGGGGGCAGTCTTGCCCAGTGGTTAGCATACCATAATCTAGGGTTGAAGTCATGGGTCGTTGTGCCCAAATCTTCTCAGAGACCACCTTGGGAGTTACTGTTAGGATTTGGGACTCAGTCTGTCATAATATCATTATACATGTTAAAATGCCATATTCAGCAGGTCTCTGACAAGTTTGAAGGCTAGCATGTTTGAGTTAAACAATTTCTGTCTGTATTTAGTTATCTGTCTAAACTGTACCTTGTAAACATAAAATAGAATGCTATGATCTGTGATGATACCATATTCTGTAGGTAAGTATTTGAGTACCATGTCCATCTTAAATAGATTTAAATACTAAATAAAGCTTAATCCTGCATTAATGGTCCTACAGGCCATTAAAAGGTCTGTAGCTTATAAAAGTCTAAGGCTATGTTAGAGATTAACAATATTACCATATTCAGAAAACTATACTAAACATATTTCTAAGGCAGTGATTTTTAACTTTTTTGAGAGTGAAAGTAGGGCATAAGAACCAAGTTTTAACATTGTAAACAAATTAGTATCTCTAAAATTAATATATCCCAACATAAAAGTATTTTTGTAATTATATTACATGGTTTAGTTATTGACCCTGAATTTTATATATATAGATATGTATGACTGGTGAACAACAAGCTATTTCTAGAGTCATTGATACAGAAGAATAGTATAAAACAATTTTAAAATTACATTTGAATCTATTCTACCAAATCCATTGGACAGAAAGCCTAGTGGTAAACCCAGATCACAGACAGCTGACTACAGGAGAAACAACATTCATTTATTCATGCATCCAAGAACTAGTAAAGACATAGGGAGTTAGATACATATTTTAAATTAGTTTGTTTATCTGAACAGACCTTTATAACCTTGAAATTTCAGTATTATATAAAGAATATTTTGAACCAGGGTTCAATAATATATACAGCATGTTGTAAAAATATAACTTTGAATTTATATAAAAATCCATACCAATTTTAAATGAGACTTGTTCCTTCGTAGTCTAAAAGGAGATAAAATAATAAACAGAGTTAGTTATGATTAAAAAGTTTTAAAATTGTTTCATATCATGTGGTTATCTTAAGATGGTGGTATTTAAAAACATCTGTGTTTTTATAAATGTTACAAATATGTATGTACATATATGTGATCTAAACAGGAGTTTGAACTTTGATTTTAAACATTATACCCAATAAGCAAATTATAAATCCTTAGATAAGAGTTTACAGTATAATTTTAAGATATTTTTTAAGAGCAGAGTGTACAGAAATCGAGGAGAAGAGATTTTTTAAGAGCTGGGAAGTAGGGCCTTAGAGATCAGGGATTTGAGGAGGATAGAGCAGGGTTTAGATATCTGGGGATCAGTTGTCTGTAAGAATTTAGAAATTTGGTGCACGGAGTTTTGGCTTTGAATGAGGCCATGTATAGAAAGTGTGCACTTGGGCTCCTGCAGGTCAGCTGTGAGAGTGGAGGAAGGGGCCATCAGCCAAGTGGGGAAGAGTGGGTGCAGAAGCAGACATGACTTTGAGAAAAGAGAAATAGGGAATTACTTTTCATTTTACTCTTGGCTCTTAGTGTTACTGAAAAATATTAGACATTTGGCTAGCAGGACGAATATAGGTGTAGAAGCAGGAGGTTTTCCAGAAGGGAGAGAATATGAAGAGACCATTCCTGTGAATGAGAAAGAAATGGAGTATCTCAGCAGTCTGTAGTCAGGGCCTCGCCAGGACTCAGGTGGGACCACGCATGGACTGGCCCAGCTAGTGTTTTTTCAACCAAATCGCACTGCTAAGCCCAGCTAAGCCCAAGAAACTCAGTGCCTGGTACCAGAGCTTTAGCAGCCATAAGGCCAAGGTCTTGTAGAAGTAATCCCATCTACAAGAAAGGATAGCAGATAGTCAGCTTCAGAATGGAGGTAGGAAAGGGGTGCAGTCATCCTTCAGGGCCTACAGAGACTGCAGTTTTTAGCTCCAAAAACAGTGGAACAGAAACAAGGTACTGGCAGCAGCCAAACCTCGGCTTTTTATAACCAAGATAGCTGCCAATCATGTGACTGGCCTTGATTGCCCTTAGTGTAGATGGCAGTGAAGCCTCGTAACTGCCCTTAGTGAAGAAGGTGATGAAGCCATGGCTCCACCTTCTTTATCCCCAAATCAACATAGTAGCCCACCATATGTTGTGCACGTGTGCAGCAGCATAGGGGGACCCAGGGTCACTCAACCCAGGTGGGGAGGGAGGGCGTTTTAGCTCAGTCCCCTGGCAGCAGCAAGTGATGATGTCACAGGCTGCTAATCAGTCTAGAAGCAGGCTGCCTATATGTCAACAGGGAGAGACCAATAGGAAAAGCTTCCTAGGATTATTTCTTCCAGTGGACTAAGAACTCCAACGGTGATGTGCATCTAGCTTCAGCCTTCAGACAAACTAAAAAGGACATTAGACAGAGAGAACAAGAAATGAGAAGCGAACATTTGTCTAGAGTTGGGGTCGGCATTAGCATCACAGAACAAGTGTTTTCCTAGTTTTGCTTCTCTGTTGCCCATGCATACAAGTTGGTAAACCTTAGTAAGAACAGAAATGGAGGAATGGAAGAGAGGAGAAAAGAAGGGGAGGGGAGAGGAGAGAAGGATGTAGAAAGGAAGAGATGGAAGAGGAGTGGAGAAGAGAGAAAAGGTTGGAAGAGAATAGAGGGGAGGAGGAGGGACAGAGAAAAGGAGAAGCAGAGGGAAAGGAGGAAGAAGGGAAAAGGGAAGAGGAGGGAAGGGCAAAAGAAGGAAGGGGTATTAGAGAACTTTCGACTAACCCTTATTTCAAACTTAATTTTGTTTAGTGAATTAGAAATGTATATTGGATTTGTTTTATCCTTATATTATAATGTCTCGTTTTAACATTAAAAAAATATTCAAAGATATCACATCCCATAATTCTTCCATTAATTTCTATTAACTGTCAAAAGAAATGTTTCCTGCTAAAAACCAAAATCAAATCGAGCTTTCCTAAATAATTGCTTTCAACCGTTAGATCCAACATTGCCAACTTCATTTCCAAGCAACATTAGCACTTCCTTATTCACTTTGACTCTTACATTGTTACTGTTAACTATGCTTTTCTAAAAAGCAACTTTTTATTCAAGATTATTTATCTTATGGTATGAAATATTATCAACTCTGGGCAGGGGAGAAGGACTCAGGGCATAAAGCAGTTGCCACACAAACTGAGTACCTTGGAGCAAATTTCCAGAATCCATGCAAAGCTGCATACAGCAGCATGTCTGTAAGAACTACATCCCTGAGACAAGAGTGAAGTGGGCAGAGTTTAATGCCGGGCTGTGGAGGCCTGACCACCTCTGCCTGTACCTAGTTCATGTCCTGAGTAACTGACCTCCTTTGAGCCCTACTTTTGATTTAGCCCTATTGGCTTGATCAAAGTTCACACTGGTTTTAATCTGAGAACTGGTATTTCCTCATTCTTACAGGCTTGCCTTCCCATCCCTTCCCCCTGCTCAGGCCCCTCCCCAGCACCTTATCCTCACACTCCTCTATTTTATAAATCCTTTTGCTCTCCTGCCTGAGAAAGAACTGGATTTCACACCTAATTAAAAAATATTGTCTTGCCTGCTGTTCCCTTTCTTGTCCATTTTCTCTTGTTCTTCGGAAGCTTTTTATTCTCATGCTAAGTTGTGTCCCTGGACCCCTGCAGTTTACGGGGACAGGCAGGGGCAAAGTTCCTATAAAACCGAGCACCAGGCCCTCGACTACCCACTTCTGCAGGCAGATTTCCCCTTGGGGACTCTGCCCTGCTTCAGCCCTTGAATTTGTGCTCACAGAACAGTCACTTGGAATAATTACATCCTCACTGTCTGTAGGACAGATCCTTGAATGTTCCCAGTGAATGTCATCACAGGGCGACTCTTTCACTCTGGTAGAAAGCCAGGTGGGCAGGTTATTCTTTTAAGCTAATATGAAGAGATCTATTTTTAATAACAGTTTTCTCTTTGCCATCAGTTTTATTGTCATGCCAGTGTGGGTTTTCTCAAGGCAATGTGGCATTTTCAAATACACAAAATCTATTTAAAGTTGTGTAGTTTTTGAAGAGTTGGGGTTTCCAAAGGAGGTAGGTTGGTTGGTTTGGGGGAGGAGGGTTGTTTAGAGGTTTTGTGTGTGTGTGTGTGTGTGTGTGTGTGTGTGTGTCTGTGTGGTTTTTTTTTTTTCTTGGTTATTTTGAATAGCCCAAATGCCTATTCAATGCCAGTCTAGGAAAGAATGGAGTTAGCATTTTCACACCATTCCTTCCTATACAGTTCTTGAATACCATCTAATCAAGATTTGTTTTCAATGGGGGACAAATCTACAGTAGGCTATTTCAAATTTATTCCATTGGAATCTATACATTAATGCCCATTGGATGAAAAGGACGTGTTCACAAAAGCCTGGACTTTGCCTTACTGTGGCAGAAACTTTCCCACTGTATTTGTGTTAAAAATAAAAGCAAGCCTGGGAAAGGAATCGCCCCGGCATTGTGTGCTGGAGGAATGAGGCATGCCTGAATGGAGAGGCAAAGTTTCTCCATCACATCTGTACCAATATCAGCAAAAGAGAAGCCAGCCTTTCACGGCAGCTCACTGCAGTGGGGGGCCAAGTTTACTCAGAGAGATGTGTAGAGTCTTGTCCATAAAAATCCAGATGGCTAATAAGGTCAGCTGTACCTGTGCATGGATTTGCATGTGCCTCTCTGTTTTTAGTGAAGGTGAAGACAACGATAATATTATACTCCTGTAGGCTATTTAGCAAATAACCTGGTTGTTTAGATTGGCTAAATATTCTTTCCAGTTTGGTCAAACAAGCAGATTTTTCTCATGAAGTTGTGCTTGTGTGTGTGAGAGAGAGAATACGTAAGATAAATAGGTTCTCGCATTCCTTTCTCATTCCTTAAGCAATATCTACCATAGCTTTCAGAGTTACTCTCTTCTTTTTTTTTTTTAATGAAAATGAGGATGGTCCTAGATCCTTGGCAATTAAAGTATCATTTCTCAGAGCACCAAGAAGGATGGGTTCTAATCCCAACTCTGCTAGTTACTTGCTTGCTATATGGAATTTTGATCAAATCAGGTAGAACCATTAAGAAAGCATGGCTAAATAAACCTGACCAACTCCATGACAGGCTCATTTTCTTGCTAGACAGAACAGGCCTAAGAGTTACAGGAAAAAACACAGAAAAAGGGCAACCAATCAGAAACAGCCAAGACCTCTGGCCTGGGGAAGATAAGGTTGCTTAACTAACAGTTTTGAAAAGCCCCTAAGTCCTGACCAGACTCCATGGGCACCAGCCAATCCCAAATGAGGTTCTGTAGCCTCAGTAGGAATTCCCCTTTCTAGCTTTAAGAGGGGCCTCTAGGCTTCTCTCTTGGTTACCACCAAGTTGTGAAGGAGGTGGCCCTATGTACTAGACATCTGCAGAATAAAGCCTTTGTTACTTTGTTACTTTGCTACTGGGGTCATTCTTTCAGTGACTTCTGGACCCTAACACCATAATTTTTCTTACCTCAAGTGGAAATAACAATAATGTCCTGAAAATATATAGGATTGCTGCAAAAACAAACAAGGTCTTACAAAGGAGAAAAGTTCTTACTATATAAAAATGCTACAGGGATATGAACCTAAATATTGGTTGTGAAGGCACTGCTGCTTAGAATCCACGAAAAGAAGCCAACTGTGTCATCTGACCTCTGCAGTGAGTGAGGACCATGTGACTGGCAGGCACTATGATCAAATATGCACTGAAGAGATGTCTCTACCTGTGTAGAAAGAGAGGAGTGCTAATAAGCCACCCAGCCTAGAGATGACTTTTCTGCCATCTGTTTACAGCCAATTAACTGTGCTGCTACTCTTTGCTTCAATAAAAGAAAAACTTCCGTGACAGTGAAATCATATTTAGAAAGTCATGCATTTTAGTTCCAAGACAAGTTGTTTCTCATAAATAAAAAAATCTCTATTGCACACCCTCACATGTAACTCTCACATGCATATGTATGTGTTTAAGTTAGATTCCAAAGGAAGCAGTCTTTTGAATTTTTAACTTGAGAGCTGATGGTTGCAACAGCTGTATGGACCCCTAATGCTAACTCTCATATAGTGACAAAGCATGTGATGCCATGGGATTTTCAAGACATAAATCCAGAGCCACACCACCTGGGTTCATATACCAGTTCTTCCACCAGTTACCAATGCATCTTTGAGCATATTGCATAAATTCTCTGGTCTTAATTCCCCTGTGTACAAATGGGAATAATAATAATACAACCTGTTCCCCATGGCTGCTTTGAGGATTAAATAGAGTAACATGTTCAGAGTAGTTTGGACAGTGCTTGACAGATAAGGCCTGAAGAAAAGTTTGCCCTGTAAGCATACATAGAACATAGAACTAAGCAAGAGGTTGGAATATATATGATCTATTGACCCAATTCCTAAACATCCATTCCTGAATTACTGGGATCCTCATTTAGGGATGTAGTCTGTATTAACATATGTAATGGAGAATTGTCATAATCACTCAGTTGTGCAAATAGAATTGTTTTTTAATAATAAAAAGATTGGAAGGTATAATTAAATACAGTATTTCAGACACATAATAAGCCTGGTGGAAGTTGAAAGAGGTTCTGTTAGAGTCTGGAATACATTGAAAGGAGGAACCCAAACTCAAATGGCATGCAAACAACAAAAGGCTTTCAGTCTGCAGAAGTCCAGCATGCTGGGGTCACCACCTTTACAACATGGCAGCAACCATGAGAGGAGTTGAAGGTCCCTTTTCAAGGGACCTTTTAAAGCTAGAAAGGGGAATTCTTACTGGAGCTACATAACCGCAATTGGAATTGGCTACATGACTCTAGTCAGGACTTATGGGTTTTTCAAACTGTTAGTTAAGCAACCTTATCTTCTCCAGGCCAGATGCTGTTTCTGTTTAGTTGCCCTTTTTCTGTGGTTTTCCCTGCAACTCTTAGACCTATTCTGTCTAGCAAGAAAATGAAGCCTGTCATGGAGTTGGTCAGGCTTATTTAGCCAGGCTCGCTCAGTTCACTCACCTAACATAATGTAAATTGCATCACTGAATGTGACATAAGAGCTTAGAGCACTTACTATGCGTAAACAGTATGTGAGCGATCAGGTGGCGCAAGGTAGAAAAGTGTGGTAGAGCACAGACTTCCCTGAGAGGTCCTTTATCCTAACACAGAGGAGAAAGAACCTGAGGAGTCAAACATGCGTGCTGTGCACAGGCCTGTTCCTCTGTGGTTGTTTACTACAAGATCCAGTAATTGAAGTTACAAGCCTTGTTCTGAAATGTGTTTTGAAGGCCACTTTATTCTGAAAGCCCAGTTACTTGGCTTCTCTCAAGCTGGTAGCTTAATTACATATTTATAAATCTTCTCATCATTGTAAGCAAATATATGACAGAAAAAAAAAAGCATGAGTGAATGTCCTAGTTTGATTTATGTTCCAATGATAAAGACCATGACCCAAACTAACTTAGGGAGGAATGATTTACGGGTTAGAGTCCATTGCTGAGGAAAGCCAAGGCAGGAATTGAAAAAGGAAATTTCATCTGAATATATTGTATGAAAAAAAATTATTTTCAAATAAAAAACAAAAAAAGCAAAGAAAGGAGGGAGAAAGAGAAGAAGGGAGGGAGGAAAGAGTAAGTCTGCAAGGAGGAAGTAAAGCAGAAGCAGCAGGAACACTTTCACATTGTTTTGAATAAGAATGGCTCCCATAGGCTTAGTCATCAGGGAGTGGCACTGTTTGAGAATGATTAGGAGCCCTGGCCTTGTGAAGTAGGTGTGGCCTTCTTGGAGGAAGTGTCTCATTGGGGAAGGGAGGGTTTTGAGGTTTCAAAAGCCCAAGCCCAGCTCTGTAATATCCTGCTGCCTGCTGATCCAGAGGTAGAATTCTCAGCTACTTCTCAACCAAGTCCGCCTGTATGCTGCATGATAATAATTGACTAAAGTCTGGAGCTGTAAGCAAGCCCTCAATTAAATGCTTTATCTTATAAGAGTTGTGTTGGTCATAGTGTCTCTTCAGAGCAATACAACAGTAACTAAAACAACTTGCTTCCAAACTCCTGCTCAGCCTCATTTCTTATACTATGCCAGACTGTCTGCCCAGGGCTGGCTAGGCTCTCTTCCACCAATAAGCAATTAATTAACCCCCATAACAGTAGGTTAATTTGATGGAGGCTGTTCCTCAATTGGTATTTCCTCTTCCTTGGTATCTCTGGTTTTATGTCAAGTTGACAAAAACAAACTAGCACAGTGGGAGGAGAGGTTTCTCTTCGCTCATGGTTTCAGAGGGATCAACCCATGCTTGCATGGCCCCATTGTAATAATGGACACATATACAACTTCATTATATACAAGAAACAGAGAGAGAGAAGCCGTGGCAAGATACAGCCCCCAAAGAGCGCATGACCACTGATTACTTTCTCCAACCAGGCCCTACCTCTTACCTTTGACCACTTCTTCCAAACAGCACCTTATTTGAACCAATGAAGGGCTTAAATAATTCATTAAATCAGGTCCCTCATAATCTAATCATCAGTGATAAAAATGTCCCCACTAATCTTTTAGGCACCTTTTAATCCAACTATGTTTTCATCAAAATAAAACATTGCCGACTATGAAGTGACAAGTGTGGTTCTGACTGAAGAATGACTTGTAGAGAATTATTCTTGAGACATATCTGAGAGGTGAGGTAGAAAAATGGGAAAACCCTGGGGCTGTGCCATAGCCATCTGCTCTCTTCTCAGTATGGACTGGTGGTAACCACATTATCACCTGTGTCGACAGCCTGAAACATAGGGCAGGCAGTTGGTCAGTCTAGCAGAGCCTTTAGAGATTATTGTCTTCCTTGTGGGAGCTATTTAGTAGTTCTACAAAACATCCTATTGCTCAAAATAAGCTTGTACCCCAGCCCCAGTGTCCCCCTGCTCTCCTGGCCTAATTACTAAGTATTCTCTTTCATTCTAAGTGGCCATTTTGAATGATAAATGTGGTCATCTAGTGTGATCACATTCAGCACATCCAGCTCTGGCCTTTTTAAATATTCCTTCTTGCTGTGTGTGGTGGCATAAGCTCACCTTTAATTCCCACACTCAGGGTTAGGCAGAGGCAGGAGGATCTGAGTTGAAGGCCAGGCTGGTCTACAGTGACCGGCACTGCCTGAGTGACAGTGAGAGCCTGTCTCAGAAAACAAACAAAAATTCCTTCTTCATTAAGCATCAACATCACCTGTGTCACATATGGCCATCCTTGAAAGTACCCACACTGTCAAGGATGGTAAGAAGAGTGATTTGAGAGAGAAGCAGCCAGAAAATGCCCCGGCCCACCTACGGCCAGCACCCTTCCCATCATCTGGAAAGCACTGTGTCCGCTGTGTGTTAAACATCTTCTTCTTCTGGGTTGAATTTTCCAAGAACTTTTACAACATATGGGATATGGTAATATGTTACGTAAACTAGAAAGGGGTTGCTTTTTAAACTGTAGATATTATTTTTTTTATTTTCTTTAATTTATTTATTTTTATCTCAATCACAGGTTAGGTACTTTGAATCCCAGGCATAGACCCCTCCCTCATTCCCTCATTCCCTCCTACCCTCCCACTCCCTCCCTCATCTCCCTCCTCCCCGCCCCCTCCAAGTCCA
>CM053753.1:62711200-62757572 GCA_028658305.1 Pachyuromys duprasi
GCAGCTGCTTCTGAGAATTATATTGATTAACATATATGACTTAAAGGTGTCCCCAGCATAGTAAGTATTATAGAAGCTGTAGCTACTATTAGTATTAATAAGATGGCTGGGAGGAGGAGACATTAAGTTTATTCTATCCAAAGAAATTAGAATTTGGCCAGTGAAAGCGCTACGGAGAAAAAGAAAATTAATAAAAGAAAATGTTGAAGAGCCCAAGCTGCTCTGAGCTGTTTGCTTCTCCAAAGGAACTGGGCTCCTATCATCAGAGGTCTTTAAAGAGAGAATGGATAGTTTCATGAAGACACTGTTTGGAGGACTTGGGAAAGATAGTGGTTGCCTGGACTCTACCATTCCAGAGATAAAGATCTCCAGACCCATGAGTTTGCCCTTTCCTTAGCTCCATAATGGACACAAATAGACGTGCCTCCATATAAGACAGTGGTGTTCAACCTGTGGGTCATCATCCCACTTGGTTAGTCTACGGATCTTTTCACAGGGGCCACCTAAAACACAGATATTTACACCGCAATCCATAAGAGTAGCAACATTACGGTTATGAAGTAGCAACAGAAATAATTTTATGGTTAGGGGTCATCACAACATGAGGAACTATTACATTAAAGGGTCACAGCATCGGGAAGGTTGAGAGCCACTGGTGTAAGAAACCATCTGCATGGTTATTGTTTCACAGAGTTTCTCTTAGAACTGAAGTCACTGATGTATCAACAGTCATCATATTGGAAATTCTTACAAGAGTCACTCCCCTAGCAAAGTTTTTAGTTTAGAATAGTTATGTTAAATAAAATAATTTGTCAGGAAATACACATTTGAGTCCTAATAGAGGAAATCACTCCCCAGAGCAGCCTTACTTCTCACTCCAGTCTAGTGTGACTCTAAGAGATAGAACCTAAAGCACATATGTTTAAACTGAGGACTAGAAGAAAAGGGAAGTAGTTGATCCATAAAAACACTCCATATGTTGATCAACTGAAACAGCACATTGCCTAAGCTGATCTTTGCCTTCTCTGTAGTTCAGTCTAAGTCGGGACATGTTGTTCAATCAGTATGTGGCTTTATGTTGATCACTTGCACTTAAAACTTAGTTTCCATGCCTCCAAATAAACACAGAGCCTCACTGCTGAATTTAGGAGGAAAATTAGGTAGTGATAAGTCTCTGTGTTTACTTAGGGCAAAGGTGAATGCAGCAATAACTAGGAATGAATCAAGTGGGTTAATCAAACAGCATTTTCTGTTATGAAGTATTATACTACAAATATGCTGTCAAGTAGTGTTATCCTGTTCTTCAGAAAACAGCTGATTCAATAGCCATGCAATTAAGGATGAGCAGAAGTTGAGAAAGCCATTTATGAAATATCTCTTTAGCCAAAGTTGACTTTGCTAATCTTGGATCCATATACATATCTTTCCTCTCTAGTGAGTGTCTTCTGTAGTCCTGTCAGATAGAAAGTACATACATCCTGTTAGGTCGTGTATTAAAACAGGGTCTTAAATTTGCAATATAAAGCTCTCCTTCTATCCAAAATTGTCTCTTCAGTGTATAAATACATTTCTCCAGTAGATTCACCAAAGAGTCTGTAGTTAATCCACGGAAGTGCCTTTGCCTGTGACAAAAAGAGCAATGGTTTTGCACACCTATATATTACAGAAGCAAAAGGCTGTAGGTAAAGTAAGCTGTACTCAAAGTGTGGTCTGCACAATGCAGTAAATGATTATGGTCCTAAGTAAATTCTGAAGCTGTTTAACTGTATATAATACAGGTACATCTGGGAATAATCTTGTACATGTGCCAGCCAGGCCTTTAGTTCTTCAAACCACCTTGGCACTAGCAATATGGAAAGTCCATCTATATTCCAGTATTGAAAATGGAAGCAAAAGAATTAAAGAAAAAAGAAACCTAGCACAAGCTGTCCTTCCTGGGACAGAGCAGAGTTCTTTCTCACTTCTCCAATCAACAGACAAAACAAAGGTCAAAATAAAGGAGTGATAGGGATTAGAAGCCAGAGATGGAAAATGTTAGAAGGATAAGACTTGGTGTTGCCATGGATACCGAGGCAAACAACTTAACAAGGTGTCACATAATTTATCTGGAAACTCCAGGTGGAACTTTCTTTTACAATCCAAACTTAGGGCATTTTACTTTAAAAAAAAATCTATAAATGAATATGGGCTAGCATATGTAGTTGCTTAGCAAATGTTTGTTGAGTGAGTATGTAAATGAATGTTCAAAAATGTGGACATGCTTTCCAGGAGAACTTAATTCAAGGAACTTATACATAAATGCATTCTTTTCGCTGCACGACTTTTAGATTTCTTTCTTTAAAAAAAATAGCTTTAGAATATATTGTGCAATATCTATATCCCCAGTTGTGGCTTTTCACCAAAAAATTCTAGTTCTTTGGCTTTTTTCTGAATCATATTATCAACAGCCTATCCGTTGGTGATGTTTTTCAGCCCATTGATATCCTCAGCATGGAAGATAATTCTGCTCATTTCTTTGGAAGCTCAGCTTTTTCAGCCATGAATTCAGTGTGAAAAGAGTAGCTATGGCATGTCAGTGTTAGCAGTAGGGTGCTAAGAGAGATGCAAGACAGTGGTGTGACCATCCACCATAGGGGTTAGACCGTGAAGACTGTCAAGGTGGTGGACCATGTTCAGAGGAAGAAAGCTTCAGTTTCACCACTTTGTGACTAGGTGGCTTTAAGTTCTAAGTTGAACCAGAATCACAGTTTTGAAGTCTTAATAATAGGTTACTCTGAGGATTAAGTAATGGGAACAAAAGCATTTGAATATAAATGTTATAACGTTATCACAACCACTTAGGAATATATATTACAGAAACATCATGCACTTTCCCCGCATTGGTGGTAGGGGGAGTTAGCAGGGTTTGGGAGCTTACCTTACTCTCAGCTGTTATTCATTTGTTGGGATCTTGAGGATGTCAATGTAAAAGTAACTGGAGATACCATTTTCTGCAGTGTTAGCATCCACCCCCCACGTAACACTGTAAGAAGTCAGATACCATAGACAAAGTACCTGGGTATTTAAAATTCTGCTTACCCCAAAAATACCTGAGTGTCAAAGAAGCCACAGAAGCTTGTTAACATAGATGTCACCAGTTGGCAGTTCCTCCTAGACAGTCAGCAGGGACTAGGCAAAAAGGCCAGCAGGGTATCATACCATCTATATCTTAATGCTATGTGCCCTCTACACCAGACACCTCTGGGTCGAGAGTAACTGGGCAGCCAGTGAAGTCACCATGTTATTGGGTTTGGCCACATTCCAGCTGTTGGTACCAAGCCGTTTCCTGTTTTCTGGTCCAGTCTTCATTTTCTCCATTCAATGGACCTGTACTTTATTTCCTTTTCCTCCTACTTCCTTGCTCCTTTATACCTTACCAAGCATCCTGTTTTGGTTTTCTGAACTCCCAACCTCTTCCACCATGCTCACCCAAAGAGGGTAGGTAGAAATAGAGTTGAAAAATACATTTACTGTAAATTACATTTATATGTACAGCCAGGCAAAAACCTGACCAGATTAAGAAACAAGCAGTAGAATAAGTGAGTTCTTGCTGAGCCCCCAGTGTGCTAAGATCACAGTACAGAAATGGGATGCTTGGCCCGTTAAGATAGGTGGCTGTCATTGACATGGTGTGAACCCGCTATACCCACTTACTAATCACTATCTTTATTACTCTCCTTGTCTGTCATAACAGAATAAGTGTCAGAGCCAATCCTTGAGGGGTTAAAGAACAGGCATTGAAAAACTGAGAAAAATATAAACTTTCACCATTCCATCTTTGAGAAGGCAATATAGGCTCTCCCCTAATTCTTCCCCTGCTGCTTGGCTCTTCAGCCTGTGGTGCTCAGTTGCTGCCTGGTAGGAAATACCCTGCCTGTGCTCTGGGTGAATGTTTTGTTCCTGGTTCCACTCCTTTCATTACCATGCATAACTAAGACGGGCAACATGTTTCACTTTTAGTTAGTAGCATCAATAAAATAGCCTGCTTTAGGGATCATCTGAAACTTAATTTTCTTTGTTTTGTGTTGGCTTTTGTTTAATTTCGGCTTCTGCAATGTAGTGCCTTCTCAGTTAGTTTATTTTATCCTCCGTCCCTGAAGGCTGGATGGAACAGTTTAACTCTCCTTAAAATGACCTGCATTCCACACTACGTGCCTTATCATTAATTTTCATTGCAAGTTCACACACACGCACTTTCTGAACCATTGCTGAGTTATAGATGAGGAAAACAAGGCTTGGAAAGCTTAGATAAGATGTACAAAACACTCAGCCAAGAAACGGAACTCATAGAGGACTCCGCCCCCAGAATGGATCCCTTTAAAATGAAGGTGCTCCTTTGCCCGCCACCCTTCCTGTGATGGCCCACATTGCTGCTTTGCATTTTGTGACCCTTCATGCTGCTGAGTGTTATTGTTTAAAATCCTTCCGTGTCAGAGGAGCGAGTGTGGGCAGATGACTGACATGAAGATGCGCCCAGGTCGCGCAGGCAGTCCCTGAGACCTCAGCTCCGTCATCTCCGCTCTGCAGTAATTACGGAGAGCACCTTAACCAGCACTCCATTTTCCCGTAGCATGGCACACAGCCAGATACTTCGTCCTGTTTAACAGTGTGGGGCTGCCAAAGCATTGAGTGATTATGGAAGTTGCCCTCAGGTCATTTGCTGACAAGGGCAGTACTAGAGACCACAGGGGTCGTGGACCACCCTTAGATGAAGACCAGTAACGCCACAGAGCCACAGCAAGTGCTCTGTCGAATTTATCACTTACGGAAGGCCAAACAATCCAGAGAGATGAAAACACTTAAGAAGCCCAGGGTCACACAAATAATTACTGACATGACCATACTACATGCATACAAACAGCGAACATGTATATACAGTGGAGGGAAAGATGACAACTGTGAAGAATCAATTTGTAGTTGGATTAGAAGGGTGGGAAAGTAAAGAGCCTTGATTGGTGACCTTGCCTTGAGGGGATGCACAGTCAGAAGGGGAAAGTTTCAAACATCAAGAACATTTTAACGGAGAGTTTCACCTTCCTAAGCAGCATGGTACATGTAAGGTATGCTTCCTGTTAAAGGTGACAGGTGGACGTGTTTTAAGAGATAGTTGGCCAGCCTCTCAAAGCCACTATACATTGTACTGAAAGCACAAGGCTAGCAAAGACCAGCTCAGTTGCAAGCAAGTTTACAGCTGACAGAAACGCCTCAACTAAAAATAACGTACGTTATTGTCTCTAAGGGAATCTCTCATCAACAAAAACTTTACCAATATGTAAATACTATGCATAGGCTGATCTCTTTAGCAAAGTGGGATTATTGGCAATAGGGCCTATTTCTCCTATTTCAATCTAAAAATTAAATCATTCTCTTTTAACCCTAGGATCCTATACATCATACTTTGCCATTAGAGTGTGTTCATTCAAGCTCCCTTATGTTAGCAATACCAAGAAAGTTGTCTAATGAGAGAACATTCCACAGGTGAAACTTAAATATGAAGCATTCAATCCTGAACCTGGCCTAATAAACACCCAGTGCATATTTATTGCTATTGCTACCATGACATATAAGTCTTATCTAGAATGGAAAAAAATGAGAACAGTCAAGGCCCTTACTTCAATGGGAGTTAACTCAAGTTTAAGGAGTAGATCCTTGCCTTGCTGAACACATCAGCTGTTGAAACATTACCCAAGAGGGTCTCAGGCTTGGGACTTTAGGCACTCTGAGGCCAATGCCTACTTTAAGCTATCAGTAATGAGGTAGAAGAGATGGATCATACACTTTAGAGAGTTTATATCATCTATCAAAATCAGAAAGCAGCAAGTGTTGAAAAACTATCAAAAATAAACTAACAAAAATAAGCCTTCAGGCAATTATCCAAAGTGAAATTCCAGGTCCACAGGCTTTAAAGGATCCTGTAGGTCACCATGCAGTGACTATTCTTACTTTACTAGTTTTAACCAGCTATACCATTTGGTTATGGAGCCAATAGTAGAGAGAGCAGCAAACACCCAAGAAAGAAGGGCTGTGCCAGATGGCCAAGAAAAAAAAAAAAGACAGAAAAAAACTACTATTTTAGAAATTGACCTAAAAGTTCAAAAAAACATATGGAACCATTTAATGGGGGAGGATGTAGCCTTGTAATAAGAATGCCATGCAAGTATTCCCACACTGCCCTTGGTGGTCTACAAAGTGATTCCATATGTATTTCATGTCAACACCGTCACAATGAGGTAAGTAGGACTGTGTACCTTGGAGGCTCTTGGTGATTTGTTATAATGCTGTACAGTATGTTGGTGCCTATGCTGGAACAGGGCCATGTGACTCAAAGATCAACAGTTGTCCACCATCTCTTCAGCTTCCACAGCCACTGAGGCCAAACTGTGAACAGTGCAGCCAACACAAAATAGTTCATCTTAGACTTCATTTCAGGAAGATTTTACCAGACACAGATGAACTGAAAGTGTCAGCCCAGGCCTATACTCAATAATGGGTGCATTAACTAGGCCAAATAGTGGAAATAGGGATTTTTCCAAAAAGAATCAAGTTATATGACCAATATTCTCACTACCCCTCCCTCCAAAGATATTTCTTCTAATTCTTATATTTGTTTGCTACTAGTAACTGGGAATATGTAAATCTTTAATAATGGAGAATGTCTCTTACAACGTAGTTGTTTGCCGTTACTTTACAGAAGAGCCAGTTTTGGTAATAGGGAAATGGAAAACTCTAGACTCTCCTGGCATTTTAAAAGCAAGCTTGCTCTGAGCAAGAGAAGCCAGGGAGGCTTAGACCTTTTCAATAAAGGATGATCCATGAAACAATCAAATTTTTTTTTAATTTTTTTGTTTTTCTTTTTTTTTCTTTTCTTTTTTTGTTGTCTCGTTTTTCTGTCTCTCACTCTCCCACTTGGCTATGTCTTGTTCTGTTCTGCTTGCTGTCTCTTCCCACATCACCAGGTGAGAAACCCCACCAATGCAGCATCTGCTGGCGCTCCTTCTCCTTGAAGGATTACCTTATCAAGCACATGGTGACACACACGGGAGTGAGAGCCTACCAGTGTAGCATCTGCAACAAGCGCTTCACCCAGAAGAGTTCCCTCAACGTGCACATGCGCCTGCATCGCGGGGAGAAGTCCTATGAGTGCTACATCTGCAAAAAGAAGTTCTCCCACAAGACCCTGCTGGAGCGACACGTGGCCCTGCACAGCGCCAGCAACGGGACCCCTCCCGCAGGCACGCCCCCGGGTGCCCGCGCGGGCCCACCGGGCGTGGTGGCCTGCGCAGAGGGCACCACCTACGTCTGCTCCGTCTGCCCAGCAAAGTTTGACCAAATCGAGCAGTTCAACGACCACATGAGGATGCATGTGTCTGACGGATAAGTAGTACCTTTCTCTCTTTCTTATGAACCAAACAAAACAACAACAAAAGAAACAAACAAACAGACAAAAAGCTATGGCACTAGAATTTAAGAAATGTTTTGGTTTCATTTTTACTTTCTGTTTTTGTTTTTTTGTTCCGTTTCATTTTGTACTACATGAAGAACTGTTTTTGCCTGCTGGTACATTACATTTCCGGAGGCTCGGGTGAATAATACTTTTCCCAGTCTCCCTTGGATGGTGGCCTTAAGGCCTGGTAGTGCTTTAGGAGGTCCACTGGTTGGATCTCTAGCTACTGGCCTCTAAATACAACCCTTCTTTACAAAAAAAAAAAAAAAAAAACACAACAAAACAAAACAACAAAAAAGCAAAAAAAAAAAAAACCACACACAAAAAAACAAAAACAAAACAAAAAATCTTTTAAAAAAGTTTAAAAAAAAGTTTAAAAAGAGAAAAAAAATTGTTTTTCCACTCGTGAAGAGCACTACAAAATCTATTCTGAGATGTAAAGGCCTGCTGTCGTTAAGTACGCCGTTCACAGTGTTCCAGTGGACATTCACAATTCTGGCCACTTGGACTTCACAGTAAGCAGTTAAAACTGTGGAATATCACTTCTGGTTGAAAACCCAGAGGAAAGGCCCTGCTGTTTTCACCTACACGCTGTCTGATTTCATTAAAGGGCTCAAGGATGGGAGGGGCCGAGAGCCCAGCGGTGTGGGGAGAAGGTGGTGTGGCAGGCCTCTCCCCCAGTTCTGCCCAGCCCGCACCTCCTCAGCGCCCCCCGCCCCATTTCAGCAGAAGCCAGGAAGACTCGGACAAGCAACAGTGGCTATCGTATTTATTCAGTGTCTTCGCTGAGCCACAGCCTCAGCACAATCAAGAGGGACTTTCATGAAAGGCAGGAATGCAGAGAAAACAAAGATAACAGAGTTGAACCTATGTTTCTAGGTACAAGAGAAGGATTATTTCCAACAATCTTTGCAAAAAAAAAAAAAAAGTGTCAGGATATATTCTTGTGGAAGAGAAGAAGAAGAGAAATGGAGGGTGGGGGGACAGTAAATGTTCTTGAGGCTTTTTTAATTCAAAATTTTATAGAGGGGCAAAAGTGATGTTTACCAGATAGAATGCTGATTTTTTTAATATATTTACAACAGTATTTGTGTAAAAAAAAAAACAAAAAAGTGAGATTGTTAAAAGTAATTTTTTTCTCATTTTGGTTTTGCATACACTGCCACCAATCCCTTCTCTTTACTTTGTCTCACACACATATATATATTTTTTGGTAAGTCAAGACTGTTAAGGTTAGCGATACTGCTTCCAGATAGAAAGAATAAAAGGCAACTAAAGCTATATTTGAAAGAGAGGAAGGATATTTTCTTCATATTTTTTTCTTAATTTTTATTATTTTAAGTATTGCCTGGGTTGCTGAGGGTCTCCAAGGCCCGCCCGCCCCTGCTGTCATTTCAACTGCTGCTCTGTTTTGATACATAGACTCTTTGGCTTCTAGCAAGCTCAAGTTGCTCCGCTGAATATTTTTTCCCATCCATCTAAAATTGTCATTTTTCATGAGAGGGAAAATCTTCTAGAAGGCGATTTCTTACTTCTCCAAAATTTCACTGCTCTTAGGATTCTAGAATTTCCGTTGACCTTGCTTTTTTTCTTTGATGAAACACTAGTAGTCTGGAGATCTCGACAAAGGGGGTTGTTTGGTTTGTGTTCAGCCAGGAGCAGGGATCCACAAAACTCCACCCCGTCCCTCCACCCACGGGGTGAGTGTTGCTATGAGAAGCCTGTTACAAAACACAATGCGTCGATGCCAAAACTCTTTTCTTCTTTTCAGACATCACCTCCTGTCTCTTTCCAGCATGGCTTCAAGAGGGCTAAATAGGTCTTTTTGGAAATTAACTATTTTCCTATGCTAACACCCAGGTTTCAGAAGGCCATGACTCTCTATCATCATCTTAGATGCTACTTTTTCTCATTGGGATTTCTCTCTTTGGTCTTGATCAAGAAATCATAAGATTTTTCCAATTGTATACAGTTTCCTGAAGGGATTCTAGCTCAAAAATAGGACTTTTTAAACCTAGCTAATACTTGCAAAGAAATCTCATGACTGGGCATGTTTTAGCACACTTAAAAGGACACGTAAACATTCTAATGATGTGAAACACCAACCTACATTTTTAAAAAGAAGAAAAGAGGGAATATTTTTGTTTCTAAATTATTCTACATTTTAATTTAATTTTCCTCCTAATTTTTCCATTAGCATTTTATTTACAAAAAATGCAGCAAATAAGGTAACATATTTCAAGGCAAGCAACTCTATAATGACTAATTTGGTTTTATTCATATATTTTAGACAACTGGTTAACTTGGATCTTTTCCATAAGTTCTTTGTGATGTTTAGTAGTTTGTGCAACTGGAGTATTTGTGGCATTTGAGTTGGTCTTATGGTGCTTAATTCAGTGGATGTTTTGCTAGACGTTGTAGTGTGGATTTGGATGGCTAACTGACTACTAAGAGGACAACCAAGAACTTGTGTGACCTGTTTTTAAAATTAGCTTCAGAAATGTGGAAGTCCTCACCACCCTCACACCACCCCCTTGCTGGTTTTGCTGTTGAAAGGGTCAGTAGTGACTTAATGTTTCCTTACCACCACAAGAGATTAAATAACTATGTCACGGAATCATTTGGATATTTCAGGAAAAAAAAAAGAGTCATTTAACCCATCAGAAAAAAAAGACTGGCATTGTGACAAATTTTCTTAATCTAGAGGGAAAAAAAAGACATGAAATCACTCATCATATAAAACAAATGAAAGAAGGTCAAAACCTAGTTTTAATTATTTTCACTGTCCTCAAGAGTACATTTAAAATAGTGTCTCTATTCAAACTTTAGTAAAGAGGTCCAAATTTACATTGTTTCTGTGAAAACTTATCTTGACTGTGTGCCATTGGGCTACACTTCCCCATCTGCTTCTTAAATCTGAAAGAGTCCCATTTTCCTTAATGCTGATTTGCCATTGTCAACAGCTCAGCAACTGGGTTACAAAGCCAATGTTTATTGTAGAGCATGTAAAAAGAGAAAGAACACAGATGACTTGAAACCCTGATACACATTCTTTCCTTGTAAAGGAATATAGGGAAAAAGCATGAGGAGGGCCCTAAAGAATTCTGGGTAAGATCCTATTGTATAGGCTCATTCCTACTGTATTTTTTTTTCTCCCAAACATCTCACAGCCTGAAATATTTGACATTGTTCTCTGGAATTGGGAGGACTCTCGATTGTCATCAGAGTTCTGAAGCATAGAAGCTTTTATAGGGCTAGTGCTATATATGTGGCCTCTGAAGGGCCGTTTTCCACCTTTCCCACATTTTAGAAGATAAACCAGTCCGCACCTATTTCAAAAAGATACAGGTGCTCCCTGGATTGCCCTCACACAGTTGCTATTTCACAATCACAAATAAGAAAGAGAGGATGAGAAAGATTCTCTCTCTCTTTTTTTTTTGTTTCCACTCCTACAGTTGTTGTGATGGGATGCTGTCAGTGCTTTTAAAACTAGAAAAGAAGAGAAAAAAAAAAGAGGAAAAAAAAAAGGTCTTTTAGTATCCAGGAAAACACACACACACACACACACACACACACGATGAAAACAGGTGTTCCAAACAGAAGACCTTTAATTTTTTTAAAACAATCTATGATTTTAAAAAGGAATTTGCTAAATATAAAAACACAAAAAAGTCTGAGGAATGTTTATCTCAACACATTTATATAGAAATTATGAAAAATAAAATTCCCTAGCACTAAAAACATTGGTAGTATCTCAGCATGGTCGGAAGTTTTTCTTATATTAAGTACCAGCATTTGTACAAAAAAGAGCCCCTAACTGTGTACATATACCTCCCAAAAGGACAATTATTAGAATTAATGGATGTGATTCAGCTCTACAATAAAAAAACAAAAACAAACGGCTAAGAAACAAGTCCCCTTCTCCGTAATCTGAAATGAAAATGTATATCAAAGTATTTTTATTGTTGTAAGCTTACCCTCCTCACAACCATTTGCAGGCTCTCCCATCTCAGTTATGTTTGCCAGGAATAAGGGGCTTCAGCAATCCTGGTTCATGCCCCAGATGCTATCATTCCTTCCTTGCCTATCTAGGAGGTCGCAGTAGCCCTTGGCCTTAGAAAGACTTGGGTTTCCTTCTTTATAAGTCAGAGAGGCTTTGTTTTATATCGTAATATCATGTAAGGACCAAGAAAACTCTCTCCAAGGGAGGGTGTGTGTGTGTGAGACTGAAGAGTAAGAGGTTTCCTCTGGATGTGCTTGTTTCCATGTCAGTCTTCCTGTCATGATTGACGTGTGCTTCCATCTCACACACCAGCCTGCATCCTGCTTTATGCCCCAAAGCAGTGTTTTCTTTCAGCGTAGAAGTTAAACAGCAAGTGTGTGCCTCAAAAAACCTTCATGTCCCCAGGAAAATACAGCAGAGTTTCTTGTTGCAGTCCTCCAAGATACTCCCAACACCATCCTGATGACTGACAGTGAGGTCGACCTGGCTAGGATGCCCAGCAGATGTGCCCATTCTGAACCTTCCCCTGCTGTTGCAGGAGTTGTTTTGATTAATTAGGGCTGTCCATGGGGGTTATATGGTTCTACAGAAGATCACATCAGGCTGGTTTTGCTGTGACCAGTGTGTAGCTGCAGCAAAGGGAACAAAAAGGTGTAGCCCAGGAGCAGACAGGAGATGCCCTAGGAGGGAAGAGAGAGTGGGTGCCTTTTCTGCTGTGACTTGACTCTTAAAAGAAACCCTCTAAAGAGAATTCTTTAATTTAGTAATGAGTTGAAGTCCAGGGTAATGGAAGCTCTGGGGAAGAGAACAAAAGAATTGCAAAATGTATTCAGTGCCCAACAATACCAAACTAGAAAACATCCAATCACAAAGCTAGGAAGTTTGGCAAGAGGTACTTAGGGAAACCTCTAGCCTTTTCCATGGGTAGAGTCCGCAGACTTTCTTTTTAGTGATTTCTGGCTCAGAGAAACCTCTTTACTCACTAGAAAAGAACTTTATTTAAATGACCAATTTTGTCCCCCAGGGGGGAAAAAAAGGAAAAAATTTAAAAAGACAGGAAAGAAAAAATAGGACACTAAAGACAGAACCATGTGAGTTGGTGACAAACAAAAGAAAGGGGACACTAGAATTTCAATAGACTCCCCAGTTGGATAGAAAAAAAAGCAAAGTTACCCAAGGGCCTCCCAGCTCCAGACTCACAGTCTGCTGGGAGGGGACAGGGCGCTTGAGCTGACCCAGCCGCTGGCTTTCTGGGGCTGGACATAACTTCCCAAATGGGGCCCTGGCAACCTCCTTCATTCTGTGTTTTCATAAGGAAAAGGGACTGTACTCTCAGGTGCCCAGGAAATAGGTAGCATGGGGCAAACATTTAAAGGCAACCTCTGCTGTGGTTGCTCCAGGATGCCCCAGAAGAGAACACTTAAATATTCCCAAGGGCTTTGTGTGTGGAGTTAGCATTTTCAGTACATCTTAAACCTCCACAGCCATCCTGCAAAACTGCACATGTGAAAGTTACCAACCCAAAGCATCATTTCTAGCCCTGGGTATCAAGATGATCAGCCCAAGCAAAAGACCCCAAGGAGTTCTCTCAGTTGCTCAAGATGCTTTTCTGTTTCAGCACTGAATCACAGCATTAAGTGATGTGCATCGCCCGGTCCCTGGAGTAGTGTTGGAACCACAGACCCAGTCTCCATTCTCTCTAAGATGAAGAAGCAAAGATGAAGCCCCTCAGGGCACAAGTTCTTTTTCAGAACTGTGTGTCTCCTCCTCACTGAAGGGGTGCTAGAAAAGGCCCAGGACTGAAGCAAGAGTCTTAACACATGGCTGACTAACTGCTGCCCTTTCTCCCACAGTTTCTTTAGGCCCCATCTGTGTTCCACAGACAAAATACTGACATAACCCCAGCTAAGGAATTTTCACAAGAAACCATTAGGTTGTAGGATCATTGCCTTAAGTTGGAAACCCTGGAGGAAAGCAGACAAAAAAGAAAATACAGAAAATGGAAGGCTTTTTAATGCTTTCATAATCACAAAAATAAGCTCTATTCATGTCTGAGGACTATGGAAACAGTGACTTCCTGGGAGGCACCAAACTTGTAGGGGAACTGGCTGCTTTCAGGAAGCAGCTATTTCCCGTCTACTCTATTTCATTGGTAGGTTGAGGCTGAATGTAAAATAAGCGTGTTGCTAAGTAGCAAGTCCCGCTAAACATAATCACAGGTGCCTGGATGACAGTCTGGATGAATGTCTCCTTAGCAGGGAGAACAATCCCAACACACAGCTTTCTCTTTTTACATAAACTGTATCTCTACAGTCTGCACTCTACTCCACTTCAGTTTGGGGGTGCATTTGGTTTATCTTGTGAGCCTTAGTTTAAATGCAGAATCAAAACTTTCAGGTCTTTAGTGAAGAGGCCTAAGCTGCAGATCATAGACACACTCTAGCCCTAGTCCTGAAGTCCCAACTTTGGCAATGCCTGAAAACAGCCCAAGTGTCTCCTTGGATCCCTCTCAAACTGAGAAGTGTCTTGGTTCAGAGTGCTTCCAGGAGCTCCTGATGCTCCTACGGCAAAGAGAAAGAGAATTAACCCACAGGAGACATCTGTTTCTGCTGCTGTTGCAACAGTTGTCGCAGCCTGAAGCATCGCTAGCATTTGCACACAGACACTAACAAAAGTGGCTTAACCCGTCCAGTTTGTCACAGCTGTTGTCCAGAACTCCTGTGTGTGAGTGCATCTTCTCCACATGCACACATGGTGTGAGGTGCTTATACCACAAAACTTCATTCATATTCTCCAGTGACAGCAACGTAGACTTGGGAATTTCCAGCCAGAGTCAGAGGCCGGACACCATGCATACACGTGCTTCCTGCTCTGTTCACCTTGGTTGGGAGCACTGCTATCCTTGATGAGGATTTAGAACATTCGGAAATAATCCAACCATCTGTAGTTTGTGTCTAGCCCCTTGAGGAAAAACCTGAACAAATGCTACACTTCTGTGGATTTACTGATCAATGTGTCAATGTGTGAGTGTGCGTGCACACACACATATAAGCATGTGAGGGGGCATGGGACTGTGTGTATTTGTATGTTTGTGTGTATTTATGTTGTCTGAGTGTATGTGCATCTCTCATGAAACACACAGGCAGAGTTCCTGGTGGGTAGATACAGTTGCCTCTTCTACCATTGTGCTCAGACTGGTGGCTCTCTTCCCGGGAAGCAGTCACCTGCCCACTCTGTTGCTTTTTGTAGCATTTCAGAGTTGGGAGAAACAAAGGCAGCTTGTTGGCTCCACAGCAAACCCACAGGGACAGGCTGTTTTCCTCCAGAAGAGGGTGGAGTATACACATTCAACCAGGAACAGACCAAAGGGGGCTGTCCAAGGCACCTCACAGGTCTCCCAGAGGAGAGGCACCCAGCCAGACAGGTGTCACCTCAATGCTCCAGGATTAAGCCTGAGCTCAAAGGCCATTCCTGTCCTCTCTGGAACCTTCAAGGCTTTAGAGAAAGAGCATGGTCTGCAGATCAGAAACAAATCTAGCCCCATGCATGAAGTCCCAGCTCCCAGCTTGTGAACACACTCACAGACAGGAACCACGTGGGCATCCTACTCCCAAACTGAAGCTCCCTGATGCTGCCTGCACCTGCAGGATGTCACTATCATTCACAAGCTGTGTCTCCTGAAACCAGTGTGGCCTTCACCCAAGTCTTTCCAGGAATGGGTTGTTTACCATGTCTAGCAAACCAATAGAATATTAGGGGGAGATCTTGAGGGAAACCTGTAAGAATCAGTGGCTCTTGGCCATGTCAGACATTAAAGTAGAATGTCACTCTAGCTTAAGATACTAAATAACTGGACTTAGCTTTCATAGGTAACTCTTGCTGGCTTGGTGACCTGGAAACAGTTGGATTTCACATTCTCACTTTCATGCCCTTCTTTTACTAGATGATTCTTTTACATTTCTTTCTTTCTTTGTTTCTTTCCTTCTTCCTTCTTTCGTTCCTTCATTCGTTCCTTCCTTCCTTTTTTTTTCTTTCTTGTGATATGTAGGTTATTTCTGCTTTACAGAATTCCAGAGGACTTTTTCCCCACCTCTGTGTTAGTGACATTTCCCCTCCCCCATGCAGTAAGGCTACTTACCATTGTAACTAATTTTTTTTGTTTATTATTTTTTAAAATATATATTGTCTTTCTGTATTCGAAAGAAGTCTGTGACTGCAACCACAGGAATTTCTTTTTACTGGAAAAAAAGTTCACTTCTTGTTTTTGTTTTTATTGTTTTAATTAACAGTACTAGTGACTTTGTGGAAGACTATGGTTACTATTTAGGTATGCTTACTTAAGTACAATACACTACATTACAGTGTTTCTGAAACCTAGAACATACACATTATATATAACAACTCTATATTGAAATACATTACATTATATTCATTTTAACTTTGAATCTGCCAATGACCATGAGTTGATTGAAATACTACCCATCGCATATACCACCCATCACCACCTGCTGCAATTAATCTGGTGCATTTAATGCCATTATGGCTGTGGTTTGCTTTTGATATTATCAGCTTCAGTATTGTCTTTAGAGCATTTTAGGACTTTTTTTTAAGCTCAAACTTAGTAAAATGAAAACTGATTAAATTTTAATCAGTTTAAACTTTAATTAGCTGTGGCTAATACAAAGAAGTTTATATTTCACGTGATCTTTTTTAGCTGTCCCTGTCAACATCTAAAGAGCAAAGGAAGTACATACAAATGTATATGCAATCTTCCCCTACAAGACTGCAATCGTCTATATTTGCTTCAAAAAATATGGCCAAGGAGCTGCTTGACCATCAAATGATCTGACCAACTGTCATAAGCTGCATTTTAAAGGGCTGCTTTGGTGAGAAGTGAAGACAGAGAGATGTCTTACTGTCCCAACCATATCTTCAGAAAATCGCTCTTCAGTATTGATCCTTCACTGCCCCCTCTCTCATTTTATTATGCTTGACATTATTTTCATTAGTTTCCAGCATTTCCCTGGAGGCATCTTGGTGATTCACTGTTACTTTCCCCAGGAAATTTATTTTAAACTAAAACCGCATTTCTGGGAGCTTCTTATTGACAGAACTTGAAAAATACATATGACATTTTCAGCCTGCAGAATCCACAACTGGGTGGCTCATGGTTACCTGGCCCTCAGCATCTCTGCTTACTTTCTTCTTTAGCCAGGGCATTCAGAAATCAGATAGCCTGTTTTCTAACACAAGCACTTTTAGGTTCTGGTTTTTTTAGATAAGAAATTTCTTCAGCTGCCCTTAGCTATTTCATAGAAAGTCTGGACATCAGAATCAAGTCAACTGAACTCAGTCTCCCCCACATTCTGTAGTTAGGACAAAACAAAGACAGATTTCATAAAACCTAGTAGAAAAATCTGCCCACGTAGACCAATCTTTGGCTTCTCAGTGTGAATATACGTCTTTTTCCTTCAATCTTCCCTCATCAGTTATTATCTTTGAGTCTCATCCACATCCTCTTCTGCCAGTGCAATGTGTCTCTTGCCCCCAACCCACCCAAACTCTCCTTAGCTTCCTGCATTTGTGAACTGGCACTCATTGCGGAGCTTTCTGTTCTTAGTCTCCTTTGATGCTAAAGTAGGGTCTAGTAGGAAACTACTTATGTGTCATCTGTTCTCAATGTCAGCTGAAAAGATTGAGCATGAACTGAGCTACGGTAGTGAGGCTGACCCTCCGGTGATTTGTACAAGGTAGATTGTCCCAACTCAGTTTTTTGTTTTCCTTTTCTTACCAAATTCTCATTTCTTCTTGTTTCTTTTGAAAAATAGCTTTGAGCTGCCCAATCATTGATTCACTGCTCTCTTCCCTAAAATATTATGTTATGACCCCTAATTGTTCATGCCGTTCTTCTACCGCCTTCTTAGCCTCTTTCTTTAAATGAGTTCATAAACTTGAGAATTGTAGGCAGAATGAAGCATGTCTTCATTTCAGCTTCAGATTTTAAAGGTTGTCAGTATCTTTTGAGAGTAGGAGGACCTGAGTCACAGTTTTAAATGTCAGCTGTACTAGCTGAGATCATTAATTCCTCTCACCTTTACATTAAACCAAAGATAAGTATTTTTTTAATATCACAGTTTTCAGATTCTTGATATGAGTAAACCATTTCTGAGGGAGAGGAAAAATAACTCCCAAGTTGATTAGTTCTGCTTGTGTTAATATTTAGCCAATGGCATGTTTGCCAGAGACTAGATTTACAGGAATCTGAAGAGGTAACGTTTCAGAATAACTTTGGTAGCTATTCAAGCCAAAAGCCACTACATTTAAATATACTCTAAGAAAAGTTTGAGAGAATTTCTTCATGTATTACACTTTTGAACAGCCAAATATTTGTCTAAAACTTTGAGGGGGAATTTATTAAGGAATAAAGTGATACATACAGTTTATCAAAAGCCTGTTTTATAAAAAAATTGACATAAACAGAGTATATCTTTAAAAACAAGGGCAGAGATGGCACTGTAGTAGATTACATGTGCAATACTCAGTTTATAGACACTTATTATGTTATTTGGCCACTGTTCTAGAGCTCATTCCAGTCACAGCTGTCTGCTCTCCAGAACACTGATGAAGAAGACCGAAACCATTGCAGGTGCACCCCTTTGGGGATACTTGCAATGTCATTTCACAGTGAGCCTTTAGCAGAGTGCCCTGACTTGCTTTGATACCACATTGCCTCTCTCTTCATATAAAGGTGGAAAGTCTGAGACACACTCAGTATCCACACAATATGAAAAATGTATTGTTATTTGACTTGAGGCTTGATCTAGCTTTTGTCTTAATTCAATTTACAGCATCAGTTCACACAGAGAACAATGAGATAAATGGCACCTTCAAAAGCCTTCCTGAGACAGGCATCTAGCAGGAAGCCGCATGTCTTAAGGCCAATGTTTGCATTGCTGAAGACTGTGACCTTTGCCTGGTATGTCCTCCCACCTAGTCTTACCTTCATCGCTTCTCTTTTCCATTTGGGGCTCCTACTATCTTTTTTGAAAGTTTTCTGTATCTAAAGTACTTTTGTCCTCTGGCATTGCCTTCTGAAGAGATAGAGGACTCTTTCAAATCACCAAATACTATCATCTCAAGTACAGTGCGGAGTGGAGAAATCTGGATGGGAAGGATCTCACTGAGTCCGGTCGATCCAAGCTGCCTTCTTGCCATTGTTCCTTCAAGCTCTCCAAGAGATCCAACCCTAAGACCCAGGATTTCTCACCAAAACCTCTTAAGTTAGTCACTGATAAATGTCAAAATCCTGTTTAATATTCTAGAGGCTCCAGAGAGTGAAATGTTACTGCTTACGAGCCTCCTGTTTTTGCAAGCTGACACCTGTCAAGAACACCAGCAGCCTTAGCAAGTAACTAATGCAGCAAAATAATGGTCAGAAACACTAGAGTATATTTTTTCAGAGATTAGAAAGTGATTTTTTTTTCTTCTTTTACCCATTAAAAAAAGCTTGCATACCCTCCCTATCCCAACACTTTTCAGAAAACCTGCATCTCATTTTACAGTTAGGTAGTTTTAGTTTTTGTGAATGTAGATTAGGAAATGTTCTGGAATTGAAGCTGGTAGCAAACAAGTTTATTTTCTGCACTGGACATTAGGACAAGTGTGCATGGATGCAATTCCTTCAAAGAAAGTGAAACATGGTAAAGCAAAAGGACAATACTTTCACACATTAAAACAGTTGTCTGCTATCTGTAAACCTTGATTTAAGCATAATTATAACTTCGTAGAAATCTGAAACTGGAGGAATGTGTACTTTAGTAGCGTTTGTTTGTTGATTTGTTTTCCTTTATGTCTCTCTTCTCAAGCTTGGGAAATACTTTGATTCTCTGATTTGATGCTGATCCTACATGTCCTCCGACCCACAGTCGTCTTTGCCCCTTAGAAGGGCCCCCAGTCCCCCATCAGGGAGTCCTTTCTCAAGAAAGGCATCTGCCTTTTCTGCTATCACTTAGAGCTTTGAGGAGAAAAAGTCCTTTTGCACTTTGTGGATGGAATAGTTAAAACAAAAAATATCCCTCGAAGAAGAAACTCTCTTTGCCTAAGCTAACAGGTGTGGGTCCAAAGAATGGAACTGGCTGCTGATGAAAGCCATTTACTTTATCCTACAGATCATCATTGCCTCCTCAAATCCTTTTTGGACTAAAGCTGGGGATAAATTTATTTTCTTTTATTTGGATGTTTCTTGTGAGTATCTAGTACCAAATTCCCAGAAAGGAAAAAGAATGAGCATTTATAAAATGTTCTACCTGATCTACCCATTTTCACAGTGGTAAGGATTTTAGTCCTGTTCATTTTAAGCTATATATGTTCATAAAGTCTTAAATATGGAAACATCCTCTTCTGCTTCACTCCTAACGCCCCTCTCTGGCACCAAGATGGTAGTAAGCAGTGAATCCTCTCCATGCTGCCAGCACTTCACCTGTCCATCATGCCCAGCATCACAAAAGAGGAAAACACCAAATAACAATGGGGATGGTTTTGTAGTCCCTCATTGGAAGCATGCTGTGTGCAGTTTGATTTAACTTATGAAAAGCTTGACGACCTTTTTAAAACCTGGCCTTTGTGCTATTTACATTCTTGGCTATTTACATTCTTGAGAAATAAATGCAATTTTGTTACGTGAACAGAAGGAAAGGAAGGGGCAGGGCAGGATAACTCAATGGAACTAAATATGATTCCATTCTAAGTTCCTAAAACCCATCATCAGGGTTACCAAAGAATGATCTCCCCCTGGTCCCATCATTGTTCCCTGTCTCTTCTCAGGATGGTTCTGAGAATTAATATAACTATACTCCTCTGCAATCCATGACTTCTCTCTGTGCTATCAGTACTATCTGAAGAGGTTATAGAAATCCTTGGCTACTATCCACCTCATCTGCTCTCCAGAGCACATGTGATATGTGTGTCCAGATGACCAAAAATGGACTAAGGCTTTGATAAGGTTTTGCAGTAGTCTGAAGTGCTTTTGCTCACAGCTAGAGGGTCTTTAAAAACAAAGCTAGTTATTCTACTCTTGGCTCTTCATGGGACAAATCTTGGCTTGGAATCAGCAATAGAATCAAAGGAGAAAGTTCCAAAGATGGTGAGCAGTTAAGTTTCATCCTTGCTCCCATCAATTTAGACTTAAGGTTTCTAGAGGGGCCTGTTGAAGTGTACGTTAAGGATAATTTGCTTAGACATATCTAATTAAGCATCTTCTTTGCACCATTGTTGGAGAATTGTGACTGTCAGAGGAGATGAACACTGGTGTCTTAGTAACCCACACCCATCACAGCAAACAAAGATAAGAAGCCCATGATAGAGAAAGTCTACAGTTGCTTTGTTTCTAAAAGTCCCACAATACCAAACAGCCTTGTTTCTTTCTATTCCACACTGCACATGGATTCTCCTCAAACTCCAGCGTGTGTGTGTGTGTGTGTGTGTGTGTGTGTGTGTGTGATATAAGGCAGATTCACATGTGCAGAGGGAGGGTTCAGACACACTGAAGGGACAGGGTTACCACATACCAAGTGCTTCTACAGATCAAGCACATGGTCACATCCCAAACTGACTCTTACTTTCAGTAAGACATAAGCTTCATAAGAAATCCCACTACAGATTGTTTTTTTTTAACTGAAAAATACAAGAAGAGATACAATGCAGAATCTGCATTTTAGTGTAATTCATTTTGCATTTAATAGTTCTGCTTTTGGCTTAAGTGTCACTGAGTTATTTGTACCAATTCTAAAATCTATCATTCTGAGAAAGGCCCTGCAAATTTCTGCATATGTGTAGTATATCGGTCTCTGTGTAGCCAGGCCAAAAACTAAATAAATAAATGGAAAAAATTAAGAGGGATGACATGGGGGAAAGGAGATCAATGAAGAAAGTAGACCTATTGATGTTAGGTAAGGTGGCTGCTGCTTGTAGCCCTTGAAGAATAGCTGATTCTGCTACTCAAAAAGAAAGAGCCTAGGGCTATTAAATTAGGACTGAGTTTTAGGAAACAGGAGAGCTCACTCCTTTCTTTCCATACTCATCTCCCTTAGCACTAGTCATCTGCCATGATTAAAAAACTACGCTAAGAGGCACTACTGACCTTTGCATTGAATAGCCGTTTTCCTCCTCTAACTAATACCCTTGATTTCAACGTAACCATATTCCTTTCTTTTCTGCCTACTGGCTTAATGTTTTACAGAATAATACAGAGGTACAAGCTGGTTGTTTCTCTCTTTTGAGCTGAAACAAACAGGGGCAACAAAAGAAATGAGTCAGAGAGTGTGAGGCAAAAGACTGCTCCCCTCTTGTAGCAGAGCTAACCTTTAGCAAGAGCTGTTTATGGGTGAGCTTTGAGCCTATAATACATTTTAGTTCTTTTTGTTTTGTTTTGTGGGATCTTTTTTCTCTTTCTTTGTTTTGTTTGTTTGCACTAAGCATGACTGCACTGCATTGCACTACTGAGATGTATTTATTCGTGCCAGGAGAGTGTATTAGGTAAGGGCAGAAAGAAGTAACCTGGGAGACTAGGAATATCAGAGAGGTGAAACTTATTTCTATTGTAGTCTTAGCTGAGCCAGTGAGTATCTGTGGAATTTTCAGCAACTCCTGATCAAATCTAGAAACTGCTATGCTGGAAAAAAAATCCTTTTTTCTTATTGTATTGAAGTGGGTTAGTACAGCAAATGGAGCATATTTCGGAAGAAATGTATCCAATTTTGTTTCCAACTAAGCTTACAATAAGAGTCCCAAGAGTAAGGAAGCTGACTGATCTGACATGAAGTCTTCCTCTTGGCTCACAAGATTACACAGACCCCTCACTACAACACATCTCAGTGTGCCGGAGGGTCATGGTGTCCTTGTTCAACTGTCCTTTCAGTCTCAGCATACCTTTCTATCCATGGTAAGACCTAGATCTGGGTAACCAAAGAGGAAGACCATGCTGTGGCAAAGCCCTGTGAGGTGACAGGAAGGGAACAGTGCAATAAACACTGCCAACCAGTGGGGTGAAAGGCCTATTCGGAAGCAGAGATAGGCCAACTACAAAACTGGAGGGAGAGTTGGAGGTCTCCTCAGAATCCACGAGCTACTCCATCCCAGACTGTCCTTAGGCAGAGACCTTGACAGTGCCTAGTAGCTAAAAGGTGTTGCTTTTCCCCCTCTCATTTTTCTGTGCACAATTTACTTTTTTCTTTTCTTTTTTCTTTTTTTGCCTTTTTAAATTTTAGAAGCAATCAGAGTTTGACAGCTCTTCGGTAATTATTAGCAGGAGGCTCTCGTACCACAGGAAAAGCAATAGACTGTGTGGGGAGTAAAACAAGTGTGAGGATTCTGAGGGACTCCTCCAGAATCCCAGATGGCAGCTTGTGAAGACTCTTGTTCACTAAATCACAACCCATGTAAACAGCTGATGTTGAGTTTCTTTGAACATTGTCTCATGTGAGGGCATCAGTTTGGAAAGCTCCCAGTTGAGGCCTCTTTCATCAGATTCTCACTACCTGTCACTTTCTCCTTCCTCTTAATGTATGTCTCAGTCTACCTTTGCAAGTCAAAGTTTCTCTCTATATGTATAGAAGTGCCAGCCTTGCTAGTTAAACCCTACAGAGACCATTCAGAACTAACTTACGCACTAAAAGCATTATCTGTATTTCAAATAGGAATTTTAAATCAGAGCTTTCAGCAAATACTTAGAAATGCATACTGGGAAAGCACTAAGAGGGCATGGAGACACCCAACCAAAGCTGTGAGAAGAAATAATTGACCCTTTAAAACATCCTCATTAACTATTCTTGGATACTTTTCTTGAGGCTTTGGGGGACAAGTTTTCTTGAAACTTGCATATCTACACCATTTCTGTCACCAAAGATTGTCTTCTCCAGAGCCTAGCCTCCTTTCTTCCAGGCAAAAACAGAAACAGAAGAGGCCTGAGGATATGCTTTCAGTGGTCAACAGAAGACACCCTCATTCTGATCGCAGTGGTATTCACTGATCTTGGCATGGAGGGGTTACTCCACAGTCTTGTTGACTTGGGAGTTAGTCAGAAGGTAAAAAAGGGGGGGGGGAACACAATACTATTTGACCCTGTAAATTGTGTGAAATACAGTTGTAACCTGGAAGCCCATAGGGAGGAAGAAACATTCGAGGAAGGGAGTGCACTGAATCATTTAGAACCCCACAAGGATCACTGGTAAGAGGATCATTTGGGCACTATGACTGACGAGCAAACCAGGGCTCCGTGTGCCCAGGGCCAATAGCAGTGGCCCATTAGGATGTTGGACAACAGGCCAATGGATACAAGGATTGAGAAGCTACAGTGTGGGTTTTGCTGTGATTGCTGAAGTTGTTGAAATGTTTGTGCATAGCAAGGAAATTACTTGGAAGCAGATCTGTTGTAATAGTGCCTTTCTTGTTGTAGCAAGTGATTTATTCAGTTATGCTTTTCTGGACCATTGCCCCCATCTTTGGAAGAGGTCTGAGGGATGAAGGGATAGGCTATTGCCCCTGGAATGCTGTGATTTGAAGATATTTGCACTAGATTCTAAACTGTCCTTTAAACTGGAGCAATTGAATTGGGGGGGGGGAATAAAGAAGGACAACTCAAAGTTAAAAGAAACCCAAAGTAATGTGTTCCTATAACATTATCTCCCTCTCTGCTACTACATCTTTTTCCCTTTCTTTCATCCTCTCTTCCTCCCTTATGCTTTTCTTCTTTCTCTTAAAGGAAACTTCACATTTTTTTTTACCAAATCCAACCTTTAACAATTCTTTTTCTTTGTTTTTCCCCAGTGCTGAATCTTAAGTTCATTGATCAGTCGCTGGCTGGGGATAGCTAGTAAAGAGCCTCTGCCCTGACAATTTTGCATGCCTTCTCTGCCCATCAAGGGTGAACAACAGTAAGTGATAGGGAGGGGAGACGCACTAGAGCCACCCAGCGCTTATGGAAGCCAGTGAGTCTGGACTGCATGCCTATAGATGAGCTGACACATATTCACCCAGAACATGCTCTAGCCTTCAGCTCATCTGCAAGGATGCTTAGAAACAAAGTGAAGCTACTGTGTTTCAGCAAACAGATGAAGGTAGTACTCAGAGTTCACTGGATTCTTCTCTCTTTTCTCTTTCCCACCTCACCACCATGTCCTCACAACCACAATGATGCTTCATCTCACATATGTTGCCAGAAGAACTATTTGACTTCTTGGTTTCTCTCTTTATCAGTAGGCTGGTAACTCTCTAGAAATAAAACCAAGCAAATGCTATTAGCAGCTTCCTTATGGCTGGACAGTTCCCCACGTGCTTATCTACCTGATCTTGATGCTCAGCTACGATAACTTGGAAGTTTTGGTTGGCTCATATATCGGTCATCTTTGTTTTAATTTTGTTTCCAATTCCATTTGAATTGTGAGTGAGAGTAGAAAGGTAGAATCATGGGAAAGATTTTGAGGCTGCAATTCTACAGTATAGTTTGTCAGAAGTTTGTATTATCCAAAGTAGACTTTCTACACTTGTTTTCAATTTAATGTTACCCTGGATATAATTTCTATTACATTTATTGTTATTTTTATAAAAATAGAGTCCATTTGCTATGTCTAGTTGAACGCTCTTTTTTCTATTTCCCACATGGATGCAGTACCAACCTGTTACTTAAATATCTTTTTATTATATTGTTAATATGTAATTCTACTGTAGACCAAAAATATAAAAACAAATTTGCCCATTTTAAACATATAAAGAATCTAGTGAGTAAAGATGAAGAGAAAAGACAGAAGAGCAGTGGTTAACTATGTTGTTAGAAATCAAAGAGTAGCCTTACCTATTTTTAACCAGTGCTTGCCAGTCACACATAGTTGGGATTATATTATCTTGGCTTCTTCATGCTTTTTTCTACAAGTCTTGTTTGTCTGTTTCCTTTGATGTAATTGAGGTTGCACAATGATGCTATTTTTTTTGATAATGCCTGATTTTATTATAATGTACTTTTATTGGTCATTTCCTTTAGAAGAATGAGGGGGAAAGTTTTATTTCTTCTTTTAACTTAAATTTTTGTTTAATGCACTGGAAATAAAATTGGACACATTTCACTGTTTAAAAATCAGAAATAAAACAAAACAAAACCATGACAAAAAACCCAGCAAACAAATAAGTAATAGCACACATGCATACATACAAAAAACTATGAAAAATCATCTGTTCATACAAAATACATGTATAAGCTATAGCTCACATGAGAGATAAATACTGTCAAGTAAGAAGAGCATATAGTGTAAGCTACAGTGCTGACAACTCTAAGAGGAAACTTTTAAAGTGGGTGGAGAAAACAGGCCATTCTTTTCTTAGGTGAAGTCTTTTCATTCCTCCAATAAAAACCTAAATAAAAACCTAAAGTTGAATGTGGAAGAGATTAAGAAGGGGGTAGCCCCATTCTTCCTTATACCACTGGAGTTCTGGGTTACTTTAATCATGTGTTTCAGCTACACACACACACACACACACACACACACACAAGATGGTTGAGAAGGATTTGTAAAAATGTGTGTACCCAGTGCACATATGCCCACAGTACTCTGACGGTCCTCATGTCATTCACAGTTCTCTGAGGCTTAGCTATGATGGTCCCACAACACGGAAGACTGGAAGTGATTCGTTGAAATTAGTGTGTGCTAAGAAAGTACTTGAAGCCAGCCTGTTCCCTTCCCCAGCACCTCCCAGTACAAGGCCAACTGCTGCACACACATGCAGCATGAAATCTGAGACACAGGTTGCTTCTCTTAGCCAACTGGCTCATCATTTGTTTAATATTTGCTGGGTTTTTCTGGTTTTGTTCTGTTTTAGAATGGGGTGGGAGTGGATGTAATGTCACAATCCTAATACAGTAAAGTTTTGCATCTTCCATATTTTATGCAAAAACAGACATTTAAATCAATAAATAGTTATGCCCTAGACTGAAAGTTAATGTTTAGGAGAGGGAAAAATTGTTGGAATTTTTTCTACATTTTTTTGTGAAGAATCTTTTTTGGAAAGGAAGGATACATATTTTTGTTGTGTAATATTTTCTATTTTTGAATGCATTTTATTGGTACAAGACTGTTTTTTTGGTGAAGACATTATTTAAAAAAAGAAAAAAAGAAAAAAACTAATCGAAAAGTTTGCCCTTAAGGATATGCTGCAGTTTTGAGGTTAAAAAAAATAATAACTGATTCAAGATGCGTGTTAAAAGTTGGGATTATATTGTTGTTTTTTGTAATTGTTACAAGAAGAAGTTTGTACCCACTGCTGTTTATTTTGTTTCAGATGAGTAAGTAAAGGGATTGTTCTTGTTTTATTCTTTTTTTAGAGAAAAAAAAAGCTATTTATGAAATGTCAAAAACACTGGACTGTGAGTTTAAGTGTGGAAACATTTTACCACCCTGTGTCTTCAACCAATTATGGGAAACCTTTTCTCTCCCCCCCTGCCTTAGCCTTGCCAAATGAGGAAAACATAACAGCTCTCAGATGACGGAAGTCATCGAAGCCCTGCTTTAATTTTTATGGTCTGAAAAAGTCGGAAAACCAAAGTTAAATTTGTTTCTGAATTCCCACTGTCCACAGCCCCCACCCCACCCCCCTTTTTTTTATAACACAGCTGGTTGGCTCTGCCTCTCTCTCTTGGATCATTGCCTTCTTAGGAACCTGGGTCCAGCTCTGCAGAGAGAGGCGTGAAGGTGGCAAGGTCTCCGGAAGTGAAGCGGGAGTGGGACTTCAGCCTCCCCAGGGCAGCGGGGCTGAGCTCCTCCATCCAGAGGCGAGGCTGCCAAGAGCACACACAGCTAACAGTGCCTGGCGGGTCGCCTCTGTCCCCTTCACCTTCTGCTTCGACCATCCTCCAGTTACCATGGCTCTGCCTTTCTCAGCAGCCCACGTTCTGTGGATGGGAGGGGCGGGATCCACATGGAAAATGTGGCTGTGGTGCTGTGAAGGAAGGCCCCGGCCCTCGGAGGTAAAGCAAGGGACCACTCAGCACAAGGGCTCTTGCCGCCAACCTCCTCTTTGACTCTGGATTGTCCATCCGTCTGCTCACTGTGAAGTGGAGAGGCAGTGTGCCCCGAGGCTGTTCAATAGCTTTTCCATATTTTTTCAACATTGAAAAAATAATTTTTAAAAACTGTGATTTTTTTTAAACAAATCATTTGGCTGGAGGGAAGGGAAAAGGGAAACACCAAAAGCTGTAACATGATTAACTGGAGATATTTATAACTGGGGCACTTTCCAGACCAAGACAAATGAATTCTATTCTGGACCCTAAAGCAGCCAAATCTTGAGACTGTCAGTGACAAAAAGCTGAAGAGAGGCCTCCATTTTCTCCTCCTTTCTTCTCTCTGTCTCAAATTCTCTCGTTTTCATTTCTAGCTTCTCTTGTCCAGTAGGCTTCATCCTTCATATGTGCAAAAACACGTGCACATGCACACTCACACCAACACACATGCAGCCACACACAAGCAAAAAAATAATAATAAATCTGTTTTTCTTAAGGATCGTGGGACCGAATTAAAATCATGTGCCTTCATTTTTTCCCTTTTATAGTTAAATGAACCTCTTCCTTTTTACAATGTATTGGGTTTTGTTTCTAGGAGTAGAGGAGAGGTTAAAGTGTTTGTGGAAGATTTTAGGCATCATTTGGGAAGAGATTCTTTTAAACATATTCCCCACTAAGTACTAAACAGGAACATCTGAACCCCTTCACATTGCACTGTGCACACTTAGAATACCAAGTAATCAGAATCCTGACAGCCTAATTCACTTGATTTTAGAGCAGTTTCTAAATTTTTATTTCATAGACTTTTTTATTGTTATCATTTTGTCACAATGAGGAGAGTGAGGCAGGTTTGCCTCATTCTCCTAACTTGGTGCTTTTGCTTGTGGGGGTGGGGAGGTACAGACAAAGGGTGCATTCCTAAAGACCTTTGGTGCTGAAGGGCCTCGAATTTGAGTTTCTTTCAGAAAATGTGTACGACACACTCTCAAGTACACAAGTGAATGGTATCACATGCAATATTTTAATGGGACAAAGGGAGGAGGCTCTCTGAAGTGGGGTTTTGCTTTTTTTCCCACAAAATTTGATTTCCCTGGTGCCTTATTCCTACTCGATGCTGGCACTCACACACCCACAGGAACAAACGCTGATGTCAGCCTCTGGAGTGAGGACCTCTAGGTGAGCATGAGCATATGGGGGCCATGGGACATTGGAGTCAGTTGGTGGGGGAAGGAACTAGATGGCGTCTCTTAGCTGAAACTACACAGGGACTGCACAAGCCCATCACAGTCAAGATTAGTAATGCTTACACACGAGCATGTGTGCATATGCACACGTATACACACACACACACACACACACACTCAGACACCAAATACACTCTTCCTCCTCTGAACTTCACTTCCTTCTTCATTTCCTATCTTTGCCTTCTCATAAAGGTGCTGCTGCTGCTGCTGAGGTGCCAGAGTCCAGAATAGCCAGTAAATCACTCAGGCAGAAGCCTGGCACATCAGCCCTTGGCGCGACCAAACCCTGGTTTCTCTTGCCTGGGGCTGAAAGCCGTCAGATTTTTCTCATCAAAAATGTCATTCAAGGAATCAGTGGATTACAGTTACTCTGCATTGAAAATGCACTTTAAAAATAAATAAGAGCTCCAGACTGTTTAAAACGCACAGAGGGAGCAGGGGAAAAGTAAACATGTGCTAGTGTCTGAACCCAGTTCAGCTTATCTCCAGTTGAAACAGTATACCCTATAGTATGTGTAAATGTATACACGCTTCCTATATATGTCACATATAGATGGTGTATAAATTATACATTTATAGGTGTGTATTCGTGCACACACATGTGCACATAGCAGATCAAATGTTCATTATAAATCCAGACGCTCATTACACAAACAGCAGCAGAGGAAACAAGGTTGGACTCTTGCAACAGATCACAAAAAATAAAAACAGCCACTTGCAGTGACTTTGGTCATTTCTGTATGTTCATAAAGAATGGATTGTAACAAAGAAAAAAGGAACAGTGTTAGCAATTGAGGAAAACTGGGCGAAACCATCTTGATCCAAATGGGAATGCAGTAATGTTCTATACCATTTCATCAGTTATTTCTTTTACTCATGATGATTTGACTTTACTTTTTGGCTCTTAAAAATGTTTCAGATTCAAGTGACCACATCCAAGTGAACAAAACAACCACAGTGAAAGCCCTTTTCAGTAGGAAGATGTCAGAAATCTCAAAACCGTTGGCCTGGCTCAGATCTACCATGTGCAAACCAGAACTCTCTCAACGTTTGAAATAAAAACTTTAAAACTCTTTTTGAAGCACCTTAATGTGGCCATCCCTTTGATGAGTGGGTGCCACTTTTTTCTTTGAGCACCTTATTGACGTGTTTTGCTATCTGCTGTCTTCTGTTACTGTTGGCTGAATAGCTAGCTGTTAACACACACACGTGTGCACAGACCAGACATCTGAGCACTTGTGTTCTCCATGACGTTTACTGTGGTGACTGCTGAAAGGTGAACTCATTTTCTGATTTTCCCACCGCAGTGTTGTGATAAGACTCGAAGAAACCCTTGCCCCTGCACGGAAAAATGTTCCTTATCACATTGTATATTAGGGTGGGAAAGAATATGGTCCCTTTTTTGCAATTGCTACTGTGTATACACACACGTGCACACACGGCACGCACACACACACACACACACACACACACACACTGTATATTCAGACCTTACACACAAACATAACTCATTTGTCTAATCGGTATTTCCGATGTCTCTGTGAGTGTCACAAACTGAAGGCAGGTTTCCACTTCCCAGAGAATTCTGAATGGAAGGCAACTGTTCAGACTAAAGGACTAGATGCTGGGGAGTTTAGAAGGAGTAGAGGCGAGGAAAGAAAGAACGTTATATCGAAAGAGGGATTTCCTAAGAGGACTCGGGTGAGTGGGCTGCCCTGGCATGGGTGTGGAGCCCTGCCGTCTCAGTCTGCGCCGCAGAACCCATGCACACATCGACACACACACACCCTCCCGCAGGGGCATGGTCTGGGATGAGCAGGTCAATAGTTTTGAGAGGGAGTTTGTTCCTTTTTTTTTTCTCTCATTATACTCTTGTTGTCAGTTATTAAACAAACAAACAGAAAAATTGTTTTGAAGAACCTTGCGTACGCCTTTTCTATCAAGTGCTTTAAAATATAGACTAAATACACACACCCTGCCAGTTTTTCTTACAGTGACAGTATCCTTACCTGCCATTTAATATTAGCCTCGTATTTTTCTCACGTATATTTACCTGTGACTTGTATTTGTTATTTAAACAGGAAAAAAAATTTCAAAAAAAGAAAAATTAACTGTAGCGCTTCATTATACTATTATATTATTATTATTGTGACATTTTGGAATACTGTGAAGTTTTATCTCTTGCATATACTTTATACAGAAGTATTACGCCTTAAAAATACGAAAATAAATTTTACAAGGTTTCTGTTTTGTGTGGAAGAGTAATTGATGTTGCTAAGAATGATGTTTGTTTTTTGGGGTTTTGTTGTTTTTTTTTTCTTAAATGTTACCAGCACTTTTTTTGTAAGTTTCACTTTCTGAGGTATTGTACAAGTTCACACTGTTTGTGAAGTTTGAATATGAAGGAATAATTAAAAAAAAAAGCATAAAGCTCTTCTCTTGGTCTCTTCTCGTGTCTTCTTTGTGGTGTATCTTTCTCAGGCAGCTCTCCGTGTTCCTTCACACACGGAGGTCTGTTGAGTCTGAGATTGTCCAAATTGAGAACTATACCGAAGAGGCCTGAGAAATATATATATCAGCCCTCTTGACGCCAGAAGTAGGGATGGGAGACCAGGACTACTGATGGGAAAATCACTTTGGGGATCTATAATGCAAATTTTGACACTGTTTCTGTTCCTGCCTGAGCCTCAAAAACAATGGCATGGCCTGTTTACTGCTTATCAAATCAGCTCTCACTGTGTCCTCCCCATGTGAAAGTTTGTACCTAGCACCTGGTTCTATTTCCTGTGGAAATAACTGATTTCATGTGACGCTGTAACCTCTCATCTGCTGCCCTGTGAATCTATCTCAGAACCAAGTGTTAATACCCTGGGCATCTGAGCTATAGCCAAAAAAAAAAAAAAGGCCCTTTGATGACTTTGGAGACTGCGAAGGGACTTCTATGGGCCCCACAGATCTCTTTTATAGGGAACACCACCTGACCAGGTTCTCCTCGTGAGGTTACTCAAGTTTAACTTCTTGAGTCTTAGTGTCTGTATTTCATTTAATACCATGAAGAGTGTGGATGAAACAGAAGAAATTATTTCAGCCCTGGGAAGCCTTCAAATCTAACAACTAGAAGTAGATGTTCTATAAAAACCAAAAGCAATCCTATGCAGTTCAAGCTGCCTTTTCAGTGACGGGGGAATCGGTGAACAAACACGTGACAGTGGGAGAGGTAAGTCAAGCAGGGACCACAAGGACATCGCGCAGCTGGAGGGGCACTGTGGGGAGCCATTTCCACTCATGGGGAGCCGTTTTCACTCGCAAAATCCCCCCCCCCCGCAACACACAAGCCTGGAATGGTCAAAGAGACCTGTGCTCTGGAAAGTCATTGGTAAACTCCAAAGATGTCGGAACAATATTAAACACTGGTGTCTTGAAACTCCGTAACTAACCTAAGTTAGCCTAATATTCTGGAAAGTTCAAAAAAGGAAGAGCTTTCAAGCTGCCTCAGTAATTGAGAGTGCTTATGGCTCTTGCAGAGGACTCAGTTTCAGTCCCCAGCACCCACGTGGTGGCTTAGAACCATGTGTAACCCTGATTCATTTCTGGCCTCCTCCACATCATATGGCACACATAAACTCCTGCAGACGCACACACATATACATAAAAAAAATCTTTTTAAAAATAAATTTTTAAAAGATGGCTTGTGATTTGTGCCTGTCTGATTTCTGTGAGCGTTATTGGCGTCACACCACCAGCCAGCTTCACCCACTGCTTTGGTACTCTGCACCATAGCTAGACTTGCAAAGCGTCTCCTATAGGTGTTGCCGCGCAGCCACACAGTGTGTGTGTGGGCTCTCACACTGAACAACACATAGGCACAGCACTCACTAGTGTACACAGTCATCTACCCTCGAATTTCCACCATGAGTGGTGAGGGAGCTATCAGTCCACTAATTTATGGTGACAAAGGCCCTCCAACAAAAGCAATTAAACAAACACTCAAGCTTAGGTTTTCTTTGATGCTCAGACACACCAGCATTTCTCAACCTTGAATAATGGCTTTATCTCTTTAAAGGAAAAAAAATTTTTTTCACAGGTCCCCTTCATAAGAGAAAGTGAAAAATTTTACTATTATTGCAGATAAATTCACACATAATTCATACTTATTTTCATTATGGGAATTTTAAAAATATGCTCAGACATAGTTTCCAAAAAAGCTTGTTTGCCTTGGATTCAAAACCAAAGCTACACATTAAATGCGTAAAATTATGAAATTCATTATTTTTGCAATGGCCATGTCAATGTGTTGGACATGGCTTTCCTAAAGCCATGTCCTGGAGTTTGCTGCTGCTGTTTATGCCCAGGACTCAGCCTCCTAGAGTGTACAAAGAAAAGACAACCCTCTCCATGTACTGTTCCATCCACTGTGCAGAATCTTCCATTCTCCCACTCACCTGGAGCAAATGAATCATTTATGAAGGAAGCTTTTGTCCCTTGGAATCAACGTAATTACAAACACTAACATGGAAACAAAGAAACAGTGACAGCGCCCTATTATGAGATCGTCAGTAGCCACAATGTGTTTGACTTTTGAAAGGACTATTTCATTGAAAGCACAAATCTGTAAAAAGCCTACAGGGAACCTGTGGAACCCAAATATATCAGTAATTCACTATTCCTCAAACCTCAATTTTTAAGGACTTTCGTAATTCTAGATTCCTTGGTTTCTTCCCAGAAAGTTTTGTTCTGCCATTAGGAACCCTGTGACACCCAAGCAATACTAGGCACATGTGCTCATTGGCATAGCACAATAATAATGTTAACTAAGCACTTTATTACTAACTTGGCACCGACTACTCTGACCTCATTCTTTCAAGGTCTTATTGTTGTAAAGAAAAATTGGTGTTGGGCTATATATTATTTATTATTAGCCCTGTAATTATTGCCATGATATATCTAACCCGCTATCACAAGTAATAAGACACAGACACCTGTTAGATTTTATAATTGTCTGTTTATCTTGCACTGGGCAGATAGTTCTACCTACCCTATCTCAATAACCTCAACATTCACTCCCCCAGCCCCCATCCAATGCCATCTTCCTTAACTACCCTTATCTGAGCTACCTTCCCTCCATAGTCTTATAAATACTTGCTTATATTTTTATCTTGGTGATTTCTCCATCCGTGCCATCCTCAGAGTCCTTCCTTCCGGCCCACGTGGTTCCTTCTCCATGCTAATCCATCATGGTGTCCTCCTTCCTCCTCTCTTCTTGTCCATCTGTCTTCCATGATTTTCTTGAACCTGAAGCCTGGGAACCTTAGCCATGCCCACCCCATTCTGTCCTGCCCAGGTATAAGCTATCTAATCAAGCAATCAGGTATAATGTCCTAGGCAGGTTTACACAAGGATAGGTGTGTCCAGGCAGCAACCAGATCCTGAGGGCCAGTAACCAGCAACAATATACAAGCATCAGACCAACCCACAACAGTCTTTTGAAGTATATTGCTGTTATTATTTGACAAATGACATATTGGTAGTGAGGCATCAAGAGACTGAATAGCTTTCCATCATGAAGCTTCATCATGGTCATTGATAGTTGGACCACTTAGAGCAGCCCCTACTCCATACCACACTGGAGTTATATCTCAGTTGCTGTGAAACTTACTGAAGTTTCAGTCCCAGAGAAGAGCCTTTTGCAGTTTACAGGAAACTAAATTACTGTCATCCAGAATAGCCTCATCAGAGTGGCAAACTTGATGACCTTGGCCCTTTGGCTGTGAATAGGACCACTTAGTGACTTCAGATAACCATGGAAAAAACTGGAAATGCACAGCCTGCTTTTGACCTCATGGTTTGTCTTCAGTAAAGGAAGGACAAAACAGAAGGAAGCCACCCATGTTTCTTTCTGACGGTGAGCCTGCCAAAAGATTAATAGAATCATCCAATGCCTAGAAACACCAGCAGTAACTTGAATTAGGAGCTCCAGCCCATTCAACCTCCATGGATTTCCTTTGTCACATTTGCCAGATTTCCAGATCTCTGTGCATAACGCCCATCATATAGGACAGAAGGCAGAACATTCTCTCAGGAAGTTCTACTAGACATCCACATCCTCCACACCACCTCCCAAATAAATTCCCTAATCATTGGGCACAGTCTGACTCCCCAAAAGCTCAAGTTCATGTTACAATTAAGGTTCCCCTGGGCCTTTTGACAGTTATGCTTTGGAGTGACAGTTGAGATTTTACTAGTTAAAGATATGAAGAAGGAATGGGAAGAGTCCACAGATGGAAAAAACTGACTCCCCTCCCCCAGCTGGCAAACTCAGTCAAGCTACTGATTACTTCCTCCCTATATGAAATACCCTTGCCCTCCACAGTGAGGCCATTTGTTCAGAGAACACACAGCCTCCCCAAGGCCAAGAGGCTGAGAAGGGGCATTTTCTGAAATAAAGTTGCAAGGTAAGGTGCAGTCCCCTCATGAAGTCTCAATGCTCTAAGACACAACATTCCTCAGTATAACCTCTTGGATTATGGAGCTGATTGTAGTCTAGGATCAGAATGTGGGCAGGGAACCAGTAAATGCACTCCTTCCTGAACTCTCAGAAAACTCAGGAGGACACCCAGAAGGGCATGGAGTCCCTTCCTGTCAGCACTTAGGGGCCCTTCAGTTTTTCTGTGATCTTTCCCTATGTACTTTTCACCAAATGTGATAAGGAGAGACTTCCTCAAAGATTAGTTTAAATGAAGGATAAAGAGATAGAAGACCAACAGATAGAAGGAGGTGCAATCCTCAGGTTCCAGCTTGGCTCCAGCATATAGAAGTATAATGGAGTTCTGAAAGCAAAATCAGATTTCTAGAAGCCATGTTTAAAAAGTAAAAGGAAGCAGGGGATTTTGTTTGTAATAATGTATTTTATTTAACCTAAAATCTCCAAAGCATCATTTTGAAATGCAGTGAATGTTTTTAAACTGGGTGAGATGGTTTACATTTTACAACTCACATTGTCTTCAAAATCCCATGTGCGCTTTAGACCTTTGACAGCAAGTCCCGTCTGGGCTGAACCTCATGGCACTGCGCTGGGCCAGCCACAAGAAAGAAGCAGCTATTGTCCTGGGCAGGATGTGTTCAGGAGTCTGGACCTTAGGCACTTGAATCTCAGAAGAGAATCTAGTTCACTTTCCACTTTGAAATTTGTTTTCTGTCAAATTGAATCTCGTTTTAGCAACCTGACCCATTTCCAACATCTATAGGCTCCTTTGTATTTTCTCTCCATCCCAACGGTATTTGTAAATGTTTCCCAATTACCATAATTATGTTAAGTGACACCTAAATACCAGTCAGGCCCCAGTTCAATATCAGCCTCCTCCAAGCCAAATCACTCCTCCTTTTTATCATTACATTTTAGTTTGTTTCCAATTTGTACGCTGTGCTCTACTTTCAAGCAATTTGCATTAGTTCTGTAAGAAAAGGCCTGTGGACTGCCACAGCTAACAGCAAACTCTATTTTACTTGTATCCAGCTTTTCTTCCCAAGGGCTGGGGCTCTGAGCCCGTCTTAACCCCCTATGACCCATCTGATAAGAAAGTGAGGGGAGGGGGGATTCCCGGGAGGTACAGGAGTTGAACTGTCTTCCTGCTAATGCTTACTCTAAGCCTTTGGTGAGAGATAGGCTCACTTCATTCTCTCTCCAATCCGTGCCTGGGAAATAAAACCACTCACAGGCAAATCCCACCTCTTTTCTCATTTCTCCAAGAGAGATGGGCAAAGAACAAAGTCTTTTTTAGATTCAGCCTAAAAGGCAGACAGCCCAATTCCAGGATGAAGAGCTCTGGGAGTAAGGACGAAGGGTCTTACTTTTTAAATTCTCTACCACACATGCATGTGCTTACCCTGTTGTTTTGTTTTCAGGGAAAACAAAAAATCCTTATTTCAAAAAAAAAAAAAATAGACTTTTCCATTTTCAAACGCCCAGTGCTAGGCTGATCCAGAAGAGATAAGTCTACCTTGGCCCACGCCTACCAGGTGGACAGGGGTTCCCTGACAGCGTCCCCAGACTGTGAAGTGTGAGGAGCCTGTCATTCTCTGAACTAGCCATCCCAATAGGCTCTGAGCTCAACAGACTTGAAGTAAATGCCTAGCTAAAGAAGAAAGCCTGATATTCACTGGCCCTTTGGTGTCAGGGCCTTTCTCATAGGACTTCAACCTACCATGAGTTCTTTCAAGTTTCTAGGAAAATGCCTCCTTTCACCAGAGCAGCCTCATCAATCTCTGTGTTCTCTGAGGAGACTTCGCCACACCATGATGGGCATATTTTCCTAAGAGGCCCAATCATGAGTCCATATCTCCTAGTACATCTTATTACTCGAGGCTGTCATCCTGAATCTTCCATAGAGCCGAGTACTTTTCCTCATTCATAAATAAATGTCCTGAATGAGTGAAAGGTGTTAAAAAATAAAACAACAATGAGAAGTAAGACCAGTGGCCATTTTTCTCATCCTCCTCAGCACCTGGAGGCAAAGATTCTACCCAGAGTTGCTGTGGGGAAGAATGTTTCTCAAAGCCACAAGAGGACCTGCTCAGATCACCAAGTTCACAGCCAGGTCAATGGGAATTCTGGAGTTGTTTTTATTGTTTTAGTTTTGTCCTTTTCAAAATCTTTTTTTATTTTTTAACCAGGCTGTAGAGAGCTTGTAAGAGCACTTGCTGTTCTTGCAGAGGAGCAGGGTCTGATTCTCAGCACCCACATTGTGGCTCACAACTGTCTGTGTCTCCAATTCTAGAAGATCTGATTCCTTCTCCTGTCCTCTGCAAACACCCTCCACACTCACAGCACACATACATGCAAGCCAAACACTCAATTTTGAGAATTCCATTTATAATCAAGTTATAGATTATTTACATTGGGTCTATAAAGATGGAAGAGAAGGATACAAAGAATGAGGCTTGAAAAGAAGTTGCCTCTCATTCCCTAACTGAACACATAGATACAGACATGCATGCTCACACACACACACACACACACACACACACACACACAGAGGGAGGGAGGGAGAAAGGGAAGGAGGGAAAACAGAGCATTGCTGTTAGCTGGTCTTTGCTACAACACTGAAGCTCTCTAGGCTTCTGTAGCTCAGGACATTAAAATAGTCCTGGGGTTCAGCATAGTCGTCTTCTGCCTGGTCTCCATGGCGGCCAGCAGGGGAAGCTTCTGTCTGGACAGGGCCTCCAGGGGACGAGAGAATCCTGAGGTTCCATTCCTGTGGCTCAGCTGCCATTCTCCCAAGGCCACTTTCCATAGAACAAATTCTAAGAGACTTCTAGGATTAAACAAATGAATACATGGGGATGTTATTCAAAAGCTACTTCACAAATGGCGCGTAGTTATAACCACCCTCTCTTCCTTTCTAACGTGAACACACATGCACATACACAGAGAGAGAGAGAGAAAGAAGCAAACTTGTGTTCTTATCAGTATACAAACCTTAGTCCTTAATTTTTCTACTTTACTGTAGCTTTTTTCTTTATTTGTTAAAAAGTCTCATACAATATATTTGATATTCTTTCCCCTCCCCCAATTCCTTACAGATCTTCCCCATCTCCCTACCCACTCAACCTCATGCTTCTTCTCTCTCTCTCTCTCTCAAAACAAACAAAACCAAAAATCATTAAGACGAAAAATATCAAATAAACAAACAACATAGAATTCATGTATGTTGGTCACCTTTTCCTGGACATGGGACCTGCCTTGTAGTGTAGTTGATATAAACTCAGTGTAACTTTATTGGAGAAACTGGAATCAATTATAAGTAGCTTCTTGATTAGGGGTGGGACTTGGTGTCTACTTCCTCCCCTCCACATAACACATTTTCAATAGTAACAGCTCTAATGAAACTAACTTGCCACCCCGAAGCCCTTATTTCCCATTCTCTTAACCAGGAAAGCTTTGCTTGCTTCCATCTCTCTTTTCTTCTACTCCCTACTGCACGTGCACTGTTCATTTCTTCCTTCTCTTTGGTTTCTATGCCACCACTTCCGCCTTACTTCTCTCCTCCTCTCAGCCCACATCTGTAGACAGCCTGGCCCTTTTCTATTTACACATTGGCTCTCCAAGCCAAGGGGTTACCCAGGATTCTGCCCTCTGCTTTCTGACTCTCAACGCTCTGAATCACTTCTTCCATCATAAGATTCCAAAAAAGACCTATCCTCTAAAGACTCTGCAAGTAGCCCAGGCTCTGCACTGAGCTCCAGGCTTACCCACTCACCTACTCAGCATGGCCTATGAAAGAACCACAGCAAGCTTGAACTTACCTTGTCTCCATGCAAACCATCGGGCCCCACCCCACAGTCTTCCCCTGCTCACCTTTTCACTTTTGGTTAAGAGCACAGGCCCTTCCGAAACATGGACTTTCCACTCTCTCATAACACCTGTGATGACCATTCTCAGTTGTCAGCCTGACTACTCTGAGAATGAACTAAATAAAGCCCAAGTGGCTGATAGATGTGTGAGGAGTTTTGTTTTTCTTTTTAAATTAAATCATTTGAAGTGGAAAGACCCACCTTCAATCCAGACATTTTGAGGTGGGAACAATACACCTTTAATCTGAGCCTCACCTTCTGGCAACAGCCTATATAAAGGTCATGAAGAAGGAAGCTTTCTCGTTTTGTCTGCTTGTCCTTCCTTTTGCTGCAAAGTCTATTCTGTCACTGGCATCAGACCCACTTCTCCAGGATTCTGTACACTGAAGAATAGCTGAAACCGCCAGCCTTGTGACCAACACCCTATAAGCCACTCTAATACATACATACATACAACCTTTATCCATATACATATGAATAGATATATACATATATTTTATAAGTTCTATTCCTCTAGAGAACCCTGATTAATATACACTCCATCCAGTTTTCCTCCATCCCCTATTTATTTCATCCCTCTCACCGGCTGGGAAGAACAAGGCCTCTTCATAATGGTCTGGATCACATTTCATCTTACTGCTAGGGTAACTTTCCAAAGACCTCCACATAGTGATTTTTTTAAATAAAAATGAAATCTGCCCATACTTCTGTTTAAAACTGCTTAATGGCCTCCACCGTGCACCAGAGGATGCTTAACCAGGAGTAAACTTTGATGAACACCCTGGAAGAGCTGACTTTAGAGGCTTTACAAACAATCTCAAATTATAATTAAAATATTATAAAAAGGTGTGTTTTGTGGGTCAAGAAATCAGTCATTCAGTAAATTCCCCAAAGGATCTGTGATGCCCCAAACACTCTTTGTGTCCCACCCATGCCCATCTGCTGGCTTCATCTCCCACTGAGTTTCACAACCAAGATGCCCAACTTCTGAGGCACACATGCCAGAGGGCCGCCATTTGTTGCAACAGAACTTTGAGATGAGACCCAGTTAGCTATTTCTGCTCAGCAGCAGCTCTGCTGATATGTAGTTTGAGATGAGTTTATGGGCACAAGCAGAAGTCCTTTGACCAAGGACAAAGCCACTGGTTGCTCAGATTTGTCTGACTCCGTTTGTAGTGCTCATTTTTAAGGTCTGTTTTATTTGGGGTTCCTTCCAATCCCTCAACTCTAGACAGGAGAGAGAAGGTTAATGAAGAGAGGGGGTGCAGACCCCTTTACTTCTCCCAGCTGTTTAGGGTTTGTGGGTTCTTTAGGGATATACCAATTTTCCATCAACAGCAAGCAACAAGCAGTCTCCTCCATCTCTCCCCTCCAAGCTGCTGTGCCGCTGTCTCACTGTCTGTCTCTGGTCTCTCCAAACTGCCACTCACCACACGCCACCATTACGGCTCTCACATGTCTATTCTCAGAGCCCTAGATCATGCCCCTCCCTGCCCCCAAAGCCAGGCCATTACCAGCTGTCAAAGACCACACCACACACAAGACAGTTTTCAACTGTGGACAAACTAAAGCCCAAACTAAAATCTCAAATTTGGGATTAAAACATAACATAATTGAGTTTTTGTTTTGTTTTTATTTTTTTATTTTCAGTTTTCTTTTATTTATTTTTCTTTGAGGCTTTAAAGAAACCAAAACTTCTATTACATCTGCCTACACTCTCCTTTGACCACACTGCCTCACCTGTTGTGCCTCTCTGTGAGGGCCAACTGGTTTACCTTTCTGCTTTCACTAGACTCTCATGTCCCTATTCCATAAGGGAAATGCTATATTCCTCTTTGTAACCTCAGAACCCATATCAGATGTTCAACCTATGTATGTCTTAGGACTGAAATAGGCATGCATTCCCAGTTGGACACACACACACACACACACCAGGTTTTTATAATACAGCCTCATATAAAAGAATCTGATTTCCCAAGTCAAAGTATAATCTTGCAACCAGGAAACTAAAGCATTGATTGAGACAAAACAGAGCAGTGAAATCTGTTCAGTGATACCAGCCACAGAATCCATGTCATACTTGAGGGTTATGATAATACAAGGGAACTGGAGAACATCAGCCACAAGCTACAGAGTGGCAGAAGAAGTGCTTAATTTTTCAAACATTTGACATTCTTTTGGTCTCACTGATGGCTGCTCTAATGCATGCCATTCACCCACTTTATGTATCTGATCAACAAAATCACAAAGAGCCAGGGACTTGGAAAGTGGAGCAACCAACACATACTTCTTTTGCATCCAAGACAGAAAATGCTGCCCAACTGGTGTCAAGCTCAACTGTGCACCAGTGTAAGCAAGGAGGTGGAGAAGGGAGGTTAGACTGTATAGATGGGCACAGTGAACAGATACCAAAAATAGGAAGATGCATCATTCCAGGCCTTGTGGAGTCGGGCATTGTGAGATGCTATAGTTTCAGAATGATGTACACAAGTCATCGGTCTCCCTCCTCCCATTTCTTCACAGTAGAAGCGGCTAATCTTCCACATGCATTTGATGGGAATGGCTGTCATAGCTCATGCTGGGGCTGTGTTTAAAAGGACTCTGACATCCCTTGATACAATACAATCCATTTTAATATGAATACTCAATTATTTCTCAAAGACCCAATTATGACTTTTTGTGCGTGTATGTTCCTATTCTCATTCTTGGTAAGGATGGCCACTCTTTCTTTTTAATTTTAAGACTATTTTGAGCTCTAAAAGTCCTCTGGGAAATGCAAATATTCCTCAGACGGGTCCCTAAGCTGTTCCATTTCCATTCTACCCTACATGGAGACTCTATAATTGTAACCAGTGTGAAAAAATAGGTCTGAGATTAATGTACTAACACTGTCCTAGAGAACCAAGTGAAGCTGCAGAAATTGCAACTGAGTCCTCCTGGGACAAACATTGCTTTCTAGTAGCCTGTGAAGGGAATGAACAGTGGACAGTGGGGTTGACAAAGCCATTGTCCTGTATCTGATACACATAACTTCTCACAATAGCTTCCAGGCAAAGAATATTTATTCATATAATGTGTACATATATACACATATATACATATCCATATAATATATATCACATATATATTACCTGCATATACTATGAAAATGTCTCCAGAAGAGATGACATTCATTCTGAGCATTCTTTCCTCCCACCTCAACACAAAAGGTGTTCTCTGTATCTGTCCCAGAAGAGCTAATATAATAAGGTGATGGATTTCTGAAATCATTTAGTGCAAGGATTGTCACACCACAGGGCTGCCATCACCAGCCCTGTCCTTATAGGCTGCTTTTAGCATCATTCTCAGGAGCCACTTGTCTAGAGCACTCTCAGAATAGGGGCTGGTGTGAGTGATCCGGGTTCACAGAGGAAAGATAGCGAGCGAAGCTAGAGGCAAGGGAATGCAAGGGTAGCGCCGGCGTTACTGACTTCCATGGTGTCTCTTCTCTGCAGACTGAAGTGGGAAATGCTCCTGCAGAATGGGATCCCTAGCGGGAAACAGGATAAAGGGACCTCAAAATAGTATAGAGAAGATGAGTGTTTAAGAAACAAAGTAGATATAGCTACAACGATGGAAACTAAGAAGACCTGGCCCTTGGGGATCTTAAGATGGTTCATATACCACAGTGATCCTAGGATAAACATAGACATATGGAGAGACAGCCTACAATAGAATTGTGTGTGTGTGTGTGTGTATGAACTTGTATACACACATTCAATACAGCTAAGAATACTTGAATGAAGTCTAAGCCAACCATCCCCATGAAAAGTCTAGATATCAGGTATATGAACAGAACTATATAGATACAGGATTTTTGTGCTTCCGCTCCAGTCTCAACCTTCTCTGTCATCTTCTGTGCCCCAAGAAGATTGTACTGCATGCACTGTACCAGTCGGCTCACTCGTCCTCTGTGCAGAATGGCAAGGCATGAAGGAACAGAGAGTGAAAAGAAGTTAAGTGTTCCCCTGCAGGCCGTGCAGGGTAGGCCTTGAACTGGTTGCGATCATCACCTGAAGGTAACAGTACTTCTCAATGCAGTCCTTCCGTGTGATCCTACCCTTCCAATTTCCAACAGTCACCCTCCCTTCTCTCCCTCCAAATACATGCGGAGCTACCTTCCCCTTCGTGGCTTCCATATGCTCTCTCTAGATCTAGCTAACGTATCTGTGAGCTACCCAGTTTCAGAGAACTATGTGTTCCCCGATCACACCTTGAACAGGAAGAGAACAAGCTGTGGAGACTCTGTGCAGAGTACAAGGTAACAGTAGAAAGGATCTAGACTAGACAGGCAACAATGAGGGTCAAAGAGAGGGCTGATGAGTAGGGCCATATCCACAAGGCCTTGGGGGTTATATGAGGGAGATAGATGCTGCTGGCCTTTTTGTCTTTCTTAGTTTCCATTATACCCGAAGTGACTCTGTGTACCTGACATGAACATTAACCAGCCTCACATCCTTAATAGACAAATATGTTCTGCTGTATCTTCAGGGCCACTGACCCCATTACTCCAGAACTGAAGGATCCTGGTGATGGCAGAAGACATCTGTTCACCAATCACCCTCACTGTTCCAGCTCAAAGGTAAGTTGTTGTTCCTGTTGTTCCTGTCACCTCTTTCCTAAAGTGAACCACTTCTCCTGTCCTCATTTTCTCTTAGAAAGTTCATTTCATAATCATGTGTGTCATGATAGCAATGGCATACAAGAAAATACTGTGGATAATCAGCTTCATCCATAGCAATAGCCGTATCTTGGCCACTGCTGGGACCTTGGCTCCATGTTTAGCCAGTTCTGCTTGATAACAGAGGCTCAGCGGCCAGATCTCTATGAATCAGGTAGGTCAGCAGCTGTGGCTTTCATCTCAGGACCAGGTAGAGAAAGGATGATTCATAATAAAAACAAAGAATTTTGCAGATAAATCGGGCAGAGTAATATAAGGACATATGTAACTTCCCAGAGCAATTGGAACTTTTTCTAACATTTGGAACCTTTGTTTATCTCCTTTGGGATCAAGTTAGCAAGATCTATGAGGAGTCTCAAGATCCATAATGTGCCTCGAGAACTGACCAGGGGAGATCTGAATGTCAAGCCTGAGAGATCTGTAGTTCACTGCAGGAAACACAGCTTTGCTTCTGCTGCCAAAACATCTTCCCTATCTTCACTCCAACCTCTTCTCAATTAAAGATCACGATGAAGCATCTGGGGCTGGGGTTCTCTTCATATGTGGATCACGTGAGAAGACAGAATGTACGTGAAATCCAACCTTTATAATAAGACTAAGCCTAAAGACTCTAGAAACAGAATTAATAACAGAACAAAACTATGTACATAATATGTATAATGGGGTCACAGCAGGAGCGGAGAACTAAGGCTGTTTATAATGAAGAGCGGTGGAATCCGAGGAGACCATTACAATGGCAGTTTGTTCAGTTCATCCCAACTGAGGCCTGAAGAACAATCTTTATGGGATTAAAAAGTCAAAGTTAGGAAGGAAAGAAAAACAGAGCGTGGTTTCTCTTTGAGTAAGACGAAAAGCAGCCATGAACACACAACAAGTGAGTAAAAGGGAACCAGAGCCTATGAACACTACCTCCTTCACTCATTCCCAAGCCTAACCTTCCCTGGGCTTGGCCAGGACCCAGACAGATAGAAGGTAGGTCCTGGCAAGGACTTGGGGTGAGGATATGGGAACAGAACTCAGCAGGGGGCTTGACCCAGCAGAACCAAAAGACAAAGAATGTTGGCCAGATGAATCTCATATAGACAAGGACTGGAGAGATGGCTGAGCAGTTGAAGCTCAGACACCCAGCACCTCTGCAAAGGAGAGTGGCTGTGATGACCCTCCCACAACCTGTAAGTCTCCAAGGCAGAGACAACAGATCCTTGGAGCAAAGTGCCGAGCTAGACTAGCTGAATCAGTGAAAGACCTTGCCTTAAGGTAGAGAGCAATCAAGGAAGACACCTTATGTCACCTTCTGGCCTCTACATGAGTGAACATGTGCACACACACATACACACATGCATGCACTCACACATACATACACAAGTGCCTATACACGTTTGAACATGAGGACACACATAGACCACATATACGTACATGAAAAAGAAGAAAGGAAGGAAGGAAGGAAGGAAGGAAGGAAGGAAGGAAGGAAAAGAAAGAAAAAAGGAAAGAGAAAAATGGATGAAATATTAGAAAATGTTTGAAGAAATAAGAGATCTGCCAGATAAAATGAGTAATGTTGGTAGGGAGATCCCGGGTTTGGAGAAGCAGTTAGGGGCTGATGCGGGAGTACACGACGCTGCTCTGGTTTGTTTTGTTTTGTTTTGTTTTGTTTTGTTTTGGATTTTTTTGAGACAGGTTTTCTCTGTGTAGCCTTGGCTGATCTAGATTTGGTTTGTATACCAGACTGGCCTTGAACTCACCACCTGCTTCTGCATCCCTGAATGCTGGGATTAAAGGCATGCACCACCATGCCCGGCTTTGTTTTGTTTTTTTTTTAAGGAGCATTTGGGTACAGTTTCTCTGGAGGCAATTGCCTCCAGTTACAGTTTAGAGACAGATAACCAACACAGCGTTTCCAGATAGAGAAAATAAAACTGGAATTCTGAAACCATCATGGAAGGGAACCTTTGAGAAAACAAACATATAAACAAAGCCACATATAACAAACCTATAAACAAAAATCTTTCAAAGACAATCTCAGACTACACCCTGGGAGTGAGGAGGAGCAAGACTGAATTCCAGCCCTATGGCCTCACTGATGGCTAACATTCATTGTTCATTTGATGGGATTTATACAAACTTCTGAGCATATCTATGGGGCATTCCGGAGAAGTCTCAGTGAGATGGGAGGGCCCACCCTGATATGGATGGCACAGTTCCAGGAATCTTCCCTGGAATAAGGGCTCTGATCATAGCAGAGAAGACATGTAACCAGTACACTGACACCCAGGCAGTTCTTGAAGACCCCTATCCCAGGTCCAGTTTGTATTCTTGTTTTATACTCGAAAACAACAAGAGGAGGCAGGCTAGCAAGCAGGGCTTTACAGAAGCCTATGAGGTAGTCAGGAGTTTGTTGAGGGCTATTTCTACGGGCCATTCTGTTTCAGGTAGCAATTGATGTCATGCTTGGCATTAGAATCAGCACTTTAAGGGAATCACTCAGGAAACCAATAAATCAATACCTAATCATTGGCCTTTTCTATGT
>CM053753.1:62758072-62792936 GCA_028658305.1 Pachyuromys duprasi
AAAAAAAAAAAACCACTTGATCCAAACCCCATACAGAATAAATACAAAGATAATGACATCTAATTATATCATTGTACAAGTGCTGAAAACTGAAGACAGAGAATGTTAAAAGAATAAGAAGGAGAAAAGGCATTTTAAAGAAGGATAAAACCCAGTTTCCAAAAAAACTGATGTAGTTAGATGCTGACATAATATCTTCCATGTGCTAAAAAAAAAAATACTGCCCAATATGAGATTCTACACCTACTAAAACAAACATACCATGTTTACAGCCATGGGGTAAACAAGTTTTAGGTGCAATCTTTGCTTTGCCGACCTACATGCTGAAATACTGCAGGATATTCCTCTAGTAGAAGGAAAAATGGCAGCTAGAAGCCAGGACAGTAAGGTCAGAGAGAAGAGCAATGGGAGGACTCGCCTACAGGCAGGTGGACACACAAAACAGTAACAAGTGTGGGTAAAAAATGGAAAGGGCCAGGCGGCATGGCAATGATGGAGCAATGGGAGGGAGACACAATAAAAAGAGATGATATGATCTAAGGTTTTTGCATATTCCAGGAACTTATAGAACACTAATTGACTGTCACTAGTATAGAAGGACTTGAATATGTACAGGTACATTTTGTAACACCTAATATAACCGCTAAAAGAATAGCCGAAGAATGTAGCACTAACAAATGGGTCTTTTATATAATAAAATGAACCTTACTTCAAACCCCAGCAAACTGAGGGGGAAATTTAAAGGAAAAAGTACAGTAGCTAAAGAGCTGTGGAGATGGCTCAGCCCTTGCTGTTCTTGCAGATGACCCGGATTCAATTCCCAGCACCCACATGGTGGCTCACAAATATCCGAATTCCAGTTCCAGGGGACTTGACACCCTCCTCTGACTTTCATCGGCATCACTCCTGGTATACTCACCTATATGCAGGCAAAACACTCATACACAAAAAGTATATGAATTTATATACCAGGGGTCAGCCCTGAAATCATTTATACACAACTAACGTTATGCAGCTTGAGCGAGCTGTAGTTATATACACAGGAATATATGTAATAACAATTAAAGAAAAAGAGGTGAACAGATGAGATCAAGGTGGTAAGAAAAATGGGAGAACTAGAGAGAGGAAAGGGAAGGGGGAAGTGATGTGATTATATTTTAATTTCTATATACATATTCAATATATCCTATATATTCAATATATATGCTACACATATATTCAATTTTTATATATTATATTTTAACTTCTATATATACTGAATGTGTACAGAAAGTAAAACATATATTAAATATATAACTATAACTATCTATAAATAAATTAAAATTATTATATATAATATAATGTATAATTTAAATATAGAGAGAAATTTAGATATAACATAAATATAACATATAAATGAATAAATACATAAATCTTTAGAAAAGTGAAATCTTTAAAGGTTAAGAATTAGGCAGCTTTAAGTCTGCAGACGTCATCGCTGCCAGCTCCTAACACCTAACTGGAGAGTAACCTGGGGCCAGCCAAAATGAAGCATTAGGAAACACAATGAGAAAGAAAGGGAAGAGAGCTTCAGAAGAGTGGGAAACAGTGCGTGTGTCACAGGCTACGTTCCCTAAGTTGTGTTCATAGTGAATGGAAGTAGGTGAGCTAGGTTGGCTTAAAGGACCCAGGTTACCAGACCAAAAAGGATTGATGATTTTTAGTTCATCCCACTCAGCAACTCCCAGCTTACCACACAGCAAGAAGGCTGACACCGTTCTCCATTATTGAGCAAGCCTGATATGGGGCAGCCAGGGATCACAACTTTCTGAAATAGGACTGAACTGAAACCCCCATCTTACATACACAGCAACGGAGACCTTGAAAAATTAAGTAACAAGCTTAAAACCACAAAGTCAGTGCCCAGCTAGAGCTAAAACCCTCTCTCCAATTCCTCTTCCCCCACTCTTTCAGCCAATGCCCTCTTAAACTCCAGTCAGTAAACGTCTGATTTTGCTGTGTATCTTCCCAAATTTGGAATGCTGATTTCTCAACCCAAAGTAAGATGGGGCAGCCCAGGACAACCAATGAGTTGTGAAGACTAAATGAACTACAAAAGCCCTAGCACCCTGAAGACAGCCTCTATACTGTACCAAACCATAGTAGACGAACTCTCAGACCAGTGGCTTAAGGGACAGGCAGGAACCATCAACGGTGGTAGACAGAAATATGGGCAAAATGCAGGTTTGCCCTTCTGGGAACTCCAGGCTGCAGGAGGGACCAGATTTGCACAAATAAGTAAGTGCATTAAACCACAGAATAAGAACCATGAAAAAGGCACAAGAAGCAGAAGCAGAGGTGACATCTGGGGCTCTCTGAACAGAAGGGGGAGCAGAAGTCACCAGGGCAGCAAGAATGGGGTAATGAGGACTGAGACGGGCTGTCCTATCCCTTACCTTTCTAGCCAGCACAGTCAGCCCTGTAACCATTAGGCAGATGAGTCCCAGCACTGCAGCCATGGTTCCTCCAAGCAAGGCCATCTGGAACCGAGCCACTACAGGGAGAACAAAACAGGTATGCAGCAGAGGTCAGGGGCAAAGCTGCCTTCTCCCTGGAAGCCTCAATGGTCTCAAACAGTGCCTGTCGTGGGCACTTGAATCTCTGCACTTGGGACTCAAGAGGCAGGCAGATCTCCAACTTGAGTTTCAGGCCAGAGGAGGGATTTTCTAGAACTGTCCTCTCTTGGAGTCTTTAACCTTAGCTCTCTGGTCTGCAGAGAATCTGCCTGGTCTCCAGTGGCTTCAGCGGTCAGCGTCCCAGTGAGCACTGTACCTTGTGTACACCTCAAACCAGATTTTCTTATCCTTTCCCTATTCAACCCTAATCGTCAGGAATCATAATATGAAACATCTACAAGGAAACTTGGGAGGGATGGAAAGATGGCTTGGTGGTTAAGAACACCGGCTGCTCTTCTAGAGGATCTACGCTTGATTCCCAGCACCTACATGGCAGCTCACAACCATCTGCAACTCCAGTTCCAGGTGACTCAAAGTCTCCTGGCCGCCACAGACACTAGAATACAAGCGGTGCACAGACACACATGCAGCCAAGACACCCCCACACATAAAATAAGTAAACAAATAACAAATATACAATAAAACATATATACACATATATAGCAGTAAAACAGGTTTAAAAATCCACAAATAAACAATTTAAGAAGAGAAACACATATATCAGTAAAAACAGGCAATTCATAATGGAAGCAAAATTAACACTGATTTATGCAAAGGAAAGCATGTAACTTTTCACCTTAGCCCTATAATCCAGGTGTAAAACCCTAAAAGGGGCGGAGTTCTTACGACCTTATCTTCTGCTGTTTTCACAGTCCTTGGTACATAGTAGAGGCTTAATAAATAGCTGTGCTATATTGAAGAAGAATGATTTCAAGGACACTTCCTCCCACCTTTCCTTCTCCAGGAACTTGGGCAGGACCCCCAGAGTCCTGGGAAGACTTGAAACAAGAGAAGGCCTGGCCCCACTTCCCTGAGCTCCAGGTTTAGAACATAGGAAAGCAGGCTACAGTGACCCCTCAAGACAAGGAGCATGCCTGGGAAGTCCAAGTTCCCAGGGTGCTTGTCCTGCTGAGGACTTAGCCAGAGTAGGCCTGGCTGGCCCCTTGTTGGCCACAGGCATGGCTCACTCAAAAAGAAAGGGGATAGAAGACCATCATGTGCACACCGCGCATGTGCCAAGGGGATGGAAGGCTCACAGTGAAAAGAGAGGACATGGTCAGAAAAAGAGGCAGAACCACCTTGCAAGCCCAGGTCAGTGCTGGGTTTTCTTAAAGTTGAAGGGTCAAACAAGAAGCAGCTAGACTCATGGTGAAATTTTAGGGAGGACTGTGATAATGAATATGGTCAAATCTAAAGGTAAACCAAGGCACAAATAGAGCAGAGAGAGCTTGGAATAGTAAAATCACCAACTTCACTAATAATTTTTGGTTTAAAGTAAAGACACTGATTCTTCTATTCATAGCCATGGTTTCAGAACAAAGACTTCAAGATCTTTGAAACTGAAAGAGCCTCAAGACAGGACAGCCTGATAATCTGCATTAGAGAGTCATTATTATGTGTGGTACTGCAGATTAAACCCAAGGCTCTGTGCATGCCAGACACCCAGTCGAACACTGAGCTACATCTCCAGCTCTGGTTAGAAAATGGTTCATATGATATAGTTACTAGAGTCCTGGGTCAGTGTTTGGGATCAGGGTCAGTAGGGAGAGCAGGGATGGAGTTGATGTAAGTAATTAAAGGAGGGTTTGCCTTGAGGGAAATCACTGACTGCCTGATAGGCAGGAGGGGAATTTCACAGGACCAGTGGTGTTCCCTAGAGTTTAAAGTTATAGGAATAGTGGAAGTACCCAGGGTCTGGGGTGGAAGCTGGAGAAGGGTGTGTGCAACAGACTATGAGAGTAAGGAAGAAGCCCATGCCCTCACATCCCTATAGTCACAAAAAGGCAGCTGCGTCACTGTAATCAGGGTAGGGTGGTGTTTACGTGCCAGGGTTATCAGGCCCTGAATGTTCTGCCACAAATGTGAGCAAACACACAAGGCTCCTCTCTCGCCTCTGGTTCTGAGGCCTCAATCTATTGGACCTGCAGTCTGGTGAGAGGCTGTGGAAAATGTAACATTTTATAATAATATAAAGAGCCCGCATGGCCACCAGGGTGACTTGATGAGATCTAGGTCTCCTGTCCTATTTACTGTGCAAGCCTCTTCTAAATAGCTGGAACACACAACACTGTCCTAAGATCTTATTTGTAACAACTCATTATTTGCCACACTTCATAGGCCAAATGTACAAAAAAATTTACATATCATAATTACCCAGCACAATGATAGTATTTTGTCCTAGGCTGTTTAATTCTAGAACCTGGGCTCTTAGATGCTCATTGTATTAGTTCTATGATGGAGCCAGGAAACTTTAAACTTTTATCTTTTCAATGTATATGTGTTCCTAAAACTCATGAAGTCTAATCTCCAACATAATTTATATATATGTTCTTAACTGACGGTAAGCAGTCCTGAGTGTGTTCCATGGAGCCAGAACATCTGTGTTAAAATCATCTTTATCACCCTGAGCAATTCCATGCCTTACCTTTTGCCACGATGAAACAGATGGGAATCGTACTCATGGTCAGCACTTAACAGGGCACTTGCTACATTCCTGGCATTGTAGTAAGGGCTTTTTCTTATAGTAGGTTGTTCAACCCCACATTAGTACCTCATAAAATCTTAACCCATCCTCACTGGACAGATAAGAAAAATGAGGCCAACAGCAAGGTTTGGACCCAGGCTGTCTAGCATCAGCGGCTGAGCTTTTTTTCTACCCTGCTAAACTATCTCTGAGATATGATTTTAATAACCCTTTCCCTCAGCAAACCCTTTCCCTCAGTGTCTCGTGTTTTCAGGAGAATAATAATTATTGAGGACATTTGGAAGCTTTAAAGCTTTACCACACAAAGGTTGGTGGTTATTATATATTTACTCTGAACACACACTGTGCCTTGTTTTAAATCAGCTTCAAACTTAAGAGCTAATTCTAATTTGCATCACTGATACTAAATCATTAAATGATCGAATTTCATGTATAGTCTCATTCGTTGGTCTCATAAGTTTAGATAAGATGTATTTCCTATGTAAAACCGGTGGTTGTACATAAGAATCAGATGGATGTTTCCGGAACATATCAGACCCTGCTCTGTCCCTACAAGGCTTTCCATTAGCTTGAGTTGCTCTATCATTCCTATGTCCCAAGAGTCCCTTTGGTGAGTTCAGCATGCTCCAGGCTTGAGATACTCTGTTTCCTAGAATGTCTTAGGATAGTGTTTTCTATGTGAGAGAAAGTAGCTCATCAGCACCTGCTTCAAAGGACATACCTGAGCTTTCTTGGACCTTCAGGAATATTCTTCCCTTGTAAATCCCATCAGGATAGGTGTGGTAGGTGCAGAAATACTCCCCTGTGTCATTCATTGTCAGTGACTGGAAGGTAAGGCCTAGGCTAGGGCCTGGGACAACCCGCTCACTGAAGCCTGAAGGGACATGCCACCCCAGGTCAGCACTGTAAATGGCCAGAAGCTGGTCCTGCTGCTCCCAGTTGACTTGGGTCACTTCAGCTGTGTCGGAGGAGAACTGACACTGTAAGATGACAGAACCACCTTCTTCTGCAGAAATGGTCCCCTTTGTCTCTATTGTGCCTGCCATGGCTCCTATGGGAGGGGAGAAGCACACATGAGTCTCTAGTCAGCAGCTGCCCTTCAACCCTCCTTAAGAACCTCAGGGAGGCCAGAGGCCAGAACTGGCTCTAAGAACAGAAGACTATAGTCTGCTGTTCATCCAGGCACCCCACCCCACCCCAATAGAGCCTACCATCGCTTCCTGTTTCCTTTATTTTAAGAGTCTCCTTTTTATGCCTGTCCTTCAAGGTTCAGACTCCCAGCTGTGGACCATTGCCAATCTTCTTGCCCTTTTCCATGTGCTCTGTTCCAGCCCAGCAGCCAGCTGCTTCCAGAGCTGGCTTCTGCCCCTCTGTCTCATCCTTACTGGCTTTCAGAGCTATGCTTCCCCCTTCATAGGCTTATTACATCTTCCCATTTAGAATATCAGTCCTATACCGTCATATAGTGTGCCTCTATACAGTTTCCACAGTCTAGTCATGAATCTAGTTTTATCCTTTGAAATAGATCTGGGCTATTTGATTGCCATTGATGTCGTCAGGAAAACACACACACACACACACACAGAGAGAGAGAGAGAGAGAGAGAGAGAGAGAGAGCGCCAGCCCATGGAAAGAAAACTTGGTAAGAAATTCTACTTCTCAGCCAGAAGTGGCAGTATATGATTTTAATCCCACTACATGGGAGACTGATGCAGGAGGATCATAGTTCTAGGCCAGGTTGGACAATATAGTGAGTTCCAGACCAGCTTTGAAAACATAGTGAGACCCTGTATCTGTTAAAGAAACAAAGAAAAGTAAAAGACACAGGGAGGGAGGAGGGAAAAGGAGATGAGAAACAGTGAAGAGAAAGAAGGACGGGGAGAAAAGAGGACAGGAGGGAAGCGGAGAAGAGAGAACAGGACAGGACCTCTCCCCGATGGAACCACCTTCTTCACTGCTTACCACCACACTCCACCACAACCACCCCCACAACCTCCCAGCTACTCTCTACCCACAGAATGTTTTAAGTTCAGCCGTTAAACTAATATGTAGCATAGTCCTTAAACACTTTGTTTCCTTCCCTCCCAAATGTTTACCTACAGTTTCTAAAATAATAGAAACACGGCAGGATTTAGTCTGTGGTATTAATGGTGGACTCTAAAAGCTGGGAAACAGGAGGCTTCTTGGCCCCCATCTTAGTCCATTCCCCAGCTTCCCTCTTGCACAGCTGGCCAGCCAGAGACCCCAACACAGAAGTCCTTCCTCTGCAATCATCCTTCCTCTGCAATCATCCTTCCTTAGCGGCGGTCCCCTCCCACATGGTCACACAGGGCCTCGGAACTACCTGGCATACATGCAGATGGCATGTACTCAGGCGGCCTTCTCTACCTGAGAACCCTGGTCTCTGTGCCAAGCTCTCCTCCCTGCTCTTCTAGGTCTGCAGGCCTTACCTGCAGCGAGGAAGGCAGCCTGTATCAGCCTCTGGACCCGGATCAGGAGCAGCCAGCCATTCATGCTTCTAACCAGAGGACCTACAGGAAAGCAGATGTGGCCTCTCCTCTGACTGAAACTGGCCCACCGAAGGTGTCGAGGTGAAACTACGCCTGTGTGAAGAGGGTGTCAGAAACATTGAGCTAGGTAAGAGCAGCATCAATACATATAATGTTCTCAACAAGGTACAAGCTGCTTAGAGTGAGCCACAAGAAAGGCCATGAAGGAAACGCACTGACAAAATAAATAAAACATGTGGTTAGAGGTATACGGGACTTGGGTGACTCATAGTTGCTCTGTTGTTTTTAAGTTATCTTGATGCACTTTTTGAAACACCAACTTGTATCTAAATCATCCAGTGGCATCTAGGTGATGCATGAGATTCTGAGGAACTACTTCTGATGAGTCAGAAGCCCCCTGACAAATGTGTAAACCACAGGAGAAACTTAGGTGTGGGTACTTACGGGACGTCACTGAACTTAGAAGCTAATGGCTGGGGACAGTCCATTAGTGAAACACAGGCCCTGGATAAATGGCCAAAAGTCCCTATTTTCCACTCTCACTCCTTTCGTGCTGTTATTTTTCAGGTGTGCCTCATTGAGAGTCAGCTTCCCTAATGCAATAGAACCAGCAGAGAGGAGAAAAGTGAGCTTTTCTGAAAGCTGTTGACCAAGCCTGAAAGTGGGTGGTGCCATTCCCTGCTCTTGAGCCCTGGACTACGTAAGAGCAGAGAGAAGTAGATGAGTATAAGCCCATTCATACACTCACTGCCCTCTGCTCTTGACTCTGGACATGATGCCAATGGCTGCTTCAAACTCCTGCCCCCTTGGCTTTGCTTCAATAACAGACTGTAAACTGGCACCCTCTCCTCTAAGTTGCTTTTGGTCAGGGCAGCAGCAACAGAAACGAAACTGGAATGTCATCTTTCGTTTCTCCCGGCCTCCTTCTTCCCCCATTCTTTTCATTTCAAAGGTCCCGAGGGTCTCTAGAGCATCAGATAGGAGGGCAAGCAAGTGTTTCTCAGTGCTGAAATAGTTGACAAAGCTTTGTCTTTGTAAAGCTGCTGGAGAGAAAAGACGGAGGGGACACACTTAGCTATTGCCTGGGCTCTTGACAGAACTCTATTGGCCATGGCCCATGGTGTATGACCTGAGAAATCTGCATTCCCACCAGGGGAGACCCAAAGCCCCATGTCCTGCCTCTTCCACCAGAGCACAAATCGTTCTCAGTATCCAGGCTTCTGCCCCTCTCTCCTGTATGAGGGTCCTCTATCTCACACCACTTTTCTCCTCTCCCAGGGTTCTGCTCACCCACAAATCTACATAGTGACTCATGCACCCTGTGCCCTTCTACCAGACCTGTAGATAGGGTCTGCCTTGAGAGCTTCTCCATACCCACTCAAATCTTCAAGGCTCAGGTAATAACTACATCTCCACCATTTTCTGTTGCTGTTTTGCTTCTGAGACAGGGTTTCTCTGTGAAGCCTCGGCATCTTTCCTATAGACCTCTCTCTATAGACCAGGCTGGCCTCAAACTCAAGAGATCTTGCCTGAGTCTGCCTCCCCAGTGCTGGGCTCAAAGGCGTGTGCCACCGAACCCAGGTTCTCCACCACTTTTTAACCTCCAGCTGAAAGTAAGACCAGTGTCCAGGGTAAGATGCTGGGGCTGACGAGGTGAGTGTTGTCAAAGTTAGTTACCCAAGCCGACAAACCACAGATACAAAGGCAGGTAGGAGGGTTACAACACAGAGAACGGCTACCAGCAGTCTGCTCTTCCAGAATGGTGTGGGTAGAAACCAAAGAAATTAGACTTGTCTCATTTGTGAAATGCCAAAACCGAAGAGCTGGTTTTAAAAGGGGGGAAGTTAAAGACTTTTTCTTGCACAGAGGGATGGTTCAGTAGTTAAGGGTGAGCAGCACCACGCATGACAACTTGAGTTGGGTCACTGAGACCCATATGGTGGAAGGAGAGAACTGACTCTCACAGGTTGTCCTCTGACCTCCGTACCGAGCCCATGGCATGTGTGAACCCTCACACCTATACCCATTCACCCGCACATATACACACGCATACAAACAATACATGAAAATGTTTTGAAGACTTTTTCTGCAGTGTCCGGAGGGATGGCTCTGCGGTTAAGAGCATGTGCTACTCTTCTGTGGAACCAGAGGTTGGATTCTAGCAAGTGCATCAGGTGGCTCATAGCTGCCTGTAATTTCAGCTCTAAGGGATCAGCTCCCCAATTCTGACCTCTGTGGGCACCTGCACACATGTGGCATATACTCACACACATGCGTAGGAATAATAAATCCTTTTTTAAAAGTCCTTTTCTGAAGAGGAATATGGTAGAAGGAGACCTGAGAACCCGAGTCCACAGATGCCATGTCTCTGAGGGAAAGGGAGGTGATAGTGGCCATACCTTCCACAAGACCAGTGACTTGTACAGGGAAACAATGCAAGGGTCCCTCAGGGGTGTCTTTGGGGTTCAGCTCTCAGCAGTTCACATACACCACCCCACCTCACCTCTGGTTAGAAAAAGTGACAAGCGCTTCAGACATCTTCTAGCTGTCTTGTCTCTCAGGTCCCTGCTTCTAACCAAAGGAAACAACCCTACAGACGCAGGAGCCAGGGAGTCTCCTCTTACCAGGGGCTTTCCATCTGTGTCTCTAGGACCTCCTGGTAGCCACCCGTATTGTGGTAGAGGACAGCAGAAGCTTCTACTTACCCTGCCCTCTGCAGGATGCAAAGACAGAAGAGATGAGACCAAAGCCACTCTCAACCCTAGGAAGAAGATGCCTTGTCTGGCCGTATTTATTACAAGCTCCTCCTAATGGAGTTGATGTCCCTAATAAAATAGACCCAAAGCGACCTCAGAAAATCACAGACTCAACCCAAAGAGAGTGTTTGGGATCTGAGGCTTATGAGCCTCACTGTGACCCCTGGAGCCTATGCTGACACTGACTCACAGTGAATACAACTGAGGATCGATGACCTTGTTCTTCACGTTCCCCCAAGGAGAGGTGGCTGGGTCCCTGCCACTCCCATAGGCTGCCAAATTCAGTGAACTCTGACCTTTGCTTTGCCTTCTCAGCTCTGAAAACAGGATGGAAGGCCCTAGAGTGGGCGGACGCGCAAAGTAGGAAGAAAAGTAGCTGGAAGAAGCAGCTGACCTTGTCTCCTCAGCCTCGGCCTGTCACCACAGATCAGCTTCTCACAGATCAGCTTCCTGAAACTGCATGACACTGTCAAGCAGTTAGAAAAACCAATCAATGCACTCGCTGAGGCTCAGTAAAGTACACTTTATCAGCACATCATCACTATGCATATCATTACAAATATGCAAATAGACTTTCCAGTAGGGAAAAGAGTTGGGATCAACTCCAAATACTGCATGTGCAAGAGGGAAGGAACAGCCAAAGAATGAGAGGCCACAGTGCCCGGAAAGCTACAAAGAGGCAACCTCAGGTTAAGTGGACTTCTTCCTAACCTGGCCTAACAGAATTCATGTAGGTGACAGTGGAGGGGGACAACTCCCGAGAAGTGGTGAAGCAGGCAGGTCACATAAGCAGTGGGATTCAGACCCAGGAAATCAGGTTCTTGCTCAAAGTGATTTTGCAGGGTTTTACAGGAGAGTGCACACGTGGGTTTAGAAGGGTCATAATCTGCCTCAATTTGGTGAAGCAAGTAATCTCCGTCTCTGAGTTTCCTTATGCTCCCAAACCACCCCCTACCCTGTGAGCCAAAGTTATGTTTTAGGCTTTAGTGACTGTGCCCAAGAGATCCATAAAACAAAAATGCCTCTAACCTGTAAGCTCCTTGGCCCTGGACAGATAGATACTTCCTGAGATGCTGGAGGCTGATGTTCATATTAAATAACAAGCCACAGGTTTCCATTTCCCTAAACAAGTTTGGTTGACCCAACTGCACCAGATGTGCTTGATCACAGATAGGTGGGAGGAACACAGGCAGGAAGTACGCTTGCCTCCACTTGGACAAAGGTGGAAAGTACATAGCCTTGTGGCTTTGCCTTTATAGGCACCTGGTTAACCTAATTTAGCACAATTTCTCTGGGAATCCTGGGTATGGGCCTGGCCAGTGTCCATCTTCCTGGCCAGTATTTAATAAAACTTGCTTCAACGGAATGATTTGGATTCAGTTTTTCTCCTTTCATTTTTCAGGTTTGACAACCCCCATCTACCCCTGGAAGTTACTTCCTAGTCCTTCTAGACATCCAAGACAACTATTTCTGGGATTGAGGCACAAGTCGGCATAACTTTACAACAACCCTGGATCAAGAAAGGCTCCCTTCACCACAACAAAGAAAATGGCAAGCCTGGATGATTTCACAGGGGGGACCAAGACCTTTAAATAACAAGCTATTTCTCTGTTACTTAAAACATACAGACATAAACATAGAGGAAAATTTTTAATTAATTCAATGAAACAAGCTGAAAGTTAAATAATTAAGATTATAAACAATAAAAGATGACTGAATTCTAATCTTTCAAATATTGAGAAGAAAATTCTTTAAAAAAGCATCTTTACACAAACTCGGAACATATTAAACAGAGCATACAATGATAAGGTAGGGTTTATTCCAGGATGTTGAGAAAGATTTAAAACTAGGAAATCTATTAATATTAAATATTACATTTATATTTTAAAGCACACGGTCAATTCTTTTTATTATGATAAGAAGCCTGAAAAAAAAAACATGATGGAGTTTTAAAAAGCTCAACAGGATAAAAATTAATTCATTCTTTCTTCCTTCAAATAATTGTGTACACTCAATTAGCTCAAAGTTAATATCTCTTTTGATGGCAAAACACTATAGGTATTTCCACTAACATCAGGAATGAAATACCAGGAGTGCTCGGCAATCCAATTAAGACCAACATTTGAAGGTATAATTAGAAACAAGGAAATGGAATTATTTCTAGTTATAGCAGATTGTGTATGTTAAAGACTTGGTAGTGAAAACACCAGTAACAATAACACCCTTGTGATCTGGCAGTGTATAAAATCAGCAGAAATAAACAAATAGGCTCTCTATATGCAACCATTCACTAGTTAACAGCTGTTTTGAAAGAAAACTCGTACTTATCTGAAATCACGGGAAAAATAGTTGGAAAAAATCTACAAAAGCCATATAAAGGAAACTTTGTTCCAATGAAATTTCTATCCATATACATACAGGCTGTCTTATCTTCACTCTGCTTACTCACTGCATGTCCTGTTTACTGTGTTCTGGAGTGGAGGTCAGAGGACATCTTGAGAGAGTCATTTTACTCTTTCCACCATTTGGGTCCCGGGGAGCAAACTCAGCTCAGGTCATAAGGATTGGCAACAGATGCCTTTATTCACAGAGCCATCTTACCACCCCAAATATACTTTAAAAACACAGAGATGAATTACTTTAAAAACCTGTAACCACAAAATGTAATCACAAAATTTACAGGAAAATGGATGGGCTTAGAATGTATATTATTCAGTGAGGTCTCATAATCTCAGGAAAAAAAATAGTTTATTCTTCTTTATTTTCAAACTCTAGCCAGTAGTGTAATATAGAAAAGAAAACAAGAAAGGCTAAATATTAGGAGATGGGGAAGAACCAAATGCAGGTAATGGACACGGGCCATGAAAGAAAATATAAAGCGAACTGTTCTTCTTATTCTGGCCCTGCATTGTATTATTCATTTTTAGTGGTGGACAAGTGCATAAAAATATGCTCAATAGTGAAAGGGTAAAATCCAGTATAAAGGTACACAGTGTCCATGTGGTTGCTGCCATGTGACCAGCTGCTTTACACTCCTCACCATGATGGACTTCCAGACTCACTACAAGTCAGAACAAACCCTTCCTCAAGTTTCCAGCTAGTTTGTCATGACAACGGAAAAAAAAATGACTGGTGTTCCTTAACATAAGAATTTCTAGAAAACAAAAATGAAAGGCCAACAACCCCCAACATATCAATGTAGTAAGGATGACACTGCATCAAAAAAGGAATGCCAGTGCTTCTTAGTCACATGGAAAGTTCCACAACTTCAGTCATAAGCAGAGAGGTGAGCATCAAAGATATGCTGAGTTGCCTGTTTTCCTCCCATCAAACTAACAAAAATCAAAGTTTGACATTGGAGAAGAAACAAGTGCTGTGTATATTGTTTGAAGGGCAAAATGACACAACTTCAGAAAAAAATTCATTGGCATCCACCAAGACTCCAGCTGTGTTTACCCTTTAACCAGAAATGCCACTTCTGTAACTTTAATGAAGAGAATGCAAAAATATAAAAAGACACATGACCAAAATTACTCATTAGTGCATTATATACACCAGTGATGTTAGAAAGGAAATGATTGAAGTGTCTATTGATAGAGGAATGGTTGAATAGATTAGAAACCTCATATAATGGAAAACTAGACAACAATTTAAAGAATATTAGCTTGATGGGGCTGGAAAGATGGCTCGATGGTTAAGACCCAGGGGATTTGAGTTTGAATCCCAGCAGACGCATGGTAGATTACAACTGTCCTTAACCCAGGGCCCCAGGGATCTAACTCCCTGTCCTGGCCTCCATTGGCACCAGGCACACAAATGCCACACAGACATACATGAAAGCAAAAGACCCATATGCAGAAAATGAAAAAGGAAAACAGACATACAATGAAATGGTGGCACACACCTTTAATCCCAGCATTCAGAAGGCAGAAGCAGGTGGATCTCTCTCTGTTCAAGGCCAGCCTGATATATAATACAAAGAAAGAAAGAAAATGAAATAAAAATTTGGCTGAGCCCAGTGTTTTATTACAGACTGAGTCTTGTAAGATCTTGACAAAAGAAAAAAGTGAGACCTTTGTGAGAGGAAAGGGGATCAAGAGTTTGAGTATGCATTTGCCTCTTATGTGAAAGCTTGTAAAAACTGTGAAGAAGTAACCAGAAATTGTTTCAAAGCTTAATTTAATTAATTATATTAGACAATGGACAAAAGGATGGAGAAAGGAAAAGACTGGGGTGGAAGAACTTTCTTAAGTATAATACCTACATTTAACTATTGCACATATTCAAAAATAATATGTTATCGTGGTCTGAATGTTTGTGTCCAGCAAATGTTCATATGGGAATCTCAGCATGCAGGTATGAGGAAGAGGAAGTGGATCTCTGGGGGAAGTGCCTGGATGATGAGAACAAAGCCTTATTAAAAAGGTTCAAGTCACCACCAAACACAATTCAAAAGAAACAACCGAATTGAATCTAAGAAATAGCAATGATAAAGGATGCATTCTTTCAAATGGTTTGAAATGCAGCACTTGACTTTCCTTTGGTGGGATACATTGCTGCTCCTTGACCTCTACACCCGCATGGTAAACCTATCCAAAGCAGGAAAATGGGACTCCTGAATATGATGGTGAGTGAGAAGCCTCACCACTAAACCTCCATGAAAAACAAAGCAGTCAAGATAATATACATAAGTTTTTCTCCTGCAAGAGAGAAGGTCTATAAACAAATTTATTAAGCCAGGGGAGAGCTCTGCAGAGAGGCAGGCAAGAGAGTTGAGAATCAGAGCCAAGACCCAAGCCTTCAGGAATCTGCACCACAAGATCAAATTAAGCTGCCCAGGGGAAAACAGTAGGAACTGCAAAAGAGCTCCTCTGATCCACCTCTGCTGGCGTGGCACCAGAAAAGGCCACGATGGAGCGTGCAGGAGTTGAGGAGAACTATCGGGGAAAGACTGACTTCCTCCTTCTCCCCCATCCAAAACTGCATAGAATACAGATGTTGCAGATACCAAGGGTTCCCACCCCCTCACCCCACAAAGCCGAAAGTGCAGCTGCTAGAGCCAGAGGCTCTGAGACCCAGGCCTCTCAACTCAGCACAACTGTGCCAACCATTCATCCCATAACTATTTGTTACCTCTCACTCACTGTTACTTAGTTGCCACGCTTGAGCATGTGTGTCTTCTGGTGCTTTGGCTTTTGTTTGTACGTTGGTACAGTCAGTTTTAGGGACGCTGAGTATGCCAGTCTACTGTGAAGCTCTCGTTGCCTTTCACCCCCATCTCATACACTTCCACTCTCTTCCTAAGTCTTCTCCTCTTTCCTCTCTACCCCTCCTTCTTTCACTCCTTAATTCCTCTCTCCCATATTGTTAACAATCTCTAAAATCTGTGGACATGAATAAAATCCCAACTCTTACCTCCCAGCTACTTTATCCCTTTCAATTTATTTGTCTTTTCCAAGTCTATCTAATAGGAATCCCTATTCTCACCTTACTTCCTTTTTATTTTAATATTATGGACTGAAATCCAAACGTATTCCACATTGCTCTCAGTTTTTTTGTTTTGTTTTATTTTGGTGTTTTGTTTTTTTGGGTTTTTTTTTTGTCCTCAAACAGCTATTGAAGGCAGAGGCCACTGCGTTCATTGGTTAGTACAATACTTGCATAACAGTAATATCTAGCAACTGTGGTTGCTTTCATAGTTTATATCTTCCAAACTATACGCCCCAACTCTACCACATCCAAGTCTCTCTTAAAGATTGCAAATCCTTCCACTGAAAGAATATAGATGATAAAAAATAACCCCAAGGAACAAAATAATCTCAGATTGCATACACCTCCACACAGTAATGTAAGACAGGAAACCCTAGGCTGCATGCCACCTCCTCAAATTACTAATCCTATAGTAATGGCAATTAGTGAGAGTGAATTAGATGAAATCCCATATGGAAAACTCAAAAGAATGATTATAGGTTTGTTCAAAGAATAAGCTCCTAATTGAGAACACAAACAAACAGCTGAATAAAATAAGGTAAGTGATACATGGTATGAAAAAGGAATTCAGAGTACAAACAGAAATACGGGAGAAAAAAACTATCTGAAACTCTGGGAATAAAAAATACAATAAGTCAAATAAAAAAGGTCTGTGGAAAGTCTCAACCCCAGAATAGGTCAAGAGTAGTACAGAATATCTTAGCTTGGAGAAGACATGATGAAACTAAAAGAATGAAAAAAGGAAAAAGATAAAACAATGAGAAGGTACCAGTGGGAATTCCAAGATATAGGTGACACTCTGAAAAGAACAGATAATAGGTATCAGAGAGAGAGAGAAGAATCTCATTTTAATGGCATTGAAAATATATTCAAAAGAATCATGACAAAAAATGTAACAGGGTTAGAAAATGTAGATCCAGCTATAGGAAGAATTTAAAACATCACACAAAAAGGCCAGAAAACAATCTCCCTCAGTGATGTTATTAGAACACTAAATACACAGAAGGAAGAAAGTATATTGAAAGCAGCAAAGAGAAACAACATGTCACATATTTTCAACTGAACTGCTTCAATTGAAACTTTAGAGGTGAGAGGGCTTGGAATGATGCCTTCAAGTTCTGAACGGCAGTAACTACTAACATACATGACATATACAGCAAGGTCTTCACCATAACGGAAGGAAAAAAAAACTTTCCATCATAAAAACAGGCTAATGGAATTTATAATAACTAAATAAGCTCTACCCAAAATATTTGAAAGAATTCTGCAGACTGAAGAGAAAAACAAATCTATCTATCTATGAGGTCACAGAAAAGAATAAACTATAGTCAAATAACAGTTAAGCAAGAGAGGAAGAGGAAACAAACACTACAAATTGACCAAGCAAAGTAATGGGAACCTATACAGACCTTATGACAATATGTGAGAGAACATTAGCGGCCTCGATTCTAGCAGAGGATGGAGGTTAGAAATCCTGGTGCCCACATTGGGTGGCTCAACACCCATAACTGTTTCCCAAGGATCTAATGTTCCTCCCTCTGGCATGAGTGCACATATGTGCGTGCAAGCACATGCATGCACAATAAAAATAATAAAATTATTATTTAAAACTAAAAGTACCATGTGACTCAAGCCTGTTACTCCTGAGCATATAGCCAAAGGGCTTCACATTCAACTATAGAAACATTTGCTCATTGGTGTTTGTTGTGCTATTCACAGTAGCTAGTAAATGGAATCAGATTAGATCTCCATAAACCAATGGATGGATAGTGAAAATAGATAGAGATGCATATACATAACAGCATTCTATTCAACCATAAAGAAAAAATGAAATTATGAATTTGCAGGAAAATATGAATTGAGGCTCAAGGAAGACTAATATTTCATGTTCTTGCTCATGTGGGGATCATGCTTCTAATTTTGTATAGACATATTTATGTGGGAATAAGGGAATACAGAGCCAAGAAAGTAGAAAGGACTTCCCTGAGGCACAGAGATTTAGGGGAGAGAGGTAGGAGAGGCACCAGAACATGCTGGAGTGTGGGGTTCAGGCAGGGATGGGGCTGGAAGATGCAGAAGTGTAAGGGCTGGGAGAGAGGATACCTACGAGGCATAAAGGTACCAAAAGGAAGCCTGCTGTGTGGTGTGCTAAAGCACACTATAACAATAACTAAAAATTAATTTTTAAATGATACATTATTTCTGGGATAGATATTTAAAACTGTATCTATATTTGTGTATTTCCTAATAAAGATATCTCATTTGCCTTATTTAATAAAACTGATGTGATTACACATTAAAAATAAAATACAGATTAGAGTTATTAATACTAGCAAACTGATGTTAGTGGTCAGCAAGATAATTGAGTGAATTAAGGTGCCTCCTGCCAGGCTGACAACCTGAGGTTCATTCGCAGAACCCTACAGAGTTGAAGGAAAGAACTTTCTCCCGCAGGTTTCCCCTGACCTCCACACATGCAGTATGATGAGTGTCTTCCTCCCTGCCACACACAAAATACATAAATAAATTTAACAAAAATTTTAGTGTGCAGACCCACATTTGTCTTGCCTTGCTCAGTTAGAGCTGCTCTTGCAGAATAGCTGAGGAAAATCTTCAAGGAGCAAGTAAGAAATGATCGAAGCATGGGTAACTGAGAGTGGGTAAGAGTCTTCCATGGTTTGAAAAGCACAGATAGAAATATAGATGTGGCCTTGAGAGCTGTAATTGGCTGCAGCCTGACCTTACCTCATCTCTCCTGTGAACTCGGTCTGCATAAAGGCCAATGCCCACAAGGAGCATTCACGCACAGCTGAGCCCAGTGTGACCTCCGTTTTAGTTTGGATCTGTCATATTTCCCAAACACTCATAAGCTTAAGGCTTAGTTCCTAGCTGATGGTGTTGGAAGTGAGCAAAGCTTATGAGGGAGGGTCTAGTTGGAGATAGTGGGTCGTCATGGGGGAGGTACAGTAATGAATCAAGACTACTCTACCCTTCAGGGGCTCTATCAACCTCTTCACGGGCTCACTTCCAGTGACTTAACCTCCTTCCTCACAGCCCAACTCCCCAAAGCTTTCATCACCCCACAACTACACCACAGACTTAGAAAAAAGCCTTTAACACAAGGGACTTTGGGGAGCATTAAAGACTGAAGGTACAGCAGACTGGAAAGAGATTTCTCAGGAGTGTTTGGGGGCAATGTAGAAGATGAAAGATTTATTTTTGGCCCATGGTTTTGTTACCAGGAAACATTCCAGGTTCTCTTGAAGCTGAGCTCTTTAGCACCTGTGATCTTCACAAAGAATTCAAAGAACACAACACGGAGTATTAGTAAGCAAAGTGGTGAACCCTTAAGGAGCTGAGGAATATTACCCCACTGTCTAAGACCCTGTTTTATTGTTATGGAGAGACACCATGACCAAGGCAACTCATTTCAAAGGAAGCATTTGAATGGGGGCTGGCTGAAGTTTCGGAGGTTTAGTCCATTACCATCATGGCAACATCATGATGACACGCAGGCAGGTACTGGAGCAGTGACTGACAGCTTACAACCTGATCCCCGGACAACAGGCAGAGAAACTGGCCTGATGTGGGCTTTTGAAACCTCAAAGCCCAATGACACACTTCCTCCAACAACGTCACACCTACTCCAACAAGGCCATACCTCTGAATCCTTCTAATCCTTTCAAACAGTTCCACTAACTAGTGACTGAGCATTCAAATATAGGGGACTGTTCTTGCTCAAACCAGCACACCTGTCACCCAGGATATTTTTGTATTATTTTAAAGTCTCTTCAACAGACAGCTTTGCTAAGGAGCATTTTCTGGTCCAGGTGATAAATAAGCCCATAGGATTGATTCTTATAATGCAGCAGTTTGTTCTTGCTCTTTATCAGAAAGCCTGTTGCTGGAACGTAATCTGATTTTCAGGTTTAGTGCTCTGGGAGCAAGATTTAGATGATTATCAGTTAAAGACCTTTGGAGATGTTCAGGATGCCATTGTTCTTTCCAGGGCCAATGACCAGACTGTGCTGACCACTAATTACAGTCTGCCCAGAATTAGCCTTTGATCTTGCAATCTGTTGCTTCTAAGGGAAGGGCTCCAGCCCAAATGCCCTCTAATCCTGCTAGCATCTAAGGAGCTACCCGGTAGTTTCAGTGGTTTTAATCCATGTGACCCCTCAAGTTTGAGCATATGGCAAGACAGCACATAGTGGTGGGAGTATGTGGCAGAGCAATGCTCAGTTTGGGGGAAAACAAAACAGAAAACAAACTCAAGCATCTAAGAGGCATGAGTTGGCACAGGCCATCTATAGTATTTCATTTTTGTGCTCAGAGCTTCTTGATTATGGTCTACTTTCCAGTCAAACCCTCCCCCATTTTCTAATTAAGTGTTATCTAATTATCCAGCTCGCTTTTCAATTCTCAAAGCCCTTCCTAGGGCTTCAGCGGAGCCCCCGTCTCTGGCTTCAGTGAATTTCTTAGTTGTGATGGAGGAGACAGCCAAGTCTGGGAGTCCAGCAGTCAGCTGGGATTTGTCCAGTTGGAGGTAAGAAGCTATATGTCATGATAGAAGTAGCCAGGTACACCTTGGAAACCCTCAGCACCTATCATGTGCCAAGACACAGGCCTCTGTAAATTCACATCCTGTGGAAAGCCAGGCTGGGGTTGAAGTCTCTCCAAAAGCTAAAGTTCTTTATCTCTGACTGCACATGCCTGCCTACACCTCTGTTTCCTTCTCACCTCAAGCCCCAAACCTGACAATCATGAGTGCATAGGAGCTTTTGAACATTGAAAACAAAATAAAAATAACATTTAATTACTGTCTTAGGTTTAAGCAACCTATTGCTGTGATGAAACACCATGACCAAAAGCAATTTGGAGAAGAAAAATTTATTTGGCTTATACTTCTATATCACTGTTCATCATGGAAGGAAGTCAGGGCAGGAACTCAAGCAGAGCAGGTAGCTGCAGGCAGAAGTGGTGCAGAGGTCATGGTAGAGTGCTTCACACGGGCTTATTCCTCATGGCTTGCTCAGCCTGCTTTTTTATAGAACCCAGGGCCATCAGACAAAGGATGGCACCACCCCACAGTAGGCTGGGCCCTCCCACCTGTGGACTTTCACACAGCCTGATCAGATGAAGGCTTTTTCTCAGTTGAGGCTCCTTTCTCTCTGAGGACTCCAGCTTGTGTCAAGTTGCCATAAAACTAGCCAGCACGGTTAATGTAAATGTTTGCTAAGGCGAGATGAAGACTCCGTAGACACCAAGCATTGTTCCAAGTGCTGTATGAGATCAGTCATGTAAATGTTCCACTGGGCAGTTGAAGGATCTGGAGTGGAGGGTTTAGACAACATGACCTGGATCCCATAGCCTGTAAGAAGCAAAACGTAGATTTGGACCTACCTAACATCTGCATTCACTCACCGTGCCTCACGACAGGCTGCCTACTTCCATTGTTCAGTATCTTTGGGATACCTGTACTAAAGGAAGCTCTGCCTGGAAGCGAAAGCAGAGACACATGTCCCTGTCCTCATGATGCTTTCAAAAACCCTCACAGGTTCCTTGAGAAATCAAGTCTAATACAAATGAAGTAATTAGAAAGTCTTAGCAGACAGCCTGTAATTAGCTGTAATGTAATATCCCCCATGGCTAAGAAAAACGCTTCCTGGTGGAGGCCCTGAGACCTAACCCCCACCTCCAGAGCTATAATCACTCTTTTAAAAATTCCGAATGTGGGTCAGACGGGGCCCTGGGCCTGCAATCTGCTACTGTAATTCTCTCTTTCAAGGAATCCCACCTGACCAAATGGCACATCCATGCAAAACTCTATAAAGCAGTATTGAATGTAATCTTTCTGCTTTTCTCTAATGGACGAGAATATCATTTTAAACCTGTATTAGTGGATCTCAAGCACCACAAGCCCTAACGGAGGAGGCCCTTGGCCTTCAGCCCCATCATCTCCATGGGCCTCTATCAGTTCCCCAAGTTCACCTGCTGCAGTTCCTCTAACAGACAGCAGGGGAAGAAAAACCTCAACCACTAGAACAAGAGGAATTATTAAAGTTCAAGCTCATTGCGGTAGTAGTGGAACAAAGTAATCTCAAACTTAATAACTTAAAATAACAATGATATTATCTCAGTTTTTGCAGGTGACACATCCCTGGCTGAGTGTGTCTGCTACTTTACCAGAGCTTAACATAACAACACACTACAAGTTACAAAGCAAAGATGTGAACCATAGAAATACATCCTCTCATAGTCCCGGAGGCTAGAGATTCAAGAACAATGTGCTGGCAATGCTGATTTCTTTTCAGGACTCTCTCCCTGCCTTGTAGATGGTGGTCTTTTCTCTTTGTCTCTACATGCCCACTCTGTTGTGTGTGTGTGTGTGTGTCCAACTCTTCTCTACTAATGAGAACTCTAATCAGAAGTATAGGACTTCTCTGTGTGTAAATATGTGTGTCTCTGTGCCTGTATGTGTTTTGTGTGTGTGTGTGCCTTTTCTTTTTCTTCCTATTTTACTTGTTTTTGTTCCAGTCTGGATTATTTGTTTTTATTTTCTCTTAGTTTAGAGAAGAAGACAAAAGACATTTCCAAAGATCTACAGCAAAGCAAAGAAATAGATGGGCTAGGACTGGAGACTGCGACATCAGGGCTTCCTGTGACCATTCATGATAGGAAGCATCTTTTAAGGGCCCAACCCACAGCTTAGTCAGAGAAGATGAATCGGGAGTTGGAAAGAGTCTAAAGCAATGGTTCTCAACCTATGGGTCATGACACCTTTCACAGACATCACTTAAAACCATCATAACACACAAATGTTTACATTATGATGCACAGCAGTACCAAAATCACAGTTACGAAGCAGCAATGAAAATGATTTTATGGTTAAGAGACGCCACCACATGAGGAACTGTATTCAAGGGTTTCAGCATTAGAAAGGTTGAGAACCACTGGTCTAAAGGATTAATGAGGCCAGATCTTGTATGGTCCCCGAGGGGCCAATCAGTTGTTATGACCTGGGATACCTCCACCAGCCCTGGTGAAGATAGAGGCACCCAGAGCGCCTCACTCTGAAGGCCACCAAGTTCATCTGGGTCAAGATGCCTAAGGCTGGGGAACCTCACAGACAACCCAGCACTTTGTCTCCTTTCTAAAGGAAGACATAGCTTTAACGTTTCATCGATAAACTCATTTCTATGGAACTAAGGGAAATTCTTCACTCAGCCTGAGCATCTTTTCCCAGGGACTGGCACTGTTTCCAGGGACTGAAATCACACTTGCTTGCGTCTGGAGAGTTTCCAGAAGTTTGGAACCAGAATTCCTAGGTCGGCACATGTGTAGGTCTGGGTGCTACAGGCTGCCACTGCAGAAAGACACCGTAACTCAAGGTCATTTAAAATGGTCTTCAGAGAAAGGCACATTGTCAAGGCTGTCCTTAGCCACAAGTAACAACGACAGCAGTAGGTTAGCAAGGTGACATAGGTTGAAAGCTAGGTGTGGCTCCTCTCATTTGACAGACTACTCACTCTCTTTTCCCAGGCCTTCTTTTTTTCTTTTTTTCAATGCAAACTTATTTTTATTAAAATGTTTTAAAATGTGTCTGTATGTATATATGAGTGTGAATGCTGATGTCCATGGAGCCCAGAGGCCCTGGATCACCTGGAACAGGAGTCACTGGCAATTGCGAGGCTTCAGAAATTGGTGTGGGTCCTCTTCAAAAGCAGTACGGGTTCCTAGCCATGGTTCTTTTTCTCCAGCTCTACTTCCCAGGCCTTCTTTAAGATGTAGTAACTCACGCATTCACCCTCCTGCCAGGAATCAGAGTATTTGGGAGGAAGTGGGTTTACTCCTATTTGGATAGTTGTGGAAATCCTTTACCCAAAGGATTCAAATTTTGAAATCACAGCTCACTGAGAGCTTAATGTGACCTAGTTAAATGTACTACACAAGTTCTGACTGACCAAGCCTTTTAAAAAATTCCAGACTGTTCTAAGATGTGCAGCCATGAAATACAAACAACTAAAATTTCCCTGTGGATCTATACACTCTGTACCCAGCAGAAAATTATGGGTACACAATGATTATGTATCCTGGACTCAGGAGCTACAAGTGGTCACAATACAAACTAAGTGTTAATAAGTCTAGATAGCATCCTTCAGACTTGTATAACTAATGACATGGGATACGTTGTTTACCTGGATGAGTCACAGTTACACTAAAGTCAGTACGTTCAAAGCTGAACTTGACATTGCTGTCTCTATACCTCACTCCTCCATATTCTCAATCTGAATTGGTGGTGTTCTATCTAGCTTATGAACATACCATTCATGCCTGACACCTTGGTCATTCACCACCACCACCCACAATATCCAATTCTTTGTTTAATAATTTATTTATTTTTATTTTATGTGCATTGGTGTTTAGCCAGCATGTACGTCTGTGTGAGGGTGTCAGCTCTTGGAATTACAGACAGCTGGGAGCTGCGATGTGGGTGCTGGGAGTTGAACCCTGGTCCTCCGGAAGAGCAGTCAGTGCTCTTAACCACTGAGCCACCTCTCCAGCCCCTAATATCTAATTCTTAAGTCCTTAAAGTTCTGGCGTTCTGCATCCTCTTTCCATCACCAATGCCCCTGCCCAAAAGGAGGCTGTCAAATTCTCTCTCGGAATACACAAATTTCCCCCTTAACTCTTGGTCCAACACATCTTACACCTAAATCTGAACTTTCTGTTATTCCCCAAATTCAATCAGCAGTTCCTCTATATTTACAAAACAGAATCCACACTTCTTAATAAGTGTGCTTCATCTGGCATCCAGAGTTCCATGAATGTATGGGCACACATGCACATACACTGTGGCTTGCATGTTCAGGATGGAGGACAACTTGCATGAATCAGTTTTCTCTGTGTGGATCCAATGGATTGAACCACCTTGATGGGCCCTTCACTTATTTTGTACTTTATACACCTGTCAGCACAAGTTGGTCATTATTTTTCTTCTTTGGTATTTTTTAGGGCAGAAACCAAATGTTATCAAAAAAGGGGTTCTGCTCTTTGAGCATCTTTTGTCTTTGCCTATTGAGACTCCCTGGCTGAAGACTCATCTTGTTCCCAGCAGCTCAGGATATATTGGAAGTAGAAGAAAGCTGGAGAGGGTGCCACAGGGTAACCCAGCCCATCTTCTGAGACAGTGCTCCGTTCAGGGGCTTCCAGGATTAGTACAGGATAGTTTTTCTTTAAGATGCAAAAGAGAAGGCTAGTGAGAAGCAGAGTTATTCGGTCATGGCCAGAACCAGGGTCCATCAAATAAATTCTAATGAATAAATAAGAGGCTGTTTGAAAAATACTTAGGCACCAGGGCAGCTGGGTATTTTGATGAGGCAAGTTAAAAGGGGGACTCCTGGGGGGAACCCCACTCTGAGTATCAGATGATGAAAAGTTATGTGAACTCTTCCAGGAAGAGTTTCAAGCTCTGGGGCACAAAACACACACACACAGACACACACACAGACAGACACAGACACACACACACACACTACCTCAACACTGTCTTAAAGAGTTTCTGGATAGGAAGAGTGACTTGGAATAAATCTGTCCCTCCTGTACCAGGTGCATTCTAGAGACCAGGGTCAAAGCAGTCAGTCTTATCTTTAATCAAACCATCTCCAATTGTGGACTGTTTGCTCCTTTTGTGGAAGAATAGCCAAAATTCTCCAAAGGGACCCCAGATGAAGTCACTGCAGCCTCTTAGAGTTGACAAACTGTGGAACTTTTGGGCAACCAACAGAAAAGCCTTTTGGTTTATTCGTTTGTTTGGTTGGTTTTGTTTTGGTTTTTTGAGACAGGGTTTCTCTGTGTAGCCTTGGCTGTCCTGAACTCACATTGTAAACCAGGCTGGCCTGGAGATCTGCCTGCCTCTGCCTCCCTGAGTGCTGGGATTAAAGGTGTGTGCCACCACACCCAGCTCAGAACAGCTTTTAATTGAACAAAGAAATAAGAAACTATGATCAAGGGCTAGGAAGGCACAAGAAAGGCACAGTTTGGGAGGTCCCCAAATTGTACATTAGTATATAAGCCGCGCACACACCCCTGTTCTTCCCCACTGTAGCCCATAGCAGGTGACTGGAGTGGTCTATTGTGGGAAGGATGGATAAGGAAGAGTAAGTCACTAAGATCTGAACAACAGCATGATAGTCCAAGACTGCTAAGGTGGGAGCAGACTTTAGCAAGGGAGCTGCCATTTGGAGGTGGAGCGTCTACAACCTACTAAATTAAAATGGAGACTAGATGTCTATACAACGTCGGTCTTCAGGCCGCAAATCGAAGTTATGGATGGAATCGTGTTTCTTTCAAGGTTACCAGCAAAGAGCTCTTCTTTCTACCTGACCATTGAATCTTTCCCATGAATCTCAGAGTGTCTCCAGGCCTTTAACACAAATGAGTTCATGAACAGCATAGCACCAGAAAGAAAAGAATTTCACAAGCAGTCTGAGATGATAGAAATCATCCCAGATGGAAATTACCTGCTACAGATCTTCTCAGCCATAGACTGGAATCCTTTGTGGCTGTATCTAGATCCTACAGGTAAATAATGGGAATATTCCGGCCCTGCTAGCTTTCCACAGAACAGCTGCAGGACACAAGGCACACGCTTTTATATTTAATGTAGCCACATATAAATCTCTCCTAGAGGAATGGGGTAGATACAGCGGTGGTCCTGACAGAGTTTGCTGTGACCCTGTGGATCTCAATCTGCACAGCCAAGTTGTCTCTCAGCTCCCACCTCAGCTCCATAGAAGCTGTCTGGAGTGAAGGGCCAAGAAGATGGCTCAGTGGGTGGAGTGCTTTCTGCATAAACATAAGAACCTGACTTCAGATCCCCAGAACCCAAGAGGAGGAAAACCAAAACAGGGTGTGGCAGTATCCACCTATTATCCCAGCTCTGGGAGGCAGAGACAGGAGGATCTATGGGGCCCGTCTGCTTGGCCAATTTTGTGCCTTCACAGAATGGGCCATCTGTTGTGAGAATTTTGGTTTCTTCACAAACATAGAAATGTTATATGAATATGTTTTTGTTTCAATCCCAGGTGTAGAATATGGGGCTGCTTCAGATTGATCATAGCAGCTATGATTTGTTTTATATTCTGGCAGGGGCATGATTTTGCCAACTGAAGATGGTTTATGTAGGACTTCTGGGGACTCTTGCGATGGTATAAATGCAAGAACCAGAGAGGAACTATAGAGGCTGCTTCCCCCCCCCCCTTCTGCTACTGATGCCCCTGCTTGCCCCCGCTACTGTTGCTGGGTGCTGCTTGTTCCTAGTACTGTTGTTGGATACTATTTGCTCCTACTGTTGTTGCTGGTTGTAGGATTGATGGTTGCTAGGTGGAGATATGTAACAATGAAAATCAAACTCCCCCCAATGAAATAGAGCAAGAGGAAGGAACATTGTCAAAGATCAGTTACTTGGTGAAGGCTGATACTCTGGTTTACAAGGGCAGATTTGATTTGATGATACTATTATAGAACAATGGCTTTGGCAGCTTTAAGAGCTTGGGACAAGGTTGAGGAGACCAGAGAAAGGTCCAACTCATTTACTAAGACTGTATAAGGCTCTGGGGAAGCCTTCAAAGATTTCTTGTAAAGATTGGTTTCAGCTATGAACAAAGCTGTACCATACCCTGACATCGGACGAGTGTTGATAGAGACCCTTGCATTTGAGAATGTGAATACTGAATATAAAGCTGAATATAAGACTGTTAAGGGCACAAGTAGCACCAATGGATGAGTGGGTAAGTGACATGACTGATATTGATTCTTGCTATTATCATGCTAACATCATAGGACAATTGCTAATGGTCTCTGATATCAAAATACCTGCTGCTTCAATTGTGTAAAATTTGGTGATTTACAAAGAAATTGTGACCAAGCTGCTAAAATCCTCAGATCTGAAATTCAAAATGCCAGCATGTTAACTGTGAGGAATATGGTACTTTCCTACCAGACACATGAACAAGCCGTTTCTAGAGGCAATGGGTTTTTGAAAAGATCACCTAATCCTTTGTGGCAAGGGATACCATTGGACCAGTGTGTGCAGGTCCAAGAAGGACATCTGAGGCAATTTTTTGCCTTCTGGGAAGCAAAATTGAGGCCCCAGCTTGTTTCCCTCTAGTCACCCAGGAAATAACAAGCAGGCAGAAAAAATGCAGCTAAGTATTGCCAATCTCATGCATACTACCGAAGGCAGAGCCGCTCTAGATTTGAGCACAGACAATCCTCTTTCTCTATCCCAAAAAATTCAATGTTACAAAATAACTGCTGGGGTTCATGGTCCTTTGCCCTCAGTGACAGTAGGGATGATATTGGAAGGAATGGATTAACTTTCCAAGAATTCATTCTGCATCCAGGAACTGTAGTTGGGGATCTCAAAGGCAAAAATTAAAAGTATTGCCTATATGAAACAAAAAAAGAAAGAGATAGAGATGCAAATTAATGCAGGTGATAAGATTGCTCAGCTGTTACTGTTTCCCTATAGGAAAGGCAAAGTGGCTCTAGTAGAAAAAAACAGGAGGGTTTGGAAGCACTAGAATATGTGTGTTCTGGCTAACAGTGATTAATGATCCTCTGATCATTAACTGCAAAATTAAAACTGCAAGTAAATGGCATTGAAATAGAAGTTTTGGTGGATACAGAAGGTGATGAGACTATCATTTCCCAAAAATCAGAATTCAGAATGACCACTTCAAAAATTTATATAGTTTCTAGAAATTGAAAAGTTATCTCAGATAAAACAGAGTGTGTTAGGGTTAAATGTGTGGGATCAGAGGGTCAAACAGGGAAGTCAAGACCTTCAGTTATCTTGGCAGCGGTGGCATAGACTTTTAATCCCAGCACTTTGGAGGCAGGATCAGGAGGATCTCTGTTTGAAGCCAGCCTGGTCTACGGAGTAAGTTCCAGGACAGCTAAGTCTACACAGAGAAACTTTGTCTCAAAACAAAAACAAACAAACAAAAAAGACCTTATATGGCTGACAAACCCATAAATTTATGGGGAAGGAATCTTTTACAACAATGGGGTACTCAAGTTAATATTCCTGCAATCCCAGAGACAGGGCATGATGAAATTAAGGGTGAAATGGTAGATGCTTCTGGGGAAAGTGTGATATATGTAATCAAAAACAACCCCAGGCTGGGTCAATTGTTCAAACACAGGACCTCCCAAGGACTGAATTTCCAAATTCAGGGTGCGTGGGGGGTGAGTACTGTTGAAATGCCAATGGCCTTACCCCTAAAATGATTGACTGGCAAGCCTTATGGATAGAGCAATGGCCCTTGACTAAGAAAAATTACAGGCACTTGAGCAGCAGGCACAAAAGCATCTGGAGGCTCAACATCTGGAAATGTCTACCAGCCCGTACAATTCCCCCGTGCTTGTTTTAGAAAAGAAATCAGGAAAATGGGATGTTAACAGATTTAAAAGTGGTGAATAGAGTGATTCAACCGGGCCCTTTACATCCTGAAATCTCTTTACCTTTTTTATTACCTAAGCCATGGCCCATGATAGTAATTGATTTAAAAGTTTGCTTTTTCACAATCTCTTGGGATTCACAGGACAGGGAAAGGTTTGCTTTCTCAATACCTATTTATAAGAACAGTGGTTCAGTAAAAAAAAAAAAATCATTGGAAAGTGCTTTCATAAGGAATGTTAAATAGTCCAACTTTATGTCAATACTTTGTGCAACAACCACTACAAATAATTCATAGACAATTTCCTCTACTATTTATCATTACATGGATGATATTTTGTTGTCTGATTCTGACACAGATGTTTTAGAAAAGAAAGCTTAAGGAAACACAAAGAATTCTGCCATAGTAGAGGTTACAGATTGCTCCTGCAAAAGCAGAGAGGAGAGTCTATAAGCTAATTGGGTTATAAAATAAGTCAACAAAAATGTAACCACAAAAGGTACAGATCCGTAGAAATCAGTTGCAAACTTAATGATTTTCAAAAATCAATGGGATATATTAAGTGGCTACAACCTACAATTATATTAATTACTCATGAGTTAAGTAATGTGTTTCAAACATTACAAGGAGATTCAGACTTAAACAGTCAAAGATGGTTAACAGCCAGTGCAGAGAAAGAGTTAACTCTGGTGGAACAGAGACAGAGAGAGAGAGAGAGAGAGAGAGAGAGAGAGAGAGAGAGAGAGAGAGAGAGAGAGAGAGAGAGAGAGATTGAATAGATCCTAAAGTTGATTACGTTTTGGTTATTTTTGCCTTCAACTCATTCTCCTACTGGGCTCATCATGCAAAGGGAAGATCGTATTGTAGAATAGATTTACTGAGCACACACAAAGATAAAAATTAAGGACTTACATAGAAAAGGTTTCTGATTAAATCACAAAAGGTAGAATAAGACTACATCAATTGCCAGGAACAGACCCAACTGAAACTGTAGTACCTTCTACTAATGCTAAGATCATGCCATATGGGTAACCAATGAAGACTGGCAAAAAGCTTGTAGTAACTTTTTGGGAGAAATTAACAATAAATATTCTAAAAGCAGGCATCTTCAGTTTATAAAAAGAACCAATTGGATTCTCCCACTATTATAACACCATTTCCTGAATCACCTACATTCTATACTGATGTAAATAAGTTAAGAATAGCAGTCTATAAGTCAGACAAAATAAGGAAAGCAATTCGAAGTATGCTTCAGTTCAAAATTCAGAATTGTCTGCAATCCTTACGGTAGTGTTAGATTTTCCCGAATCTCCTAATATAATTACTCACTCTCAATATGCAGAAAGAGTTGTTTTGCAAATAGAAACTGCTGACTTTATTCCTGATAATTTAGAATTAACCTTGATATTTATACAACTGCAACAGGCAATCAGAAATAGAAACTATCCATTGTGTTATCACCCATAGTCAGCCTCATACAGGTTTGCCAGATCCACTGGCACAAGGAAATGAAGAAATTGACCAATTATCAATGAGAAATGTGTTAGAACCCTCAAATTTTCATGAAAAACACCATGTTAATAGTAAAGGTTGAAAGAAAAAATTTTTCACTTGGCAACAAGACAAGGGGTGTTGGAAGGGATAGGGGTGATGTAGGGAGATAATAATAATAATAATAATAATAACAGTAAAAGAGCCAAAAGGTCCAGTTACAACCAAAACCACAAACCAATTTCAAAACATTTTCTTTACTAAAAATGAAGTGCGAGGTAAAAGTTTACTCTCTGTGTAGAAGTCCCGATACCATGTCTAGCACTTTGCAAAGTCTGGTTAAATGCTCAGCCTGGTCTAATGTTAAAGACCAGGGTCAGTGTTTATGTTCAGTGCTAAAGGGAGGTAGAGGAAGGGCAGAGAACACGTTGACCACCTATGTATCAGAGACCCTGCACTCTAGAGGGTGGTTTGCGATTGCAGTGTCGTCAGGTCAGTGACACAAAAGCCCCTGTAAGAAGTCGCCTGAGAGAGCTCACATAGTAGACTTTGGGTGTAGCTATTGATGTGACTTAATTTGTACCAATTTCCTGCTGGGATATTCAGGTGACTTTTAAGCATTGCCATTGACACTTCAGGTGGCTGGAAATATTTATCAACCCAGAAGCTGCCATTTATTATTTTAAAACTCTATATTGAGATAGGAATTAATTTTTAGAAGACAATCATTTTCACTAAGCAAAGCTAGCTTGTTTTGTGATTGTCTGTATTGTCACGATGCTACACAGGTATGTAGCAAACAGCCTCCCTGTAACTCTTGAAAATGAATGCCAAGTGAGAGCAGAGACCGACTGTGAGAACCACTGTCAGAGAGAGCTTTCCCATCATCTGTGTGCCATCCAGAGGTGTGTGTGTGTGTGTGTGTGTGTTTGTGTGTGTGCACGCAGCTGTACTAAGCAAGACAGACCAGCTATCTAAGTCATTACTATGCACTGACTCCCAAGTAGGAAGGGTCTTGTCTAGAGCACGCAGCTGATCCCTCTGCCTTATATCCTGACAGAACTGACTTGCTCCAAACACTTGGGATGAGAACACTCTTGGATTTTTCCACTTTGTCTGTCTGCCTGATGCTTCACTTCTCAACCGCTAATATTTGCATACATTGTGACAGTGATTGAGCGGGTAATACCAATAAAAATCCCCACTGTACATGCTCTCAATTATGAACCATTAGACTAATACCACCTTAAATCAGTAAATAAAATAAAAATTAAGAGGTTATCAGTTGCCTGTCAACACTTCTCAGTGTTGGAGATACAAGTTCAAGCCAACTTGAACGATAAGACAAATTGAAGTATTCACTCCTAATGAACCTGGCAGCCTGTCTCACTGGGAGACTTTCAGAGCCAGTAGCATTCCGCTGCTTTCCCCTCAGTCAGTCATTGTACGAGCAAGCATTCATTCGCCAGAGTGACAGAACTTACAGAATGAATATGTCTGCATGTATATGGAAAGGAGATCTTTGAGAACGGCTGCACTAATTCAACAGTGGCCGCCTACAAACAGAAAAATCCACGAATCCAGTAGTTGCCAAGTTCATGAGGCTGGATGTCTCAGCTGGTCTTCAGTACACACTGGAATTCCAGAGAAGCAGACGATAATCCACTGAAGGGATGGACTTGCTAGCAAGGCGAGAGCAAGCAGGCACAGAGCAAAAGCTTCCTCCTTCCATGTCCTTATGAAGGCTTCCAGCAGAAGGCATGGCCTAGACTAGATCTGGATTAAAGGTCTAGATTAAAGGTATGTCTTCCTACCTCAAAGCTCCTGATTAGAAGTAGAGCTTCCCATTTCAAATTAAGCAGAAATTCCTCCCAGGTGTACCCTCTGTTTTGGGGTTTTAGCTAATTCCAGATGAAGTCAAATTAACAACCAACAATAGCCATCACAGTCATATTCTTAGAGATGAATATTCGAAATTACTTCTAGGAGGAGCAGAGGAGAGGTCCAGCCTTTGGCGTGTCAGTGACTGCCAATACTTTTCCCTCTGGTCACCGGAACCTTCAAACTGGCATCTTACTCTCCCCCTCCCCATTTCTCTTTTGGCCAGAGGATAGTACTAGATGAAGTCCCTGCTCGAACTCCTGCCCCCGCCCTCCACATGGCGCCTCCTCACTCACCAATTCCAGACAGCCTGGCACTCATGCTATCCAGGGCCTCAATTTTTGAGCATTCTGAAACATGAGTTATGATTCTTCCTTGAATACTCCGGGAAAAGCAGAAGTGTAGAGCATTCTGAGGCAGCTAAAGAATGTTGTAAAAAGAAGCCATCTTCAAACTTCCGGGTACTCATTGGAAATCTTGGCTTTCAAAGGACGTTTAAGGATGTGGGGACAAGCTTTGTCAAAGTGATTTCACTAATTACAAAAGTATCAATGATCTAAAAGCGATCCTGAATTTCCATGCTTTCTCCACACTCAGTGTTTTAACTGGACAGACTTAAACATCCAGCCCTTAGGTAGAGTTGGCTATGAGTGAAGACATAGAATAAAGCCCCACATAAGATTGGTTTTTTTCCCCCTTTTGCCTAAATCCCTTGTTTGCATATTCAACATGCATGTTTGAGGGTAAGGTTGAACTTTCTCTTTAACACAGTGTGAACTTCCTTTCACAATAACAGATGGAGAAATCCCCAAAAGTGAAAAACGTGGTTCCCTGGTCTCTATGGACAAGCTATTCTCTGAGCAGGTGCCATGTGGGCTTTTCCCCTTGCTCCATTGGAGAAGCATCAGGTAAAACCATGACCTTCATCTAGAAAGACAGGAGGGGGAGCGGGTCCAAAGGATAGCCATCTAGTATCCATAGTATGCAAGCCTGAGTTAAGCCACCAGCAACTGAAGCACACTGGTAAAAGTCAAGAAAACGCTTTGACCACAGTACCCATCCCAGTGCCAAAGCACAACCTAAGGGTGGCCAACCTTGTTCTAGACCAGTGGTTCTGGACCTTCCTAATGCTGCAACCCTTCAATACAGTTCCTCAAGCTGTAGCAAACCCCCAACCATAAAACTGTCTCATTGCTACATCATAATTGTATTTCTGCTGCTGTTATGAATAGTAATGTAAATATCTGACACACAGGCTATCTAATATCCAAAGGGGTTGTGACCCACATGTCACACGTTGCTATTCTAGAACGAGTAGGACACCAGGGAAGACTGACTCACAGAGGAAAAGGTGAGGCAGTGCAAGAACCGGGAAGGGTGGAAAGAACGGCATGGAGGGCATCTGAGAGAGACCCACAGTAGCTTGCAAAGGGAACTCTTTTTTTCTTCATTTTCTTTTTTATTTTATTATGTTAATTACAGTTTATTCACTTTGTATCCCAGCTGTAGCCCCCTCCCTCATTCCGTCCCAATCCTACCCTCCCTCCCTCATCTCCTCCATGCCTCTCTCCAAGTCCACTGATAGAGACCCCCCCACCAACCTTAGCCTATCAGGTCTCATCAGGACTGGCTGCATTGTCTTCCTCTGTGGCCTGGTAAGGCTGCTCCTCCCTCATAGGGAGGTGATCAAAGAGCCAGCCACTGAGTTCATGTCAGAGGCAGTCCCTGTTCCCCTTACTAGGGTACCCACTGGGAGACTTAGCTTCCATGGGCTACATCTGTGCAGGGATTCTAAGTTATCTCCATGCACGGTGCTTGGTTGAAGTATCAGTCTCAGAAAAGACCCCTGTGCCCAGATTTCTTGGTTCTGTTGTTCTCCTTGTAGAGCTCCTGTCTCTTCCAGGTCTTTCTATCTCCCTTTCTTTCATAAGATTTCCTGCACTCTGCCCAAAGTTGGCTATGAGTCTCAGCATCTCCTTTGATACACTGCAGGGTAGAATCTTTCAGAGGCCCTCTGTGGTAGGCTCCTGTCCTGTTCCCTGTTTTTTTCCTCTTCCGATGTCCAACCCAT
>CM053753.1:62793036-62821408 GCA_028658305.1 Pachyuromys duprasi
CTTACCCAGGGTCCTCCTTCTTGCTTAGCTTCTTTAGGTGTACAGATTTTATCCTATATTATATGCTTAATATCCACTTATAAGTGAGTATATACAGTATGTGTCTTTCTGCTTCTGGGATACCTCACTCAGGATGATCTCTTCTAGTTCCCACCATTTGCCTACAAATTTCATGATTTCCTTGTTTTTAATTGCTGAGTAGTATTCCATTGTGTAGATGTACCACAATTTCTGTATCCATCCTCAGTTGAGGGGCATCTGGGTTGTTTCCAGATTCTGGCTATTATGAATAAAGCTGCTATGAACATGGTTGAGCAAATGTCCTTGTTGTATACTTGAGCATATTTTGGATATATGTGTAGGAGTGGATCTTGAGAAAGCACTATTGCTACTTGTCTGAGAAAGCACCAGGTTGATTTCCAAAGTGGCTGTACAAGTTTACATTCCCACCAGCAATGGAAAAGAGTTCCCCTTTTTCCAGCATGTATTGTCCTTGAGTTTTTGATCTTAGCCATTCTGGTGGGTGTAAGGTGAAATCTCAGGGTTGTTTTGATTTGCATCTCCCTGATATCTAAGGAGGTCGAACAGTTCTTTTAGTGTTTCTCTGCCATTCGATATTCCTCTATTGAGAATTCACTGTTTAGCTCTGTATCCCATTTTTTAATTGGATTACTTGTTTTGTTGCTTTTTAACTTCTTAAATTCTTTATATATTCTGGATATTAACCTTCTGTCAGATATAGGGTTGGTGAAGATCCTTTCCCAGTCTGTAGGCTGTCCTTTTCTTCTGACTACAGTATCCTTTGCTTTTCTAAAGAAAATGAGCCCTAAACAATGGGCTGGAGACAGATGACAATAGGCTTGAGGGTTTAGAAGGACCGGTTTCTGTCACAGATACTCTCTGAATATAACTCGGGCCATGGGTAAATATGAGGTACATGTAGAAAAGTGTAGCAGAAACATCTCCGTGGACAGCACCAGCTTCACTCTGGAATCATGCCTGTGAGTGGAGGTCAGGAGCCTGAAATAGCCCTTTGTGAGAAGGCAGGCTCGGCTGTGCGCCCAGGATTCCCAGGGGAGAAGCCCTGTGAGATGTTCTGGGGGAGGGGTGTGTCAGATAACTGAGAGAAGAGCCAGCTGTGCAACAGACACAGGAAGCCAGTCAGCTCCCTCTCTGCTCTGCTGGCTGTGTGGCCCAGCGTGCAGGAAAGCCCTGACCGTGAGGAATGTGGGAAAGGCTTTCACCACAGCTATTTCCTCACTCAACACAGAGACAAATCCTATGAAAACTTGTCCAACACACCACTTTTGCCTGGCCTGATAATATTTCTATACTTGGTGGGGAAACAGAACCTTTGAGTATAAATGACACAGGAAATCATTCTAGAGAGCCTTCCTTTGACAGATAAGGATCAACTGCAAGAAAGAAAATTAGAATGTAAAAATAATGTCAAATAAAATTAGTTTATTTCCAAGGAGATAAGGAGCCACACAACAAATGAGTACATTTTACTGCATCATATAAGATCATGTTAGCATACAATGGGGGAAACTCTTTTTGTTCCATAGCCTGGAACACTCAGCACTCTCGGTTTCACCGCTTGTTTTCTTCTGACTCATCTTCTCAGATGTGAGAGGGTGATGGAGCGGCTGTTTGGCCTTTCCAAGTGAGAGCTGAGTCTCTCCCCATGGTCTCAGTTTCTTCAGACCTCTGTCAAACAGCTTGCCTAAGCCCGAGTCACCAGAATTCTAAGTGAGATGAGGGAAAAAAGAGGAGTTTACACACAAAATAATAGAATGTAGCTCTCGTCAAACACATAGGAAAGTAATTTTTAAACAAGTACAATATGTGAAAATATAAAATATATAGATTGTTTGACAAGTTAAGTTCTAGAAATCTATCCTAGAAAAATATTTTCACAGATAAGCAAAACTGCATGTAAAAGAAAATCACATGTTCAATGTCCTTAGTCATCAGGGAAATGCAAATCAAAACAACCCTGAGATTTCACCTTACACCCACCAGAATGGCTAAGATCAAAAACTCAAGGACAATACATGCTGGAAAAAGGGGAACCCTCTTCCATTGCTGGTGGGAATGTAAACTTGTACAACCACTTTGGAAATCAACCTGGTGCTTTCTCAGACAAGTAGCAATAGTGCTTTCTCAAGATCCACTCCTACACATATATCCAAAATATGCTCAAGTATACAACAAGGACATTTGCTCAACCATGTTCATAGCAGCTTTATTCATAATAGCCAGAATCTGGAAACAATCCCGATGCCCCTCAACTGAGGATGGATACAGAAATTGTGGTACATTTACACAATGGAATACTACTCAGCAATTAAAAACAAGGAAATCATGAAATTTGTAGGCAAATGGTGGGAACTAGAAGAGATCATCCTGAGTGAGGTATCCCAGAAGCAGAAAGACACACATGGTATATACTCACTTATAAGCGGAAATTAGACATATAATATAGAATAAACACACCAAAATCTGTACACCTAAAGAAGCTAAGCAAGAAGGAGGACCCTGGGTAAGATGATCATTTCTCACTCAGAAAGGCAAATGGGTTGGACATTGGAAGAGGGAGAAAACAGGAGCCTACCACAGAGGGCCTCTGAAAGACTCTACCCAGCAGGGTATCAAAGCAGATATTGAGGCTCATAGCTAAACTTTGGGCAGAGTGCAGGGAATCTTATGAAAGAAGGGGGAGATAGAAAGACCTGGAGGGCAGTAGACTTGGAGGGAGGGGTGGGAGAGTGGGAGGGAATGATGGAGGGGGCTACGGCTGGTATGCAAAGTATATAACCTGTGATTAATATAAAAATAAATAAATTACTTAAAAAAAGAGAGAGAAAGAAAGACCTGAAGGGGACAGGAGCTCTACAAGGAGAACAATGGAGTCAAGAAATCTTGGCACTGGGGTCTTTTCCGAGACCGATACTCCAACCAAGGACCATGAATGGAGATAACCTAGAACCCCTGCACAGATGTAGTCCATGGCAGCTCAGTATCCACGTGGGTACCCTAGTAAGGGGAACAGGGGCTGTCTCTGACATGAACTCAGTGGCTGGCTTTTTGGTCACCTCCCCCTGATGGGGGAGCAGGCCACAGAGGAAGACAATGCAGTCAGTCCTGATGAGACCTGATAGGCTAGGGTCAGATGGAGGGGGCAGGGGGAAGACCTCCCCTTTTAGTGGACTTGGAAAGGGGCAGGGAGGAGATGAGGGAGGATGGGATTGGGAAGGAATAAGGTAGAGGGCTACAGTTGGTTCACAAAGTGAATAAAATGTAATTAATATAAAAAAAGAAAAATTTAAAAAGAAAATTACATTTGTGCTTACATATAAGACACTGAAAACTGCTTAAGTGTTCATCAGTAAAAGTACATTACAATATACCTTTCTTATGAGACACTGTGCACCATACTGATTTTGTGAATACAGCTATTAAAATATCTCTTAAATACAGTGTTAGGTAAAATACTAAATAGCCACGTTTGCAAGGATGTCCAGGAGGCTTTTCATCTGGGATGGAAAGGACCAGAGTGTAAGAAACATGTCTATATACTTTATATAGTTCACTATTGTTTGTTGTTTAGATAAATAAAATGTATTATTTTTGTAATAGAAGTTTTAAATATTTTTCATAAAGCTGTGGCTTACAATAAAAATGATTTCTCCATTTAGTATAAAGCATGAATTTTAAAGGATTTAAAAAAATCTTTGTCTTATTGTGATCTAAAGAATTAACTAAGATCAAAGATCCTTGGTCACAATTAAGAAATGATAAGGTAATTTTCAAATGATGAGTCATATAAAGAACATATAAAGAACAACACATTTTAAAAAATAGAGTTCAGCATAGATCATCCATTTCCTTTTGAATACTAACTTATAAATGAAATTTGCTGGTGGTTAGGACTAGTTTGGGTGTCATGTTTCTACCTTCTTAGATCAAGGGAAGTGCCCTGAGTTCCCTTGCACTGTGTTGAGGAGTGTGTGCTCATCCACACCGAGTTGCTGTCTGCTGGGCATGTGTAGATGTTTTCCTCTGAGTGAATGTGGTCTTGTAATACCAGCTCTGTTTCCTGACATTGTGGCATATGTTAGCACTCCTAAAGCAAAGATGTTTTTTTTCCCAATATAATATTCATGCTGAGCCATCAAACCTATCTTCTCATAAGGAAGAGAAGTTTCATATAAACAGATCACATTTTACATTTGCCTGTGTTCTCCCTCACAACTGATGAGTGCTTATTAAAGTCGCTTCATGGGAAATCACATACCCATCAGAAATATTTCCCCTAATTATGAATAAAGAGATGGGTTTTTCACAAAGAAATATTTTTTGTAAAAAAGTGATAAATATATTTGGGTAAGAGTCATCGTGTACCGGAATGAGTTACCCCACAGAAGCTGTATTTTGTGTATGTGTGTGTGAGTTTTGCTTTCTCATTTAGCAAAAGAAGTTGGCAGTGGCGTGAGAACACATGTGCACCCTGCCTGTTGTGGGTCAGCACCGGAAAGTGAAGTGTGAGAAGCAATGAGACATCAGAGAGACAAGCACAGCTCCATTGGAAGATCTCGTTCCTGGAAGAGTCACTGGGCATTGTACCCGGCGGTGTAAGTGCTGACTAAGCGCATTTCTTTACCCTGAGAAAGATGACTACAAAAACGTTGGCATTTCCTGTGGGTAAGATCCGCCTGTAGCGTTCAAAAGGAGAGTGGTCATCCTAAGAGACAGGGACAATAATTCCGCATCTGAAGGCAGCAGTGGGTGGTAGGTGTGACTGTTGTTTTAGGAGTACTCACCGTGATTCCGCAATCATCTGGGTTTGTCACAGTGACACTGGAGTAGAATCATATCCATGGCATATTTCAGAGCAGAATTCATCAGCCATACATACGATAGTGAAAAGCTACTGTCTCCCATGGCTTGAACTGACCAAACGTCTTCTCCCTCTAGTTATACCATCACAAGGGAAACCAAACCACTTTTGGAAGGGACCTAGGGTCTTATGCAATTCAGTTAAAGGCATGGGAACTATGAAAAGAAGAAGAAATTGAAGTGTATGATAGTAAGACACAAAGGGCAGGTTCTATGGAAAAGCAGCAAGCATCCTCAATTGCTGAGCTGGCTCTGTGGCCCCTCTCTATTCTCAAATCTCTAATATCTGAACTTTAAAAAAGAGCTACTTATTATGTGTCTGGGTGTTTTTGCCTGGTGCATGTCTGTGCACCAGATGTATGCCCACTGCAAACAGGGTGCCAGGTCCTTTGAACCCGGAGTTATAGACAGTTGCTAGCCTCCATGTGGGTGCTAAGGTTCGAATGCAGGTCCTGTGGAAGAGTAGTCAGTGCTCTCTGCAGCTGCCTCTGAGCTTTTTACAGTTCTGATTCTGTTTCTTGATTCTTCCTCGTTTATTTTGGGATTGTTCACTTTGTACTACTAATTGGAACGATAGTCTAGATATTCCTTGAGACCTGGAATCAATGTGCCTGCCTTCGGGGAGAAGTGGTGCCTGGTTAAAGCACTACCCAACCCAGAATAACTTAACCGCTCAGCTTGGAATTTCTCAGCTTCTATTAGTCCTGGGAGCACTAGGCTTGATTCCAGTGAGAGCAACTCCCTACTGTAAAGTTCTCAGGAGAAATTTATCTCTTTGCCACATCCCAAGGGTAAGACAGACACTTGTATTTCCTGGGATCCCCTCTGGGGAACACCTTTCCCATCTCCTATTTCTACCAAACAGAAACACCTACTTGAAGCAGGTCAACCATGTCCCACCTAGCTTAGAACTTAGAGTTGTCTCCTCCCTCATTTTTGACCTTAAGATTTTTTTCTTTCTTGACCAAAAAAAAAAAAAAAATACAGGGTGTTGTTTTTGTTTTGGTTTGTTTTTTGTTGAGACAGGGTTTCTCTGTGTAGCCCTGGCAGTCCTGAAACTCATTCTGTAGACCAGGCTGGCTTCAAACTGAGATTCGCCTGCCTCTGCCTCTCTGGTGCTGGGATTAAAGTATGCACTACCACACTTGGCATGATAATCATTTCAGAAGGAAAAGCTGGGGGAATATTTTAACTTAAATTTATTTTACATTTTGTTGAGATTGGTGACAACAGTGAGTCCCACTAGTCCATAGATTGCCATTTGAAAACATCTAAAATAGTGTCACATACCATAGTTGGTCTGTGTAAAAGCATGGCCATCTACCAATGTCAAGCAACTGTGAGCCAGGATTGCTAAAACTCTCTATAGAGAAATAAATGATTGAGTGTAAAGGTTATAACTTGAGTTTTACTTTCCTCCCTGGGAAAGCATTAACTCTCTTAGCCTCAATGTCTTTATCTGTAGAAACGACACATGACCTATATGGACATTCTGAGATCTGATAGGAGGAGTTCCAATTGTAGTTATTAGCTTCTTGCTTTCATCCTTTCTGAAAAATGCTCCCAAATGAAAAGTACCTGTGTTTGGGCTGGAGAGACAATTCATTGACCGAGAGCCTGAGCTCACTTCCACAGCTGCCTGTAGCTCAGCTTCAGGAGATCTGCCTAACACTCTTCTGGCTTCCTCAGGTCCCTGCAACACATGGGACATGTACGCACACAGCCACACATACTCATAAATAAAAACAAATATTAAAAACCAAACCTGTCTTTCTTTAAGTTGCTTTTGTCTGGAATTTTGTTACAGCAACAAGACAAGTAATTGATACAGATTGTCAACTAGAACCTGTGACCAGTGACACCAGTTAACATTAAGCATTTCCATTAAACTAGGCACTATGTTAGTGGTTTTGTATGTATTACTGTAGAGGAATTTAGATTCAGAACATGGCTGCTCTGGCAAGAGAGCACATCCAAAGATCTATGTCTGTGTGATCTGGCTAGAATACAAATACACCTTTAATCCAGGAGACAGAGGCAAGCAGAACTGAGTTCAAGGCCAGCCTGGTATAGAGCAAGATTCAGGTAAAGAAAAGCTTAGGTCCAGGCGTGGTGGTACATGCCTTTAATCCCAAACAATGAAAGTAAAGTTAGTCTGTAGAAGGAAGCACCCACGTTTGAAAGTGATGTTTAACTGAGTATCAGAAAAAAAGTGATGAATCAAAGAAAGATTTGACAGAATAGGATATGCCCAACTCTCATGAGAACAGAAAAGAAAGGTAGGCTACTTAACGGAACAACATAAAGAATGAGAGAGGAGGCAGGTTTTTTTATGTGTGTGTGTTTCTATTTTTTTAATTTGTATTAATTACATCTTATTCACTTTTTATCCTCCCTGTAGCTCCCTCTCTTCTCCCCTCCCAATTCTTCCCACTCTCCCCCTTCTCCACACTCCCAAGTCCACTGATAGGTCTTCCTTTCCTTTCTTCTGATCCTAGTCTATTAGGTCTCCTCAGGACTGGCTGCAAAGTCCTTCTCTGTGGCCTGGCAAGGCTGCTCCTCCCTCCAGGAGGTGGGGGTCAAAGAGCCAACCACTGAGCTCATGTCAGAGACAGTCCCTGTTTCCATTACTATGGAACCCACTTGGATACTGAGCTGCCATGGGCTACATCTGTGCAGGGGTTCTAGGTTATCTCCATGCATGGTCCTTGGTTGGAGTATCAGTCTCAGAAAAGACCCCTGTGCCCAGATTTTTTGGTTCTATTGCTCGAGAGGAGGCAGTTTTACTGGGAGAGTTTTCAAATAAGAAGGAGCCAGAAGATTAGAGCAGATTGCTGGAGTTACTTTGAGGCCAAGCAGAACAAGTCAGGGTTTGAGAAAAAAGCCAGATTGAATAAGTTAGTTGGGAGAGGAGTTTGAGCTAGAACAACTGAGTTGAACCAGCCAGGCTACGAGCTCAGAAAGAAAAGGTTAGCTTATTCAGCAGTAAGTCTCAGAGGCTGAAAGCATTCTAAGCCTACGTTAGACTGTATGGAGGCTAGAAGCTTTCAGGACTAGGCCTAGGTTAGCAAAGAGAGTCAGTAGGCCTCAGAGACAACAATTGAATCAGGCGAATAGAAGTTACTTATGTAAAAATTATTACCTAACTGAGTTCTTCAGGAAGCCTAACAAGTCAAATGCCACTGTATCTCTGGTTTCTAAATGGCAATTCTATAGCTTGCCTGAGTTAACACACCTAATCATTTTGAAACCCTATGCTCAAACTCCTTCAGTCTTTACCACGGGCAGTATCTGCATAAGCACATTCAAACTGTGGTACCGATTTTGCTTTAAAGAAAAAAAGGGGAAAAAAAAAAGTCCAATCGCTTTGATTTTCCCACACCAGAATGTAAGTTGGAAAGACAAATACGGAGAAAAAAAGAAAAGAAAAACCAATCTAAAAGTGAGTGTGGAACTTGGAGTAACAGGAACGTAGGAAGAAAACACAACTGCTTCCTCCCGGCACTGTTTCCTTCCTCGGCGTCTCTATTCTTCCCTCCTCTCTTTTTCACCACCAACACCACCTGTGTCTGATTTTTTAAAAAATCGTTTTTCTCCCTCCACTACTGCTGCAGAGTCCCTAACTTCTCTCCGGAAATCCACTCCCTTTGTATTCCCACCCAGCTATCTTAACCTACGGAGCCTTCGAAGAAGACATAAAGTATCGGCTAGTTTTAAAAACGCCACAGCATTTTAAAGCACTCACCTCTGTACATCTACCCCCCTGCCGCAAACCCTTTTCAGCGACTCCCTCTTCCACTCAACAGGAAGGCAAGGCGGCAGTCGGTGGTGGGGCCCACAAGGCCCTTCCTGTCCAGGTGTGGGCATACCTGTCTTGTCAGCTCTGCTGTGTCTTGTGGGTCCTTTGGCTGTCCGGTTTCTGTATACTGGTGTTCTCTGCCTGGCCTGTCTTCACTGATTTCTGCCTAAGGGACTCCAGCATCTTTTTTCCTTGTCTCAAACTTGTAATCTTCCTGCCTCAGCCTCCCTGGTGCTGGGGTTACAGATGGTGGAGTCTCATTATCCTATCTTTGCAGGCCGCCACCATCACTTTAGCTACGTGAGCGCAGCTGCAGGAAAGGGTTCAGGAGTTTTGGTTAGGTGAATGAAATACCAAACGCACAGTGGTCCTCAGACCAGGTCTGCTGACCTCTAGTTTTACCTCACTCTGCTTTTGAATAACTAACATGCAGTTTTCCCCTTCTGCCTCTGACACAATTAGGTTACAAGCTGGGGTACATCGGCCTCCCTAGTACCCGGTACTGTGCTGGGCATATAGGATGTACTCATGAGCTCTAGAATTCTGAAAAAGCATATATATCCACGTAATGTAAACATGGTTCCCTGCTAAGAATCCAGAGCTCTTCTGACTATTCTCCAGCCAATGAGCAAAATGTTGCTACAGGAGGAACAAGGACAACCCAGCGTCTACTGCTTGGACGGCTAACACATCTCATGAAAACTGCATGATCTTGCCTGGTGGCGGCGGTACACGCCTTTAATCCCAGCGCTGGGAAGGCATAGGCAGGCAGATCTCTGAGCCTGAGGCCAGCCTAGTCTACACAGTGAGTTCCAGGACAGCCAGGGCTATAGAAAGGAATCCTGTCTGGAAAAAACAATACAAAACAAAACATACAAAATAAGACAAAACAAAATATGCATGATTTCATGCTTCCTATAGATGGTGTTAACATCCTCTACAGGGAAATCATTGCATAACCTCTCAAAGCCCTTTCCCTAGTGACAGTTTCTCTGGGGCTTAAAAATTGAATATATCTCAATGGTGTCTATTAAGCCAGAACGATAATGAGAGTTCCGAAATCCAAAGTAAAATTATTTGACCCATTTCAAATTCATGCTTGACAGTGTCTTCTTTTGAAGATTGGCATTCCCAGATCTCTAGTTACACACGTCTTCATGCTCATTGCAAACAACAAGTAAAGGAATAGCACATGGTGTCAGAAAAACAATCCAGAACACCTGTGTGCCTGTTTGCTTCTGACATTCCATTCAACTGCTAGCTATAAATGAATTATCCCAGTCAAAACTATTCCCCTCCCCTCTGCCGCCCAATAGTACACTATACTTCGCCACTATAACACTGCAAACATTTTTCTGCGTAGTGAAAAGGTAATGTCTCCTCAAAAATTTACAGCTTGAAAGGTGTTTTCGTCTATTTAAGAAAAGGCTGCAGCATTCATAAGAAATGAGAGGAACCCACAACTCAGAAACCTAAGATGCTGGCCTAGAGGTAGCTAAGGATTGCTGGGGTCCTGTGCAGGCCCTCTGGCTGGAAGCCCATGCGTTTCCCATGGCAACTTTGTGAAACGAGCATTAACCTCCTGGAGCCCCCATGCTCTTTTTTTTATTAATTTTTTATTAATTACAGTTTATTCACTTTGTATCCCCCCTGTAGCTCCCTCCCTCCTCCCCTTCCAATCCTCCCCCTTCTCCACGCATGCCCCTCCCCAAGTCCACTGAAAGGGGAGGTCTTCTTTTCCTTCCTTCTGATCCTGGCCTGCTCTTTGATCACCTCCGGGGGGCAGCCTTACCAGGCCACAGAGGAAGACAATGCAGCCAGTCCTGATGAAACCTAATAGACTAGGCCCCCATGCTTTTTAAAGCTTTGTGTGGCTTATTTAGAGACTCACCAGTTAATGCCCTCTAGCATGGAAGTCCCCAAGGCGCCAGTTTACAAGTTTCTGTGCCTCTTACCTGAAGACTGACTCATGGATTTAAAATGCCATTGTCTTTGTTTCATCTCCTTTTATCATTATGCTTTAGGTGACCATTTTCTAACAAACGAGTGTGGATTTTGGGTGGCAGAGGAGGTGGGAAAGATCTGGGAGGACTTGAGGGAGGGGAAACCATCATCAGAATATACTGTATGAAAAAAATATTTTCAATAAAAGAAAGATAGAAAAAAAAACCCAAAATGCCATAACTGTCACTGAGATGGGATGAGGTCCTATATGGATAGTTAGCTTCACTCACTCAGGAACTGACTGGTTCCCACAGGGCAGGGTCCAAGCTCTTGGATTCAAATTTACACTACAGTAATGTTATCACTGCTGAGCACATTCAGAAAGATGTACATCTACTGCATGGTTATCCAAAGGAGAAGTTATCTCTAACCACCCAGATCAATGCCATTTAGGGCATAATTAAATAAAGCACACAGATCCCCAGCCTCTGATGTCGAACCACCAAATTTAAGGTCTCCCCTTGGGGAGGAGACACAGAATGTCAGGTTCTAGGACCCAGTCCGATTGAAGCCCACAGTTTTCCCAGCACCTGGAAGGCCCAACAGGCTGCCTCTGCTGCTATTAAATTCTTGTGCGCGCCAAAGTTTGAAGACTTAATCTGATCAACTGTAAGTATCAGACCTCATTGAGGGAACGAGGTACAGATAAGATAAATAAAGTGGTTTTGAAGCGGGTAAGTAGGAACAGATAAGTATGAACAAAGCATAAGGAAGGACCAGTATAAAAATAATTTGTATGAAGGGCCCTAGAAAGACATTTTCGAGCATTTTGTAATGGAACTGGGTTGTTCAAATTGCTCTGGGAGAAGCCAGTCAGAAAGCCAACACAAAAGGGATGTGCACAGTACAGTGAGCTGGCCCAGAGAGAGGCCCGGATATATCTCAGCTGTCCGATGTAAGCAAGTCTTCCCTGAGAGCTCAGAGGACAAGGGCAGAGGGCAGGAGGGAGGGGCAGGGAACTAGCTAGGAGGCTATGCAGGCTGTAAGGGCTGCGGCCAGATGGTGAATCATCATGAAGGGTGTCAGCGGGCGCGCGTGCCTGTCTGCACCTGAATTCTCTGGGCTGTCTTTGAGCTCCAGAGGCAAAATGGCTGGCGTGGCGCAATCTCACCAAGCAAGAGCGAGGGCGGCTGCCAGACGTGGAGCATCTGCTATATGATTGGTTATTTTTCAGTGTGCTGTCCTTATACGGCCACCAGGTGACCACTGTCAGGTACTTGGGGCCTCTTCTGCTACATTAAACAGTTAAGTCAAAAAGGCCTAAACACGCTGAGATCTGAATTGGCCACTGGGATTTTTCAGCTATGTCAGATTGCCCGGCCGGTGATTTATTTGAAAAAGAATCATAAACGGACCATGAGTCATTTTCAGCAACCACAGCTTCAGAGCCAAACAGTAAATTCTGAGAAACCAATTTCCACTGTGGGCAGAGCTTAGCTCCTAGTGCCTGATCGTCTGGCAAGCTCCAGAATACAGAGAGCTGATGAAACAGCAGCAGGTGCAGCCCGGCCACAGTTGGTCAGAGGCCTGCAAACCCCGGGGGAAAGAGTGGGGGCTGTCTTGGCCCCTGCTTGACAGTGCAGAGGAGTCAAGACTGACCCTCTAATCCACACTTACACTCCACTCCCAGAAAACCAGGCAGGACCAAGGAAAAGATTGCTAGAAGATATGAGTTGCAGGCACCAAAAGTAAAGGTATGATCCATGGACAAAATCACATTCCCAGTCAGTTTCTCCTCTCCTCATCTTCCCATCAATGTGATCCTGCCTCCCACTGAATCATTTTCCTCTGATCTTACAAGAAGACAGAAAAGCACAAGCCTTGGCTTACTGTTGCCCATCTAACGGTGTCCTTAAACCTGGTCTTTTCTTATCAAAGCAATGGTCAGCACTCTCTTATCTAATCCCAGCACTCGGGAGGCAAAGGCAGGTGGATCTCTAAGTTTGAAACCAGCCTGGTCTACAGAGTGAATTCCAGACCATCAGGACTACACAAAGAAATGCCGCCCCTCACCCCCCAAAAACCCAAAACCAACCAACCGAACAAACAAACAAAAAAATAGTTGTCACCACTTCCTAAGCACTAGACACACCCTTTACAATAAGGTCATACCTGATCTTTCCCATCCCCAGAAATCTCACTGACTACATCCCATTAATATTTCTATATTACAAAACAGGATCTTGTAGCATACACAGGCGAAGCCACCCATCCGTGCCACCTGTCTACTGCTTGGAAGCCATGTATTCTGGCTCCAGAAGTCACAGGCTTTGGCCTCTGCCTGTGTTGCTTTCTAGTCAGAAGTAAAACTTGGTTCTAAAAACAGTCCAGGCTCTTTATATGAAAATTTAAAAAAAAAAAGAAGCAAGGCATTAAAACATTTAAAATCACTCATGAACCTATCATTTCTGTTTTGGGGGAATGTCTTTAAAGTAAGATGGTTTGAATGAGAACGGCCTCCAGAGGCTCATATATTTTAATAATTGGTCCCCAGTTGGTGAAACTGTTTGGGAAGGATTAGGAGGCATGGCCTTTTGGGAGGAGGTATTTCACTGGGGACCGCTTTTCAAAGGATTCACAGTATTCCTGGTGTGTGTGTGTGTGTGTGTGTGTGTGTGTGTGTGTGTGTGTGTGTTTGTGTTTGCCTTGTGGTTGTGGATCAAGATGTATGCTCTCAAAAAATTCCATTGTGCCAACATCAGGGACTCTAACCCTCTGAAACCATAAGCCACACTAAATACTTTAACTTTTATAAGTTGTTGCCTTGATCATGGTGTTTTGTCATAGAATAAAAAAGTAACTAAGAGATAAAGTATAAAATAAAACCTGAACGTTGCTGTTTTATTTCTAACCTATGCTTTCAAAGGTTAACTCTGCCTTCAATGCTTACATAAACATGGTTAGGTATATTCCCGCTCATACACAAATAGAAAACACATTGTAAAGTATGATTATTTTTACCTTTCTATCAATATTCGAAACTCTTAAAAAATGATTGTAAGTGGCCTCGTGTCTGCTAAAATCATAATTTATCAACCTGCACCATAATAAAAATCTTATCCTTATGTCAATATGTACCTGTATCCCTTTAAGATGCCACAAGTGACTCAGAGAAGATGCTCATCATTTTCATCTTCCTAACTGAAAATGACCTGGGGTATCTTTATCATTTTATGATGCTAATAAAAACTGAATGGGTTGATTATGCATCTACTGCCCATGGCTTATTTAAGCATAGAGCTCTACCAGGCTGAGTAATGACATAAACAGGGTTCCTTACCTGCGCTCCAAACCATTTCTCCCTTCTCAGCTTAAGACAGACCCTCATATCTTTCAAGAAGACACATCTTTCTGAAGGCTGTAATACCTGCCACATCCTTTCTCTGTCCTATGGGCACTGCTCTCATGTGCACTGTGCTCACACTGGGTACTGTTATACGTGTGACTCTTGTACTGTTTTCTGGAAATGTGTGTTTCTGGAACACCTCGAATCCCAAGTCTTTGCCGAGTGCTCTCATGATGCAGCTGTTCCCCCACAGAGCCTTACTGTGTTGCTGGTATCTGCTCAGCTGGCCCTGGACCTCTGCTTGCAACTGTGGGGGCTCTGTGTCTCCCTCAGCAGGCAAGATGAGGAAATTGCGTTATTCTTTTTTTCCCCAAGAAGAAAGACTTCCAAAGTGAGCCTCAGTAAAAAAATATACCTCTGCTGGTTAAACTCCTTCAGAATAATACCTCCCCCTCATGGAAGGACACCCCTTAACCAGCTCACACTCTGTCCTATCTGCTAGATGCCCACCTCCTGGGCAGAAGATGGGCCTTGTCTTTCATCCTCTGATGTCACACATATTCTTGACCTTTATTCTGATGTCACTGTTATATGTTAATGTTCTCCATGTCTGAGGGGCAGTGTTATGGAGCACCAAGTACAAAGGGGGCTTCGCAATCAGAAACCTTGGGATTTCCAAAAGCAGAAAGAAACACTTGGTATATACTCACTTATATAGACCTATAGGATAGGATGGTCATGCTGAAATCTATACACCTAGGGAAGATAAGCAAGAAGGAGGACCCAGGGTGGGATGATCAATCCTCACTTAGATGGACAAATGGGATGGACATTGAATGTAGGAGAAAACAAGCAACAGGACAGGAGCCTACCACAGAGGGCCTCTGAAAGACTCTAACTAACGATGTATCAAAGCAGATATTAAGACTCACAACCAAGCCATCGCCAGAGTACGGGGAATCATATGAAAAAAGGGGGAGTTAGTAAGACTTGGTGAGGACAAGAGCTCCACAAAGACCAAGCAGATCAGGCCACAGGGGTCTTCTGTGAGACTGTTTCTCCAACCAAGTTTGTATGGATGCAAACTATAACCCCTGCTCGGATGTGGCCCATGGTAGCTCAGTACCCAACTGGGTACCCTAGTAAGGGGGACAGGGACTATTTGGGTCATGAACTCAATGGCTGGCTTGTCAACTGCCCCCCACCATGAGGGAGGAACAGGCTAACCAGATCCCAGAAGAGGTCATTGCAGCCAGCCCTGAAGAGACAAGATAAGCTAGGGTCAGATGGAAGGGGGGGGGAGGTCCTCCCCCATCAGTGGACTTGGAGGGGAGCAGGGAGGAGATGAGGGAGGGATGGGGAGAGTGGGAGGGAATGAGGAAGGGGGCTACAGCTGGGATACAAAGTATATAACCTGTGATTAATATAAAAATAAATAAATTACTTTAAAAAAAAGCTTGGGATTTTTATCCTGATCCTTATCCCGATGGGCTTTGGGGTCTTAAACAAAAAAGCCATTTGACCTCTCTTGCTCTTCAAATTCCTCAACTATAAAATAGTAACTATACAAAAAAGAAAAAAGAAAAAAAAGAAAAGAAAAGGCAGTTTCAGACCTGTTGGCAGCACCTGGTGTGTAGTGTCTGGCTCTCAAGACATAATAATTGTAGCTATTCTTAATGTCACTCTAGAGCCAATATCTCAGATGAAATGTTATTGGGAATGTCATATATAGTTCTAGGGCTGTTTTGAATTTGAGAACTCTATCAAGTTTCTTTCATGGGTCTTGGAAGAGGGACTGGCTCCTGAGCCTCATTAACTTTAGAATAAATCGCGTCTGCCAGTGTGGTGCGTGATGAGCTGGGACTCTTATGTGCATTCGGAGGTGTTGTGACTAATGCAGCTCTTTCAGATAGGGCCACATTCCCAGAGAGGGAACAGCCTGGATCTGCACTCTCTGGATACTTGCTTAACCCTGGGAGATCACTCTACCAGCCTCCTGCATCCTCAAGTGGGGATAGAAAAGTCACCCAGACGATGCGGGTCAGCTTGCAGGAAGGCATCTCTGAACAGAGGTTGTGCCGGACATCTTATCACACTGAAGTCCTTATCCCAGGGATGTTATGAAATGTGCATGGCCTTTTGGATCATTGCTGTACCTGGAAGATAGGATAACCGTAGCAGTTAGTGGGCAGAGGGCAGAAGGGCTATATGTTTTGCACTACCTGGAATCCTGCAGGAATGCCAGTGGTGCCCCTTCCCAGAAGCGCAAGAGGACTTAGACTTCAACAAGTCGCCAGCATGGTTTCCCACCTTAGTGAACTGGGCTGGAGCGTGGGGGGTCCATGAAGGCTCTTGCCCCCTTAGCTCATGGCATGCCTCCTTTGCCTGGGTCCCGCTCTCATTCTCACTTGGCTTTCAGAGCAGATGGGGCAGGAGGCAAATTGACACTGTCTGGTTTATTAAGGCTTTGGCTTCCAACCAAATCTCAAGCCCCTGAACTTTGTCCCTTTCAGAGGAATATATCCCCCTAACACCATGGTCTAATAATGTTTTTGACTTTCCCTCAAGCCTCACCCTGTTGCCAGGGCTTAGAGTGGGCCTAGTAGGAAAGTCTTTGCAAGACGAATTCTCCAAAGATAATAATTAGTGTGTCTTGTTATATTTTAGCTCTGTACTAAGAATTTTACATATATTATTTTACTGCTGAGTAACATAAAGCAAAGTTAACATTATTTAACAAAAAAGAAAAAGGCAGCCTCATACTTGTTAACCAGACCCTGGGCCTTGTCAGGTGACTCTTAAGCAAGAGTATGTCCAGGGTCAATCCCAGAATTCCTCAGATATCTCAATGGCTAGAGGAGACAAAGGTGTCATGTTCATGAATCTGTGGCCCACAGAGGGCAAATTTATCTCTCACAGGTTGCCTGCCATTAACAGAGATAAATCCAGGTATTGTCATTACAGTAATGGCCTTTGTGACCATTAAAGTCAGCAGACATCAAATACCTTGAAAAATCTATTCACCATGAGGTCACCTTCTAAGGCATTCTCAGCAAACAATAGCATCCATTTTCACTGCAGACACCACTCTCTGTAGTAAATATGATCACTAGGTGACTCGACCCTGTGAGTCCCCAGAAATTGTTTCTAATTATTGTCAGAGGCACATCGGTTACCAACAAAGCCTCCGGGCAGAGCTCCTCGTGGCTCTGATTAGAAACTTGCTTTACTGTATTTCTTCCATCAGCGTCCCCGCCCTCTGCATATTTAATTGCTCAGGCTTGGCCCTCCTCTTCCGATCAAGGCATCATCCTCATGGCTCTGCTCTGCTGCTTGCCTTCCCCTCGGCACCTCCCAAGGGCTTACCCATTCCTCCACTGACCCAGATAAAAGCTTCCATTATACAGACACATCTGTACACACGCTGGACTAAGCATTGTGATAAGCACACGGCAGACGTTACGTCAGTGAACCTAGAGAACAGGTCTCTGTAAGAAGCAGAATTATAACCTCTACTTTATGTTTGGAAAAACCGAGGTATAGGCAGGTTAGATGATTTCCCCCAGAGCCACAAAATTTAGCAAGTGGGGAAACGCGCACTGCTCATATCTCAGCTTCCATCCCCTAGAGCCCTTGCGGCTGAGCTGGGCTTCCCAACCTTCGTTCCTCATCACTTTCTTCTACGCCATCTTCTGTCACAGCCACAGTTATCTGATGACCTCTCCTCCTCACCACTGATTAACTGAACATGTTGGCTTAGTTGACCTCACAATCCTTAGCCTCTTCAGAAGCTAACCCAGACCCTGGGCCCTGGTAGGTGAGTCTTGACAGTATGGCTGAAGGTGTGTCCAGAGTCCACTGCGTTCCCAGAATTCCCCTGTCTAGACTTCATGGAGTTGAATTCCAGGGGCCGCTGACCATTTAAAATCCAGCATGGAAGGTGGGCCCAGAGTTACATGGATCCCACAGAGGCATGCTCCTCCCAGAGTGCTTACTAGGTCCCACCATGTAAGACCGCGTGCTATCCTCTGGTGAATTTAATTCTTCTCCTCTCATACTGGCCAAATCCGTTCCCTCCCTAGTCATCACCAGCTACCAGTACAGCACAACAATGCTTTGCCGTCTCCCCCCAGACTCCTCCCTCCTCTTCTTCTTCCAGCTCTCCTCCACCTTCCAGTTCCCACAACTCTTACACCACACCAGAACCTACAAACACTGTTCCCAGCACCTTTGCATTTACCATCATCTTTCCCATCTCTCTTACCTGGCCGGGTCATGTGAGTTACTGCCTTTTCTTCTGAATCCACATACAAAAATGATGCTGTTTCCCCAACTAAAACCACAAACAGCAGTGGCAGAAGCTTCCTTAAATCTTAGGTTCAAATTAAATGACTGTATTTGTCTTCCATTCACAGGAAATGTCTTAACACCATTGTTAAGGTTCAAACCCAGGACAAAGGGCAACCACTCTACAAAATACTACGTATTTACTTCTTGATATATGTGAGTGTGTGTGTGTGTGTGTGTGTGTGTGTGTGTGTGTACCTGCTCCCAAATCCTCGGCACCTGGGACAGTATTGGGTTCCCAGTGGGCACTGTTTAGAAATGGATCTGGAATAAATGGCTAGGTTCTGAGTTTGAATCCCTGCAAGGCGACTCTGTCGAAATTAATCAGCATGGTAGAGGAGGGAGCATTCTTGCCAGAGACAAGAATCTGAAGGTTTGGGGGATTCACCTAGAATTCACCAGAGCCAGAAAAACAAAAGCTATTTATTATTATCTTACTTTTTTCCCCCACCACACATATCCTGGGATGCAGGGATCAGGGGGTAGGGCTGAGAAACCCAGGTTACAAGGCTGTGTTACTGTGCAAGCTGAAAAGCACACCTGCCTCAGACAGGATGCGATTTAACCTGACATGTGGCTGCATCCCAGGTCCTCATGAGCTTCTTACAAGTCTTTTTTTTTCACCCGCTAAATTCTACCCCTTTGGCCGTGTGTTCATGCCACTTGCTGCCCCCTGTCCAAAGATATTTTTCTCACCCGATGGAGCATACTGGTAAATCTCTGTCCATGCCGAGGGCTGAAAGGCACTGCTCAGTGAGCAAACACTTTCATGGCACAGCCACCAACATACTGCTTCTGAGCGAGCTGAGTGGAACGGACTGCTCACTGGTCTATGGAGATAGCAGTGGGCTTTTCAGCCCTGTGCTCTCAAGAAAAAGAAAAAGCAAAACAAAACAAAACAAAAAAGTGACCTTAGATTTTCCACCCCCCCTTCATTTACCTAGTCTATCATGCCAAGACTTGCATGAGGAAAACACTTCTTTCCGAACCCCCTGGCGTGATCAACTGATGCCTTCAAGCAGGAAAATGTGTTTGCCCTGTCTCAGGCTGCCTCCCTTATTTCACCAATCACAAAGTGACTCAAGTCCTTTTTAAAAGCCAGCTGCGGCCACTGACTAGGTGACCCTCCAAAGGTGGTGAATCCGGTATGAAGAAGAATAATGATAAGATAACAAAGGTTATGGAAGCTATTTTGCTTTGGTGCTCAACCTTTGGGGGTGGGGGTTTGTGGGAAATAAAGCATCTGGCCAGCCCTGAGGAGTTGTCGGATACACAGCCCCCTCCTCCAGAAGCGTCTCATAATTCCCACACCGCCAGCGACGTCCTGGTCTGGCTTTTCTTTCCCTGTTGGTCCCCATCAGCAAGCGCGCACTGACATGCAGGCTGATGAGCAGCTCGGAAACTTATCGAGTGTGTCCTTCCTGCCTCCAACCTCGTCGCCTGTCATCCCATATTGTCACCAGGCTCCTGTTCATTTGCTCGCTGCTCACACTAATCGAGAAGATGATCAAAGAGAGAAAGGTCTACTGATTCACCCCTGCCTGGCCCAGCTTAGGGATTGGTCAAGCGTGTGCATTAAATATTACCAGATCCTCATGTATTCTTTCTCCCCCAGCTTGCTAGCTCACTTGCTCTCTCTCGTGAGCGCGCGCACACTCTCTTCTTCTCTCTCATTTCTTTTTTCAAAAAAAAATAAATAAATGAGTTCTGGGTTGGCTGAAGATTTCGGCAATGTGACTGCTGTGCAGATGGATCCTGCTGAAGCTGGGGCTGGCTCTCTAGGGAGTAGCATGAAATGCTGGTTTTCTAAACCTGAGCAGCGTGTAAATGGCAGCTAAAAAGAAAATGCAGATTGGTGCTGAGTGTTAATTGTCTCTTCCTCTCTTCTTCACACACTTCAGAGCCCCGCGTGGTGGCAGAAAAGCGGGCCTACCCCTCCTGGGATAGGCTTTTTTTTTTCTTTCTTTCTTTCAAGCTGGACTGAGAGAATAACACCTAGAGCCTAAGTCAAAACATGGATTTTTTTTTCTATTTTTTTTTCAAGTTCTCATCTGATGAAAGTCAGGGGAGGTTGCACCGAGCTTGTAATGAAAGTAAGAGTCTGCTGAGAACGAGTCGAGAGAAAGGGAAGCAGGATGTCTTTGTTTTGAAATGACAGGCGATAAGCTATGGGGTGCCTGGTGAGATTTTAGCCCATAACTAGGTAGCAACCTGTCAAATGCAAGCCCCTTAAATGCCTCACAAGAATTCTCACTTGAGATTATTTCAATTCTAGCTCTGTGTGTGTGTGTGAGTGTGTGAGTGTGTGGGCACACACACACACACACACACACACACACACACACGGCGAAATATAATCGTATGCCAAAAAAGCCTTGTCATGTACTGTTAAGGGTACAATTGCAATCACACAGGTACAAAAACCTTAAAATCCTCCCCTCACCTTTGATGCCTCACCAGTGACACGGTCAGGCTTGGGAGCACAGCCCAGTCTCAGAGCTATTTATCTGCATCCCTGAAGACTCTTGCTCTTGCTCCCAAGATGTTAATCAAGCAGAATCTTGATTGAATGTCATTTCTCTTTATGCTTTTTTGTCTAGATGAAATAGGGTGATTTGAATTTGTACGGTTTCTCATAAGATGGGGCAAAAGAGAAGCAACTGGGAAAACTGACTATACCTTGGCAAAGAAAATCAGACTTTGGAATTTTTTTTTGGATTGTCAATTCCCTGTGTCTCACCTGAGCTGTCACTCCCTGTTCCCACCGATGCCTTCTCTTTTTCTACACACATTTATGAGAAGACCATGGCCTCTGCTGTTGTCACTGGCGTACCAACTGCATTCTGCCTTACCAGTTGGAGACCAAAAAAAAAAAAAAAAAAAAAAAAAAAGGTCACAAATGAAAACAAGCTATTGCCTGCATCCATGATTTCCTTTGTGATGGGAAGGTGAGCTGGACGCCATCCCTTTACTTCACTGGTTTGGCCAGGAAGAATGGGGTGGAAATTCCCCCCAGAAGTGACTTCCTGTTGCTGTTGTTCCCACTCTAGCACTTCAGCGTCTCTCAGCACCTTTTTCTTTCTGAGACAGGGAAATGGTTGACTCTGGTAAGGCAACGACAACAAAAGGGACTCATGGGGACAATGTGTCCAGAATCACAGCTGGGGAAGAGGGTGAACAAGGTAGATCACCCTAGCTGGCCCCGCCTCTGAAGAGGGGATCAGATGAAGGACAGAAGAATTGCCTATTGGCTCTGAGCCCGATTATCCAGACATCCACAGGTTAATAGTTCCATTCTAAATCCATTTCCTCCCTCAGGCAGGAGGCCCACATGCAAGTCATCCTGGCAGAATCACTGTAGACTAATGGTGACTAATGAGAGTAATGGTGGAAACTGCTAAAAGGGATGCTGATGTTGAGTAATGGATTGCAGGGCATGACTGACTTCCCTGTCTGTGTGCAGGGGATAAGCTTAGGCCTGCTCTCTACAGAGTGAGAACAGGATGAAGGTACTGTCTTACTGTGTGTCAACATTAACTTGGTTCCAGTGTGGCTGTGCACAAGCCTCAGGCAAGGTCTGCTTAAATGTCCTTAGCTAGCCTGACAGTAGAAGGGAGCTATTGTCACAAAGACGCTTTCTCTGTTCAGTGACATCAGCTGGCAGACTCATCCCTGAGCCTCATATATAGACTGGTCCAGGTTGATCATGGCAACTGTTAGTTGGAAATCCATTTTAAATAAAATGTTCCTCCTTGTATACTGAAGGCTTTGTCCCCGTCCATGATGTTATTGAGAGGTGGTAAATACTTTTGGAGGTGATACCGCTGGAGGAAATGGGTCAGAGGAATAATGCCCTTGGAAGGAATAAGGAGACTCTTGTCCTTTGTTCTCTCTCATTCTCTGAGAGTTGAGTAGCTTTTCTTTCCCAGGCCCTCTCTGCCCTGATATTCTACCTAACCTCAGATCTAGGGACCATGGAACCAGGCGGTCACAGACCGGAATCTCTAAAACCATGAACCCAAAGAAATCTCCCTCCTTTAAGTGTTTTCTTCTGGTGTCTTGACACAGTGACACAATTTTCACTGGTATAGCAAATTTAGGGGTATGGAGAAAGAGAGCTGGAAAGACTGCTCAATGGTTGAGAGTTCTTGCTGCTCTTCCGCAGGACTCAAGTTCAGTTTCTAGTAGCCACTGACTCACAGACCCTAGCTCCAGAAGAATCCATTGCCCTCTTATAGCCTCTGAGGGTACCTGTATGTATGTGGATCGTGCACACTGACACATATATGCATACATACATACACACACCTATACAAAAAATAATTTAAAAAAAGACACAGTAACTGCTGCCAATCTAACCTCATCCACAGGCAATCTGGACAGAAGCATGGGAAACTAGTTCTATATAACAATAAGGCTTGAAATCAGAGCAGAAGTCACCTGGTAAAACGGGAGAGGAGCAGAGACTAACTGAAGTGGGCCACAAAATGATAGAAATATTTCTAGAGTGATAGAAATGATCTTGATCAAATGTGGGTTGCAGAAATGTCTGTATTTTGTCAAAACTAATCAAGCTGTACACGTAGTGTCTATACACATCACTGTATGTAAATTATACTTTCATTTTTTGATAGGATGTTATTTCTTAGGTAGGAGGTCTTAAGAGGGCAATTTTAGCAGTGCTCACTACCAGCCAGCCTTTCTGTTCCTAGGTGAAAAAGATCAGTCCCCAAGTTCCTTGCCAGGTACCCTATAGCCCCACTCTGTGAAGAAGCAGCTCCCACCAAAACCCACACCTGAAACTCTACCCAACCCTCACCCAGCCCTTCAGAAAAGTTCTACCTACCAGGCCCAGCCCTTCAGAAAAGACCCCTGGCCTCTATGAGGCTGTCCCATCATCGATGAAGTAGAGCCTAATGAAACCCATATACCCTAAAAGTTCACTGCAGGAAACAAACCAAAAAAGTGGTTTTTGGTTTTTGTTTTTTTTTCAATTGGAAGAGCCTCAGGAATATAGCTTGTACACTATCTCAAAGTGAATATAACTGTTTAGACACATGCCCGAAAGGGATGAGATCCTTGGTGTAGCGTTAAAGCTCTAATTGGAAAATCTGCTATGAGAATATCCATAAACAAGTTATTACTAAATAACCGTAAGCAATAATGGTATGAATTTTACTCTATGGTATACAGGTATGAAATAATACTGCATTTCTTTAATTATGTAATCTATTCCTAAGCCTCCCCTGGTCTGAAAGACTGGGCTCTCAGATCAATTTGGGCTTATTCTGACCAACTCTTAAGTGTAGCATTACCATCTCATAATGTCAGATTTATCATGGATTAATTATGTTCCATGCAAACACAAAATACAAATCCCCTATTCTCTCTCCTATTGTTCCCATGACATGGAAAGATGATGAAGACAATGGTGTGTGTGTGTGTGTGTGTGTGTGTGTGTGTGTGCATGCGTGTCACAGTCATTGCTGCCATATATCCTCATTCATACACAAATATTTTTATACAACACATCTGTATACTTATTATATTAGACATTCCATGGCTGTGAAAACCCAAAGGACAGAAAGACTAATTTTCCTATGGTTTCAGAGGGTTCAGTCGTGGTGGGGAGGATATGGTGGAATGAGTCCCTTCATGCAGCAAGGAGCAGAGAGCTAGAATGCAAGGTCCGGATATCCTCCTCTTCCTGCTCCAATTCTCTCCTAGCCCCCATACTCACACTGAGAGCCGGTCTTTTCCTTTCAGATAATCCTCCCTGGAAAGGCCTTCACAAGCACAGAGGAATGCTTTATTAATTTTCTAGCCATTAGTAAATAAATGGATTTTAAAATCAAAATTAACCAAGACTGACATATGACTAATATGCATATTTGGGTATTGAACACAACGCCTAAACATCCCAATAACTTCTCCAGCCCCTAAAAATTCTCACTCCTAAATTGTAGTTCAACCAAGTGAAGAGAGAAGACTTAAGTTCTTCCAAAGGCCTTCTGTGATAATGAGAAAACATCTTCTTTAATTGTTGACAAATACTCTTGGGTTAAGGGAGATGAGAAGCCTCAAAAACATGACCTGAGCCATTCTTAAAGTAACTTGAATTGAGAACCATCTTCAGTGTTGAAACAGTGCTCATGTGGAGGAAGAAGTAGAGCAACCCATTGTTCCAAGGAGCAAAGCAAGATCAATAGCTAGTCAGAGAAATCATAGACTGTATTTCCAAAGTGAAGAAAGAAGATATTTCCAACCTAATTGCCCAGTGGAGGAATGGGTTCTTCCCAAGGATGGCAGGAATTCTTCTGTACCTGAGAGACTGGCTGTGACAAGATAATGTAAATATTGGACTAGGAGTCTTCAACATTCAGTGTTAATTGCTCATCATCCTGACATCAAAGATTTTATTAATTTGCCAGAATCTCTTCCTGGTATTATCAGGTATAAATATAAGTAAATTATCCTGAGCCAGAGGAACCTCATCATGCGCCTGCAGAGCTAGACTCTACTGACTGGACAAGAGTGCCATCCTCAGCATATAACCTTGAGAGGCTGTAGCTTCCTTGGGCCAAGGTAATCTACTGTCAGTATCCAAAGGGTCCAACCTGGTGATCTGAAGAGCAGTGATAGGGGGCTGGTAGGTACCAGAAAATTTCCATTCCTGATCTGAGATTCAAAATTGGTTAGAATTAAGAAGAGCAGGAAAGCTAATGTGAAACCCAATCAGTAGTTTGCAAACTGTTTTAGGTCCCGTTTCCCATTGAGACTCACCATTTTACGTAGGAAAATGCACATATACAGAAACAGAATATCATGCTTCTACTTGGAAGGGCTTCTTTTGAACCCCCATAATTTACTCAAGAGCTATGTTTTAAGAGATGCTTCAGTAAAAAATTACAACCATCGAGGCACTGATTATTTTCCCCATAGCATAGCTCTCTCTTTAGGCTGGGCCAAGTCTTCTGTTCTCAAACAGGACCAGAGAGAGTGTTTGTTCCACCATTGTTTCTTTAAATGTCTTTCTCTTGCATCCAAACTAATTTAATGTTATTATCAAAGGAGCAGTAAAGATGGACTACTAGGTACCTGTGTTTGCATATCAAATTTCCCCAGAACTTTGGAGTTTAAATCAACAAGTACTTATCACCTCCGTTTTTCTGTGCAGCAATGATTTCGTGAACTGACTTTGCTCTCAGATATTCTCTCACAAAGCATTACCAAGGTGCTGGCCCAGGCTGTGAAGTTCTACATCCAAGCTCTTCATAGGGTTGTTGGCATCATTCTGCTTGCCACAGTCTTCTGGACTGAAAAAGCCCTCATTTTCTGACTCTTAGCCGCAGCCTCCTTCAGTCACTTGCCACATGGGTCCTTCTATCACATAGCTCCCTGCATGGAATCCAGCATCCCTGAGAGCAACAGGGCAAGAGTGTGAAAGACAGCAAATACAAGAGAAATCACACCTTTCACGGCCTAATCTCAAGAGCACTGCATCTTCCTTGCAGTAGCCTCTGTCTTACAGACTCTCCCACTTCAGCTTACACCTAGAGGGAGAGGTTGACACAAGGCTTTGAATACCAGGAGGAAGCACCATGGTTATCCTCTCTATAAATTTGCCTGCCACACATTTCCCTTTTTAGTATGTATCCAAAATAACTAAAACAGGGAGTCAAAAAGGTACTTACAGGTCAATGTTTATAGCTGCATTATCTGCAAAAACGTTGCCATCAACAGACAAATGGATAAGTAAATTTGTATACACATACATACGTGAATAGTATTCAACAGTAGAGGGAAATGTACTTGTGATATATGCTATAGTATGAATAAACCTTCAGACACACTAAACATAGCAACATAGACACACAAGAACAAATATTGTATTCTTCTGCTCATGTGAAATGTCTAGAATAGTTAAATTTAGAGGTAGTACATTAGTAGTTATTAACTTTGAATAGGAAAATGGAGGCTTGTTGCTGAGGGTGGGAGGCTGGCCTGAAGACCTGCCTTTGGATGGCCCAGCACCCATGCTAAAGAGGCCAGGTGTGTTGATGCACATCTGTATTCCTACTTCAGGGGACAGAGCAGGTGAGCAGAGACAGGTAGATCCCTAAAGACTGCTGATCAGCCACGCCCATCAGTGAGTGTCAAGTTCAGAGAGAGACCCTGACTTGAAAGATAATGTGGAAAGCAATCAAGAAAGATACTTGACACCGACTTCTGCCTTCCATGTGCACCTGCACGTACCATGAACTTGCACTCACTTAGGCACATGTGCTCCCACACACATATCACACAAACTTTTGTAAAAAAAAAAAAAAAAAAGTATCATTGTTTAACAGATACAGAAATTCTTCATGAGATGATGAAAATGTTTTGAAAATAGTCATAGCCAAACAGCCTAGTGAGTGTAATTAGTGCCACCGAATTATATGCTTAAGATGATTTATACAGCAAATTTCATGTTTTACCACAATTTTCTAAAATATAATGAATATTGTAGGTGCTTGACAATTAGCAGAAATAAGTACTTGACCATCAGCAGAGATTGGCACAGGTGATAGTTTGTTTGCCTTGAACTATGGCTTTTCCATCTGGGATGCTAACGAAAGTGTGGCTGGTAGGAGAAGGAGGTCAAGTTTGCCTCACTAGCAGCTCCTTTCTTGGTTGCTATTTTGAGGCACCATATTCTCCACAAATTCTTGATGTTAATAGTCTGCTGAGATTGGGCACATTCAGGAGGATATGATCATGGGCTTAGTGCCAATAATCTGAGAAAGTGCTTGGGAAAAGACTACTACGCTCCCTGAGACAGTTTGGAAAACGTATTTGGGCTCACAAGCATAGAACACAAAAGCAGGATCTGCCTGGTTGATAGTCCTCTTTCCATCTCAAGCCTCTCCAAGGATCAAAGCAATCTTACAAAGTATTCTGAAATCACGCAACTTTCCATCCATCATGGTTAATATCCTGATGTGGTCTAGACCACAGTTAAATCCTCAGATCTTGAAACCAAGAATGCTAGGGATCAAACCCTGCTCTGCAAGTTCTTGAGAGTGTGATCATGAGACACTATCCAACCTCCCAATGCCTCAGTTCCTTCTTGGTAAAATGAGGAAAATGGTGCATGCCTGCAGGATCCTCTAAGTTATAACAAAACGATACATATGAAGGATTTCAAAAGCAGCCTGACACATACAAAGGCATTCAGTAAGTGGCAGCTAATATTATTTTAAAGCACTGTCACTTTTCCATCAATATTTATGATGAGAATAGGATTGTGTCTAGACCATTAACTGAGGGAAGAATTGTTGCCTGATAACTGATGAGGAAAATAGATAATCCATTTCCCTATTCTCTAGGCACACTCCCTAGAAGAATGCCACTATACAATGATAAACTCTTAGTCTACTCAGCTGATGAAGTGAGGGAGCAGCAGGAATGTGTGAACTGGACAGTAGGCATAGTTGGAGCCATCGTCAGAGATAAATATTTCTAAAGCAATCACAATCTTCCACGTGGCTTCTAACATGCAGTTCACTTTGTATTATGAGTACCGTAGAAAGGCAATGCAAGGTTGTTAGCATCTTTAAATATAGCTTACTGTACCCTGAGTATGACTAATTATGAAGATCAAGACTATTCGAAACCTCCTTGGTAGGAAAAAGACTCATTTTCGTACTGCTAATGACTATTTGATACTGAGGTAAGAAGGCAAAGGAACACCTGTTTGAATGTTCCTACTACTGTGTGACACTCAGGCAAATGCTGTGGGAGTTAACAACCACTTTCTGCTTACATTTGAAGCCCTCTGACAAGACATGCTTAGTATGTAGGCTTAGATTTTTCACCAAATCTACTCTATTTAGGGTTCTTAGGCACCTTTACCTCCTTTTCAACACCCTTCCTCAACTTTAGGTAGAAGAGTAATAGGGAAGAGAACTGTAGTTCTCTTTTATCTACTTCCTGCTGATCAGGGTCCATGGGTCCTTAGGGGATTACCAGACTCAGTCATCAGGATACCA
>CM053753.1:62821908-62870738 GCA_028658305.1 Pachyuromys duprasi
AAAAAAAAAAAAAGCACCAAGTTTGAAACTCTGGAAAAAAAAATTAAGTAAGAAGCTTCTCTGGGAGGAAATATCTACTATTTTTTTAAATGACATAAAAATTTCTAAGGAGAAAACAAAGCTAAGGAGAACACACGAGTGTGTTTAGGTGTGGCAGTTGTGACAAGCTTACGGGAAGAACATGAGAGCCCACAGTATCGGCTGCTCCTTTCCGCTTCCCGAGATAGCTGAAGACTTGGTTCGTTGTTTCAGAAATGACTGCTCTTCCATCTCACCGGCGCCTGGGCTCCTGCGGTGTCATCTGCTTCATTTGCGGAACACGGCTTTCTCGGTCCACTTTCCGTTTTCTCTCTGAGGTTCTAGCTTACTGCTCTTCTTTTTCATTCATCGATTTTCTTAACCATCCCCTCATCAGCTGTACACTGTGTTTGCAGGTATAACAGTCAGCTCAAAACATGTAGATGGAAAATAAGCTTATGGAAAGACATTCGGCTATTTTTATTATTCTTATTCATTTGAGAAAGACAAGCGAAAACCACAGGATAGCACTTTTAGCCATTAGCAGGACTAAAATAAAAAGTACTGGCTGCACAGGCGACAACCATGTGACAATGTGACAAGCCACAGACGAGATGGGAGGGCCCGGGTGCTTCATGTCCCGTGAGCATGACAGCCAACACAGCTACGTGATGCTGTTTCCGCCTGTAACATGGCCCAGCCCTTTCTCTGCTACATCTTTACTCACAGTGAAGGGCATGGCTGCCCAAATGAAGACTAGTATGGCTGTGTTCCTAACTGCTTTGCTTATGAGAACCAAACGCTAGAAATGACCAGCGGGATCTTACCCAGTGTTCAAACAGAAATAAACTACGAGTAAAGTATATTGCATGCATATATGAAAATATCATGTAAAGCCCACTTACTCTATACAATTAATATATGTTAATAAAAATGACTAGACAAGAAGGAACTGCTTATGTAAGCAACCTATCAGTGTATAAGTACACACTCACACACAGCACAGAGCAACTGAGTTGGTGTGGTGGCATTGCAGGTAGGGACAAGAGGACAGAAGTTCAAGGTCAGCTCCAACTGTCTACCACTTAGTGAGTTTGAGTGCAATTCAGACCACATGAGACTCTGTCAAAAAAACAACAACAACAACAAACAAACCCGCAAATGAAAAAAAATAATAATAACTAAGCTGAATAAAAGCCAAAATATAGTGTTTAGTCTCAATAAAACTCTTAAGAGTGCAAGCTAATCTGTAGCAGCAAAAAGCAGATTAGTGGTTGCCTGGATACTGAAGAGGGTTGTCAGGAGGGATCTCCAGGGGGTACAGGGCGTATTATAGGATGATGCCATCTTGACTGCAGTGATGTTTTCAAATGTGTTAAACTTACATCAAAAGGTATCGCGTTGCATACTTTCAACACATGCAGCTCATGGTGTAATCTCCACCTTTCAAGATAATCTGGGAGGCAGGTGGCAGAGTGGTTACGGATTGCTAAAATGATCTAGGACATAGCATGACGTATGGTTTGCATGAGAGCCACTGACTTAGTCCTACCTATGGCCACAACCCCTCCGATGCAACTTTTCTGCTCAAAATGGGCTCCGGAGCAACACCCCAAAGTGGAGTGTTCAAGGAGAAGGTCCCTTACTTTGCATACTTTTGCTTAGGGCTTGAAGCTGTGTGGATGCTTCCTTCATTTTAATCAAGACTGCTAAATCTTTAAGCTTAGATTTAATCACCCATTCCCTCCAAAGTCTTACTCCCAAAAGTATTCTTAAGCAAAAACCTCCCCAATATCTACTTATGTGAATTGGTGCTTTATCCATGAAGAAGATATTTTATAATTTTAACTCTTTTGTGTACTATGAATACAAACGCTTTTATCTTAACCTTTGCTATTCTAACCACACTATCCAATATTTTTGGATATTAGCTATCCCTCCTCACTTTGAACTAGATTAAAACCCAAAAATAAAGCTACCTATATTTTCAACCAGAACACTAATATTTTCAAAACTCGCTATCTTATTGTCTCTCTTATTGCATGAATAATCAAGGCTGCTGTGGAGTTTAGTGTCTTTACTTAACTCATTCGGGAATAATTGGAATGTTGACAAAATCGTATACATTTTATTGACTGTGTGATTACAAACATTTACCATTTTCTCATCTTGACGTTCACGCTTTTGCTAGGGCATGTCAGCATCCTTGGATGTGGTGGTCCATCAGCACAACACCCGCTCAGCATCCCTTAATTAGACCGGGGTGAGCATGCCTAGCTTTCATGTGATGGAGATTTCTGAATGTATCTCCCAATTACTGCAAATAAGACAAAAATAAATCAGAAATAACACATGGAAAATAACATCCTCTCCCTTGAAATTTGGGCATTTAATCTGCAGAAGAGACTGTATTGGGGTTTAATAGTAGCTTTATAAGCTTGTCCGCAGACAGACACACACCCCCACCCCCCACCCCGCCTCACCCACCTCTCTTCCATGTCTGTTTCCCTCACAAGGCCTCAAGCTCTTGACAAGCCTCTGGTTCCTTTTGAAAGGAAAACCCCAAGGAGTAGATTAGAGTTGGTCGGAGATACCTGCCTGCGGGAATTTCCTAAGCACTGAGCAGACAAGCTTCCCCAGCCTTGAGAAAGTTGCTGTGCTTTCTGCACGCTTGGTAAAGGGAAGTGGAATTGGCTGGGAATGTGGGTGATAAATGACAAACTTAAAAGGAGATTTTGTTTTACTTAAGAGATGTTTTAAAAAAGGAGCTTTGCTTCATGACAATGTCTGTCATTCATTCTCATGACAGGAGACAACGGTGGGAAATGATTCTGGTGAGACGGGAGAGTATGCTTGCCTTCAGAAGAGTACCAGAAGCAGGCAAGCACATGGAAGACTGATGAGAGAATGTAGCGTGGTTTTGTGAGATCACTCATCTTTAGAGGTACGGAGGAAAGAAAGGAGAATGAAATCGGATCCAGAGGTGCTGCGTAGGCATGCCTCCTGAAGAGGCTGGACTGGGAAAAGTGTCAGTCTCTGGACACAGGAGGAGGATGCTGACTCGAAAGCCCTGACTTTGGAGAACTGTGAAGACCCTGTTAGCTGCGTGCTCTTGGCTAGCCTCAGCTCTTGAGGTGAGTAGAGGTTTGGCGTCATCTCGTCTCAATTTATTGTTTACATTTCTGTGTGTGTGTGCACGTATGTCTGTCTGTGTTTTGTAGATCAGAAGACAACTGCAGGAGTTCGTTCTCTCCCTCCACCATGTGGGTCTTGAGAATCAAACTCAGGTTGTCAGGCTTGGCAGAGATCAGCAGAGTGGGTACAGAGTACCGATCTGTCCTGTCCAGGAAAGTCTCTCAAGTTGTGGGTTAGGAAGAGTACACATGGCAAGACTCTTCTTCCAAACTGCCTTACTTCCCCTGCTTGTATTCATGAGTATCTGATAAGGGGACTCAGATTCTTTCACACATCAAAATCATAGAACATTAATAAAGTCTAGAAGAAATGTTAAACTATATTAATTCTATTTATTGAAGTTTTAGAATAACCAAGCACATGGCTCTAGTAGCATTTTTGTATATAGTTCACCGAGACTTCCTATGTTTTTGCTGTTATATATTTTGGTCAGAGGTAATCTCAAAAATCCCATTCTACTAGTAAAATCACATTTGCTGGGTAAAATGTTCTAATTTTCAGTTTATAGAGTATATTCAAAGTAGACCAATGAGTCCAGTGAGTACTTCCTTGTGCCTGGGCATACACAGCAAAGTGTTCGCTCATCTCCTCACTCCAGAAGGCCCTTCACTGGTCACTGTTGGAAATTTAGCATGGCGCTTCCCAGACCATGAGTTCTGGTTGTCTAGTTATTGTGTTAAAAAAAAACATGCAGAGGAAGAAGACATGTGAGTCTGAAATTTAAATATTAACTTCAGCAGACAAAAACTTAGTTTGTCAAAGTGCTAAAAATCATCATGAATGCTTTCCTTGCCTTGGACAAGTTTAGTTACAAAGTTCAATCATCAGCACTTAATGGTAAACCATACCTTGAACCCTGTTGAGGAGAATCAGGTGGGGAGAGACATCACTAAGGACAGAGGAAAAGACTAGAAACCCATCCTCACCAGCAAAGGCTATCCGGAAGAGACAGAAAAAGCAAGCAGGAGAAAGATGCAAATTCCAGATGAAGGAGAAAGTGGATGCTGCAAAACCTTCCTATTAACGGTCTTGACGCTCATGGCCCAGAGCCATTTGAGCCAGTTTCCCCAGCAACCGCTCCACTGTCATTCTCTAGACTCCCTTCCTCTCAACACTGCCCTATGGAATCGGCCTTGAACTCTCTGTGCGGTGGAGGATGACCTTGAATTTTTAATTCTCCTGCCACCACCTCCCAGTGCTGCAGCTACAGCCATGTATCACCATGTTCAGTTTATGCAATGCTAGAGACCAGACTGAGGGCCTTGTCTACTAACTAGGCAAGCTTTCTGCCAACTCACCAACATGCCCAGCCTGCCTTCTCTTTCTTAATAAACTGTCTCTAGTTCTGTCATTGCCTAAAGTCCCTGGTCCAGTTGTTTATACTGCTACGTAAAAGTCTGGAAATTCCAACAGATGCCCTCTGAATGCCATTCCAGAGGGATAACACTGGAAAACGTGTTGACAAGTGGACTAAGTGGGCATAAATGTCATTAGCGAGTCCCAATCCTATGATTAAAAGCTCAATTAATATCTGCCATAAAAACAAATCAAAACAAACACAAAAAGTCATTTGGGTGAGGTAAGGGCTACTGAACCATTGAAGGAAAGCCTAATGGCCAGAGAAAATAAGGTTGGAACTGAAAAGATGAAAAGAATAAATGATTTGGGGGGGGGAGTAATTTGCAGGAGCTTACAGACAGAAATATACAGAAATAAATGCCTAGAATAAAATTTTAAAAAGACAATTGGGACATTATATTCACAAAAGGATAATGTATAAGAACAGAACTTTGACTCACAATCAATAGCAACATGTTTAGGACATTACTCAGTCCAGGCCACCAACTCCTTGTCTATAATAAGGAATCCAAGAACCCAAGCCATTACAGCTCAGATTTGAAGGGATGTGTGTTACTATCTCTACAGCAACCCAGGGGGCTGAACAACAATTTATATAACATCAGCCTCAAATGGACAGGATGTTATATTGGCAGCCTCCCTAAATGTTGTCCAGGGCTACTTAAATGTTGGCCAATAAGTACCAGCTGGTACAAAACAAAGCTCTCATCTCAAAGGGAATAAGACAAGTTTATTCTTAAGCCCCATGAGCAACCATGGCCTGGAAACACACATTCACATTGCTCCCAAAAGCATGTGACAAGCTGGAAATAACTTCATGAAGTTTTTGTAGTACATAACAAAAGAAAGTAATGAATTTCTAAAGTATGTTGATGGGGACGTCAGGTGGGGGAGCAAAGCAGGTGAGTCTCCACAATAGGTCTCAGATGTTACCTGATAATAGTCTAAGTATTTGCATATTGGAAGTTTGGGGTCTGTTAAGAGATCCCAGAAGGTTTTATTATTAAGTCACAAGGATGTTAAGACACAGACGTGGGTAATAGATGACTATTACGGGAATGGAAAACTAGCTCAAGATGATTCGGCTCTGGATCTGTAAAGTGCCAATCCTCCCTTAGTCTTATAGGATCTTTAACATGGGTGTGGCCCTCTGTGCTGGAATTGTCAATCTACACACCCCTATTCAAATGCTTAAGAAAAGATTCTGCTTGTAGTTAGTGCCCCTATAGCTTCCCCAGCCACCAGTCTCCAGCCAGGGTGCCCTACAACACTTTCCCTGCCACACCGTACAGGTGATCTCTCTTCTTTGAATCTCTGAAAAATCATAGGAATGGTAGCTGGCTCCCTGCCCCCCCCCTCAGGCTTAGAAGAAAGAGCTTTGCTTTTCATGCTTGCGTGCCCTCTGTTTATTTCCACAGAATGCTTACTTTTATTTGCAAACTCAATGCTCTTCTAAAGCTTGCTCAGGCATTTCAGAGAAGCCAGCACACATTTGATAACTGAGTCCAATTCTGGCACTATTTTGACAAGTCGCCTTCCCTCCTGCCCACAGCCAATCCATCAGCGAAGCCTGTCAAGTCTGTATCCAACTCTTATCTAAAATATATGTTCTCTCCATCTCCAGTAACACCATTGGATGCCAGGCAGGCCCCTTCCTTCTCCATCACTGTCTCAGCTTCCTCTCTTGCTCTTGCCAGAAGCCATTCTGGGACAGCAGAGGGATCAGCTTATCAACTACATCACCTCTTCAAAGGGTTCCCTCTCCCTCAGAGTGTCATCTGTCACCATCCCCCTCCCACCTCACTTGTTCTGGTCACCTACCTGTACTGAACAACACTGACCTTCCCAAATATGCTGCGCCCCACCTCAGGGCCTCTGCTACAGCTGTTCCTTTCCCTGCGAATGCCCTGACCCCTGACCTCTATATCCCTGGCTGCTTCTTGACTTTGCAATACAAGAATAACTATCACCTCTCCCTAGAATTGAGGAAAGCACCCAGTCTACCATAGTCACCCATTTACTGTATCTACCGCCCAGTCCTAGCTCTCTGGAGAATGTTCACCATTATACAAGACTTCCTCATCAGCTGGTTGTAATTCCTCTCCCAACACCAGAACAAGGACCTCTGTGCTCCTTATGCTTAAGAATCATAGCACTGAATCAATCCTCAGGAAGCATTTGCTGAATGAAAATAATAATAATAGGTGGAACCACCCTTCTCTCTCTCTCTCTCTCTGTTTTTGTTTTGTTTTTGTTTTTTGTTTGAGACAGGATTTCTCTGTGCAGTCTTGGCTGTCCTGAACTCACTTTATAGACCGGGCTGGTCTCGAACTCACAGAGATCCACCTGCCTCTGCCTCCACAAGTACTGGGACTATGGGTGTTTGCCACCGTGCCTAGTGGCACTGCTTTCTCTTAAGTATTCTACTTTAAACCTAATTCCCATGCACTGGGAGACCCAAATCAATTCCTTTCCCACTCGGATGGCCGGCCTTTCCTTCTGTAGTACACACAACTGTAAGCATGTGAGGGGTCATTTGTAGTTGATAGTGTCTGCCCCTGGGACCTTCCTCACATTGGTTGCCTGGCTCCGTTACAGTCTCCTCTTAATGCTCACGAACGTGTTCCGTCCATCCGACACTTCTTTGTGCCATCTGTAAAACAATGTGAAGTAGTGAGAACTCAATAACTAATTTTGGAATAAATTTTAAATGCATATCAGGGAAAATTAGGGTAGCATATTGCTAGGTTGAGCAGGACAGAGCCAACAATAATGTGAGCCTAACAAGCAGAGCTCAGAACACTTCGTCAGGCCCATGTGACTCTCCTCCTGGTGTCAGCGGCCCCTGCTCCTTTTTGCCCATGTACACCATCTACCCAGCCTCTTCTCCTCTCTAGGGGGCATCCTGTCCACTGAAGGCAATAACTGCCTGGTGTGGGGAGAATTGCTATGGGTAGGCTTAGATGCCCCGTGGGCAGCCAGCCAGCAAGTGCAGCTTGAAAGGCATTTTTACACTTGGCAGAGAATGACTTGCTGTACCGCCCCAGCATTCAACCACCAGTTTGCCCAGTCGGTGAAGGCTTCTTGCCACTTTATTGAAATTATATGGCTCAAAACTCATACAGTACTCGCTCCCCTAGTGTTTGGTTTGTGATAATGGCTATTTCTAAAGTCTGCAAAAAGAGCTAAAATTATGTTTTATGAGTGAATTTTCAGAAAGGATCAGCAACTCCACAGGTTACTACGGCTTTTTTCCCCCCATCTGCTGTGACAGCAGGTGTGATTTCACAAGCCCACTCCCATCAATCATTCTCTCCAACCTGTCTCTGGTGCCTGACAAGGTGTTTACGTGTGTTACATGGAAGCCATCACTAGATCTTGCGAACAAACAGGGCTGCCTTTCAACAACACGCAGAAGGAAGGATTCCATGGAAACCCAGGTGCCAGGCTCAGGTGGGTGAGTGCTTTACCCTCTCAGCCTCACCTTTTCCCAGGAAAATGTAAACTCCATGCTCCTTGCTCCTCAGCAGGGGCATGTCAGGTGGGACCAGGTGGTGCGGAGACTCCTGGTAGCAAACAATAAGCAGTACAGGGGTTTGGCCATCGTGGATAGAGCACACCCTTAAAACTATTCTCATTTGCTTTCGGTTAAAATGTGCTGTCTAAACACAGGTTTCCTATGGGCAAAATGTGGCCACTAGTTTCTAAATCAGTTTCTGAGGCCCAGGTCCAAGCAGTAATTCCTTCCAGAAGACCTTAGAACTCATCATTTTGGAAGCAGTTGCAGCTAAAACTCATCATGGATTTTTATGAATTCTAACTTCATCCTTTTCAAGCAAGGAAACCGAGGCCAGGAAGACTGATAAACGAAGCATCGAGACACTGCAGCTGTAAGACAGAGCGTGGGTGTCACAGCCTAAGAGGGATGACTCTTCAGCTGCCTGTCACAGCTTCTCTTCATGAGATGGGAGCTCAAGCTATTGATGTCGTTCTGCACAGATATTCTCCATAAGGACTTATAATGGGGATGTTGATAATAGTAAAGTTTCAAGCAACAGAAGCTAGATGAAACCGTTAGATCAAATTTAATGAGAATTGAGTCATTAAAGACTCCTCGGTGATGTAAGAGGCGTGGAAATCTGCCCACAATTCCTTTACACAGTAAAGATTGACCGTGACCTTCATTAAGGTTTCACCTACAGAAAAAAGGTATACATACAGACAAGCACTAAGAAGTAGCTGTAGGATAACACAGTGCTGGCATGGTGGTTGGTATCTTCTAGAATCATTTTACTACTATGACACGAGTGTTCTGAATGGTTTTAATAACGTTAGTAGGGCTTCTTTCGATCTCAAGGAAGCAATCTGTCAGTTCTTACCTCTAGCGGGAAGAAAGAAAGAAAGAAAGAAAGAAAGAAAGAAAGAAAGAAAGAAAGAAAGAAAGAAAGAAAGAAAGAAAGAAAGACCTTTCATTCTGTTCCAGTATGTACTCTTTTCCTATGTAAATCAGTGTGTTGGTCCATGATCGCAGTGTTCTGATTCCCTTAGCTGGGAATTGGGTCAAGCGTATACACATAATATAAACCTGGCATATGAGATACAAAAGGAATTTGCTGAGGGGAGGGCCTCCTCAATTTAAAGGCAGGTCTCTTTTTCTACCTCTGATGTTGCTGTGATGTTATGAAAAGCTAGAGCTGTGGCCACCATTTGTGACCACGAGGCAAGTCAGGCTGAAGCCATATGCTGAGGTTCAAAGAGCAGGAAAAAAAAAAAGTTCCCAAACAAATCAGAGGGCAACCATCTACTTAGGGACCTCTCATATGAGATAACCAGAATCATCGATTTAGTTAAATGTGGGGGGGGGGGAGGCTTTTAAAATCAGGATATCTATATCACACATCCTCTTCCCAAGGCTCAGAGATCATCAAGGAGAAGGCAGAAATATTGTAGCAGTCAGACATGGTAGATGACTACGTTGAGCTAGTGTTTTCTAGACACAACAAGGCAGTTGCATGTGTGAACGCACAGGGATTGTGAAGTTCAACACGAATGAGACCTGCAAAGCTGAAGCCAGACAATGCCCAGCATGGACAGAAGCGGTGGGCTGAAATCTCACCCCTAGCTGAGGACCTGCTGACAACTGCTACCTGCTGGAGAAGGGAGGGGTCGGTTCTTTTAAAAAGAGATGGCCTCTGGTAGGTCAACCGCTCCAGTGTGTGGCCCCATACACAAGGGCACAAGGGCAGCACAAATAGGACTCTACGCATCATTTTAAAAAAACAACCAGGACATGAAGTTGAAGGGCATGAGAGGTGGGGGTAGATCTGAGAGAAGCTAAGGAAAGAGAAAGGATAGGTATGATCAAAAATACATTGTATGAAATTCTTAAAGAATTATTTAAAAAAAATTTTTTTTCAAAATAGAGAGTTTTCTTCTATTTGCCAAAGCCCCAGACAAAATCATAACTTGCATTTTGGAAGACGCTACTGGATTCCTTTATGGGGAGGGAAGCTGAGGATGCCCTTGGATGTGCTGCTCCCATCTTCTCTTTAAGGCCTAGGCAGCAAAACCACGTGGAGTTCTGTGGCAGCTCATCTCCTCTACGTGTGAGCTCAAGTCTCCAGGAAGACGACCCATCTGTGTTGACCATGCCATACAGGCAGACTAGAATTGCAGTGACTGGGACTGGTGAGATGGATTAGTGCGCAAAGGCACTTTTCATCAGGTCTGGGGGTTAGAACTCACTGAGTAGAAAGAGAAACGTCTCCCACAGGTTATGTTCTGACCTCCACAGGCATGTGCACACATACTGGATAACTAAAGTGTTAGAAAATTTAAAAAATAGGGCTTTGCAGATGTCGCCATCCCCTATCACCACTTGCTGCAGCCATGGTCAACCCCACATGTCCTTCGACATCTTGGCCAATAGTGAGCCCCTGGGCCGCTCATCCTTCAAGCTTTTTGGAGACACAATTTCAAAGACAGCAGAAAACTTTAGTGCTCTGAGCACTGGAGAGAAAGGATTTGGATATAAGGGTACTTCCTTTCACAGGGTTATTCTGGGATCAAGTGCCAGGGTGCTGACGTCACACGCCTTAAAGGCACTGGTAGCAAATCCATGTATGGGAAGAAAGTTCTTCATCCTGAAGCACAAGGGTCCTGGCATCTTGTCCATGGCAAATGTTGGACCAAACACAAGCGGTTTTTTATCTGCATTGCCAAGACTGAGCGGCTGGATGGCAAGCATGCGGTCTTTGGGAAGGTAAAAGAAGGCATGAGCATCGTGGAAGCTGTGGAGCATTTTGGGCCCAGGCGTGGCAAGAGCAGCAAGAAGAGCACCATTTCTGACTGTAGACAACTCACATTCTTTTGCCTTGCCGGTGTCCTACCCACCAGACTGTTCTATCTTAGCTCAGGAGGGCACCTCCACCCCAACTACTTGCAGTACCCTATAATCTCTGCTCTCACCGAATTATTTGGGTTTCATGTTTTTCTCATTCCCCTCCAAGTCTGGATTGCAGTTAAGTTTATGAATAAAAACTAAATAAGAAAAAAATTAAAAGAACTTCAATGGTTGCAGAGAGATTGGACTGTTGAAAGTCCAGGGGCTAATTACAAGTTACTTTGTGTTTTCTCAACCTCTTGACTAGCTGTTGTCCTTCTGTGAGTTTCAGCCATGACTATTAAATAAAACCTTTGGAATGAAGATCTTTTCCCAGGCTGTAGGTTGTCATTTTGTTCTGATGATGGTGTCCTTTGCTTTACAGAAGCTTTTCAGTTTCATGAGGTCCCATTTATTGTTGATCTTAGAACCTGTATTGTTGGTGTTCCGTTCAGGAAGTTCTCTGCTGTGCCAATGAGTTCAAGGCTCTTCTCCAATTTTTTCTTCTAACAGATTTTGTGTGTCTGGTTTTATGTTGAGGTCTTGATCCACTTGAAATTTAGTTTTGTGCAGGGTGATGAATATAGATCTATTTGCATTTTTCTACATGTAGACATCCAGTTAGACCAGCACCATTTGTTGAAGATGCTGACAGAGTGCTAATATCCAGAATACATAAAGAACTCAAGAAGTTAAAAAGCAACAAATCAAGTAATCCAATTAAAAAATGGGGTACAGAGCTAAACAGAATTCTCAATAGAGGAATATCTGATGGCAAAGAAACACTTAAAGAAATGCTCAACATCCTTAGTCATCAAGGAAACACAAATTAAAACGACCCTGAGATTTCACCTTCATCAGAATGGCTAAGATCAAAAACTCAAGTGACAACACATGCTGGAGAGGATGTGGAAAAAGAGGAACCCTCTTCCATTGCTGGTGGGAATGTAAACTTGTACAACCACTTTGGAAATCAATCTGGTGCTTTCTCAGAAAATTAGGAATAGTGCTTCCTCAAGATCCAGCTATACCACTCCTAGACACATATCCAAAGTATGCTCAAATATACAACAACCACGTTCATAGCAGCTTTATTTGCAATAGACAGAACCCAGAAACAACCCAAATGTCCCTCAACAGAGGAATGGATACAGAAATTGTGGTACATTTATACAATGGAATACTATTCAGCAATTAAAAACAAGGAAATCATGAAATCTGCAGGCAAATGGTGAGAACTGGAAAAGATTATCTGAGTGAGGTATCCCAGAAGCAGAAGGACACACATGATATGTACTCACTTATTATAAGTGGATATTAGGCATATTTAATAAAGGATAAACATACTAAAATTTGTTTACTTGAAGCAAAGCAAGAAGGAGGACCCTAAGAATGATCAATCCTTATTCAGAAAGGCAAACAGGATAGACATTGGAAGCTGGAGAAAACAGGGAACAGGACAGGAGCCTACCACAGAGAGCCTCTGAAAGACTCTACCCAGCAGGGTATCAAAGCAGATGCTGAGACTCATAGCCAAACTTTGGGCATAGTGCAGGGAATCTTATGAAAGAAGGGGGAGATAGAAAGACCTGGAGGGGACAGGAGCTCTACAAGGTGAACAACAGAACCAAAATATCTGGGCACAGGGGTCTTTTCTGAGGCTAATACTCCAACCAAGGACCATACATGGAGAAAACCTAGAACCCCTGCTCAGATGTAGCCCATGGCAGCTCAGTGTCTAAGTGAGTTTCCTAGTAAGGGGTACAGGGACTGTCTCTGACATGAACTCAGTGGCTGGTTCTTTGATCACCTCCCCCTTAGTGGGGAGCAGCCTTACCAGGCTACAGAGGAAGACAATGCAGCCAGTCCTGAGGAGACCTGATAGGCTAGGGTCAGATGGAAGGGGAGGAGGACCTCCCCTATCAGTTGACTAGAGGTGGGGTAAGGGAGGAAATGAGGGAGGGAGGGTAGGATTCGGAGGGGACAAGAGAGGGGTCTACTACTGGGATACAAAGTGAATAAATTGTATTTAAAAATTTTAATTTTAAAAAGAATTAAAAATTTTTTGGAATGAAAGAACAGATCATCTAGCTTCTACCAACTTGGAAACCAACGACATCTGAGGCCTACAACAGTTTTCCCCCCACTTCCTGTAACCTGCCTACCTAAAGTACCCACCAATGGGTTTGAAAATTGTGTTGCTATTTTTCTTTGTTTCAAAAACAAAACAAAACAAACAAAAAAACCCCACCCCTTTCTATCTTTGAGGGAAGAGCTGTGTTTTGGCATGACTAAGGCATATGATAAAGACACATGTGAGGCATGGGTCCTTTTGCCTGAGTAGCTAATATGGGCCTAGTAAGAGTTCTAATATGGCAGACCCTGATCAACACCAGCACCTCATATGACGTCTTTAAAATAGAAGTAGGCAAGAGTGATGGCACACACCTTTAATCCTAGCTCTTGGAAGGCAGAGGAAGGAGAATCTCTATGGCTTCCAGGAAAGCCAGACCAATTAGAAAGACATAGTCTTAAACAAACAAACAAATAGAAGTAGGAGTGGGAACTAGCCTAAGAGCAGAAATAGATCTTTTCTGAAGATATACACCTTTAATTCTAGCACTCAGGAAACAGAGGCAGGTAGATCTCTATGAGTTCAAGGGCCAGCCAAGGCTATGTAGTAGAAATAAAGAAAACAGATAGGAAGGTGAAGAAATGAGGATTTCCAAAAGTGATACCATTCAAATATATTCAAATATATCTCAGTGTTCTAGGGTCTCCCAAAATTTTAGTGACAACACATTCCCTTATTAGTATAGCCCTATTTGTCCTTTTTCAAACCATCTGCTTTGTATCAGTCCACCACTTTGCTTTAGATGGAGTCATATTTCTGTCTTGGTTGTGCCGTGGGATACCAGTGACAACATTTCAGAAGGGCTGCAGACTGGCCAAAGTCTGCATTGAATTCAACATTCCTGTCACTAACACGCAAAGTTCCCTAAGCCCTGTCTGCAGGGGAAAACAGAACTTCTGAGGATTATAAAATGTAACCCCTGGAGAACGGGTGGCTGATATACTTTACACATGCTGAGAATCTTGAGAAACCAAATAGGAAGATAAAGCAGCTCCTTTGTGCTCTAGGGCAGGGATCAAACCATTATGACTGTACTTACCCAAGAGAGGCCCGGTGTGTGAACGTGAAAATCCTAACTATAGCAAAAGTAATAACAGTCAATTTCCAATCTTAAGAGAACATTTCCTCCCAGGAAAGCCTAAAGTGCTTTAAATCTGTTTACTTGCAAACTAAACATATATTATCATATATATTTAGCCATTTGAGGAAAAAGAACAAACCCACACACACATAATGCCACCTATTTGATGGAATATTGTCAGCTCTGAAAAAAATAATGTGGACTGGGGCTGTAACAGAGTTGTAGAGTACTTGCTTAGCACATACAAGACAGTGGGGTTCTGTTCCAGGCCCCATAAAAGAAGTAAAGGAAGGAAGTGAAAAAAAGAGAGAGGGAGGAAAGGAGGGAAGAAGAAAGGAAGGAAGGAAACATTTTAGCACTTCTTACACTTCCTAATACCCACCTGGGATGGGGAATTTTGACTGTCACCATGGTTAGATTAAGAAATGCCCAGGGCAATAGGGAAATAGCCACATGATTTTGTCTGTGAAGACATTCCCAGAAAGGACTAGCTGAGGGGAGACCTGCACGTGTGGTCTTAGACTAAATAAAAGGGGGTAGAAGAAAACCAGCTGAGCACCTCCACTTTCCCTTCCCTTCCCTCTGCTCCCTGGTCTGTGTGACGTCAGCCAGCAGCCTCTTATAGAGGCTGGTCCTACTGCCATGCTTTTCTAACCCTAAACTGTGAACGAAAATAAGCTTTAAGTTGCTCATGGCAGTCTATGACTGCAAGAAGAAAATCAACTAATACAGAAGCCTCTCCGTCTTCCTAAAGTAAAACAACGGAAACACATCTCACCCAGCCTGGAGTCTGGCAGACAACTCCTGAACCCCAGCCGTGGTCCTCCCAGCCTGGAGGACCCCTGTCCTAACATCACTCCCCAATCTCTTGCGGTTCCCATTGCCCCCCACTTCTATTGCTTTCTGGCTATTGGAGGGTACTAATGGGAAAGAGGGACAATGGGCACAGGCTGAGCCAGATTGCCTTGTCATCTAAGCAGCTAGAATGGGTGTTCTGATCACCAAGTGTTCCTACTTGTTAGTGAAGTGCCAACAAAGAAGGGCCAAACCAGCTTCTTGTGGTGACTCATGCCATATTGTCAGTACCTGAGAGAGTGGGGCAGGAGAACTACAGGTTTGAGGCTGACTGGGGCTGCCTATCTGACTCACACTTTTGCTGTCCATCTTGTTGCAAGCTCTGTCCTCTCAGGCCTGAGTGACTTCGAGGGAACTGAAATGGCCAGGGGAGTTGGGGGCGGGGGTAGGAGGTGTGAGAAGGTTGTCGTTTTGTTTTGTTTTTTAATGACCACCATTCATCCTTCTTTTGGGAGGCAGACATTAAGGATTGTAACATTCAGAAGCAACTGTGTGCGTGAAGAACTTAGAAGCGACTGAACATACTCCTCCCAGCTAGCTTCCTCCAACAATTTGACTCAGCCTGGAGTCACCTGAGGAGGGATTCTCAACTGAAGGATTACCCAGGTCAGATTGACCCTTGTCTTGGTCACTAATGGACCAGGTCCCAACCCATTGTGGGCTGCACCATTCCAGAACAGGTAGTGTTGGGCTGCGTAAGAAAGCTACCTACGCATGAATCTGTGGGCAGGCCAGCAAGCAGCAGCATTCCTCCAAGGCTTCTGCTTGAGCTCCTGCCCTGCCCTGACTTCCCTCGATGAGAGACTGTGACCTGCAAAGTGAAATGAACCCTTTCCTTCTCTGAATTGCTCCTGGTCAGAGTGTATATCACCACGGCCACAGAGACGAAACTGGGAAAACAGCTGAGGATAGCCTCGGGTTAAAAAGGACCAAGACACCTGAAATGTGTGCTGTGACACAGAGAGAGTCCAACTATTGTTACTTAAAAATGCTGGCGTCACCCACTTGCACCACCATATGGCCTGCCTGGTTTTCACTGTTATTCAGAAAAACGTAACTTTTCCTTTTCTTTCTTTTTCTTTGTGATGCTGGCCAAAGCTGAGGTGTGCTGTCCCCCACACTCAGCTTTCTCTGAGCAGCACCCTCAACCCTCCTCCACCATGCCGGCACCCTCTGACCTCTATCGCTGAGCCTCCCAGCCCTCTTGGACCCTAACTTAAAAGTCCTGGGTCTCTCTCCTTCTTCTTCCACCTTCCCGTCCTAGAGTTTTAGCTAGCCTGCGCTCTTGTCTTTCTCTCGAATCAAATTGTCCTTGAACTTCAAAAGAGAAAAAAATTCTTTTACTTTAAATAATAAATAGACAATGTGAGGAAAGTGGAAATTCTGGTTGCCAGATTTATCATCGTGGTAAGTTCAAATTTCCAGTACGAATTTAATGGAAACTTTGAATATAAACATCTAAGATTTAAATAAATGCCAAGTAAGATGAACTCAAAGACCCGAGACATTATGATTACCCTGGGCTGGAGTAGTGGAATTTTAATATTTCTCCCTGTCTGTTTGTTTATTTGATTATCTGTTTAAACAGCCTCAGTACGCTGACCTAGAATGTCTTGAGCTTGTCCTTCTTCCTCGCAAGGGTTGGGATTACAAGCAGGTACCAACACATGGAAACCAATATTTACCTTTTTCTAAGAAAAATAGTAGTTCATTATTTTCTCCGTTGAGTTGACACATAATTGCAATAATTGCTGGGATATAATGTGATGATCTGGTAAACTATAATTAGTGTTTCCGTGTCCTTACTACATTTATCACTTCCCAGTGTTTGGAGCCTTCGAACCTCTCCTTTAGTTCTTAATAAAGTAGAGTGCAGGGAACTTTTGCTCTCTTATGGTGCTATGGAAGAACAGCTTTTCACCTCGTCTAGCTGCATTTCCGTATCTAGGTACCCATTGTCCAACCTCTCTCAGTCTTCTTACTCATGGTCACTATTCTACTCTCATCTTTGAGATCAATTTTTTTGGCTCTCCCCCTATGAGTGATAATAATCAGTGTTTGTGTTGCTGTCCCCAGCTCATTCACTTTACGTAGAGTCCTCTGTTTGGTCCCATCCATTCTGCCCAAAGTGATGGGACTTTATTGTTGTTTTGTTTTTTTGCTAAACAATACTATGTCTACATACCACATTTCCCATTCACGTATTTGCCAATGGACACCGTAGTTGATTCTGCATCTCAGAGATGGTGAAGAAGGCTGCAGTAAATAAAAAGAGACTTCGATACTCTGATTTCATTCGGGGAGGTTGCATACTGAGTAGTGTGGTAGTTTAATGTTCAGTTTCTTGAGAATCTTCGGATCATTCTCGGGAACAGCTGTGCTAAATTACATTCCCACCAAAAGGGTACATGCGTTCTTGGTTCTCCACATCATTCCCACTATTTATGATCAAAGCAGTATGACCAGGATGAGATAGTATCTCATATGATTCTAGTTGACATTTCCCTGATAGCTAGTGATATTGGATACATTTTTAGTATATGTATTGGCCATTGTAAGTCTTCTTTTGAAAAGCATCTATTTAGATAATTTGCTTCTTATAATTGTATTGTTTACTTTTTCACTGTCCAAATTCTTTACTTATTCTGCACATTAACCCTTTATCAAATAAGCAATATGCAAATATTTTCTCACATACTTTATGATTACTTTGCTGATTTCCTCTTTTAATCATCGCCTTTGAGATATAGAAGTCTCTTGGTTTTGATATAATCCCCCTTGTCTAATATTGCTTTTGTGACCTATGCTTTGGGGATTTTATTTTTTAAAAAATCCCTATGCCAACTTCCTCTTGCTTTTCCTTTAGGAGTTTTCTTTTGTTTTGTTGTGTCCCATGGATTTGGGTGTAGTGTGATTCCCATTCTTATTTGTTTTAAGAATTTTGTAGTATAATTTTTTTTCATTTACCTGCTGTTCACTCAAGAATATATTATTTAGTTTCCACGTATTAGTACAATTTCCAAAGTTCCTTTTGTTAGACTAGAGTTTTTGTCTGTTGTAGTTATGGGAATTATATCATATGATTGATTGCAGGCTTTTTAATTGGTTGAGACTTGTTTTGTGATCTAACATAGGGTCCTTCTTACGTTATGTGATGGTTAGCTTTAATTGCCAACTTGACACAACCTGGCTTCTCCTGGGAAGACAACAACAATGAAGAATTACACGTATCGGGTTGGGTGTGTGGGCATGTCTTAATTAAATTAATTGACATAGTAATACTCAGCCTACTGTAGATGGCCCCATTTCCTAGGCAGGGAGGGCATCCTGAACTTTATAAGAACGAAAAAATGCAACTGACCACAAGCCAACCAGCAAGCTGTCTTAGTCAGGGTTTCATTGCTGTGAAGAGACCCCATGACCATGACAACTCTTATAAAGGAGAACATTTAATTGGGCCCGTTTTCTTTCAAACCACCGAAGCCAACGGGAATGGGTCCTTCTCTCTCTGTCCTTGGCTGTGGATGTGACGTGACTGTCTTTTTTAAGCTTCTGCCATTGTGATGTCTCTGCCACGATGGTCTGTAACCTAGAATTTCAAGCTGAAATAAACTCTTTTCTCCCCAAGCGGTTTTTTGTCAGGGTGTTTTAATCACAGCAACAGAAGTGAAAGTAGAATATGCTCCGTATGTCAATGAGAAAACTGTCTGTTCCGCTGTGACTGGGCAAAATGCTCTAGAAATGGCTGTCAAGTCCACCCGCTCTGCAGCGCAGTTCTACTCGGGTGCCTCCTCACTGATGCTTTGTCCGGACGGTCTGTCCACTGGCGAAAGCACATGCTGAAGCCCTTCAGATGGCATTCTGTTGAAAGGCATCTCTCTCCTAAGGTCTAACAGTGTTTGGCTGACATAATTGGGCTCTCCAGAATTGGGTTTACATGTGCTCAGAGTCATCCTATCCCCTTGTTGGATTGTTCCCCTAGACTTTATTTGTCTGTGTGAGTATGTGTGTGTGTGGAGTGAGTTTCAGCTTTTATTTCACTGGATATATTTTTTTTTTGAAAGCAGTTTACCTTTCTCTTTCTGGAAGACAGAGAAACTAAGTACTTACTTTCTTAATGGGGTCTTACAAGCCTACGATGACTTTTAGAGAATCTGACAGGATGGCATCCAGGCCTACACTTACATTTGAGACATTCATCTGCTGTGCGCAGTGTGTTGTATCAGCCGCCAGTTGCACTCTGACTTTCTTGGTTTCAGCATTTCGTGTTTTGTTCTACATTTCTTTCTAAACTGTCCATTGATTCTTTACGAGCTTCACATCATGAACGCCAGTCCCACTCACCCCACCCCCCGGTCCCCTTTATCTGCCCTCCTCCCCAAAAGAAAAAACACACACACACAAGTTAAACAAAAATAAAGCAATGCATAGAAAACATCTCATCGTGGAAACCGTACTGTGTCAGACTGTGACATATCCCTCTGTCCACACATCTTTACTTTCGAATGTCCATTGCAATGAGCTCATTGATTTGGTTGGAGATCTCCGGCTTCTGTGACACTATCAATATTGGATTCTCACTGAGACTCCTCCCTATTATACTCTTGTTGCCTGGGTCATGCAGATCCTGCAGCTTTGGATTAACAGAACTGGCCATTTCGTGTGCCCCGACAGTTCACAGATGATGTAGATTTGGGGGTGAACCAACTCAAAGCCCTGTATCTGGGCCTAGGTGGTGAATGAGCTGGGCAGCCCACTGGCTCTTCCTTATCTACACCACCAGGGCAAGCTCTCCAGCTCTGCTCTGGCTAGGCCACCCAGTGCTGCCATTGGCAGGAGACAGGGTCCGCTCTCCCTCTCCCAGGCCCTGTGGCCAGATCACCAGCACCCGCACCTCCAGAGCCAGTCAAGCACTCTCCTAAGTTCTGTAGTCCGTGAGGTGCAGGGTCTGCTCTTTCACCGGGGAGGGAAGAGGACAGGTCTCTTCTCGAGACCTGGCAGCCAGCTCTCCTGACTACTGAAGGCAGGAAGAATCGAGAGGGAAGGGCTTCACTCTGAAGCCTACTCTACCTCACTGCAGATACGTGGCAGGCCCAGCCCTGCCATGCTCAGGTTAGGGACAGAGTTGCTACAGCCAGTGAGAGGTGGGGCTAATCCTTCAGAGTACAGAAGCCAATGAGGGGAGGGGCCACTTCTGCACCGCCTCTGGACATCCACATGGTCCTGAGCAGCTATCAGACCAGGAACGCCTCCATGTTCTCTTTTGCAGTGTGAGCCATGGACAGTGGCATGGCCCTCAGGAGCAGCACAGGCTGAGACCTCACCAAGGCCTCAGGTGGCTGGCTGCTCACCCCAGGCTGTTCCCCTCCATCCTTGACACTACAGTGTCATCTCCCTTTAACAACGCTCAAAGTGGTCTGCTTCTCTTTCTCTCCCATCTGTCCACCGCACACTGTAGTGGTTCCCGCTGCAAGAGTGCCGTGCAGCCAGCAGGCCTCTGGTTTGACATCCTCTGTCCGAGCTGTATGGTGGGTGACAGCAAGTAGGCATCTAGGTGTCTGCAGTCTGCCCTGAGGCATGGCAGCAGGTCAGTCCATGGAGGTCTTTCCCAGTCTGTGCCACAGTGGCATGGTGGAGGGCAGGTCAATGGATGTCTTCCTCCTCCTGTGCCGCAGAGAGTGGTGTGGCATGGCAGTCAGCAGGTCCCTAGATTTCCCTGATTTTACTTTTAAGCTCCCCTGCTGTGATGGCCTGGGATACTGTGATGGCCTCCTTGTCACCTGACAGCACAGCAGGCAGAGGTCCCAGCCGAAGGCAAGTCAGGCGGTTCTTCATTTTTATCTACCTCTTTGTTGACTTTCTCATTCAGATAGTATTAATCAAGGTTTTTCCAGAAGCACAGGACCACTGATTAGAAGAAAAAAAAAAGACTTATTGGATTGGCTGACATAGTTAGAAGCTGGGTAGTCTGATAATGGCTGGCTACAGGTAGGAGAGGCAGAGAGGCCTGGAAGCTCATGGAGAGTCACTGGTGTGAGTCTCTGTGGGAAGGCTAATGATGCTAAAACCCGACGTCCACAGGCCATTCTAGATGTACTTGCTTAGGAACAGCACAGCTTTCTCTTCCACTTTTGTTCTACCTTGGTGAACAGCTTATCCAATAGTAATGTTAACATCCAAGTCACCAAGGGGGCATCAGCTTCTATTTCAGAGGACTGTTCTCTCAAGAGATGTGCTCACAGACATGCTTTTCTAATGAGCCTAGGCACCTCTCAAAGAACCAATCAAGTTGACAATTATGACTAACCAGTTTTCTGCTGTATCCTCTTATATCTTACTGAATTTTCTCAAAATCATTACTTTGACTTATTTGTTAAGTATTTTCTTCTCTTTGTGGTAATCGTAGATTAATTGTGTTCCTCTTCAGGTGGCATACCAAGTTTTATTGTGCTTCTAGTATCCCCTTGTTAATATCTGTACATCTAGCAGATACAATGCCTCTACTAATTTCACAAAGCAGCTTTTTGTAGTAATGTTTCTTAGTATGTTGATTTGGTTGGAGTCTATCTGGGTTTTGGCTTTAGCTGGGTGCACTAGTGTGTCTCCACCTAGATTCTAAAGCTGTAATGGATGGCTTTGAGTGGAATGTCTATGGAAAGAGAGACAGCCGGTCCACCAACATGCAAGCCATGTGAGACTCAGGGGTACAGTGCACCAAGTAGAAGCAGGTAGGTTACCTATTGTGTCTGAGGGCTGCACAGGTGTCTTGTGGGACCTCATGTACCTGATTAACACATATAAGGTTGGGTAGCTGGGACCCAGCGCTAACACTGGACAGGTAGGGACATCCTGATGCTTCCTGGGAGCCTTGGTAGATCAAGCCTCTCAGTGTAGGCTGTTAAGCTCCTTATTATGGTCATAAAAAGGCAGGTTAGAACACCTGGGTGCTTTCCTAGGAACTTGGAGAGGTGAAATACTCAAGAAAGGTTTCCTAGCTACTTTACAATGGCAAGGGTGGTGTCAAGAATGCCCTTTCGCTTCCTAGGGACCTCTGGTTGGTCAAATCACTCAACGTCAACTGCCTGGCTGCCTCTTTAAGCTGGAAGTGCATGGATAAGGTCACCCATCTGGTTTCCAGTGTTCCTTGGGACAGTCACCTACTATCTCACAGTACCCCTGCCGGGCAAATTCATCTCAGGATGGTATAGGGAGACAAGAATCCAGCTAGTAGGTATGGCATAGGCTGGGGTCCTCCATCATTCTTCATAGCTCTGAAAACCAAGCTCAAGGGGGACTGAGAGTCTCAGGCTTGGCCAAAAACAGATATTTTACATGTACATAGCTTCCTAAATACCCAGTCTGAAGTGCAAAGTCATTCCTGGTTCAGTACTGATATCAACTAGAAAGTGAGGCAGTTTACACTAGTAAGCCCCTTCTTTGCGTGGCCATCATGTGCTCACATGTGCGACACATCTCTGCTATGTCTCTGCTGTTCTCCAGCACTGAGCTCCAACACTCAAATCAAGAAGGGGTTGTCTTGTTTCTGTCCTGGTCTTCTTTTGTAGAGAAGAAGGGCACCAAGCACTCTAATAAGACATCTGCATTCAACTTTCAAAGACAAAGAAAAGAATCCTGAAAACAGCAAATGACTCAGCATATACAAGGGCGCCTCTGACCAATTAGGAGCAAATTTTTCACCAGACACTTTGGAGATGACAGTCAATAGGCCAATATACTCACAGTACAAAAGGAAAAGAACTACAAGCCAAGAACCCTATGTCTGCCAAACCTGTCCCTCAAAAGTGAAGGAGAAGCTGAGGTCTTGCAAGACAAGCAAAAGTGGGGGAGTTTATTACCATTAGACCTGCCGTACAATTACTGACAGTGATGTCCCACATGGCACAGCGAACAGGCTCCAGAGAGCAATCTAAAGCTGTGTACAGAAATAAACACTTTAATTAATATAAATATAATGGCAATTATAAAAACTTACATCAGTGAAATAAGGTTGTTGTATTCTTTTTCTCTATATGATTTAGGAAATAGTTATGGTTTTCTAAAAACAATCATTAGCCTAACAGGTAGCATTACTGTGACTTTAGAATTCCACATTTAGTTTTCTACATAATTTAAAAGATTAATGCACTTAAAAGAATAATTCTTCTGTGCCTGGGAGCACACAAGCATAGAGATGTAATTTAATAATGCTAACAACTGGAAGGGACAGGGTTGGGGCTATAAAGGAGGACAGTACTTATATGTCATCAAAGTTAGACTGCTGCGCATTGAAATTAGAGTTATGTAACTTGGGATGTTAAATGCAATCCCCATGGTAACTGCAAAGAAAATAACTGAGGATACGCACAAAAGGAAATGAGAAAGAGTTTAAACATTTCACTATATAAATCAACTGAACACCAAAGGAGAGAGTAATGTATAAATAAGGGATTAAAATCTATGGCTTTTAAAGATAGAAAACACATATCAAAACTGACAGAAGTTAAGTCCTTCCTTATCAGTAATTACTTTACATGCAAATGGATTAAACTGTTCAATCAAAGACAGAGATTAACAGGCTGGTTTAAAAAAAATAATAATCCAACTATATGCCAACTACAAGAGACTTGTTTTAGACCCGAAGGACCAAATAGGTTAAACATGAAAGATGCAGAAATATTTCGTGTAAATAGCTACCCAAAGGGAGCAAGTCTAGATATAGGAATATCAGGCAAAATAAACTTTAAAACTGTTTAAAGAGACAACGGACATTTTATTTTAATAAAAATATAACAATTATAAATACTTATAAACCTAGTTGTGTCTTTGATGACCTATTAGCCATTAAAATACAAGAAGTAGAAACCAGAATTTTTGAAAAAAGAAATAGGCAGTTGCATATTTTAGTTGAAGGCTTCAAGATCCCATCCTTAGGAGCAGATAGACTAACCAAACAGAATACAAGTAAAGGGTGTATCATAATAGGCCAGCTAGATTCAGCAAACAGAGACAATATTCCCTCTGGTCACAATGGGATAGTTAACAGCCATTAACAAAATAAAATTGGAAAATTTACAAATTACCAAAAAAATTCTGAATAATCTTAGCAAGGGAATGAAATAAAATCACAAGGGAAATTGGAAAGTATTTCAAGGCAAATGAAAATGGAAAAACAATATAACAGATTTATGGGAAACAGTGGGAACCATGAGAAGCAAGAAAATTATGGTTATAAACACTTTCATTAAAAAACTAGAAAGATTCCAAATCAATCAACTAACTTTACAACATAAGGACTTTTTCAAATTGCATTTATTTGACTTCATGTGTAGGAATGGCTGCACTTGTGTATGTGCACCACGTGTACTTCCAGTGTCCTCCAAGGTCAGGGGATGGTGCTGGATCTCCTGGAACTGGAGCTATGGATGCCTGTGAGGTGTGACTGGTGCTGGGACACGAACCCAGGTCCTCTCGCAGAACAAGAAGTGCTTTAAACCGCTTAGCCATTTCATAGAAAAAAAAAAAAATAGTGTCCCTCATGAGAAATTTTTAAAAGAACAAACTAAACTAAATGCCGGCAGTAGAATGAAATAATGAACATCAAGTCATATTTGATGAAGTAAAATATTGCTTCAAAGTTGAAAAAAATCGATTTTGGTTGAACAGATCAGCTCTAGGAAATGCGTCATTTTTTATTTAAGGCATTTAACTTCGGTTTTACAGCACAGGAAGAGATGCAGCAGTCATGTTTGTATCTATACCACTAAGCTGTGCATTTAAAATGACTAAGATGATGGATTTCATGTTATGTGTATTGTAGCACAAATACTTTAAGTAAAAGAAAATTATTGTCCAGTGCCTACAGATGGATCTATTTCACAGGCTTGCTCTTCAGGCAGTTGCTTCTCCATATATAATGAATAGAAAATCGTTCTGTTAGAATGCAAACTCTGCATTCAGCAAGTTTGGGGTAGAGATTAATATTCCTTGTTTCTAATAACTTCCAAAGTGAAACTAGTCTTGTTGGTCCTGACTCATAACCCATATTTTGAATAACAAGGTTTTATAAAATGTATGAAGCTAAAACAGACAGCATCCGAGATTCAAGCCACACACGCCAAATAAGTGGCTGGCCCTTGCCTCAGAATTAGATGTGAGGCATTAAAATTTGAAATGTGTTGTTTCAGAATGCTGAATATGACAAGTTCTAGAAACAGTGGGTCTCAAGTCACCCATTATCTGTTTCTACATCACAAAATTATTTGCTTAAAACAGTACAAATGTTTATTTTGCTCACGAACCTGAAATTGGGCAAAGCTTTACAGAGGTATCATGTGTCTGTCTGTTCCACATGACATAGTTCAACTGGGGGCCAGAATAGCCACTTAAAAAAAAAAAAGCTTCATTTTCATTTCTGGATTTTAGCTCTGCTCTCAGCCAGAGCTAAGGGACAGCAGCCTTGGGCCCTCTTTACCCCGCCTTGCCATGTCATAGTGGCTGAGTTCCAAAAGCACACATCTCAAGAAAACAAATTAGAGACACAAGGCGTTTTTATGACCTGGCCTTGGGCATCCCATAACATCACTCCTGAAGCTTATGAGATTACAGAGGCCCACACCTTCAAGAAGAGAAGCCTGGCTGTTCCTGTTAATGGCCGTAGTCCGGGAGAACATGATGGATGACGTCATCATCGAAAAATACAATTTGCCATACCTGTCAACCACAAATCAATTCAGATGCAAACCTTGGCGGCTGGAGAGATGGCTCAGTGGTTAAAAGAAGGTTTTGCTCTTGCAGAGTTCCCTAGTTCAGCTCCCTCTGGCCTCCAGGGGCACCTGTACATGCATGTGAAAAATATATTTTTAAAATACACAACTTTTTGGATTAGTGAGATTGCTCAGTGGGGAGTGTACTTAGTTCACAGTGTGGCCGCCTGAGTTCCACCCCTGGGACACATATAAAGGCGGAAGGAGACAACTGACCTCACAGAATTCTCCTCTGACCTCCACATATGCTCATACACACACTCTCTCTTGCATGCATACACACACAAATAATAATTTTAGTTGTAGACAAAAGATGCAAATTTCTCTAATTGTGGCTTATGCTCGTTCCCATTTCGGTGAGTTTTGAGGAGAAAGAAAAAAAAATGTAGAAAGTCAAAGTAAAGGGATGTTAGAAGAGTCGTAGATTATCTCATGGAAATCAGGGGAACAGGCTAAGACATGTTGACAGAAGTAGAAGGCAGAGGTGAGGAGTAAGCACATAGGAGGTTAGACATTACTGCAAGAAAAATGCGGTCCGTTCATCTCCTCCTACTCCCACTGTCTCCTGCTATAATTAAGAGTGAGGGGATCTGCAGCACCGTAACTGAGAAGCCTCCATAGAAAAGAATCTTGACTGACACTCCTGGACAGAAATAAATGAGTTGAATGGAGTGGGCTAGTTCCCTTCCAAGAACTGGAAGTATTTAACAATTATAGTGACAATCTCAATGTGAGACATAGGATTTTCCTTTTGTTTTCATTTTTTATTAATTAATTAAATTTACATCTCAATCATAGGCTCCTTCTTCCTCTCCTCCTGGTCCCACCTTCCCTTCTGCATCCCTTTCTCCTATTCCTCAGAATAGGGGCACCCCACCACCACCAGACACCCCAGCTCATCTATTCACATGAGGACTGAGTTTGTCTTCTTCCCCTGTGGCCTGGTAGGAAATTCCCTTCAGAGGGAAGTGATCAAAAAGCAGACAACATAGTCCATGTCAGAGATATGCCCCACTTAGGCCCATATGAAGCCTAAGATGTCCATCGGACTTATCTTCTTAGCATCTGAGCCTTGTGGTATGTCTATCCTGTACTGTATGACTAAAATCTGCCTATAAGTGAGTACATACCATGTATGTCTTTCTGGGGCTGTGTTACTTCACTTGGGATGATCTTTTCTAGTTCCATCCATTTGCCTGCCAATGTTATGATTTCCTTGTTTTTAAAGGCTGAGACATAGGGTTTTCTTAGACAGTTTCTGTCTATCTCAAGACCTCATCGTAGAGGACAGGGGAGCTAGACTTGGGAGGAAGTAAGTGTCCAAATCACTGCCTACTGAATCGCAACCTACTCTGGCCAATTTGTCTTCTTAAAACTTCTGAAGGCAGTCATGGTAGCATATGCCTGGATAATCCCAGCATGTGGGAGGCACAGACTGGAACACTTCTTTCTTACACTATGCAAAAACAAACAAATAAATAAAATAAAGTAAATCAAATGGAACAATATAGGGTGGGTGGGATATTGTGGTGATCTCATTGAAAAACAGGTCGTCCTTCAGACAAGGTCTGCGCTCTTCCACTAAAGTCCCTGTGACGATCAGATCAGGTCCACACTGAGACATGTCACTTACAGTGAGCTATAGGTACATGATGCCCTGTGTCCATGTAGGCTCCTCACATTGACTCCTGAACCTGCTTCAATTGGTCTCTACAATGGTCCTGGTGAGTGTAAGTTCTGTGGAGGTTTAAAGGCCATGGGAAGTCATGTTGGACTCAGTGGTTGGTGCTCAGGGCAGTTCTTTTGCTGAACTGTGACCCTGGAACAGTATTTCCATGACCCAAAGGGTATTTCATTCCAAGACTTCCCTTAGTTTCTTCCCAACAGTACCGTTGCACATGTCTGTTTATTAGAAGCACCTCTGCCCTTACTCTGCTCTGAACAGCTTACTCAGCTTCCAAAGTCAAGGAAAAAGCACCCATTGGCTGCTCTGTGAGACTGTTGCAGTCACGCCGCTCTGAAGCTTATCTGGAAGAAAGATGAGAGAAATGAGCCTCATTTTCCCCAAGCATATCTGTTCTGTGGATGCTCTGGAGGAAGATCTCAAAATCTCCAATGCCAATCATAAATAAGAGTTTTATTTGTGTTTAAAACAAAACAAAACCCAACCTGTTCAATGCAGTGATATGAATAAGAAGTCCCAGGATGGCTAAAACAGGCAATTGTTTGTTTTCATTTCCACTGAAGACCTAAGAGAAAGAAAGAGCCACTGCATTTGCTTCCTTCCAATTGCAATTCCCACACCAATCTCTCCCATTCCCCCAAGGACTCAGTATTGTTATTGAGACACACTTGATTTGAGACTGTGCTGCCTGCCTGGAAGTACAATCTTGGGCCCGTCAGGTGATTCCCCTTCCTGGTATATCTACTTATAAGTAGAACGAAACTGTTTGCCCCTCTTTTATCTTCCTTCCAACTTTAGCAAAGAAAGTCGCTAGGAAAATGCTGAGGGAACTCCCTTCCACACTCCTACACTGTCAGGGCAACACTATCAACCTTAGGTAAAATATGTGCAAATGTTAAAGACCATAAACATGGATGCCTTATGACTTTGGGGGGAGGGCAAGGAATGAAAGGGGTTTCTCTAACCTTGACTGGCCTGGAGAGCAGTATGTAGCCAAAGCTGGCCTCAAATTCAAATCCTCCTGCCTCGACTTCTTCAGGCTTAGCATTATAGATGTGGGCCACCATACCTGACTTATTTTTCTTGCTCTTGTGACGGGATACCTGAAATATATGAGAGAAAAGACTATGTGATATTAATTCTCCTGAGGTAATTTGTCACGGAGGTTTACTGCCCAGTCCTGGAAGCTTCTAACCTCCATACAATCCAATCTAGTCCTAGAATGTTTTCACCCTCTAAGACTTACAGCTGAATAAGTTCACCCTTTCTAGGTCTTTCTGACCTCTGGCTGGCTGGTTCTACTTGGCTGTTGTGGCTCAAAATGCTCCAAACTGACTGATTCAAACTGGGTTTTTTTTTTCTGCTTCTCACTGAATTGTTCTGTTTAGATTCAAACTATTTCTAGCAATCTGTTCTAATCTCCTGGATCATTCTGTCTTCACCTGTGTCTAGCTTATTCTCTCTTCAACCTGTCTCTGTAAAACTCTCCCAGGAAAACTACCCCTGAATTCCACAGACTGAACTGCCACAAACTCACTCCACTGCACTGCCTCTCTACTCACTGACTGAACAGAACTGACTGGAACTCAGATATCTGTGTGCCTCTGTCTCCTGAGTGCTGGGATTAAAGGTGTGTATCACCTCAGCTGGACTTAAACTTTTCTTTACCTGACACTTGTTCTATACCAGGTTGACCTTAAACTCAGAGATCTGCTCCTTTCTGTCTCCTGGGATTAAAAGTGTGTCTGTAATATCACACAGACCTAGAAGGTTGGATGTGATCTCTTGCCAGAGCAGCAAGAGATCTGGATTAAAATTCCTCTAGAAGATTCATTTGGGCTCATGGTTTAGGAGACACAGCTATTATTCTTGGAAGGCGTGATGCCATGGGCTGGAGCAGCTGGCTAAATCCTGTCAGCAGTCAGGAAGTGTAGCGGACTCTGGGAAGAATCAGGGATAAACAATATAGCTCATAGATCCTGCCCCTACTAACCTACTTTTTCAAACAAGGCCCTACATCTAAGAGCCTCATAATCTCCCACAACAGCACCACCAGCTGGGACCAGTGTTGAAACACATTAGCAAATGGGGAATATTTCATATCCAAACCATAAAAACAGGATCATTGAAGGCAAACCTATAACAGTAAAAATCCACATGAGACTAAATCCTTAGCATGCCTCTTTTTCATTCTGCTTGTGTTAAACCCTGGTTCTGTGTTTCAGATAGGCCACGTTTTGACAATACCTGGCCTCCTGGTCCCTTAAGGGGAAAAGAATCTGAAGGTTCTCCCTGAAGCTAAGAGTCTTAGGGCATCCTCAACCTAAGCGTGTGACTTTAGTAATATTATGAGCAACCTTGCAGACAACAGCTAATTCTCCAAGCCTCTTGTTTGTTTGCTGTTGCTGCTATCACAAAATTTTCCAGACTAGATGGCTTAAACAACAGGAATTTATTTTCTGACAGTTTGGAGGCTTGAAATCCAAAGCAGCGTGTCACGGAGTTTGATTCCTCCTGAGACTCTTTCCCTTGACTTCCTGACAGCCGTCACACCTGTGTCTCCGTCAGCCTCTCTGTTGTACCCCCCTGCCATCTCTTTCTCATCTCACAAGGATACCATTCCTACCAGGATGGCGCTCACACTCAAGACCTAATTTCAATTTAGTGAATAATTTGAAAAAAAAAAACACTTATGTTCAAATCCAGCCACATCCCAAAGTTAGGACTTTAATACATAAATGTAGACGGCACTAATTAGCTAATAATAGAATCTGTAAAAATAAGTGTCGTGTGGACTGATGCAGACAAAGACATCACTTAGACCATGCTTTCTAAATATATCACCATACAAAGATCATATTCTCAATATCATTGTATTTATTACTTTTCTGTTGATATGATAAAATACCATGACCGAAAGCTACTTATGGAAGAAAGAGTTTATTTGGGTTTATGGTACCAAAGAGGTAAGAGTCCATTGTGGCAGGGAAGAATAGCAGCAAGAGGCAGGCACAGCAGCAGGAAAAGGATGCGAAGGGATTACATATCGATCACAAGCAGGAAGTAGATCCAGCCCTGGTGGCTCCAGACAGCAATTCTACAGACAGCTCTCAGCAAACAGCATGTGTGATTGGCACTGAGAAAAAGCCACGGTTACTTCCAAGAATGCCACTGCTTACTCTTTTGTCTTAGTTAGGGTTACTATTGCTGTGATGAAACACCACGACCAAAAGCAAGTTGGGGAGGAGAGGGTTCATTTAGCTTACTCTTCCACATCATAGCCCATCATTGACGTCAGGACAGCAACTCCAACGGGGCAGGAACCTGACCTGCACCCCCTGGCTTGCTTAGCCTGATTACTCACAGAACCAGAGCCATCAGCCTAGAGATTATAATACCCTCAGTAGGCTGGACTGTCATCCACTAATGTTAGCAAATGACCTACAGGCTTGCCTACAGACTGATCTTATGAGGCCTTGTGTGTTTGGGGGGTGGGGGGAGTGTCCTCTCAGCCTGGGTCAAATGATGTAAAACTCGCCAGCACAGCAAGTGAAATTGGAAATGAGACAAATCATGAATTATTCTATCCAGGCCACACTCCCTAAGCCCTAGCATAACCACCAATTGGAAGTGTTCAAATATCCAACTCTATGGGGAACATTCCTTTTTCAAACCACCACAATCATTATCATGGCCGTTATAACTACTGCTTTTCTGAAATATTGTCACCAACCTGAGAAAAGTATAAAAATTATACAGTAGTAGTTTAGAGAATTAAGATGTCTAAATTCAAATCCTGGATCCATTTGTTAGCTGGGTGACTTTTGACCTTCATAAATCATATTTAATTTGTGTGTGTGTGTGTGCCCTCGTTCATCAACCTGTAATAATGAAAAAAAAAATAATGGCTACTATGTAAGGTTGCTGGAGGGATTAAAAGAAGCAATGAATTAAAATGACCATGCTTGATACCTGATGGTTATTGTCATTAGTGGTATTTAGACTTGCTCCGTGTCTCTCTCAGCCGGTAGAGGTCTCCATCATATCCAATGGGGACTCATTTTTGCATAATGCTAGGCACTCACTGCAGCTTCCAAAGCTCAGTGGCAGAGAAACCAATGAAAGAATAGCAGCCCTATCTGGAGGTAGAAGAGATGGAAATGAGAGGACAGAACGTAGTCAGGCTCTCCTGGCAAAGAGTTACTTGAACCAGTGAAGATGAATGACAACTGTCTAAAGTCTAGTGCTGAAGTCCACTGACACTAACTTTAGTCGTATCTCAATTAACTTGTAAAGCAGTAGTTTAAAATAATAATAATAATGGTAAGAAAATAGAAATGGGGATAAAAACATATGCCATGGACAAGCAGAAAGGACGAATTGACAAGTGTTTGTAAACTTCTGTGGGAACAAGACACCCTGCTAAATAAACATTTAATATTGCTCATAATACTAGCTGGCTTCTTCTTTATCATGAGCTATATCCATTTCTCAGTGTTGCTTCTGCTGCAGTATATTCTCTTTAGGCTCCTTTTCCCAGACAGGCACACACCTCCAAATTTAATTATTCTGTCAATTGTGTTTTAAATTGTACTGATTTCCATTAAGTGCTAGTGGTATCTATTTGTTGATCTGTTCCCTCTGAACCAATCATCTTCACACCTACCAAAAGCCGGAAAGGCAATTAAACTGGGGATGCTGAGAGTTATTCAAAAGAAATCAAAGCATAAAGGTAAAGGGGGTGCTAACAGTGGGAATGAAAGGGCACTGAGGGAAAAATGCATATGTACTAAAAAAAGTACAGTACCGAGCTGATAGAGCCACGGGGGGGAAGAGAGGAGTGCGGGCTAGAAATCCAGCCTATGCCTCTTCCATCTCTCTCAGCACCAAGGACAGAGCCACTGAACAGCTAACCCAAACAACGTTCAGTGGGGTCCCTCCCAAATCCTCCAGGGAACACCGATGCCTTGGAAAAAGCAGCTCTGAAGCACGCAGTGAGGTCTTGTTAGGAAAGACGCAAGAGTAGTTCACATGTAATTTCCACCTCAGAGGCAAAACCAGGTGATCTCCCTTCTGTATGGAAATGATTCCATAGTTTCTGTGTCCTGGGAAAGGCAAAGTTTGCTTTGCTTCCGTGTGTCTGCCGTCAGTAAATGGCTTCAGGAACTGAAGCGCTAAACTCCACAGTCTCCAGACACCAGAAGAAATTTTCAGGGTAAGTGGATTTTTCTTTTCATTTCTAATTTAGTGGAAGATTATTTGATTAGCTTGGAATTCTGTGGTTCTCTAAGAATATGCATTAAATCTCCGAGCTACTCTAGATTTAAAACGTGAAACCCCGAGGAAGCTGTGTTCATTTTATTAAGTGGTTGGACCTGCTCTTTTTCATACCTTCCCCCCCTCCCAACTATGTCCTGATGGGCTCTAGAATCCATACTATTGCATACATAAAAGACAGAAAATAAAAGAACTGTAATTATTCCTGGGAATTGCTAGGAGGTTGACTGCATTCCTCTTAAGGATTTTACTTAATTGTCAGTCTGTTATTTTAAACTCCCTACTTCAGCACCCAAGTAATGCAGGGCCAAGGGTTTTAGAGAGACACCGTTTTCAATATATTAAAGTCAAGCTGCTTCCAAGTCGGAATCCAATTATCCCAACAGAGATTTGAGTGCTGGAGAGGATGGTCATGTGTGTTTTTTCCAATGATGGCATATGATTTGGAAGGCAATGTTGTTTCACAGTAGGACTTCCGTGGCTTTTGTGGTCTATCGGGTCAACAGTTTGTGTAACGAGGGACTTGTGTCATTCCACGCATCTAGTTTAGCTTAATACTGTCTCAGTGCATGCAAAAGAACAACAATATAGCAATAGCAAAGTGGAACTCAGATTCTAATGCACGTTACAGGGAAAGCCCTTTGCTTATTGGTACTACAAGGTCAGTAAACTGTTTGCCCTTGGGTAAGAATGAAAGACGGCCATTTGACCTGGTCTTGGGACCTTGTAGAGCCAAAGAGGAGGAGAGACAATGTGAGCTTTCTACTCAGACACTTGTTTATTTACAGTTGAATGTTTTCAAGTGCCTGCATCGCTAGCGGTGAACAGCAGTGGTGAGCACAAAAAAAAAAAAAAAAAAAAAGTGATGACATCCAAATGGAAGGCTTCTTACAATGGACAGTCAATGCTGAATATCAAATATAGTTGAATATAACATTACATTTCATTTCTAATGCACAGAAGTTTGCTATCAAGAAATATTCACTTAGTGGTTACTTGGTCTACTGTATTTGCCCATTTTATATCTCTTGTTAGAATGACAGAAATATTCTGATTTTGAAGATTGTTAAGGAAAGTAAGCAAGTACACTTTATTGGTCAGGTTCAATGAGGAAAACAAACAAACAAACAAACAAACCCTATATTATGTTAGCTAGTGGATCTCAGTCCCCACCCATGGCTTTTCCTCTGTGTATCAACCAACAATGTAAATATATCCAAATCTATAAATATTCTATATACTTCAATGTACTTGTGAGTCTTCATTATGAAATGAATTGGAGAGCAGTTTGCAAGAATAAAGCACCATAGAAATGCTAAAGACTACCTCTAATCATAATGACAATATAACTCCCACCACCGGCTCTGTGAGCAGCACACACCTGCATTGACTTTAAAAAGCTGGATGAGATGTGCACAAGCTGCTCTCAACATGCCAGATCCTCACCTCATCCCCCACCTCAGGTTTATCTGCTTCGCCTCCACGGTGGAGGACTTTAAAACACGAGCTCTGCACTCGTGTCCTAGGTTAAATCACCTCCACCACTTACTGGTTGATGGCCTTGGCTAGAAATTAAGCTCTCTGTGACCCACTCTCTTCATCTGCTAGAATGACGATGAAAATAGCACTGACTTCATTCTTCGTGTCATTAGGAAATTTCAGTATGATAAAGCGTGTAAATGTTAGCTATAAGAATTATAAATTTCGGGGCTGGAGAGATGGCTCAGAGGTTAAGAATTATAAATTTCATCAGGGAATTGGGAAGTGTGAATTGAAGCAAAGACCAGAAAAGCTCAGGACACTGGCGATCATCATATTTGTTAGTGAAAAGATTATAGATATCAGGGATATGAAGAAAGATATCTCATGGAACCTGCTAGTTCATTCTGGCTTGAAAGAAAAACCCATTTCAACCTAGAAATGACTCCCAGCATCCATTTCTACTGTTGTGAGTTTCAAACTTGAGGAACCCTCACATCCTATATTGTATAATTGTTTGCAGGGGAAGGCCTAGAACAAGAACTCATTCTTTCCTTGTTCGGGAGGAATAACCCTCTTTCTGTGTGTACGCTCATTTGGCCTTTCCTCAGTGCATGGGTTTTAAAGGTTTTGATTCAGGATCATTCAGGACCATTGCTGTGGGCCTGTAGTGAGCTATCATCATCATGGCTGAGGGAGTGAGGGAGCAGAAATGCTCATTTCCTGGACACCAGACAGAGGCTCACACTGTATGAGCTTCAGAAAGTTGCTGAACCTCTTTCTGACTCTGTTTTAATACTTAAAGGAAAGATGGCCATATCCTTCCTCAAGAGATGCCAGAAACATTACAAATGTAAAACTTAACAAACGTTACATGGGACATATTTAGTGTCTGCCTACCACCAGAACTAGCCCTAGAGTGGTTATCTTTGGAAGGAGACTAAACACTCAAAGTGTTTGGGTTTTATTATGTTTGGGGTTTGATTAATTCAGTGTCTTTAAGGAAAAGAAACAAATGGTTAAATCCTATCAATCTTTTTTATTATTTATTCCATTTTTGAGATTGTAATGTAATTATATCGTTCCCCCTTTCCTTCACTCCCTCCGAACCCTCCCAACTGCTCTCTCTTGATCCCAGATTCACAGCCTCCTTCATCAATTATTGCTCTATGTGTTTGGAAGACTGTTTCTCCAGCTCTCAGTATTCCTTAGGTGCCTGTAGTTCATTGTGTAGGGCTGAGGCCTCATGGTCTTTCCAGCGGCCATTTAGCATGCCCATTGTTGTCCTAGTTCAGCTCGTGATAAATAGTCATGTTGGTGGGACTTTGTGCATTGAGTGCGCAGGTGCACTGAAGAACTGAATGTTAGCAAAGAAAGATATGTGTCCAGATAATGAGAGCTTGTCCATTCTGTCTCTCTGGCTTTTAAATTAGATCATTCAGCCATCCTTTACACTGAAAAGACTGGATGAATCAACACCTTATATGAAATTCAATCTTCTTAAAAATCATAAGCAATGTTGTATGTAGTATATCTTTTTAATTAATTCATTTTTTAATAAATTACAGTTTATTCACTTTGTATCCCAGATGTAGCCCCCTCCCCCATACCCTCTCAATCCCACCTTCCCTCCCTCTTCTCCTCCCCAACTCCACTGATAGTGGAGGTCCTCCTTCCCTTCCATCTGACCCTAGCCAATCAGGTCTCATCAGGACTGGCTGCATTGTCTTCCTTTGTGGCCTGGTAAGGCTGCTCCCCACTCAGGGGGAGGTGATCAAAGAGCAGGCCAATCAGTTCATGTCAGAGACAGTCCCTGTTCCCCTTAGTAGAGATCCCACTTGTAGACTGAGCTGTCATGGGCTACATCAGTGCAAGGGTTCTAGATTATCTCCATGTATAGTCCTTAGTTGGAGTATCAGTCTCAGAAAAGACCTTTGTGCCCAGATTTCTTGGTTCTGTTGCTCTTCTGCCCCTTCCAGGTCTTTCTATCTCCCCCTACCTTCATAAGATTCCCTGCACTCTGCCCAAAGTTTGGCTATGAGTCTCAGCATCTGCTTTAATACCTTGCTGGGTAGAGTCTTTCAGAGGCCCCCTGTGGTAGGCTCCTGTCCTGTTCCCTGTTTTCTCCCTCTTCTGATGTCTATTCTGTTTGCCTTTCTGAATGAGGATATCTTACCCAGGGTCCTCCTTCTTGCTTAGCGTCTTTAAGTATACAAAGTTTAGGGCTGAAGAGATGGCTCAGTGGTTAAGAGCACTGTCTGCTCTTCCAAAGGTCCTGAGTTCAATTCCCAGCAACCACATGGTGGCTCGCAGCCATCTATCATGAGATCTAGGGCCCTCTTCTGGTGAGAATGCATATATGCAGGCAGAGCACTGTATAAATAATAAAGGAATAAATCTTTAAAAAAAAGAATTAAAAAAAAGTATATAAATTTTAGTATGATTATACCATATTATTTGTCTAATATACACTTTGTGAATATACCATTGTTGTCTTTCTGCTTCTGGGATACCTCACTCAGGATGATCTCCTCTGGTTCCTACCATTTGCCTGCAAATTTCATGATTTCCTTATTTTTAGTTGCCAAGTCGTATTCTATTGTGTAAATGTACCACAATTTCTGTATCCATTCCTCAGTTGAGGGACATCTGGATTGTTTCCAGCTTCTGGCTATTACAATAAAGCTGTTATGAACATGGTTGAGCAAATGTCCTTGTTGTACACTTGAGCATGTTTTTAATCTATGCCTAGGAGTGTTATAGCTGGATCTTGAGGTAGCACTATTCCTACTTGTCTGAGAAAGAGCCAGATTGATTTTCAAAGTGGTTGTACAAGTTTACATTCCTAGTAGTAATCTTCTAGCCCTTGCCCTTTCCTCTCCCTCTCTGTCTCTCTTCCCTATGTCCCTCTCTCTCCCCCCTGTCTTTTTCTCCTTCTCTTCCCCTCTCTCCCTCTCTCTGTCATTCTGTCTCTGTGTGTGTGTGTCTGTCTGTTGCCGTGTCTGTGTCTCTGTCTCTCTCCTGTGCTTGTGCAGTATCTGTATTATATGAGCACATATGTGATGTGGTACAGAAATCAGAGGAAGGCGTAAGATGTGTGTGTGTCTGTCTGTCTGTCTGTTGCCGTGTCTGTGTCTCTGTCTCTTTCCTGTGCTTGTGCAGTATCTGTATTATATGAGCACATATGTGATGTGGTACAGAAATCAGAGGAAGGCGTAAGATGTTCTACTCTCTTGCATTCTGCCTTATTCCCTTGAGTCTTTTGTTGAATTTGGACCAAAGCTGACAGCCACCAACCCCCTAGCATTCTTCTGTCTCAGCCCTCCCCAACCCTGGGGTGACAGGCACTCTCCCAGCCATTTACAGCTTTTTAGAGTTAAAAAGGGTGTTAGAGATTCGAAATCAGATCTTCAGCAAATGCTCTTCTCCACTGAGCGAGGCAGCTCCTTAGCTTCTGTTTTGTACATTGTCACTTTCCATATACTCTTACCTCCTAACATTCTTTGTTGAAGACACCAGTAATCGATTAATCACAAAATACACCAGATAATTGGCAATAGTAGCTTATCTCTCTCATTTGCTGTCTCACACTTTCCTGTTAACAGTATAAGCACATGCTAGGTCTCACACTAGAGTAACCCTCTCTAGTTACTCTCCTAGTAACTTCATTCCCTCCCCTACTTGAGATTTTTCAGGGTCCAGTTTTTTGTTATTACAACTAGTAGGGAGATCAGGGACAGTGCTAAACATCAACATTGCACAAGGCATCCTGCAAAGAACTATGAGCCCAAATTGTCCACTGTGTCAAGGCATTAAGCACATAATTGCATTTGGGCTTCACAATAACCCCATGAAGTGGGCATGATTTATCCTCCTCGTTCTGCTGATGAAACAACTGGTCTATCATTATGAATTATTTGGAGAGTGATTATTAAGTTAATGAATTCTTCAGACTCTCAGCTTTATCCTGAGACTAGTTCACTATCTATCTGTTATCATATCTATCAGAATGGTAAACGGGGGAAATCCACCTCAGAGCTGTATAAGAATTCTTCATTTAAAAAGGAAAAAAAAAATCTAAGGAGAAAAAAAAAAAGTGGACATGTTTAGCCAAGAGCAAGGGAGTAGTATGGCATACCTCACTCATCTCTGTTTTCATCTCTCACACCCAGAACTCTGGAACTACCCACTGCTAGGAAGAATCTAAGACCGAAAATAGAACAATGTGAAACCACAAACCAATATCCATGCAGTCTTGCTTCCAGGACTGATTTTCGGAAGTAAGGACTGCCTTCCAACAATTAACCCTTGTACCGTTTCTTTCTTTGTTTGTTGCTGTTGTTGTGATTTTTTAAAGCAGCTGTCAACCGTTGGGGCCGAGCACAAAGCCAGGCAACAGGATAACAGGAATCCCTTGGCTTTATGCTTTCTTTCTTACCTGACAGGGGAGAAGGTAAGGCTTCATTAAACAACTGCAGACTATAAGAAAGGAGAGGACCTGGCCCCTGCCTTGAAGGTAGCCCGGCTGTGAAAGGAAAGGTATTCTGGGCCTGAGCCTGCCTCCAAGCAGGAATGTCCTTGAACAATCGGAAAGCGCTGTGTTTTTCCGAAAGCTCTTGGCAGCAGCAATGCTATCTCCAGGGTAGCGGGTGCCCTTCTGCTAATAATGAGAAAATTATAATTATCACCAAGAATTATTATTATGTGTTAAAAAAATATATTGACTGCAAACAATGTCCCATGATAAAGAACATTTTTAAGTAGTTTACTGAATTCATTCCAAGTTGGTCACCCTTTTCTAGCCATTTGTTCATTTTAGCACTTGTTTCAGAGAGAAATGTTTCAAAGTGAGGTGTAAAGTGATAGCCATGATTAAGCAGTGTCTTTATTGAAGGAAAGCTGCAGGTGACAATCCTATTCTGGCCAAGACCTAAAGCAAGGTCTTTTTTCACGAGGGCCCATATATGCCATGTCTAAATGCCAGAATCTATTACCAAAAATATCTTAGAAACAAATTTTAACCCTTATGTCTTGGGAAAAAATAAAAAAAAATAAGTTTACTTTCTAATATATGTGTTTGCAAAATACAACAACCTATAACCCCAGCTTTGATGAACACACACACACATGTAACCGGAAGGGTAAGTTTGAATTTACAAATTTACATAAAATGTGAGTGTGCCTCTTTCTTACTTGGGGAGTATGTCTTTTTCTCTCCCTAAGCCAACTGCACAGAAGATTTTTATCTAAATGCAACCACTAGTCGCCACATGGACCCAGGCCTCACACATATCTTCAGGTTGACAGATCTAGAATGAGTTCCTGATACACTAGAAATAGACTCCAACAAATTTCCCAGAAAATTCTGGGTCCTTAGATCCAGAAATGTGATCTAGATGGGGAATCAAGGATTCCCAGTAGATCTGTGGAGGATATGGCCAGAAAAAGACCTGTTAGCTAGCTGCTATGACAAAACACCACCGCCTAGGAAGCTTATAAACAACAGAAGTGTGTTTCTTGTATTTCTGGAGGCTAGGAAATTCAAGGTCAAGCCACCAGCAGAACTGGTGCCTGATTCATAGATATGCCTTCACACCGTGTTCTCACATGGCAGGAGGGGGCTTAGGCCTACCAAAAGACCCACTATTTAAGCCCAATCACCCCCTAAATTCCCACCTCTCTCAATACTGTCACCAAGCGAGGAGTTAAGACATCAACAGACAAACATTCAGACTGTGGCAGAAGGCAAGAATGACCGTAGAGACGGAGGGAAAAGTCGCTTCTACCTGGGTTTTGCAAGCCACAGACTTCAGGTCTTTCTCTGGTGCATGGCCCTGCTGCACTGATCCCTCTGAGAAAAGGCCTTTTCTTCAGGAGTGAGGTCCTTTGTGCCCTATGAACACATGAAAATCTGGCTTGGCGAACCCAGAGTCCTTTTCAGACCAGTCCTTGCAGACTGGGATCATGCGTGCAGCTGATGGACTCTGGTATCTTTGTCACTCCGAATCCAAACATTGTTTGTTTCCTTTGGTTGGCTGCTTTGGTTTTTGTTGCTGTTGTTGTTTGTTTTTAAGTAGAGTCCCGCTCCCTGACTCTGGCTGTCCTGGAACTCGCTGTGTAGCTCCAGCCTAGAATGCACATAGCTCCATCTACCTGCTTCTGCCTCTCAAGCACTAGGATTACAGGCCTGCGCCACCACTACTGGCTCGACCCTGCAGGATTTGAGGGCTTCTTTTCCCCAGTGGAATGGTAGCAAGATAGTTGCTATGGCTTCCAAATGCTAAAAGGCAAAACTGAAAGATTTAGAAGACCATAATAAGCAGAGGACTTAAGATGCATCCCTTGCTTCTCTGGGTTTGGCCTCCTTGTTTGTAAAGCACGGGCATCAAGCTGGGTTAGAAAAGACTGAAAACCAGTCATCACTGCACTGGCCCATGGATTTTGGTTGGGTAGTAAGGGGCTTTATAGAGATTACACATTTACAACAACTGGTAACTAATTCTTTTAAAATTAGGAGCTTTCAAATAAAATTCTACATATAGAATTCCTATAAGTAAACAACTCAGATGTCCCTCAGCAGAGGAATGCGTACAGAAATTGTGGTACATTTACACAATGGAATACTAGTCAGCAATTGAAAACAAGGAAATCATGAAATTTTCAGGGAAATGATGGGAACTAGAAAAGATCATCCTGAGTGAGGTATACTCACTTATAAGTGGATATTAGACATATAATATAGGATAAACATACTAAAATCTGTGTTCCTAAAGAAGCTAAGCAAGAAGGAAGACCCTGGGTAAGATGATCAATCCTCACTCAGAAAGACAAATGGGATGGACATTGGAAGGAGAAAACAGGGAACAGGACAGGAGCCTACCACAGATGGCCTCTGAAAGACTCTACCCAGCAAGGTATCAAAGCAGATGCTGAGACTCATAGCCAAACTTTGGGCAGAGTGCAGGGAATCTTATGAAAGAAGGGGGTAGATAGTAAGACCTGGAGAGGATAGGAGCTCCACAAGGAGAGCAACAGAACCAAAAACTCTGGGCACAAGAGTCTTTTCTGAGACTGATACTCCAACCAAGGACCATTCATTGAGATAACATAGAACCCCTGCTCAGATGTAGTCCATGGCAGCTCAGTCTCCAAGTGGGTTCCCTAGTAAGGGAACAGGGACTGTCTCTGACATGAACTCAGTGGCTGGCTCTTTGATCAACTCCCTCTTAGGGTGGAGCAGCCTTACCAATCCACAGAGGAAGACAATGCAGCCAGTCCTGATGAGACCTGATAGGCTAGGGTCAGATGCACTGTGAGGGAAAGAGGCGAAGGATCTCTGGGTCTCTGGCTGCATGCCTAGCTCCTGGCTCAGGGAGAGAGACCCTGTCTCCAAGGAATAACGTAAAGTGAGATAGAGCAGGAAAGTCAACATCCTCCTCTGGCCTCCACATGCACAGATAGTTGCATGCACTAACACACACACACATTCAAATATCATACACACACATACTATACTACACTCAGCTACCACTCACACACACACACACACAATATGTTTTTATTAAAAATTTGAAAAGAAAGGAAACTAAGATGAGCAGGCAAATAAAGAAGTAGTACTTGCATAGCGTTTGAGGTACAAGACAGGGCTTCCAGAGTCTTATACACAAAACAGTTCTTTCGTAAGCCATCATGCCTGTGATCTCGGCACTTTGGTAGAATCAGGCAGTAGAATCACCTTGAGTCTGATGCCAGCCTAGGCAACCTGTTCCAAGCCAGCCTAAGCTACAGACAGAGACCTTGTCTTAAGAAACAAAAAGAAATAAATAGAATAGCTCTGCTCCCTTTTGAGGGACTGGAGTCAAACCCAGGGCTGAGATCTATGCATGCTGCCACTGAGCTCTAATCCCGCCCCATAAAGTATTTCCACAGTGCCTGGAATGAAAATCTTAGGAAATGGGATCCATCGTTCCTCCATTTTTATCGAGATGAAATCGGGAGATCAGAGGTGAATCAGAGTGGTCTCAGAGCTAGGAAATGGCCAGGAGAATTCTCACACTGAAGCAGCTCACATCTCACACAAGGTGCAAGCAGGATTCTTTCAGTCTACACAAGCTCTCTCAGAGCTGGAATCCTTACATGTCACAGCTACCTCATTAGACTCCAGCTGTGCTGGCCTTCCTGTACTCTCCCCACACCCCAGCCCTTCCTGGAGGCAGCAACTACTCCTTTTGCTTGGGCCATACTCTGCTAGGTGTCTGTCTTGTTTCTTTACCTCTGCCAGCCTTGACTTCCTTGGTAATATATACACAAAGGCTTCCGGAGGACACCCGTTAGAAATTGTTTCCGAGTGCTTGCCCACAGACGCCAACTCCATTTCTGATTTCCTTTTCTCCAAAATGCATATTATCACTAGAAAGGCATTATCTTGATTGTTACATCCCCTGTCCCCTGTAGAGGCTTCATAAGGAAGGGATTACCTGTTTTGTTCCTAGCTCTATTTCCAGCAGTGCCTGCTATTATACAGGAAATGTTCCATAAATATTTGTAGACGCTTTAAACTGAATCTATATATCACATCCCTGCTTCGAAGAGTCTGCTTTGACCTACGTTGTTTTCTGTCTTTTCCTAGAAACGTTTTGGAGTCACATTCCTCTGTCTGGGCTATGGCACCTCTGAGTCAGATAAGCAACCACATCAACTCCACCTGTGCGGCAGAGAACTCCACCGGTGTCAGCCGGGCCCGCCCGCACGCCTACTATGCCCTGACCTACTGTGCACTGATCCTAGCCATCATCTTCGGCAATGGCCTGGTTTGCGCAGCTGTGCTGAGGGAGCGTGCCCTACAGACCACCACCAACTACCTAGTGGTGAGCCTGGCTGTGGCGGACCTGCTGGTGGCCACTTTGGTGATGCCGTGGGTTGTGTACCTGGAGGTAAGCAGGCTCATGGCACACGCTGCTACAGAGTGGGTAAAGACTCGGAATTCCCTTGGTAGCGCTGGGAAGACCGGGGAAGGAAGGAGAACTGCTGGCATTCTCCCTTTAGTGAGGGAGCTGACGCTTGAGAGAAGCTCGTGAGAACCAGATGCCTGGGAATAATTCTTCGCCTGTGGGTCTAGGATCCAGGTGACTAGACTTGAATGATGGGACCCTTCCTAAAAATACTCTCTGTGCCGGTCATGTGATGATGATGAAGGGGCAGTCTGATGAGCATCTTTATCCAGGTTCAATTTATCTGGGATGAGGAGTACAGGGAAAGGAGAGAAAAAAATTCTAATAAATGAGAGGAAAGTTAGAATGGTCAGAAAATAGATCCTCTCTCTCTCTGTCCCTCCCTCCTCTCCCGTTCCTCCTTCTCCCTCCCCTCCCCCTTCCCTTCCCCTCCTCTTCCCTTTCCCTCTCCTTCTCCCTTTATGTTTCATCTGCTCTTCATCTTGGCTCCTTTCTCTTGGGTTCTGGTTCTCCGTAGATTCTGCTACCAAAGGATCAAGCTAAACCTTCAAATTTAAAGTTTCCCCGCCTCCGCTAATAGCACAAAGCCCTCGCCACTCCGACAACGCAGTCTCTAGAGGATCAATCTTAGGAGGAACGCTTCTTAAATTTGAAAGTATTTTCACTTAAAGGTGCAAAATAGAGTCAGGAGGTGATCAAGACAAAACATCCATTTGCTAACAAGAAAATCAGGGTGCCCATATCTGTTCCAGAAACACACAGCCTTGCCAGGAAAACATGCAATTATTAAAGAGATGTTTTAAACGCCTTAATATGCTATTAAGATTTCTCCTCTGCACGGAGTGTCATTCTAAAGAGATATCCAATGAAGGATCAAAATGATGCTATGATTAAGAGAAATTAAGATTCATCAAATTAATATTTCAGTTAATATTAATAGTGAAGGTGACAGTTAATTAAGTATGACATATCACGGGAGAGTAAAAGCCTTGAACACAGACTGCCTATGCTAGTGGTGGTATTAAAGAGTAACTGAATACTAAAATTAGACCTACAAGTGCAAGCGGGGGACATGTGAGAAAATCAATGAGTAGGTATAGAAAGAACAGAAAAGGAAGAAAAACAAGCAGGCTAATTGAGATAGTTCTAAAGGGGGAAATATGTGTTTCTTCTTCCCAGTTAGTATAATCTTGATGATGAGGGATCTTATAATTAGCCTGACTTTTCTGTCAACCCAATTATGCTAAGTCATCTTTGGTATTGAGGCAGTATCTTACTCTTCTCTTGGATTCCTGCTACCTACTGTAAAGAGAGTAAACTATTTGATAGCCACTGATGATAAAAAAGGAGTTCAAAACATGTATTATTTCTGTTCAAAAATGAGACTCTGCACATACCATAACCCAGTGATTCCCAGTAGCAGCTGCACCCTGCTGATCACTACAGTTCAAGGACTCCTTAGACCTCCTACAGGATGGATGCCAGGAAGAAATAGAGGTAATTTTCACTCCAATAAGCTTTTCCATTTATCTAGAACAAAATCAGGCCTTTGATGTCTATAATAAAGTGATGTTGACCAAAGCAAGGTCAATGAAATCTACATTCATCTAAATACACAGAAGAAAAGAGACATATCCCCACTGGGCAATGGGCTGGCTCTGAAAGCCACTTTTTGGACTTACCAACTTGCCTCAAGGCTCTAGTGACTAGAGTCTGGTCAATGTAATTCAGCATCTCTGAGTCTTTCTCCAGTAGTCAAGGGTCTATCTTACCAAAGCACAGGGTAGAACTTAAAGCACACATTGTTCAACTAAGACATGATTGTGTCCCAGAGAAAAGCCAACTGCCATGCTTACTAATGAGTCCTGATGATTGCACAGTTTGTGCAGCTGTTCTAGTAATTGTTGTTCCTACCAAAGAGGAAAGGGTGTGATGTAGACCAAAGATGCTCCTGTCGATTTAAGAGCTGATATATTTGAGAGCCCTCAGAGGTAGGACACACATGAGAAGGAAAGTGAGAGTCAGAAGACTCACAAAGTCTATAGTCTGACTTGAACATATTCATCTTTTCTGAGAAAAAAACTGACTGACTTTCTCATAGTAACATGTGTGAGTTAGAAGAGACAATTGTGCTGTAAATACTGACTTGTGATGTTTTTTCACATGCCAGAGTTCTGGAGAAGGTGTCTGGTGGTGTTATTTAGCTGCCCTGTGGTGTCACCAAGGCTCATGCTCTTCTATCTGTCATCTTGGCTGTTTTGACAAGCCACCTACTTCTTTATACTGTGACAGAATACTTCAAGCACCATGCCAGTATCTGAAAAAGAGAGAGAGAGAGAGAGAGAGCTGGACAAGGCAAGAAAAGAAAAAATTTAAGTTTTGTTAAAAAAAAACACAGAGGGTGAAAGAATTGCTATGAAATGGGCAATAAATTGTCATCCAATACCACTTCTGTTGGAATTCACTGGAATGAATGTCATTCCAACACAGGGTCACTTTATAATAGTGACTCAGAATAGGGCATCAGATGACATGAAATTACATGAATAAAATGGATATAACCACACTTTTCATGCTGGGCTGATAATAGTCTCAATTGTCATTACCTAAGAGGGTACCTTGGTAACTAAAAAGCACAATGTATAAGTAAACCTGCTCAGACATTTTTAGTTGCGCCCCCATTTTTAACAGTTTCATGGCAGTGCAGGCTGAAGGCATACCCGAATAAGAGTTCTAGCTCAATTTCTTCGTCGTTCTTTCTGCTCTGCCTTTTTCCACAGAGACCTCACGCACAGGCAAAGGGAAAAGCTGTTACCTCACATATGCACACCATTTCATCTACACAAAAGAGAGATTCTGGAAGTGTCAAGAGGTTCTCGGTTGGACTGGTTCACAACACAGGACTTTCTCTGAACTGATTACCAGTCAAAACTGGGTTAGCATAGTTTAAAACCGTGTCTCTTCCAAGGAATATATCGGTTGCTTGGGGTTCTCATGGGTTCAGTAGACTGCAGGGATGGCTGAGAAAAAGGTACCATCAATGGGAGGCGGTGTCATCTTCCTCACAAAGACACATAGGAGCCTGCCCTCAGGAGATGTATAACAAGAAACTCACAATGGCCAGGCACAGAACTACCTCAGTATTCTCTGTCCCCTGTCTTTGTAGAGCTATCCAGGACAAAAAAGTATACAGGCAGCCTTACAAATTGTATGTCAGAGGTGTCTTAGCTTAGCTCTTTCTTTAATTCAGTTTGCATCGTTTTTCTGGGACACTCTTTTCTGTGGAGTTCTATCTCAGATTAGCTCTTCAGTTTCTAATTTCCTGCTTTATAAGGCTGCTGTCTGGAGCTCTCTTTAGGCACAAACATCCTCTTTGGTTCCACTTGGTTAAGTACTTTTTGTGATACTCAATGCAGTTACATAAGGATGGAGAAGGGGGAAAATAGAATGCAGGAGACTATTTGAAATACAGTTCCTCTTACCAGTGGTCTGGCTTACAATTTTTTTCATCTTTATGATGGTATTGAAAGTGATACAGATTCAATAGAAACCACACTTCAAATTTCTAATTCAGATCTTCTCCCAGGCTTAGCTGTACATGGCCCAATGTGCCAAGTGTGATGAGAAGCGTCAGGGATCACAGCTCCCATTCAGTCTCATGTCACCTAGAGGAAAGCAATACCGCACTGGCCATGTGCTTCTGAGCTATGCTAGGACAGGCTGGGTGTACCAAGTATGTTTTCAACTTAAAACACTTTCTGTTAGGTTTATTGAGAATTAGCCCTTTCATTGCTGGAGGAGCACGTATATTAAACCCAGAGGATTTGGGTCTCAGTTTGGACAAGAGAAGAGATTCAAGGAATAAGAAGCGTAGACAAGCACAGAAAGTGCCCCACCCCTCTGAGGAATTATTTGCAGTTAATGATTGCAAGGGGTAAGGCATTTTTTTTCCCAGTGGCTTAGCCACTTGGGGGTGGGGAGGGGGGCACCACATGCAGATTTAGCTGTGAGACGGGTTAATTGGTCCTCTCCTGACAGAACAGACACTGAGTGCCAGGCTGCATGTCTTGTCTCCTGTCTCAGCAGGCTGCCTCCTTTCTCAGTGTGAGGATCTGTTATGTTTTGATGCTGGTGTGTTTTTACATCCCCTCTCCCCCAACCTTTTCTCTGTCCATTCCTCATTCTTCAAGGGTTTGAGATGTTATTTATTATTGGCTTTTACAGGTATCCAAAATAATTTCTAAAATATCTCTGTGCTTGAAAGGACTGTAATTAGTACAATGCTTGTAGAAGTCCCACTGGTTGTCAAGTAACCTCCATATAGCCCTTGATCACCACTAGTTCTTTGGGAAAAGCTAGAATACATGGTCCCAGTCTTGGCTGGTCTCTTCATTGCCCAGGTTGTTTTTGCCTCTGGTCTTGTACCATTTTGATCCTGACAATTTCTTCCTGGTTCTGCACAATTTGGGAAAATAGCACTGCTTAAAGTTCCCTCACCAGGATGAGATTAATTTCCTGACTGGTCAGATATGAATCTACATCAGAGAAGATGTGATAGGCAGGACCCAGTGTCAAAGGCCCTTTTATTGGACATATTCAAACCACTGAGAGCTCAAGAAAGAAGGGCTTTCAGGTCAAGATTACTTAAGAGTATATTTTTTTCCAAATGCTTATGAATTTTATTTATTGATAATAAACTACATACAATAAAAACAGTTATGAAACAATCAGGAAAGTCATATGTAAAAGTTATACTCAAAATGTTTAGCACATTTGTGTTTTGCAATTGAAGAAAATACTATCTACCCTATCTAGGTGAGTCTAAAGTTTTGTACGTAGGTCATTCATGTACTCTTTCATATCTTGTTTTTATCAACTTAAAAAAGCATCTTTCTAGACCTTGAAACATTTTCTTAAATTCTATCAAGTTAAGCCTAACTATGAAACTATAACTATGTAGTCTTCAATCCCATCAGAGACTTGAGAAGGAATAAAATTATTACTTAAGTAGGAAGTGAAGGTAAGCAGCTTCCAAAATTAAGAGATGACAGAGACTGTTTACTGCCTGGTCAGTCACCCATTTTTTGACTTGAGACATGTCAGCTCCTAGCAACACTCTTAGCCTACCTCAATAAAGATGATGAGCATCATAAAATCTCCTTTTGGATATAGCTTCTTTAATGGCAAGCTAGCCACTGGGCAAAAATGCCCCACCTCTCTCTACAGACAATATACTGTCCAGTATAGGCAAGACTTGGGCACAGGCTGAATTGACTGCCAAGCTTTGCCATGACAGGGTAAGTAAGCCCTTTATATTTCTTGCTTTAATTATGTCTGTCAGATATATTCGGCCATAAGGCTGAAATTGATACTCCAACATTATAAACAGAGTATATTCTATAAATTTGAAAGTATTTGAAAATCATGAGTGAAAAGAATACTGCTCATTGTGACTTAGCAGACTTGTATGCAAGTCCACTTAAGCCTGTCCTTGGACAGACCTTGGGGTGGTAACATTTCATCATTCTTTTCTTTGAAGGTCAGCTTTAAGTTTGGCCCTCTGGAGTGCCTGTCCAACACACTAGCTTTGTAATAGAAAGAAGTGAGCTTTTTGCCAAGTGTGGTGGTACATGCCTTTAATCCCAGCACTTG